>CM072870.1:21960000-22710000 GCA_036937835.1 Pampus argenteus
CTCTGCTGGGATCAATAACAACATTCAACAGACTAACAGACATAATATATCATTTACAGCATTTTAAAAAAATTACTTTTATAGTAAAACTAATTAAGTAACATTATATTATTGGTGACAATGTCAGGGTTACTATAAGCTGACAGCTGTATGACCACTGACAGTTACCACGGAAACACACACACACACACACAGAACACACGTGTATCATATGCTGCACACATTCCCTGCAACCAGATCCCTGTGTGTGTGTGTGTGTGTGTGTGTGTGTGTGTGTGTGTGTGTGTGTGATGACATCATGGCTGACAAAGAGACTTAACCCGCTCTGAGGTGGCGAGAACTCAACGACCTGAGAGAGAGAGAGACGAACACGGAGAGTCTAAAGTGTCTTAAGTCGACTGTCAGGTCTAATGAGAGCTGATTCTATTGGCTGGGACACTGAGCTCCTCACTGTGTGTGTGTGTGTGTGTGTGTGTGTGTGTTCGTTAAGTTCGTTATTTTTTTTCTTTTTGGCTTGTGACCCCTTAAAATGACACTGAGGACACTGAAGCTTCAGATGAATATTTGAGCACTTTTAGTTCAAACATTAACTGAGTAAAAATATATATTTGTGTCCATGTTTGTGTCTCTTCTATTATAATCAATATGTCCACACAGACTTTTCACTCATGTGTAACGACAACCTGAAGTATATTGTTACACTTCAGGTCTATTTTGCCTCATTTTATGCATGTAACTATAGCCAAAACACATGTGACCCACACTGAACACTGTGACCTGAACGCATCACGTGCTGCTGACGCCTCCTGTGTAACATAAATGTTGAGAAAACTGTAACTTTCCAACCTTTCCTGATTACGTAAGTAAATAAGTCAAATATGAGCAACTAAAATACATGATTTTGTTCATTATAATTTATTTTTAGTGTAAATCTAGTTGGGATAGTATCTGTAAAGGTGCAATCCGGCTACTTGTGACCTCTTGTCCAGGATTTAAAAATAAAATAAAATCTCATAAAAGTCAAAGAATTTGTTCCACATAAGACACAAGACGCTTTAACTTTGACCACAGAAATACATATTAAAAACTGCATGTTTCAGTTTCTCAACTAGTCATCACATGAAACATTTTTTGGGGGATTTTCACATCAGACACCTGTCAATCATAAAGGGAGTGACTGCAGCGTCCAATCGTGTGATTTGAATCGTGTGTGGTGGGCAGAGCCGTCACTGATCAGGACCTTTAACACAGAAACAGAAAAATGTACAAGAACAGGCGGAAAAAGGTCACGTCTGCTGGGTGGTGTTGGGGTGAGGGGTGGATGGGGGTGAGGAGGGTGAGGCCGGGGGGGGAGGCGGGGCTAATGCTGTGAGGGTTTTGGGCCTCTCCTCTGGGAACAGAACATTCCTGCGTTATCCTCTTTTACCTCCTTATTCACTGGAACAGAGAAGCCAGCAGACATGATGAGATTAACCCCCCATCCTCACCTCATCCTCCCCCACCTCCCTCTCTCACTCTGTATAGTCTCTTGCTCTCTCTCTCTCTCTCTCTGTCACTCTGTATAGTCTCTTGCTCTCTCTCTCTCTCTCAGCTTCGTGCCTCTACAACGAAACAACTCGATCTGCTATAAGCTGCTAAACACACACACACACACACACACACACACACACACACACACACACACACAGGTATTTACTTCAACAATAAACAAAGATTTTCCTTCTGTTTTAATTTGCTGTTAATATCAACTCAAAACTATATTTGTATTCACTGTTTATTTCTACTGAAACTCAATATTTCCTGTAAATGTTTCACATTAAAAGCCTTCAAACAGCTTGAGATGAACAATCCTCCACGTTCCTGTTTGGCTTTTAATGTGAAAACCCTGCAGGAAATGTTTAGTTTAATTGGCAACGCAATTGTTGTCCTGAGGTGTTAAAAATGTTGTTTGTATGAAAATATAAAAAGTAAACAACCTCAGTGAATAAATGACGACGTCAGCTGTTTGAGGAGTCCGTAACATTCATGGACTTTAATTCAGTTAAAATTTGGAAACTTTGCTTTGGTCTCTGTGACCAGAGAGAAAGCGAGGAAAGGTCACAGACTCAGACTGAGGAGATTTCCTCAGTCTGAGTCTGTGTGAGGAAACTGGAGCCAGTTTCAGGATCAGGTCAAAGGTCAGACACAAACCAGAGTCGATCACATGATGCTGTCTGAATCACAACCATGTATTAAATCTCTATTAATCAAACTAAACTGTACACCAACACCTGTAAAACCCATAAAGCTTTTAAAACCGTCCAATGCTCTCCATCGTTCTTGTAAACAAACAAACAAACGTTGTTGTATCCCTGAGGTCCAAGAAAGGTGTTGAATGCATTTCCTTCCTCATAAAACATTTACAACGCTGATTTCCTGCATTGTTTCCAGGTTTACTTCTCTGTATTTGTTGTTATCGTCCAACCTGCTCGACGGCGTCACACAGAAAGAAAACCTCCGCAGGGAAACGTTAACGTTATAAATACTATCGAGCACCTTGTGTGTTTGTATTGTTTGTGTTTGTATTGTTTGTGTTTAAATTCCTTTTTTCTGTATTTCTTTGGTGTCAGAAAGTTGAAGACGTGAAGCTCTGAGTCGGTCTGTGTGAGAGCGGAGCAGGTAAACAGGTAAACAGGTGAAACCGTGTCATCAGGGTCATCTCTGCCTCCTGATAGAGGATCTCTCCCCCTCTTCTCTCCCCCCCTCGTCTCCTCCCTCCTCTGATCTTGTCAGATGTTCTGTTAGCTTCCCCGGTACTCCTGTTACTCCTGTTACTCCTGTTGTTTCTGCTGTTGTTTCTTCCTCAGCGCCGGGCTGCTAATATGCCGCGGCGCGCCGTTAATGACCCGCAAGAACACAATAACAAACGCCTGCTTCTCATATGCATATTTAATGCAGACAGCTGAACAAATTACATATTTATGGCTCGTAAGACCAGGAGGGGAAGAAGGGTGGGCGGGGAGGGGGTCGCCATTAGCGATGCGGGCAGGTACGAGGGTCCCATCTGCACCGGCATCTGTACGGCAGGAGGGGCCCCGGGGCCCGGCGGGGCAGGGAGACGCCTGTTAACACCGACAAACTACAGAAAGTGACTTTACTGACGTAGCAGCGACGTAGCAGCGACGTAGCAGCGACGTAGCAGCGACGTAGCAGCGACAGAACGTGAACAGCAAGTGTTCAACCGTCAGATCTGATTTAAAGTCACAAAGAGTTAAAATAAGAAAAGTTCAGCTCTCACATGTTCACACAACGACAGAGAAGCTGAAGAGAAGAAGAAATAAAGAATAAGTGATGTTTTACTTCAGCAGCAGTTATCAGGTGTTTGATTATTTCCACCTGTTTGATGCCGTGTGTCGTCTCCTCATAATATTAACAGTGAGCATTGATGTCTCACTTGGTGGATTAAATCTCTCCGTCTCTCGCGTCTCTCTAACGTCCCCGCGGGGAGGAAGTGAGACCCGAGCGAGGGGAGACGAGGAGCCACGTTAGCCCAGTGGGAGCACCCAGTGGGAGCACCCAGTGGGCTCCTGCAGGTCTCCTCCTCAGTATTCAGAGTGGATTACTGGCTGCGTCTCCCCGAGCTACCGGCCCATTAAAACACACACACTCTCAGGACTCCCCCTCCCCCTCCTCCTCCTCCGTCCTCATTTTTTAACTTAATTAACATTTCAATTAAAGAGCTGGGGCCCTGAGACTTAACCCTTGTAAATTAGCGAGTAAAAGCCGCCGTCGTAAGGGATCATTAAAGTGTTCAGAATCAGTCGGGGCCTCGGGTTGCCTCAGCAGCGATCAGACCGACCTGCTGCTTTGAGACAGACGCAGAAAATCCTCACGCTGTGCGTTCGTCATCTTAGTTTAAGTTCGGATCTCTTTACAGCTCAAAGTGGCAGTTATGTGTCTCCAGTGGAAACTCAAGTCGTGTACAAGTTGAAACTCAAACCTGCGTCTCTTTTATAGGATCTGTGGGGAGTTTGTATACAGTCTAATGCTCGACGTCCTGCTGTGTGGTGAAGACATGATGTTACTTCAGTAAAGGATCGTGGTGGTCTGCTGTCTCTGTTAATAACTGAAGCCATCGCCGCGGTCATCTCATGTCTCTGAGGTTTGATCAGCTGTTTGAACGGGAACATCTGCTCTGCCTTGACAGCGACTGACTTGTTCTGAAGCGCTAACAACCTTAGCGAGGATAAGACGGCTGATCCTCCGATGTTAGGCTCATTATTGTTGGAGGGGATTTGAAGCTGGGTGAAGTCAATGTTTGAGCATCAGCAGACCCGGTTATCTGATCCCACTGATCCTCAGCTATATGTATATTTACCTGTTGAATGTATGTAAATATATATTACATAAATGTTATTACTGCTAAACAATTATTTTATATGTACTGCCTTTATATCTTTATCATATTTTTCCTATATTCATGTTTTAAACAGTATTGTATAAATGTGTATTTTTCCACTTTGCTCGATTTGTGTTTAAATGTGAAGTAATAAAGTTTTTTTCTGTGTGATTTAAATAAGACAGAAGCAGCAGTGACTTCGCTGGTTTGGTTGCTTTAATGTTTCTGTAGTTTCTAAATGTTCGACAGCTGGACGTCTTCGCTGCAACAGAAGCATCTGCTGCAGCGAAGTCTTCGGCAATAAAGTGAACGCTGCACTTTTAAATATCAGCAGAAAATGCAGCCGAGGCAGCGAGTTTCCTACAGAGCGATCGGACTGAAGTAAAGTTGTTGCTGTTCGGAGGCTGCAGGTGGAGAAAACCTCCAGCAGCAGCAGCAGCAGCAGCAGCAGCAGCAGGGCAAACAGAAGGAGAGAAAGTGGAAAGAGGAGGAAAACCACAGCTGGTGTTCAACACATGGCTACTGCTTGTTGTCTCTTTCCATCTCAAACATGAACGTCTGTGATGGTTTCAGTGGGTGGAGGGTTTCTAACTCGAACCACACCAGCCTCCGCCACAATCCCTCAGTACGGAGCCTCATGTGGAGTCAGAGCATGTGAAACCGCTGAACATGCTGCTGCTGGTTTGTGTTTGTGCTGGTGGAGCACACGGGTCCGAAACAATGAAGAAGGGGGGAAGGAAAACGTATTCAAGACCTATTAAATTATATAAATAAATCTTTTTTATTAATACGTTTGTTTATAAACTGATCCAAGTTTCCACAGACCGAGGGGACGTCTTCAAAGGACACAAAACAGGGAAATATGGAGCCGTGAAGACTTAAGTCTGCGCTGCTTGTGAGACGGACACAATAAGAGCAGAGTGCTGTCGTTTGATTGACGCAGAGATGTGGTGAAGGAAGGAAAGAAGGCGTGGTGGTGGAGGAGGAGGAGGATGAAGAGGAGGAGGCGGTGATGTAGCTGAGTAGATGTGCAGGACACGTACAGCCCCGGCACAGTAAAATTCATGATCATAAAGTGCAGGCCCTTGAATAAGTCAATGGAATAATCTGCTGCATCATGAGATAAGAGGCTGGATGAAAGAGGCAGAGCGAGCAGCGAGCTGGTGTGGGCCCGGCTCCTCATTAACATTCTTGTGGTGCAGTGACTCAGCCCATTTTGGTAATGGAGAGCCCCGGCCACCTAAAGATGGAAATGGCCATTTTTCAACCCCCCCTCACACACACGCACACACACACACACACACACATGCACATTTTATATATAAATTATCCCAAGCACTTACAAGTAGGGAAGGCTGGCGGGGGAACGCTGCAAGGTCATTGTCAAATCTTTTGGATGGCCGGGATCAGTCGAGGAGTTTTAATGGGAGAGCAGCGAGATTGAAGCCAGCGGGAAAACTTTTCTCTTCAGGCTGCAAACACAGATTTTATCTACGCAGTTATTTACACACCTACACACACGTCTCTCTATTACTGCAAACACGTCCACAAAATGTTGGACTTTTACTTTCTCGTCTTTATGTATATTCACATTTGAAAAGCTGGAATTATTCGATTATCACGACTGACAAATAGTCAGTAGCAGCTTTAATCGTTTATCTAAAAGCCTTCGTTACCATAACAACACGATTTAAAACAAGACTAATACTTATTGACAGAGACATAAATAATAAACAGGAGATTAACGTGTCTAATAGGCTGCAAAGAAACGGGACACGTCCTCATATCTGACACCAAGTTCATCAAACTGCACTAAATGTCTCAACTTCATTACTCTCATATGTTTGATTAGAAATGATTCTGTGGGAAAGCCGGCTGTTTATCGAGATGATCGATGTGAAATTAAACACAACGACTGCTGACAAATAACCGCAGGCTCCTCATCCACACGTCATCCATTCAGACCCGAGTGAACACATGAACAGATCAGAGACTCTGAGCAGGATCAGGTCAAGTCCAATTCCAAGAGCCGCGAGGGATTCAACCTGCACTGCATTACAGGGACGAGGTTCACACACACACTTCCTGCTGTACCGCAACCCTCCGCCCACTCCCGCTCACCCACACATCACACATCACACAGCGCTTTGTCAATGAGAAGAAGAAGAAGAAAGAAACGCATCACCAGTCAGAGCTGCTCAAAAACAAAGAGTAAGACGCTCTCTGAAGGCGTTTTCTCGCCGTTGTAAGTCACCGTATCTCAGGTTGTGTTGAGGTTGCGTCAGGTAACAACAGACAGATGGAAACTCGCAGCAGATTGTCAGACAAAGAAGCTTTAAGTAAACTTCTGTCTTCTGATTAAAGCCGTGAGCCGAGGCCGTCACCTCACCTGAGGTCTCGCTGCGCTGTAACAGCTGCAGGCGATGCGCTCGACACACCTGACCTGATCTGACATCGCCTGTAAACACGTATGACTTAGAAGAGGCAAGATAGAGCTGAGAAAGTAAAAGAAGTGAAAGTCTGGCGATATAAGTGCAGTTACACTTTGATCCTGATGATTAAAATGTCTAAAACGTTCTAGTAACAGCGCCCTCTAATGGCCGCAGTAATTATGACGAGAGCAAAGGACGCAAAAACAGGTGACGTTAAGTTATTAAATTAAATTATTAAATTATCCCTTTACCTCAAAGTATATATGTTGAGCCAAACCTTAACCACAGCGTCATAAAACAGTGATGGAACAACAGTGACGTGTAGACAGGTGACAGGTGATCTGCTGGCGTCAGATCAGAAAACACTTCATTTGGAGGATTTGCAGCTTGTCATTTTCCTGCAGTGACGGTCAGTGAGCAGAACAAAGCTGAGTATGGATTTACTGACATGTCTCGATGTCACAGAGGATTTCAAATGTCGGATTCGGAGGTGTTTTTCCGCCTCAGGCTGTTGAAGTACAAACTCAGAGATCGCTGCACGTTGTTCATCAGTAGTTTCTGTGTGCATCTGTTGCAAACTGACTCCGTAATCTCAGAAGACGGTGCGTCTTCCTTTATTTACTATTTATTAGTGTATTTCATAATGTATCAATCTTACATTATGCTTCATTTCATTGTCTTTAAGTTAAACTCCCACCTGAGTGATGCATACAAGCTGGTTAACAGTCATTTAATGTGTCTCATAAATCGTTAACTACGTTACCACAGCTTTGTTCTGTGGTTTCTTTCACATGGGAAGCAAATGGGGGGGGGACCATGGAAACCATAGTCACCATAGTGAACCTCCAACTAATCTGAACGCAGTAAAGATACTTAAAGTCCAGACTGTGAATGTGGAACACTTCCTCTGTTTTAATTTGAGTCACGCAGTTGAAGAAACTCCCTCGGCACCTCCTGCAGAGGAGGTGAAGCTGTTCCTTCTCCGTGTTTTCCTCTGCTGCAAGGCGGCCCTTGGCACTCAGGTTAATGGCTTAAAATCAGACAGGATTGCTGGATTACTTGTGGATTTCCTTCCTAATCTCGTCCGAGTGTTCCCCCTCAGCCTGCCGTGTTTCCTCTCCAAACTGAAACACGAGGAGGGAGAACGCTCCTGCAGCCTCGGGTCAAACGAACAACAGCAGGCGGCGAAGAAGGCCGCAGACCGCGAGAGTCTCACCTGGCTTTAGAAACAGCTCATTCCTCCATCGCTGCGCTGAAGTCAGAAAACAGACTCATTTAAGATGTGAGCTGAACCCCAGAAGAGAAGCCAAAGTCACTGAATTTGGCTTCTGACTGTTTTCTAAACTGACACCGTTATGATTACGAAACTAAAACTACTTAGTTAAGATAAGGGAAAGATGTTGTCACATGCCCTCCTGCTCCTCTCTAAGAGGCTTTTGCAGGGTTATAAAAACAAAAAACAAACAAAAGCTTTAACACAGGTGGAGGTGAGGTGTCCACAGAGCTGCAGGTCAGCTGAGGTCACAGTGTTGTGTTTTTCTGGCAGTAATCAGCGGGTTCATCTCTGAGCAGGTTTCCTCTTTTAGCTCAGTTCCTCTCCAGGATCACATGATCAGGGACTCCCGTTTGGCACTTCAGACAACAAACATCCGGAGAGGAAAGTGTCACCGGCGGCCAAGACGGAGCACGTACAGGAAACAGATCACAAATATCCACCTAATCAATTTACACACCGGGACTGTGATTGGCTGTTTGTAAGCAGATGAATTGACCGGACAGGAAGTGACGTTTCTGGATTACAGAGAACTTTTTTATTTTTATTTTTGTATTTTATTTTATTTTATTTAAATGAACCTGTTGACAGACTGACGGAGCTGCTGCAGCGGAGCGGTCACTCGGTTCGTCGCTGGTGTCAGTCACCTCAGCTGACCTGGTTCACTGTCACAACACACACACACACACACACACACACACACACACAGATACTCATCCATGTTTTAACTGAGCCGGCAACCAGATAACAGCTCCATGTGATCCCACATCCCCCTGTGTGTGTGTGTGTGTGTGTGTGTGTGTTTTAGCCTATGTGGGACACTAGTAGTCACATCTAGCTACCTAACGAGATAACAAACAACTCTTTCCCAAACATATTGATCTGCTAACAGAGGACAAACCAGCTGGCAGCTCCTCCCCCTCCTCTCCCCTCCCTCCCATCATTCTCCACTCTTTTTTTTTTTTTTTTATAAACTTCCTGTCCGTGAGCGCCGCAGAGCGCCTCGTGTGTTCACAAGGATGTTATCGATCTGGCGAAGCGAGGCCTTGCTCGCTGCACGACAGGCGGCCTGGGACATGTTGCATCCCACTTTGGGTTCAGCCAATCCTCTATCCTCACCCCATCTCTCACACACACACACACACACACGCAGGGTCGTTAGCTCCATTTGCCATGCATCCTGGCAGAGCCTCGTCGGCGCTTTAATATCTATCTTAAGAGTTGACAATCTTTCGGGGCAATTAAAGCAATCGATACGGTCCTAGGAGAGAGGAGAGAGCAGCCTCTTATCCCCAGTAATAGCTCTCACTAAATAATGAATAAAGCCCAGACCACCAGCACACACACACACACACACACACACACACACACACTCAGACCTTGGTTTCAGACACTGCAGGATTTCAGACGAACGCTGACACCTCATCCTCCGTTTAAAGAGTCGATTCTTACGATTCATATCTTACATGCAGAGAAGCAACAAGCAGCCGACTTTTCTGTGTGTTTTGTATGAAGAAATGTTGCATGTATGTTGTAACATGTTGTTGACATCATCTGACTTAAAGCTTTAACGATTAGTCGATTAATAATTTAGTTGCTGGCTAATAAATTAATCGCCAATGATTTTTATAATCAATAGAATAAAATGTCCAGAGTCTCATTCCAGATTGTTTTCTGGTTTCTTTAGACGTTAAGAAAAAGATAAAAATAATAAAACTACAATAATAAGACTTATGTCTTATTAAAACTGAAGCCAAGAACAAAAAAGAGTCAAAAGAAAAGTCCAAACAACTAGTTGATTTGTTCAGGAGCAGAACTCACAGGTTCGATCCCTACAGCCGGCTGACCAAGTGTCCAAGTGTGTGTGTGTGTGTGTGTGTGGTCTCTGGCTCAGGACAATCAGTCAATAGTGTCTCATTAACCTGCTCTGCCCCCTGCCTGATAAAAAGGCTGCTGGTGTGAACGCTGCAATCAAATCAAACCCAACACACACACGGACTGAAGCGCGTGTGTGTGTGTGTTGGCCCAAGCTAGCTGTTAGGTGTGATTGGATGATGACAGCAGACGTCGGTTCATTTCCAGCAACGGAAATGACGATTGGGAGGAAACACACACCGCTGACTCTGCTAACACACACACACACACAAACACAGATTTACTATATTGTGTGACATCACTCTCTCTGCCTTCTGCTTGTGAGGTTAGTTTGCTGGCTCAGCCTCAGCCTTGATAACCAGCTGGATGAGATGCATCCATGACTGACATTGAGCTGACTGACATGTTATATATATATTTACATCTTATGTTATATAATAAACGTCATTGTAGAAAGCTGCAGGTCAGATGTATACGTTGTTCTGCATCGTTTCCCTGAATCTCTACAACAGAGACGGCAGAGTCAGCATAAAGCCACAAATATATCAGGTTGAAATAAAACTGTGAAGAGGTGATAATAATAAATGTAAAATAATTCAATTATATTCAGTATATTCACCATTAGAGGATCTCTTCATAATGCAGACGGGGATCAGTTTAAATATCATGTGACCTGTATATTAAACCCTGAGGGTGTAATCTATAACCTATAACCTCTATAACCTGATGCTGGTTCATCAGGTCTGGCTGGTGTTGGATATTTCTTTATGAAGCAGCAGGGTTGTCCACATACTTTTGGCCATTTGGTGTATCTGTATTCATGTGATGGCTGCTGAGTCTTTACCCTGCCTGCCTTCTTTCTCTCTCAGCTGTTTCCTCCTCTGTGGGCCAACATGGCCGCCGGCCCGGACCCTCCCTCCCGCTCCGTCGAGCCAACTGGAGCTCGACTGGATGTCGGAGCAGCAGCGACCTTTTCCAACACTCGCCTTTGTTGTCGTTCTGTGGGCCAAGGCTGCCCGCTGGAGCGAGCAAGGGAGGCTATAAGCAGCAGATTTACCCCTCTCTCTGGCCTCACACACACACACACACACACACACACACACACACACACACACACAGCTCTCCTCAAAACAAAACCAGAAACTAAATTTGGAGAAAAAAAAATCAAAGCACTGCAGGCTGTTTGTCCTTTCAGATTTCAATCTCTGTTTAACCCAGAGAAGTCATGTGACACCTGTTTTAACCCTCAACACACACACACACAGACACACACACACACGGCCTCCTCTCTGACACTTGATCCTGACCTGAGTCTGACCTGTCTGACCTTTGACCTCACTGTGTTTAAGCGGAACCAAAGCAGTGAAGTGAAAATTGATCGCAGTTTTTTTGTTTTTTTTACTTCAAATTGTCTCCCTTTGAAAAAAAAAAGCTTCAGGTTTGTTAATTCCAACATCCTCCATCACCATGAACACACACACACACACACACACACACACACACACACACACACACTGCATATTTTGACTCAATCCCACACACACACTACCCTGCTGCCAGAAATACTCACTACAACAACAAATGTGGGTTCAACCACCACTGAAAATAATCCCAAACAAATACACGGTTTCCTCCTGTTGGTCAAAAAACTAGAGAGCAGCTGCTTTAGGAAATGATTGAGTCTTTTTTTGACATGAAGCTTCATGAATCGTTATCTGTACTATACGCAAACTCTGTGTGTGTGTGTGTGTGTGTGTGTGTAGTGATGATTGTGGGGTTCAGAGGTGTCGCTCCTCTACAGAACATTATGAGACTGGCTGTGAGCTTATCAACAAGCTGCTGCTATTTTTAACCTCACAAACCAACAATACACACACACACACACACTTACTTACAGTCAGCTAACAGATCTGCAGTAGCTTGACAGTGAACTTGAGTAACACTTTAAATAACATTTTTAAAATAATTTTGTGGTATAAAAATTGGATCAGAAACCTTTATCACAACGTAAGTCAAGATGAACGAAGATAAATAAAGTTGCAGAGACACATTTCTAGAAGTTGAAAGGTCCTGCAGAGAGCTGCACATGCAGACTGTGATGATCGACTGGGCAGACTGGGATTTATCTGGACATGAAACAGATACAACGTCTCAAATTCCTCCCAGTCTGCTGTTTACTTTTGAGATAGGAGAAACTTTACTCCATCCGTCGCCTCATCTCCTCCTCCTCCTCCTCCGCCTCCTCCGCCTGGTTTTCCTGCCTCCGAACACTCTCCCAGTTATCTCTGTTTGGTCTGAAACTAAATGGAAATTGGCGCTTTTTGTTTTGGTTTTGCGCTGACCAAAGACAAATCAAACGAGAGCTCGTAAGCAAAAGTCAATTTACGACACCGACGGCTAAAATCCAAAGAGAAACTTTTACATTTCTCTAAACTTTTCCACTAAAATTCAGGCTCAAACTCTTCAGTCTACAAGCTTCCAAAAGTTCCTGATATGATGGAAAATATGTTGGACAAACACGTGAATTTGCTGGGATGTGAAATAGTTTTAATTAAACCATAACAGGTTGATTCATCCAGAACGACCTTTAGTTACGCTGTACCGTTATCACCTAACGGCTGTCATAATGAAACCCGGGGAGACGTCATATGTGACAGACAACGATCGCTCTAAAATGCGGTTTCTACTTCCTTAAAGTTACACAACTTTTCGTCATCATGGCAACAGAAACATGGCAACAGTATGTCAGAGAAACTTCGGCCTCTTTGTTCATACGTGAGACTCGTTGAGTTCGGGGTTGTTATCTTTAGTCAGTTGGGATTACGGTCTGACTCTTAATAGATGGCTTTCCAGATGTTCAAGGTCGTCGCTCAGCGGCACAAACCAGCTGAACTGAAGAAGGAAACACTGACCGTCTGTCCTGAACACGCTGCCAAACCTAAAACGTGAAAATCAGGGAACATGTTGGAGGGTTTTTCTTTTTTATGACCAGGAGGAACATACAGTACTGATCTGAAATGCATGTGAGTACAGTATGTGTGTTTCTTTTTCCACCACTTCTTCTCCTTTCCAGAGGAAGCAGACAGGCCTCACAGGGAGGAGGAGGTGGGGGTCTTGGAGGAGGCGGGGGGCGCTGTGGGCGATGGGATTTGTTGGGGGGAGGGGGGGGAGGTTGTAATGTTGAAGCAGCGGTGGGTTGATCTCCTGTGATCTCCTTCCTGTGTGGCTGTCAGGGCCTGTGGCGAAGGCTTACATCTTCCCCCGGCTTTGCCCTCCTGCCCCCCAAAACTACCCTCCGTCCCCCCACCTCCACCCGACATCCCACCCCCGCACAGGACTTCATGTTCCTCCCCTTTGACCCCCTCCTATACCACCCCACCCTGCCTCGTTATGCCCCAGAGGACTGCTGCTGCTGCTGCTGCTGCTCCGGTTGGACTAGAGGAATGAAGAAAACGAGGAAAAAGACAGAAAGGGGAGAGAACAGAAGCCGACGGCTACAAAGACTGTCAGACAGACAGAAAGTCAGACAGACAGGCAGAAAGTCAGTCTGTCAACCAGCCACACACACAGACAGATATAGTAAAGTTGCAGATATGATCCAGCTGTACAGACGCTTCGCAATGGGACGATCATTTTCCACATCGCCCAAACAAAGACGGTATTATGTTGCTCTGATACTTTCTACTCCCCCTTCTCCCCTCCCCTCCCCCTCCCCTCCCCTCATCTCTCCGTCTCTCTTCCAACAAGTATGTGAGATAAGCAGCGGGGGGAGATTAAGCCCAAAATGCTGCAGACATGCTTATTTAGCTGCTGGAATTGAGTATGACGAAGTCAGATTGCAGCGATAACGGCGACGTGAAGAGGTCGTCATCGTTAATCAAGGCTGTTCTCATTAGTGAGGGAGGATGGGGAGGGGAGGGTCAATAAGACGAGAAAAAAGGGAGGAAAGAAGGAGTGGAAAGTATAAGACATGGTGTTATGTCCCCATGGACGTGCAGAGGTTGGCCAAACAACGGTCAGCAAGTTGTAGAAGTTTGGAAGAGTTTAACACTTTCATGTTTGGGACACTCAGTAACTGAAAATAAAGTAGGTGGAACCGGACGAGACCTTGATGGGACAGAAACAAGCTCCCAAAGAAAGAAAAGTCTCTGACGGGAGAGAAAAAGTGACATAAAAAATCAGATTGCACCCGTACAGAAAATGCCCAAAACATCCAGAGTCCTTGAAGGCATTTAAATACGTATCTGAATGGACAGAAACAAGCAGATATGAAGGTCTGGAGTAGATAAATCAAGTCATACGAGTCCCTCCTGATGGGACGGACACTAAAATGGAAACAAGTTCTCAGAAACTCGTTTCTGAAGAGGACAAGAGAGACTGATGGGATTGAAACTCATCTCCAAAAAGGACAGAACCAAGTTTCAGAAGGAGACAAAGAAAGTTTGAGATTTTAAATCCTCAGGACATCGACTGTCAAGAAACACAGAGTTTCTAAGCATCAGCACCGTGAAACTGCTGGCTCATCAATACTGACGTGACAATCAGAGAGTTGAACACGTGATTAAATAAAAGGAAAAGAGAGAGAGGGACAAGAAAATACTAAAAAGAAAGAGAAATCAGAGGCGGAGGTCGAGGTTACAGGAGGCGAGGGGTCACGTTAGGTGAGCGGTGTGACTGTATGTAGGTCACTCAGTCAGGCCTGCTGGCACACTGACCTCCGTTCATCTCCCAGCATGCATCATTCTTATCAATACCACCATTTCCCCTCAGGGCCCGTGTGTGTGTGTGTGTGTGTGTGTGTGTGTGTTGGGTTACTGGCATTATCCACACGCAAACCACAAAATAATCTAGGTGAACTGCAAACACAACTCCCTCCGTGCGAATCGAACCACAGCATGTCAACAGTATTCAGCAAACGTTCCTGTAAGTTGAAGCTTTTAACATGTTGACATTTGCCGTGTTATTTTTATCTTTTGAAATCCAAATTTTTACTGAATTAAATTAAAGTTGCAGATATTAAACTAACAAAGTCTGATCAGGTATATTTGGATCATTTTACTCTTTGATACCAAACTTTAACTTCTTAGCTTTCTGTTATTTTAAATGTATGGGCTAGCTGGTATTAGCCTCCTCGGTTAAGACGAGCTTCAAGGTTACAGATCAAATAAAAACTGTAAACTTTAAACTGTTTTAGTTACTTAAATGTTGCGAAAGAGGCTGTTTGCAAACTTACACAACGTCAACGTGTATGTCCATTTAAGACAGATTAAAAAAATGTAAACCACAAAAATATCTAATTTGGCCTCAAACAGGGCGTACTGGAATAATGTATGAATGTATGAAGCCAGAATATTGAGTGGTGCTGCTTATTTTTTACACTTAAGTCATCAAAATCTGAAATAATTGTGCCAAACTTTGACCAAAGAAAATGAAGATGAATAAAGATGATTTCTCTCTGATGAGAATAAAAACTCGTTGTTCTGTTAGGAACCACACAGACGTTTTCATAGAACAAACGCTGACTTAAGTTAACGGCCTTGAGACTCGTCTATTTATTGGTTCTCACGCTGTGACCGTCATGCTGATTTATTTAGAATTTATTTTGTCATCTCGCTGCAGGAAGGACTCACATCACCACCTGTCCTACCTCACCGTCGCCATTAACTTATGCACTTCTCACAGAGGATGAATGGAGGCAAACTGTTCTCCAAATTAATTACAGAGCCGGGGTGAGACGGAGAAGAGGGGGGAGGACGGAGGGAGGACGGAGGGAGGGAGAGTTTAGGGACAGGAGAAAATACCAGAGAAAAAGAAAGTGGTTGCGGTGGTGGTGTTTGGGAGGGGGTGGTGGTGGTGGGGGTTCTTCGCTATTTGGCCCGCTGACTCGGGGCCCGATTGTGCTGCTGGGAAACGAAGGCACAAAAGAAACAGGAGGAGTCCACTTAATCCTGGCGGGGGGGCGGTCAGTCCGGAGCAGGGAAACACCGGCGCGCTCATTTATCTGTTGCAGCGTTTCATTAGGACGCCACTAACTGCTGCTGGACCTTTTGTCTTACTAATCCTCGCAATCAAACATGCGTGCAGGGGCCGAAGCAGGAAAGGGTTGGTGGTGGAGGTGGGGGGTTGTTATTACTTTGAACGGCGGGATTTTATGGAGAAATCAAACGCCCGGCCACCTAGTGCAACCTTTTATCACGCCGCAATACCGAGGACAAAGGAGCTGAAGGGTTCGAGGGGACGGAGGGGGTGAATATTTGCTCAAGAGACACTTAAACAAGCAGCTGAAAAAAAAGGGACTTTCCAGAATGACTTTAAGTTAAACGGAGACAGAAACCGGCGAGACGACACAGGCAGACAAAATAAAACAAAAGAGAAAAAGCCGATCTGCTCGAGTTCTTGTCCGTGTTTTTAAGAAAGAGAAAAAAAAAGAGTGAATTGGAGGTAACAGCAGAGGCCTTTCTGGCTCGCTGGAAGCTTAGCAGTTGTTATCCGAGCAACTGGAGATAAAACGCTGTCTCCCAGAGTCTGTGGGAGAGCGAGGGCCACGGCTGCAGAGAGAGAGAGAGAGAGTGAACAGATCCCCAAAGCATTTCCTGGTGCAGAGCAGAGGTTCGCTAGCCGCCGTGGCTCGCGGCTCTGCTCACATAAAGCACCGAGGCTCCTTCATGCATCAGTTGTGGGGGAGAATCGAACCCCGGCGATGCATGGAGGTCGCGGGAGGGCGCACCTCTTGAGGACGGACGTTTTTCTGTTTTCTCTCTCTCTCTCTCTCCTCTTACTCTTCTATCCAAACACTTCAGCAGCTTATTTATTTATCCTGTATTTTTTTTTTCCATGCTCGATTCTTATTTCTACCTTCTCCCTTTTCTCAGCAGAGAGGCCGTCTTTAAGTGGTGCTTCGGACAGTTTTCGGACTGAAAACTGAAGCAGGAAGTTGCTTCTGGTGCGTGTAACAGTGATGGACCTGGACTCCTAAAAATATCCCTTCTCCTCCCTCTAGATGCTCCCTCACTGCTCAGTTTCTCCCTCCAGCAGTGATTTGTTGCAGGAGCGTCCTGAACCTCGACCAGCCCAGTCCTCCTCAGACACAAGCAGCTGTACTGAATCTACTGAATCTGACAAAATGCAAACAAGGTGAAAATTAAATTTCTGCAGCTTGAAACGTCTACGAGGCAGAAATTAAATTTCCACATGTTCATCCCACAGAGTCTGTGAACTCCTGAACCTCCAGTTAAGTGTTGAATAAAGTTTTGTCTGTTGGGTTGAAGGTGGTAAGAACGCGTTCAGACTGGTTTCAGGCTGGTTTTCAGACTGGTTTCAGGCTGGTTTTCAGGCTGGTTTTCAGACTATCTTGACAGCTTTGAAGAACATATTGTATAACTTGGAAGCCAGATGATGGACCCAAGTCAAACTAACCTAAAACCAACAGAGTATATTTTCAAAAAGGCTCAAATGTGAAAAGAAAATCACTTCTTAAAACGTTTTATCTTATATTTGGGGTACATCTGATTCTGCTGCCTGAACGTCGTCCTGAAATGTTTTAATCAACACTTTTAATAATAAAATGTGTTCTCAGGTAGAACCGATCTAAACGCAGAGAGAACACGACATCTTTGGATCCACTTTAGATTTACTGACACACATATCTGAGACCTGCGTCACCACAAGGTGACCCCACCAGACCAGATTACACTCAACACATCAAGTCTTGATTACCAGGAGCTGAGCCGCTCCGGGGAAGTTCTGGTGCCAGTCGTGGTGCGTCATTGATCACCGGTCTGGCACGACTGGAATCAGGCCTCTGTTGGACAGTAGTAGTGGAGTACAGTAGCTCGGTGCTGCAGGAGTACAGTGTGTGTGTGTGTGTGTGTGTGTGTGTTGTGTAGTGAGCAGTCGGTCACGTCTCAGCAGCTTTCTCAGCCCTGCTGCTCCCTCGGGTTTGTTCTGTGTACATTCTGCCGAGTCACAGCTCGCCTGGGGAATGGTGGGAAAGCTGGGCTCAGCTCAACAGCCAGCCAGCCAGCCAGCCGCTCATCCATCTAACCAACCAGCCAGCCAGCCAGCCAGGCCTCTGCAAGGGCTTCTGGGTAGATCTCCCCCCCCCCTGTCTCCCAGCAGTCCTCCTGCCTCTGGAGGAATCCAGTTTAGCCGTCCAGCTGTTGACTTTGGCTGCGGGCTGCGAGGACGACCGCGCCGCTGGTCTGTGTTAACCGCCGAGTGAAGGTGGAGGCTGCAGCGCTGCAGCAGCACCCGCTCCGTGCCTCCTTAATAATGGAAGCCGTGTATTAGCCCTGACAGTATCATTTATGGGCGAGCTGCACGCCGCGACGGGCCAGCCGTGGGATGCTATCGTTTAAAAGCAATATGGAGTGGAATTATTTATGAGGCCACGGTCTGCACACACACACACACACACACCTCCCTCTCTGCAATGCTGCACCGTGAAGGGCAGCGATGGACCCGAGTTCAGCATTACGAGTGTGTGTGTTTGTGTGTGTGTGTGAGCACTAATTCAGATGCTATATATACTGTATCATGCGACTGCCTCTGGAATGTCAACAAGCGTTCAGCCTGAACCGAGTGAAGCCTCCACCTGCAGCCTCTCTCTGTCTCTCTCTCTCCACACACACACACACCCGGTCGGCAGGGACCTCAGCACCAAAAACCAAAAACACAACAGAGCCGTAGGAGCCGCGGCGGGACGGGGTGGGGCGGGGCGGGGCTTCGGACATCATTACAGAGTGAAGCCTGAGTCATCCACAGCGGAAAAGCTGGAAAGTACTGAAACATCTGAGTGATGCTGTTCATGACGTTGTTGGCTTGAGCTTGTTTCTGGCTGAGTTTGTCTGTTTAGTGATACGACACATTTTGTGTTTTTGGTGCCGCAACATTTCAGCTGAAAAGACTGAAGCCAGTGGAGGGCTGTGAAAATGACTCGTAGAGCGTTTTCCTCCCTGCTTGGTTTGTTTGTGCAGATCTGAACAGGGTTGAAGTTATCGGACCAAAACAATCACACGATGGTTTAGAGTTCAGGTTCGACCTCCATCTGGCTAAATCAACATCGAGGTCTGACTTGGACTAACAACCAAACTCCAAGTTTCTCCAGGAGCTCTGCGGCCTCCTGCTGAGGCTCATGGGTATTGTAGTATCTATACTCTGATGTTTTTGTTTAATACATTTCTAACTGATGGCCAAACATAATCCTACAAGTTCAATTATCCAGGAGACTCCTGTGTTCCTGCGTGTGTGTGTGTGTTCTGTCAGTGTTGTTGTTGTGTATTGTTGTGTGTTGTTGTGCTGTGTATCCTCTGCACAGACTGACGTGTGGTTCGGACATCCTGCAGAGTCCAGCAGAGTTCAGATAATTAAAGAGCTGATGTGGAGACACTGAGGTGCTGCTGTCACCTGAACACAGCCAGGTCGACCTCTGCACGCACACACACACGCACACACGCACGCACGCACGCACGCACGCACGCACACACGCACGCACGCACACAGGAGGAGGAGGAGCATAAAAAACAAGAATCCACTTAAACTTAAACAGCTAATGATGATTTTACAGCTCTGTACATACAGACTTCTCTCAGGTTTGTCGACAGGCATTCTGGGAAATGTAGTTTACATAAAGTGTGTTGACCTTCAAACTGCTACCTCGCCGTCTCCTTCCAGCTGTTTCATTCACATATGTCGGCCATATGTCGTGTCTCCTGTACAGTACAGGATGCGTCCATCTCGCCATATTTACACAAGTCTTGGATCTGTAGCAGCGTGACTCTGAAGTGTTCAACTGTGTGTTTGCAGGTTTTAAACTTTGGTTTTATTCTGTAAAACTGGACTTATTTTTCTATGAAGGTTTGAACTTTGAGAGCGTTTAAACGAGAGAGAAAAGTGTAGAAAGCGTGTAGTGAGGAGCTGATGACTTCCTGTCCTGCGATTAACGAGGGACGCCTGTATATGAAACTATTTGAGAAATAATCACCTATATAAATGATTTTTTAATTATCAAAATAATTGCAGATTAAAAAATGTAAAAACCAAACTAACGTTTTAAAAATATTTATATTCATTTAAAATTATTAATTACGAAAAATTGTTGAAAAAAACGTTTCTGTCGTGCGACTAATCGATTAATCGTTACAGCTTTAAAATGATGGAAGAGGAAAAGAGGTGATGAAGATGAGGAAGAGTCCACACACACACACACACACAGTTACAGTAAATGTTCTCGTAGAGGTTACTGAGTGCACTTGTGTCCTCGCTGTAACCACCTATATATGCACTTGGAAACATGTGCTGTGTGTGTGTGTGTGTGTGTGTGTGTGTGTGTGTGTGTATGTGTTTTGTCACGTATGCCTCTAAAGTTTCACAGCCCAGCATGAGAGGCTGCAGCCGGAGGGTCTCACTTCATACGGCGCCAGCACTATCAGACACACACACACACACACACACACAAATTACAATATCCTACTATCTGCCTATGTGTGTGTTTGGCAGGGAACTTTCACTGTAATTGTGTGTGTGTGTGTGTGTGTGATTATGCCTGATGAATGAAGCATGGCTATCTAAACATTTCACAAAGACCTGGCTTCATAAACTGTGTGTGTGTGTGTGTGTGTGTGTGTTTGTGTTTCTCTCAGGCTGTCTGTCTGTGTTCAGTCATTATAGAGTTGAAGCATGTAGCAACAGACCCAGACACACACACACACACACACACACACACACACACACACACACACCCTTCATATTATTTCCAGAAAATCAGAATCAGCCTGTTTGTTCACCAATAACAGCGTTTTTCTTCAGATTTAATCCAATTCAGAACCACAGTTACAGACTCAACGTCCACACGCCAACTTTTTCTTTTTGGGGGGGCGAATACATGAAGCTTTGAAGTGGTGCTTCACCCGTAAAGCTTTAACAGACCTCCACCCTGAACCCAACCTGCTGCCTAAAGTCTCCCCAAGAAAAATATGTGGCTGAAAGCTCTGGAAGAAATCAACAAAACCTGGACGTTTCCCAAACCCGAGATAATTATTAGAGACAGTAAACCGTGTGAGTTTGATTGAAAAGGCTCGAAGCAACAAGACCTGAAGTCTCTTTTGTGTATTTTTGTTTGCATTTCCATCCATCTGAAGAATTGTGAAGACAGTTTTGTGTTTGAATAAGCAACATTCAGCAGCGTGACTTCCACCCTGGTAGTTCCCGGGTCCCCCCCCCACACAGACCACAACCTTTCCTGGATGTGGAAATGAATTTTAACAGCATCTGGAGAGAGCAGATATGAAGTATCAGTATGTTACAGAAAGAGCTTTTAATAACAATAAAACCTTCATACTTCAAAACGCAGGTACGTTTTCTGACTTCCTGAAATGCTTCCTGGAAAAACGCTTGTTGTGATGGAAACAGAAACAAGGTAAAGAAAATGTAGATTAGAGGCACTTTAACTACATGCAGCCTCGTCAATACGACCTGACAGGTTTAAACCAGGGCAAAAAATTCACACACACACACACACACACACACACACACACACACACACACGTGTCCACAAAAAACGCTCGAAACGTGATCATGTGAAGAAAACACAGGCTGTATGTAGAGCAGGTAAGATGTGTGTGTGTGTGTGTGTGAGGACGGCAATAATGAAGATGAAGAAGACTACAGGGACAATTAAAGCCAGGTTACACACACACAAACACACACAAACACACACACACACACTCAGGTGACGGGCAGCTCTGAGCTGATTACGTTTTCAGTTTTTGCCACTATTGATTGAAGAAAAGCGACCAACGTGATTGCGACTCCATAATCACTTCAGGCTTTCAATTAAAAACCAGCAAACCCCACGACTGTCTGAGAGCCCCTAATCAGTGTGTGTGTGTGTTTAGCTTTGAACATCTGTGTGTGTGTGTGTGTGTGTGTGTGTGTGTGTGTGTAGGGAGATAGCGAGGGCGTGCGTTTCATTTACGTGACGATGATGCTGACAGCCGTTAACACATCAGACTAATTACAGGTGAGAATGAGTCGACGGGGTATGGACATCCGATCCTCTTCGATCTGAGCGCAGGGAATAAATCGGGCTGCGTTTGACTTCACGCTGAAGCTTGTGTCCTCACATTTACGTCAACTTCATCCTGTTCAGACACATTTCTGGTGTAAATAACTGCCTCCGCTCATGTAGGAGCTCCTCTTTATTCATTACAACCAAACCACATGAGGAAGGTGTCCAGGTGTCCAGTTACACTTATTTTAAATGCAGGTTGTTGTTTTTTTTTAATAACTTTTACTGCTCGTTTTAGTTTTTAAAAGTTTTGGGATTGACTTCCTTCCTTCAAGGCAGTCATTAGTTTCAGTTCATTTCGATGAAACTCAACTTGCAGAGACTTTAAACTTGCAGCAGAGATATAATCTTACAGTAAATCGTAACATGTGCGTCAGGCTGAAGCTTGAAAAGCAGCCGTGTGGTTTTGTGGCGCTCTCAGTTTTCTCTCACTTGGCTCTCAGATGCCTTTTGACAGTCGATTTATTTCGCGGCGACGTCCTGCGGCTGCACCCAGCAGGCCTGCCGAGGACGGAGGGAGTGAACGCGTCCCACACCACGCTGCTTACACTCCCCCGTACAAACAACACACACACACACACACCACAACAACAGACAACAATACACACACACACACACACAGAAAGAAAAGACTGTGTCCGCTCTCCAGATGGGCCCTGAGCCCTAACAGGCCCTGCCAGCAACAGCTTGCACTGTGTGTGCTGAAAACAAAGATGACGGATTAAATATCATGTGCTGAGGTGGAGCAAGGGAGCGACGCAGTGGGAGAGAGAGAGAGAGAGAGAGGGGGAGATGATTGGCTATTATTAGGGATAATGGAGAACTCGGAGGAAGATCCGCTCTGTTGTTGTCGGGCTGTTAGCGATGAAAAATGGCTCCTCTCCCTCCTCATCCTCCCCTCTTACACTACAATCAACAATTTACCTTCTTTATAATGCATTATACTGTCTACATTAGCATACTGTATAATGCTGGAAGTGTGATGATTATCATGCTCTGCTAATAGTCCTACAGTGTGACTGTATGGGGCTCCGCTAACAGTTAGCTCATTATAAGTTTTGACAATCCAGGGTGGCAGCTTGTCAGGTGGCAGGGTCTCCCCCGTAAGGTCACGACCCCTCATTCCTTATTTCTTCCTCTTTATTCCCACCAACTCTCTCCTCTCCTCTCCTCTCCTCTCCTCTCCCCTCCTCTCCTCTCCTCTCCTCTCCTCTCCTCTGTCTGCCTGAGCGAGTCCTCCACACACAGCGCTGCTCGCAGGATGCTTAATGAGCCCAATTAACTTATTTACAACAAGACAATCTGTAAAAATATGGCTCAATTGCATTTGGCCGAGTGGGCGTGCAGAGCGGCGAGATGGAGGGACAAACAATGTTTGGGATTAATCTGGTTTCTGCAGCAGAGAGACAGACGGGCAGGTTTACAGAGAGGATAACACACACACACACACACACACACACACTTCCAAGAGAAAAGTTTCACATTTAGGTGAAGCGAGATGAAAGCAGCAGAACATATTTAAATTAATCTCATTGGTTTAATCTCGACAGAAGAGTCAAAATACTTAAACAAGACATTATTTTATATTATAAACCGTGAAGTCTGAGTGACGAGTGTGTGAGGTCAACAGAAAACATTAAACACACACACAAAAAGAAACTTCGCCTGATGAAGGTCTGAGAACCGAAACTGTGACTACGCAAAATATTAAAGACGTGTAGTTTCTAAAATCAAACCGTTTTCACACCGTACAGACACGAATGGAAAATCACATGTAATTAAATCAATCAAAAGAAATCGTACAGTAAAAGTAAAGTACACATACATCTGGCTTCTGTGTGTGAGTGTGTGTGTGTGTGTGTGTGTGTGTGTGAGTGTGTGTACACAGATCAATGATCTGACTCTGATATTCACATGACACGTCTTTTGGATCGTCTCATTGATCAGCAGTAAGCGCAGCGAGGATGCTGCAGTATGAACACACAGACACACACACACACACACACACACACACACACACACACACACACAAACACACACAGATCAGAGGAACCAACTGGAGCAACTTTGATCAATTTTACAATCAGTAGGAAATCGATCAAACTGTCTGATCAGAACAAATGAAAAACAAATGCAGTTTTTAAACAATAAAATCTGAACTAAAACTAAATCTGAACTTTTCAAGTTCATCAGTTTGATCTTTGATTTCTGATCACCAATAATTCAGACGAGAAACACGGAGAATAAAAACGAAAACTTCTGCTTCATCTGGACTAGAGACCAAACTACAGACACCGAGTCAGGATGGAAAAGGAGGAGGAGGGAGTCATACCACCTTAAAGATGGCTGGAAGTGTGTGATTTAAGTGCAGGGCATGAAGGAGGAGGAGGAGGAGGTGGTGGGGGGGGCTTTAATAGAGCCTGCAGCTAATTGCTCCGGTGGCATCTTAAAGCCCGTCTCCCCCAAAAGCCCTTGGAGCCTGAATACTGCTGCTAACAGAAGAGCTGCTGACACAGGAGGAGAGGAGAGGAGAGGAGAGGAGAGGAGAGGAGAGGAGAGGAGAGGAGAGGAGAGGAGAGGAGAGGAGAGGAGAGGAGAGGAGAGGAGAGGAGAGGAGAGGAGAGGAGGAGGGAGGTAATAACTGCGCAGAGGAGGAGCTGGAGTTTCTCCTCACGCACCAGAAAACAAACTGAGGCCGCTGTGAGTTATTCCTCAGGTCAGGAGAGAGCAGCTCAGCTACAGCCACACAAATTATCCTCCTCCTCCTCCTCCTTCTCCTCCTCCTCCTCCTCTTCCCCTCTCACTGCAGAGGGAGGGAGGCTACAGGGGTAATAATACACCCCTAAGCCTGTCATTTCAGCTCAGCCCGGTGCAGCACCGACCCACAAAATAGAAATATCACTTTCTCTCCCCTGGACTCCCTCCTCTTCTCCCACAACAACCCCTCTCTCGTCTGAATGCTGAATCACCACAGAGGGGGAGGAGGAGGGTGTAGAGAGTCAGAAAGTTAAAAAAAAAAAAATGTGAGGAGGGAAAGAAAAAGGAAGACAAAGAGCTCCTCATCCTCTAAACGTTCAAATCAGGTTGTCGCTGACGAGAGTCGAACTGCTGCAGAGACGTCTGAGTCAGGAAACGTTGAATATACATAAAACATAAAGAGAGCTGCAGTCGGGACGTTCTGCAGAGAGAAAACAATGCATCCAGATGAAAAATAAACTGTCATCACATTCTAGGTTCAGGCTTTAGAAAGAAAGAAACGCCAGGATTTATCCCAACGTATCTACATCTGGCTTTAATTTCACAACTATCTCAGACGTTGGAGCTTCACATGACCTCATCAGATCAGCTGCTTGAACCTTTAACTGCATTATCGCAACTGAAAATGAAGCTGAGGATGATGCTGAGGTTCAGTCTGGAAGGAGTTTTAATCAACCGCAGCGTTTGTTGTCTGTGAAGGCAGAAACAGCAGCGAGTCTGTTTCCTGGTTTTGTCTTAGTAGGAATCAGAAACAGAAACTTTAGATTCGGTTTATTCAAAATACTCTTTTTCTTATTTCCTGAAATGTGACTGGGAAGCGATGATGGGAGCTTTGATTGATATGAAATAATAAATATAATAAACACTTTAAGGCCTAATTATACTTTCTGCATCCACGTGGCTGTGAAGGTCCTTGTTAATGTATCTGCCTGTATCTGCCATGACGACTCACACCAGCAAACATTAGTGAACACACACACACACACACACACACACACACACACACACACACCTGTGCAGACATTAACGTAGCAACAAAACGCAAACATCCAGAAATTAGAAGCATTTAAATGTATCAATAAATTCACTTTGTTTTATCGAGCCGCTTTCATCAGAGGCAGAGATGTTTCCAGACTCCCCTCGTGCAGTGTTTATTAAAGCTTAGAGGAAGTGTGTGTGTGTGTGTGTGTGTGTGTGTGTGTAGGCAGGGAGCAGGGGTGTTGACCTTGAGGCTGGTCAGGAGCTGCGGTGTGTATATGTGTGTGTGTGTCGTTTGGAGGCGGGGGTTGTGACAGCTCGCCAACCAAACCCCGGCGCTCTAACATCTGGCTCACATCTCCAGAAGAAACACGGAAACCCTCCTCGCCACCGTCCTCCCGCCGCCAACAACCCTCCGCTCACCTTCCACTGGCTCACAAAACACAAACATTTTATTTATTTTATGTTTTAAATCATGAATCCACAGCAAAATAGGAAAACAAAAAGCTTTTATTTGCTCTTGTTTTCTGCAGATTCACACGACCTCTGAGTCAGACGCAGATCTGCAGGATTTCTAACAGGATTTCCCCCCCCCCAGCGAACACTTCAGGTGAACACCTTCGCTGAGAACCTCTAATAAAAACTAAAACCTCCACACTGAGGGTCAAGGAGCCGAGCGTCGTTCACACACATCCTGCTGGTCGATGGCGTGATCCGCGAGGTGCGAGGGAGCATCTGAGAGCTGCGCTGATGCCGCCGCCGCCGCCGAGAGAGAGTTTTAATTGGCGAGGAGAAAGGCGAGTGGTTGGACAGCACAGATCGCTTTTATCTCCACCACAGAGGCTTTCTGGATTAAGGCTCTCTTCGGTCTGGCGGCCATTGTTTCAGGGAGGGGGCGAGGAGGAGGGGCAGCAACAAGTTATGCAGATGAGATGTTAATTAGACAAAACGTGAATGAAGTCTGGACCAGAACAAACCAGCCTGGAGGAAGACAGAGTGTGGGAATGAGGAGGCAGCTGCACTCCTCTCCTTCACTGCGTTTATTCATCCTTCTACTCCTGTATTGCTCCCTTCTCTCCTTTCCTAATTTCCTCCTCCTTCCCTCCATCTCTCTGTTATCCAAACACTCTCTCCTTATTCAGACTTCCATTCATTTTCTCCTTTTTTCTCCTTTCTTTAATCCTCATGTCCTACAATCCATCCTTGCCTCCTTTCGTCTTTCCTTCTTTCATTCGTTCACTCATCTCTCCTTCCTTCCTTCCTTCCTTCCTTCCTTCATACCCTCCACCCTTCAGTCCATCTCTACCTCCATCTTCTCCCTCATCTTTTCACTTGTTCCCTCCATCCTCACCCAGTGATGGAGGCAGTAGAGGAACAGAGAAGCTGAGCAGCGATTGACATGCAAATGAGGACAAAAAGGAGGCGATGGGATGTTGTTGTTGTTGTTGTTTTTCTAGTTTCTTGTTTGTTCGGGGTCTGCAGAGCGGCGGGGATGGGGAAGGGGGGGTGAAGGAGCTCTCCTTTTTCTAACATAAGAGAGGAGGCTGAGGATGAAGGAGGAGGAGGAGGAGGAGGAGGAAGCCCTGGGAACGTCCCAAGGGCTAACTGAACCATACTACATTACCCATAAGCCTCAGCAAGAAGATAGAGAAGAAGAAAACACTGCAACAAACTGATCCCCGACCTCTGATCTAACTCCAATATTAGCTGCACATCAATAGAAATCTGAAGCTCTGATTGGACGAACACCTGAATAAACAGGTGGAGGACAGAATGAGCCCTGTTACAGGTGACGCCCTGCCGGTAATGGAGGATAAACACCTGATCCAGCTGAGGCATTGTGGGAATTTCCCACACAACTACTGAACTACACAAGATGCCAGTCAAAAGTAGATTTAAAAAAAAAAAGGTAAATTAGCCTTTAACAACATTTTTTATCCTTATTTTAGTTTAATTCAGTTTATATTTAAACATCATGTTAAACGAGCGTTTCCTTCCTGTGGAAAAAGACGAGCTATCTTTATAACCCGACTCATACGACGGGAGTGTGACGGAGGCATCACAGCGTCCAGTCAGCAGCTCCTCTCCTCCCCTCCGTCCTCCCATCCGTCCTCCCCTCCGTCCTCCCCCCCCGTCCTCCCCTCCGTCCTCCCATCCGTCTGTCCTGCAGCGCTCACGTAAATTCTTCATTGTTTATTAGCTGTCACTTCCTAAATAGTACTTGCTGCGTCTTGCATACAGACCCGACCCCCCCGGGAGCGAGGGAGGTGTGGAGTTACAGCGGGGACAGACGGGAGACAAAGCTGTGAACCAGAGCTGCACATTCACCTACGTGACAACATTCGACACCCTTCAGATGCTGTTTTATTCCAAATAAATCCAACACATGGAGGCTTTTTACGGCCTCGGCTACTATAGCAACATATTCCTGCATGTTCGGGTGGATTTAAAGACAAATGTCTGCAGAGATTTGGATCCGTTTTACTGTAAATGAAATAATCTGACTCACACTGAGTCATTTTTAGCCACACTGGCTCAGGAAGGAAACGTTAATTTGCTCAGTTGGTCTCGAACAAATACTGGACAGATTGTAGTGAATGTTTGTACAGACGTCCGCGTTCCCCAGAGGATCGATGCTAACAACTTTGATCATCCCAATTTCTCATCTAGCGCCACCAGCAGGTCAACACTCCTTAGTCGGCCGTGTTTATTACCCTGCAGGTATCAGGCTGCTGTATCAGTCTGAATCAAAACTGAATCTAATTAAATGCCTCATAAACCGCAAATAAACTCAGCCTTCACCTCCGCAGTATTTACAGCTCAGAAACACTCTGGATGTTTCAGGTCCAGGTGGAAACCTCAGACGGGCTGGACGGGACGTACGCTGATAATAATAATAAAAAAAATAATAATAAACTTATAATAAAGAAGATAAATGAGGCAAAAGTAAAGACAACAAGATAAACAAGGTCATAAAAACAAATATATACACAAACGGATGCATAGATCCATACACATACACACACGTGCTGCATCACACATACGTGCACAAACACCGGACGTCGTCGGTTTCATTTAACGGCGTCAACAATCATCTTTTTCCAACAGCAACTTGCAGGTTGGAGACTCCAGTGAAAACTGTGAATTTAAGTTTTATCCTCCTCCATCGTGCAGGCGGCAGATCAGAAAACACTCGTGTGCTTTATTATTGAAGCTGCTCTGTTTTGTTGTTCAGGACTTGTTGACGCCGAAACTTTGAAACTCGATACTGAAACTCTTCTAAACGATAATCGTCCCCGTTCAGACGCGTTCAGAGTTCAGTCCTGCAGCAGAGAGCCTGCAGAAAGAGCTCGTCAGTACATTTTAGAGGACACAGCTTTGCCGAGTGTCCGTTTTAGAATTAAAGCGTTTTGACGGTATTAGCTTATACCCCCCCTCCACTCTCTTTCCTCTCCCTCTCTCCCCCGTCTCTCTCCTCTCTGCACCCTTGAAAGCCTGCGGTGACCCAGGGATGTGTAAAACGGGGCAGCCAAATGAATTGCTCGGGCACTCGAGCTCTCCGAGCCATTACGGCGAGGAGCTGCCCTACCTGTGTTGAGTCAGCAGTCCCGCTCACTCTATCCGTCTAATGGACAGCGCAGGAATTTAATTAGCAGGAAGCCGCAGAGCGCGTTATAGAGGGGGGAGGGGCAGAGAGAGAGCAGCAGCACAGAGCGGAGAGTGTGTGTGTGTGTGTGTGTGTGTGGCCATTGAGCAGTCGACCCCTGCTGTCATTCTTTGGAAACCCCGTCCATCAGCGGGACGATCTATGCTCTTATCATCAGAGTCCTGTTTGTTTGTCCTACAGAGACACTAAATGTCTCCGTCCACCTGTTTCTTATGCACCTTTTCAGTTTCTGCAGAACGAAACAGAAATGAGAAAAAATAGTCACAACATCCTCGTGGCTGAGATGGAAAAGTTGGTGTATTGATAAGAAACAATTGAATGAAATGATCACAAATGTCAAATATGTTGTGCCCAGAAGCACAGAAGACGAAGGTACAAAATTAAATTAAAGTATTTGTTATGAAAAATGTCCCCACTCCGTATTTTTTATATATATGCAGCCCTTTCCTCCTCTCAGAGTTTTGTCTCCTCACTTAGCAACTGTACTTTAATTGGATTGTGCTGCCATTCAGAGGAAAGCGACAGCGGCGAGTGAAAAACAATGAAGGATGTGGCTGTTTTGAAAGTGCAGGAGACCCCCGGGGTGAGGGGTGAGGCGGGTGAGGGAGCGGGGAGAGGTAGGTTTTACCAATTAGCTCGGTCACCGGGGCCCACGTTCCCAGACTCTTTCTCTGCTTAATCAAGTGGCTCTTTTGTCTCGTCTCTGAAAACAGTTTTCTGCTTCAAGTGCGTGAATAAAAAACGGAGGCCCCGCCGCGGCCGCCTGTGGAGGAGTCGGTCGCACCGATCACACGACGCTAACGAGCTGACGACCTGGGCGAGCACGACACACACATAAAAACACACACACACACACACACATGCAGGCAGCAGCAGCAGCTCACAGAAGGTGTCGTATCTATTACTGAGGAACAGGACCTAACATCTACATCTCACTGCCTGTAAGTCAACAACATGAATGATCTGCTACTAGTCCAAATATTTTTATAGATACAACACAATAAAATATTGAATATAAGATGACGCCCACTTCATCAGATGTGTAAAATATAATTTCATGTTTGTGAGCTTAATCAATAAAGCAGAAAACAATCTACAGTTTCTCCTCCAGAAAAGTCTGAAGTTCGATTTATCGATGAGGAAGAAACTGATGATGTCACAGTGATGTCATCAGAAGACCAGGAAGCATGGCGTCGGCCTGAGAGACTTCAAACTGAAGGGGTGGAGTTTGAAAGGATGCATTATGGGAAACGAGTCTGACTCATATTAGAGACAATAAATCAGGATATGTCCGCCTCTGCTGCTTTAACACTATAACTCAAATCTTAGTTTAAGACGCGTTTCTGCAAGCAAGATTTGTGACGTCACAACCAGTCAGGAGCCAATCACGGTCCAGTATGCGACTCACACAAGTGTGATGACTTGAAAATGGACTTTACAGTGAACCAGTAGTTTCTGGGTTTTTACATGAGAAAGATTAAACTCTCGTTTTTGTGTCCATGAAGTCGTGAAGATGATATTTTACTTCATTTGCAGATATATGAAATGCTTGTTTATTGTTTGAGGTTTCTGGCCAACAGCAGCGTAGGTTGAAATAAATCAACATCAGTATCAGAGGAGGTCTGTCCTCCTCAGAGTCTACCTCAGATAAACTAAATATTTGTGAACCTCTGACACACACACACACACACACACACTCCTCTCGTCTCCTCTCATGCTCTGTCCAGCGCTGACTTATAATTTTATAAGTTTTCCTTCCCAACCGCAGCAGCTCTGTGGAGATAAACAGTGAGAGATTCAGGCGGCTGCCAGCCCCGTGTGGCTTGGCATGCCGCGCTGCCACAGCCTCATTACCCTCCCCCCCCCAAACCACCCCCGTCACCAGCACCACCCCCGTCACCAGCACCACCCCACCCCAACTCGCCGCTCACATCGGCTCGACTCGGCTCACAGACGGAGCGACCGAGGGCAGCGCTGGAGAGAAACAGTTCAATAATTCAGTTATCAGCTCCCCAACCTCCACTAATCCTTCACTTGTCAATAATTAAAAATGAACATCTGACAGTGTGGACTTCAGACACACACACACACACACACACACACACACACACACATATAAAAACAAAAGAAAGGGCGTCCTGGTTCCACAGAATGAGCTCTTTGTGTGTTTCACCTTCTGGATTCAGGCCAACGAGTCGGACAGTTTTTCCTCAAATATACAAAAAAGCTCTCGACCCTCCACCTGCAGTCTGACGGATGCTCTCTCTCTCTGCTCTCTCTCCTCTCTCTCTTTCAGGCATCCTAACCTAATGTTGCCTTTCTTTCTTTCTTTCTTTCTTGAGGACAAACTTGACGAACAACGCTCAAAGCTTCTTCGTGTTGAAACAGATTTTTGACTTTAGGAGGTGAAAACAAAATAATATCCAATATTTTTTCGTATTATTTATAATTATTTGAGGTTATCTGGTCATCCGGGACGCTCACAGAGCTGCGTCTTTCTGACAAACTGCTGAATATTCAGAGTGTAATTAATCAGTTGATCATTTTAATCAGATTCTAACTAATGAGCCACTTCTGTTGGAGGTAAAAGCACCAAAACGTTATGATATTCTTCTCCTCATCACGATTAGACCACTTCAGTGTGATCATTAAGTGTTCGTTCGTCAGTAACTTGTGGAGAGATGCTGCAGACGCTCTGATATTTAATTTTTCTTTGCTAACTGTTTATATACTGATTATTAATAATAAAAAGGAGGATTTAAACTAAAGTGTTATTAATAACACTGACGAGACTTCTGATTTAAAGCTTTTTGTTGACACTTTTATTCCTGATATCTTGGTTTGATATCAAACAAAGTCTCGTCTTTTTTGAACTGAGTGGAGTATAAAGAGATCTTCACCCCGAACAGGGCCGACCCGGTTCTTCTTCTTCTTCTTCTTCTTCTTCTTCTCCTCCTTCGTCTATATTTCAGCAGCCATACGGCGCTTCAGAGTTTCCCTGCTTCCACCATCTGTGGAGACTTTCCCTGCAGACACTCACAGCTGTCCTGGTTCATGTCGATGTTCACTTCACACAGCAGCGTCCCGACGGCCTCACACACACAATGGGAGTGTGTGTGTGTGTGTGGTTTGTGTGTGTGTGTGTGTGTGGTTTGTGGGGGTGTCTTCTTGGCACACTGCTCTCCCTCTAAGCCTTTCAAGATGGACAGACACACAGAAACACACACTCTCTCTCACACACACACACACACACACACACACAGACACAGACACAGACATTGGTTGCAGGTTCGGTGTAAACTACAGTTACTCTGAGTGTCACTGTGAGGAGGTCAAAGGTCGCTGTGTGTAGATAAAGATCCTTACAGAAAGAGTTTTACTTGTAATTTAATTTGATCTGTGCTGCCTTCAGGCGGCGCAGGAATTAAAACTCACAGCTTGATTCAACTAAACACTCAACAGGAGACAGACTCCATTTTGTTGGCACGGCTGGCGGGGCGATGGCGATGGGCAGAGTCCGGGCTGCCGAGGGGGCTCTGTTGCTAAGGGTGAAGGTGAGGGGGGAGTTGTGGGTTCGTCCTTAGCAACAGAGACAGTGATTCTTAGAAGTCGGCACAAATCACCATCGGCAACGCAGCTACATTCTTTCAGGACGACCTCCGCAAAAAAACGACAGTCAGGGTGACCTTTAGAGGACCCAGGTGGAGGAGATGAAGAAGAAGGAAAAAAAAGGAGTGTATGACATGAATAAACACAAACAATAATAATAATAATACACAGCGAATAAAAATAGGAAGATGGAAAGACACCTAAAGAAAGAGAAAAAGGTGTCTGCTAGAGATTTAATATAATACCTGTATTTTACATCCCTCGTATGGGCCAAGTGCCAAAAAATACTAGATCCTACATTTCCCACAATGCAAGTGTCCTCAGTAGGTTTTCCTGGATCTAACTTTTTGGACTCATGACAACGTTTAGTGAAGAAACCGAATTTCTTCCTCCAGAATGACACAAAATGATGTTTGTTTTCAGGTTCAGACGCCAGAAATCAACAGAGAGGCAGAGTGTGTGTGTGTGTGTGTGTGTGTGTGTGTCACAGCGTTTGTTTGTGTTGTGTTCAGGGATCAGTCGGCTCTAACAGCCTCTCGTGTTGCTGCAAGAGCAGAAATATGTTCCAAACTGGAATATTTGTGGGGAAATCCTCAGAGAGCGCCGCGTTGACAACACACTTTAAACCGGATTAGCTGACTTTAGGGATCAGCTGATATTTGCCTCACTGAGGGGAGACACCGGCAGCACCGACCTGCAGGCTCCAAACAGGAAACACTTCGCACCATTTCACCCGAACAGAAATGCTGTTTTTATCTCCAGATATCGGCTAACTGTGTCTTTAAACACATTCATTGTCCCATCAGGTGATCACAGAGTCTTTAAATCTCTTCAGAGGTGTTTACAGGCTGGTTCAATCACTGCACGTCTGTTTTTCTGTCTGTTTAACAGTTTTCTTGTTTCATGGATGTCGTAACTGTTTTAATATTCAGAGCTTTAGTTCCATCATAAACAGACTGATTGTGGAGTTTGGCACTTTGCTTCAGACTTTGTTTTTCTTTATTTGGGATAAACATGGTCTAAGTTTTCAGCAACAATATTTCCAACACGGTGCTCATTTGAAACTATGTTCAAAGACAAAATATGTTATAATTTACAGTTTAAGTGAATCCAGCCAACAGTGTGTTTTTACACTGATCCTTTACTCTTCATCTGGACGTCAAACATGGTCCATAAAGTTGTGTTGGTGAATTTTCTGGGAACTTTTTGAACATTTGGTTTATTGACTTGATTATATTCTGCTGACACAGTGTTCATTTTTATGAATGAGCTCGAAGCTCATTGACCGTGATACGGCCTTTGTTACAGTCAGCTGTGGATGTTTGGTGGGTTTGGGAAGGTGTGTGTGTGTGTGTGTGTGTGTGTGTGTGTGTGTGTGTGTGTGTGTGTGTGTTGGTTGGTTGGTTGGTTGGTTGGTTGGTGGGTTGGGGGTGTTCCCGAGGCCACAGTGTGTACTTCAGGAACCACAAAAGAGTCTGTGGTTTTACGCCCTAAGCAGCTCCACATGGCGGCTGGTGAGCAGTAGTAGAAGAAGAAGAAGAAGAAGGAGAAAAAGAAAGAAGAAGAAGAAGAAGAAAAAGAAGAAGATGAAGATGAAGAAGAAGAAGAAGAAAAAGAAGAAGAAAAAGAAGAAGAAAAAGAAAAAGAAAAAGAAGAAGAAACACGAGCCAACAGTCACCACAGACATTTTGGCAGATTCTGGAGGAAAACCTTACACACACACACACACACACACACACACACACACACACACACACACACACACACACAACAATCTTCTTCAGTTTAGTGGGTTATCAGCTGCAGCTGGAAGTTCAGACAGACACATAAACAAACACATTTCAGTCACAACACAACTTTCAATGAGACTCTCAAACTGTCCAGAAAACAGTTCACACTCATTAAAGCGGTCTGATTTATGTCTCTGTAATCAGAAGAAATTCATATTTTAATAAAAATCTAAACAACAAAATACTGACGTTAGCACCGAGCTAACAGACCATAACTTGTTGCTTTGACTTTGGATTTCTTCTGTCTGTATAAACTACATTTATTAGTAAAGTTTCAGGAAAAGCTAAGTTATATAACTAAATAGTTATCATTGTCACTGGCTGTAAGTCTAAATGTTTTCTAGGTCTAAAGAAGTCAAATAATCCAATAATTCAATTTTCTACCCATGTCAGTCAGTCAGGATAGCAAGCTCAGGATTTCACTGCAACTTTTCCTCTTTATATATGATGATGACTCTTTGTATTTTGAGTTTTGGATCTGTTCATCCCCTCATGCCCTCCTTAAAAATCACTTACTTTTACATTTAGCTCAACATATTACTTTAAACACATTTCCTCCTGAATCAGTCCATGTTTGTTATTGGATTTTTGGTATTTTGTATTTAAAATGAAGCTCTGACAGTTTGGACGAATCAACTAGCAACATGAATTGAGAGAGTCAAATCAGAAGTTGCGTGTCCGTTTCCGTGTTTAGAAAAGTTTGTATCAGCTGTGCAGTGAAGGTTGCATCATGAGTCTGTTGCGTAGTTTTGCTGCAGACTGACAGGACGGCTGGTTAGAGCTAACTAGTTCATAGACGAAGCTCCAAATCTCTTTAAGAGCTCAAAGGGACAGAGGGAACTGGGACAAACGTCTCTATACACACACACACACACACACACACACACACACACACTGGCTGTTTGCTTGGTTTCTACCCTGCAGGGTCGTACAAGGTGACGGAAAGATAAATATCTAACAGCGGCGGTGACTCTGGAAACCTTCACATTCTCTGGGTCAGACGGTCGGCTCGTTATCTCTCCGACACACAGATATCCTCCCATTGTGCTGCTTTCTGAAGAAACGAGTGAAGTCTCTACGTCACCTACACTTTAAAATGACCTCACCACGAAGATGGGATACAAAAAAAAAAAATCTGAAAAGTTATTAACACCAAATATATGAGGCCGATATGTTCAGTTTTTAGCTTTAAAATAGACTCAAAAACACAAGAAAGTCCCTTTACTCAAGAACTGCTTCAGAAGTTTGAAGTACTTTTTTTATTTAAGTACTTCTAAAGTCTTCTAAAGTACATATCAGAAGGAAATACTGAAATACAGAAGTACTTTTTGAGTGATAGCTGTTGTTACAAGTTACTTTGATTCTCCTTCATTGAATATGTCACATTGTTATTTTTACTGAGGACTGCTTTGTATACTGCTGGTAGTTTAATATATTAAACTACTCCACAGTATATAATGAAGTTAATCAGATAATTTGATAGATACTTTATTTATCCATTCTGTCATTCAGTATTTTCTGATTTTCCTATAAGATGTAAATCTTTAAAAAACAGTTCATAAAAATATAGTTTAATGTTTAAAAAAGGCTCAGTCATTTTCTAAAAAACTACAGACACAGAGTTACATGATCATCCCACTGACAGGGCTAATAATTAGTTGTGGGGTTCCTCAGGGTTCTATTCTTGGTCCTTTATATATTTTTAGTTTTCATGTAACGATAAACGATCAGACCTTTCCTCTGTAAACTCACTCACACACGGTTCATCCTACTGACACACTGTCTTATAAAAAAAACAACTAAAACGTTATAAAAACAGTTCATACAAAGTGTTTCTGATCTGACATCTCTAAAGTAAAACTGATATTCTACATATTCTTGTTCTGCCTTTAAACCGGTTTGAAAGATATACGTTCATGTTTACAAAGCAACAATTAGTTGATTAATCGATTAGTTGCCAGCTAAATGAAGCAAAAAAAAAACAAAAACGCAATCTCCTTTGATAATCTATCAATCAATGTCCAATGTATCTGGTTCCAGCTTCTTAAATAATTAGTAAATAATAGTGAATAATTTTCTGTTTTTGTAAGTCCTCTGTGACAGTAAACTGAATATCTTTGGGTTGTGGACAAAACAAGACATTTGTGGACATCATCTTAGGCTTTGGGAAACAGTGATTGATATTTTTCTCCATTTTGTTTGGTCTATAAAACTGATATTTTATCATTTGCTTACTTAAAGTAATGTGAACATAATCTTTGTGGTGAAGGAACATGTGCATTTTAATAGTGCTTGGACAGCAACAGAGCTCTACAGCACAGAGGAATAAGATAAATCAGACTTCATTGTTGGTTTGAGTCTGCACATTAAGAAAAATGTAGAAAATCACCAGACTCATGCTTTAAGTAAAGGATCTGAATCAATACTCAGATCACTTACGGAGTCAAAACATCCTCTTCTAAGAGCCGATCATCTCGTCTTCATATCTGATTCCTGTCAAGAGCTGAGCATCCAAATGAACGAATGTGAGACTGACGCAAGAGAAGAAAGACGTCAGCGGGCCGAATCCAGCTCTGCTGCAGAGCCACTAACTTTAATGTGAAACTCATTCTATCAAACTTTTATGATTCCATCTCTCTAATTATGTTTAATTGACTTTACTGCCCACATAAATATTATCTCATCTGTAATAAATGTTAACATCTTTATTTCAGGGTGTGCTGCTTCTAAATCACAGACGCAGAGGAGACGAACGGCTACAGTCAACCTTTTTCCATTTTCTGTTTCCTACCGGCCAAACCTGCTCTGACCACGCCCCCCGAGTATGTGTGTGTGTGTGTGGGCATGCTCGACTTGCTGCTAATGAGGAGGCGAGATGTTTATCCAAGAGGTCAAATGGTGCGATGATCGGGATCACGACCTCCACGCTGTGACCTCTGACCTTTTAGCACGTGTTGAGAGTTGCTATGATAGTGACACCCGCTGCTGCCGCCGCCGCCCTGAGCCCGTAAATCAGTGAGTGGAAGGGGAGGAGGTGGGGAGGGTGTTGACCTTTGACCCCCAGCTTGTTCAGGAGGATGTTACGCACACACACACACACAGCAACTGCTTAGGGGTCTGAATGGAGGGTTTGCTGTCATGACTGAATGTCTGTTCATGTGAAATCTCCACCTGTTACACACTGAGCAGCTACTTCCTGTTCAGCTGTTTGTCGTACTTACAGCTGTGACACTGGAGTTCAGTCTGCACCAAATTTCATTGAAACGTGAACGATTTTTAGTCGTCTTGGCGTTTAAATAACTGAGGACCTGTAGCTACAGATGTCCATCATTATCAATTAATCTGTCACTTTTTAAAATTAATTATAAATAAATGAATAAATAAATGAAAGTGAAGTCTTCAAATGTCCCAAAACCCGAAAGATGTTCAGTTGTTCAATTATATAAAAGACAGAAAAGCAGAAAATCTGGGACATTAGTAAATATTAACATTTCTGCTTGATGATTTAACAACTGCCATGATTAATTGATTAGTTGTCAATTTAAATTAATCGGCAACTAATTTGATCACAGATTGTTTGGAGTCATTTTTAAGAAAAATAAAATCCACTGATCTTCTGATTCCAGTTTTAAAATGTGAATTTTCTGGGTTTTTTCAGTCCTTTTATTGCAGCTCAAACAGTGATCGATGATTTTATGACATTTTATAGAGCAAACAACTAAACAATTAATTGAGGAAATAATGGACAGATTAATCAATAATGAAAATAATTGTTAGTTGTAGCCCCACATGATTAATTACATAATTAGTCGATTGACTAATTGATTCACAGACTAAGCGTTTCATCCCTAATTTAAATGCTGTTGAACTAACAGATATCTAAAAACTTTTCAACCAAATTCAGCAGTTTTAACGTTGACGTTTCTTCCTGTTACAGCATAAATGTTCCTGAGACATGAAACCTGATGAAAGGTGAAAACAAACAGAGTCACACTCGGTTCTAACATCCTGACGAGCTGCTGAACTCTCAGGATTAAATAATAAACGGTTGGTAGCGAGCTGCGGTGTTGGTGCTAAAGCCCCCCCCCCCCATCCAAAAACCCCACCATGAGTCAGTGGTGTGGGGATGAATTTAATTACTGCCCTGACAGACCCGCCTCTGGCCCCGCAGCCCTGAGGTCAGCCTGCCTTCATATGGCTTTTAATCAACGCAGCCGCTCCAGAAAAGCTCCGCCGCCTTAAATAAGAGGCAGGAAACCTGATCCTCCTGCACCCAGGCTGGAGGGGGGAGAGGGGGAGAGGGGGGAGAGGGGGGAGCTCTGTGGGCGTCCAGCCTCGGCCTTCTTCTTCTCAACTCATTCAGCGGTTCAAAAGAGATAAAATTGAAACCTCTGCCAACTCCTGAACTCCCATAAAAAAAGCTTCAAAACTCGGGGTGTGGGTGGCGAAAGCTGCGCATTTCCAAAATAACAGCTAAATTTAGCAGAGAGAGAAAATTAAAACATAAACAGATTCTCAAGAGTTGCCACCATCTCCACCACAAATGATCCCTTCTGTGTTTTCTAAAGAGCGAGTGGTGAAAATGAGCTTTTTTTTTTTAATGGCTTCGTGGAGAGAATCAGGGTCTTCATCGCAGCTGAAAGACCCTCGACTCAAATAAAACCACAAACCAGCGACTGCAACTCTTTCCCCGGACGTGAAGGGAGCTCAGTGTGAACCTGCACACAGCTGATTACTGAGACCGCAGAGAGGAGATCTGGACGGAGCGGAGGAGAAAGGGAGCAGTCTTTGGGCTCAGAGAGGCTTTAGTCTGTGAGAGGAAATGATTGTAATTAAGGCTCAGGGACGGAGATGTTTCCAGAAAGCTGTGCTGAGAGTGTTTGTGTCTGCTGACAGGACGAATCACAGCTCAAACTTTACCTCCACATGGACCAAAACATGATAAAAAACACCAAAATATCTACTGGGAAAAATCTCCATCTAATCAATTACGTTCTTTCTGTATTTGAATCGTAAGAAAATGATAATTTTCTAAAATAAAAAGTGGAAACAAGTTAAATTTTCGTGTGATTGATATTAATTAATTGACTAATTAAAATGTTAAATCACTAGTTTCTATACTGAAGATCAGAGCAGCCACTAAATGGACCTTAAGGTGAGACCGTTTCAAACCGAACTTGGAGTAAATACTTGATACTTGAAACAAGTTGATTTTCGTTGGAAAGAGTTTGAACTTCTCTCGCTGGTTTTAAGACTTAAAGGACTGAATTACAGGCAGAAATGAAAAGAAGGACATTTTTAAGCATCGCTAATGAAAATCAATCCCCGGCCTGCTGGTGAAGGAATCTGAAAGTGAACCTTGTAGATAATTTTACCCGACTATCTGGAAGCTGTCCTCCTTTTCCAAGAAAACTCCAAAGCTCTAACAAACTTAGAAGAAGCTTGTTGCCAAGAGTATAAACCGTCTGCCAAACATCTCCTCTACATGCCTCTGCCACCGCTGAATTATCACAGCCAGCCAAATTATTTTCCCCTGGAATCAGTTGGAAATCAGGAAACGTGCTGAGCAATCACCACGGAGATAATTGTGTTTTTTTTTTTTAACCTGAGCGAGTCGTCCTGCGAGGTTTGCCAACTTCACCCAAAAAAACCCACTCGCCCTGCTCGGCTCACGGAGGGCAGCCGCTGAGAGGGAAATCTTGGCAGAGACGTTTGTCTTTCCTCAGACTTCTGCTTTACTGGCCGCTGTCTGCAGCAGATAACGCGTCTGTCGGCATCCAGACTAAGAGACAGAGCAGCCGGCTGTGAGAGGAAGCTGGATTTTCATCCTCAAGCTAACTGATAAACAAGTTGAGTTATATCAAGTCTGACAACGAGAGTTTGAATCTGACACTTAAAACCAAAAGTAAGGACCAAACATTCACTGGAGATGTTTCACTGATGTTCTGTTTTCACTAAAAACTCTTTAGGTTTAAGCTCCCTGCTGAGATTGTCTGCATAACCTGTTCGCAATGCTCTGCCCTCTAGTGGCAAAAAAATATGCACAACGCTTATTCAGGGACTTCAAGACTTGGAAAGCTGAAGATGCATCCGACACCTTTAGAAAAACCAAAGTCAAACAAAGATTCAAACTACAGATACATCTGTGATGAGCTAACACTGGCCACGCCGCACTCCATCATCCAAACTGTTTGTTTTTGAGGACACTCATGCATAATTAAATCATCGAATACACATTCCCGAGTGAAAAGCTTACAGAAATAAAATATTTATCCACAATAAATAGAGAAATGCCCATGAAATTGGCCAAATATATTATTTTCCTTTGACTTGTTATTGCAGTATGTACTATTTTATATTTTATTTGCTCTTTGGTAACACAACCACAAATCCGACAACAGAGAGCTGAACTTTACGAAGCCAAAACACCAACAATAATCTGATATTGTTCACACATGTTGCAGAATGTGTGTGTGTGTTGGTGTGATCTTCATTATGTTTCTAGTCAACATTCACCTTCAGAGCTTTTGACCAGCGTCATCACACAAACTTCTGCAGCTGCTCAGCATCACACACACACACACACACACACACACACACAAATAAGAGACTCTGGGACTTACCTGCGTGCACGAAGTAGGCCAGGTACAGATCCAGCTCCTTGACTGAAACTCCAATGTGATGCGGCTGCACACACAGGCTGGGGTTCGAACACTGAGGAGACTTTACCAGCCTCTCCCCGTCAGTACTTTCGAGGGGAATCCCTTTGAATAAAATCACCATGACCAGGTCCAGCCTCCACACTTTGTCCGCCTGGCGCAGGCAGTCGATCCTCCTCATCTTGCCCTTCTGGTCGGGGTTGGACAGCACGCAGCACGGCTGCTTCTTCCCCGTCACCGTCAGCACGAAGTCCTCCCTGAACTCGGGCCGGATGTCCTTGCGCAGTTTGGCGAGGAGGCGCGACGCCCATTTCTGTTTGACCTCGGGCTTCTCGCTGAGCAGCTCGTCCTTCACGGCGCGCTCTTCCTCCTTGGACATGCGCTTCTCGTGCTTCTTGAAGTATTTCCTCTTGCGGGCCTGCAGGTTGAACCATGTATAGGCGAAGGCCCGGACGTGCGGCAGCAGGGCTTCGATGAAAGGATGGAATTCATCCTGAAGGACAAAAGAGGTGAACGACAAACACGTTAATGCAAAAGATAAGAAACACCCTCCAAACTGGAGGTAATTCAATAGTCAAGTCAAGTCTGTTTTCTTAAAACGAATAAAAGGAAATCTTCCAAAGTCGTGACACGATTCAACCTTTTCAAAACCAAACCGACGTCTTACAGGAATTGAAATATAAAGACAGCAGCACTATAATAAATAAATAAAAGACACTGCGCTTTTTGACTCGGATATGTGGGAATATTAAAGGATGGAAGGACAGAGAGGAGAGAAAGTAGAAAAGAAGGAAGGACAGATGGAAGAGAAGAAGTGAAGGAAATACGAAAGAAAGGAGTCAAAGAAAGAAAACAAGGAAACGAAGTTGGAATGAAAGAAATAATTAACTTCCTTTAACTTTTTATCAGCCATCATTTAAAATCTGAGCTGGTTTTGGTTGAAGGAGATAAAAAGTGTTTTTTTTGGAGGTTTTCTTGTCTCGTTTCAGTGTGCAGCAGCATCTCTCGGGGCCACACAGACTCTGCAGTGTCTCGCCTCCTTCTTGGCTCTCCGGCAGGAATGTGGGTCTGTGGGATTCTGCCAGCAACCCCCCCAAAATAAAAAAAAAACAAAAAAACAACTGAACCACCAAACAACCAAACAACCGACCGATCCGACTGAGAGGAAAAACAAACCGCCACAAACACAAACGGGTTTCTACACACAAGCGCAGCTGACGTGCCGAGGAGGATTATAGGTGCATTAAAGGTGCATTATGCGGCTTTTGGCTGAGAAGAGCGGTGCAGTTATTAAGGTGGGAATGTGTTTAGACGGCATGTCGTGGATTAGGCTCAATTTGGGGTTGGTTACACCTGCTCTCACCCTCCTCCGTCCTCCCAACCACAAACCACCACAAGCCCAGCCAGGATGTGAACACATTAGGCTGAAAGAAAAAGAGAAAAGTGCTTCTTTACAGCCGAATGTCACAACACACAAACAAGAGGAAAAGAACGGAAACACACGACCACAGATCTTAAATTAGAGTTGAGATTTAAGGATTTATGTTTATGTGCAGCTTAAAAATGCTGTTTAAACGTAAAAGTCTCCAAAAACTTGGTTTTTTTCCGTTTTAATACTTTTAGAGAGACGCACACTCAGAAGAATTTGGGTTTATGGTTTTTACAAAGTCTCGTTTCTCCTTATTTTTGAATTATTGCACAACAATCAAGAAAAGTTTGGAGACGAGTGAACTTAACTTCTCTTAACTGCCAAGAATCTGGTACATTTATACTTTATAAATGTTTTTATGATTACTGAGTATTTTATCTCATCCATCACAGTAGCAAGGTTTCCATCCAAATGTTCATCATCATCCAATCCACATCTCCAAAAGACAATATATCATGCATGTTTGTTTCCATCCACTCCTGTTGTGTGAATATTAGCAGATGGTGGCGCTAATGGTCCAGTCGGTGCCGTCAAACTGCTGCAGAAGAAGAAGAAGAAGACACGACGAGACGACGCCGATAAAAGTCAGTTAAAGCTCAAACGATGGAAACCATGTGGAAATATGACATCTCTGTTTGTTTCATGTATTCATTTGATGTTTCAGTGATGTTTATGTCGCATGTACGTTATCATTTATAGGTACGTTTCTCTGAAAATGTTTTCCTTTTCTTTTCTTTTTCTTTTCGGTGGTGAAATAATCCAGAAACTGATACAGACACAACGTGGAGCATCGCAACGTTTTTTAGCCGACACCCTGAAAACACTTTTTTTTCTTTTGCTGTCAAAGTTGTTTTCAGGTCGTCTGTAGCAGAGCTCAGTCCAAACCCGTCATTTCAGTTTGTCTGTCTAAACACAGACGGAGGGAGAGAAAGAAAAACAAGTTTGCATCACGAGAAACAATGAAAACGTCAGCGCGGAGAACACAGACGGACAGAAAACATCTTCATGGAACATTTCTTATTTTCATTTAAAAAAAACAAAAAACCTCGGAGGGTTACTGAGCGAGGCCGGTCGAGGGGGGGGTCCCATCAGAGGAGAGGGGGAAGGAGGGGGCTGGAGACCCTCCTCACCCCTCCTGCTCCTCCTCCTCCTCCTCCTGATCCACATATAAAAAAGGACTCGACTATTCATAGATCAAAGAGACTCACAAACATCTTGATACGTGCAAATGCCTCCGACTGAGGTGGCATTTGTGCGTCATGTTCCTTTATTCCTGACTTTTGTTTAAGATACTAAAACCAATTGTGATAAAATGCTTGAGAGAAGGAGTAATGAGATTTTGTCACTTGTCTTAAGAAAGCGAAGACTTTAGAAACACAGAAATTACTTGATAAGAAGTGAAATCTGCAGATTGTGAGTTTGCAGTTGAAGCAGAAGTCTGAGTTTCCATCTGAGTGTGAACTTTCACACGTTCTTATGATCTTTATTCCTTAAAGAACCTTTCAGGTTCTAGTTGGCGTTCGGGGTTAAATATTTTTTTTAAATACAGGAAATTCAGGAGGAGTTTTTTTTTTTCCAGCTTTATGTCAGATTAAACCTTCACACCGAGGAGGAAACTATATCTACAGGCTGTGCATTAGAGCGCCAGCTGCATTGCTTCTTTTTTTTTTTTTTATATAACATTGTTCACCCTCCCTTGTCAAGGGGTCTGAATACAGCACATTGTTTCTTCTTGGAGACGGTCCAGGCGAACGGGTTTGTCTCCAAAAGCGCCTCCAGCAGCTCTGCAGCCAACCTGCAGCCGCTTTCTGAGCTCTGAAATCTCACTCCAGGATGGCCGAGAACGCCGGCTTTTGTTATTTTGTGTTCTCTGTTCGGAGTGAGATGTGTTTCTGTTTGTGTGCGTGTCCTCGGGCCGTTATTAGGACGACGAGCGGCTGGACGGATGATGTGTTCAGCCTCGTCTCCACACACACATACACATTCCACAGTGGATCTGCAGCTCTGGATGTTCGTTCAAGCCACATACCAACATTCCTCACAGCCCAGTGCAGCGTTTCGGCTTCCTGGCCGGCTTGCACCGTCCTCTGCCGACGTTTCCTACGCTACTTTTTCACTGTGTCTGTCCGCTGCAAACAAAATCCCACTTAACAAGTCACTTCGTCTCATATTCAGCCTTAAAAAAAATAAAAAAAAGACGTGGTTTTGTGCCAGCGGGGTGAGATAATCCCTGTTGTTCTCAGCTTTCCCTCCACTCAGGAATGTTTTCTGAAATGTGTCTTGAAACAAAAATAATCCTGTTTCTGCAGCCGTATCAATAAAACGAGTCAAGATAGAAGCTGATTTATATAGAAACGTGGAATTACATCAAAACGACGGCTGTTTTAGGACAATAAAACATTTGAGGACTCGTTAACTGCAAACTATTTTGTTCCAGTCTCAAAATGTAAAACCTGCTCCAGTTCCTTAAAACTAAAAAATAAAATCTGGCTTTTTAATAGATAATCAGTCAGATAATAAGCTGTAAATATAACATTTCAGGGCACAATAATAGGTTTAAGTTGCACATTGCTGCACTGCAAACAATATCCTGCTCATAAATCTTTAATAAACAAGAGAAAAATCTGCGTTTATGGTCATATATTCAAAGTGTCAGAAAGTTTCCAGAGATAAGTGTCAGTATCTTAAAACACGTGAGAACAAAGCAGAGCGCTGCACGAGAAACAAGAAATGTCCCTTTACATTTGAACATATTGATTAGTCTCAACACGCAGGCTTATTATAAGAAAATATAAGATATTCAGATTCAGTAATGATCTTTTTTTTTGCTGTGTTTCCACTTCAGCTTCTTTATAAATCATTTCTTCTCACATCTGCCCTGATGTGATGTTTCTGTTTCTTCCAAACACGTATAAATTCACTCGGTTTGAGGTAATCCTCCCTGTTGTCTCTCGTTTCTGGGATTTATTCTTTCAGAAGTGTTTCTGCATCTTGAACGCTGGAGACAAAAGGCAAGCTGCTGCATCAGTGTCAGAAAAATGACTTGATTGTGTTTTTATTAAAAAACTCAAACTCACTTCGGCTCACTGGCTGATTTGTTTTATTCCACCGGCTGAATAAAAGGGCCGACTGGTTAAAACGTGGTGAGGCGGTTTAGAAGCGGACGTGTGTGACGCGGCTCCCTGGGGTCCTTTCTCCGTCTCTTTCTGGGGTCATTCTTTCTTTCAGCGTTTTACCTCCGAGGAAATAAGCGTCTCTAAACCTGCGAGGGCCGGGCTGAGGCTTACACGTTCCCCCTCTGCACCTTGGTGACAGATGTAATGGGCTCCAAATAACAGGCCTGTAACAACAACCCCATGAATAACAGTCATTTAGGGGAGCAATAATGCTAATCCTCCCTGCCTGCCTCCCTCCCTCCTCGTCTATTGACACCCACACCGACACACTGAGGGAATTATTGGCGTGTCACTCGGGCTCAGCGGCGAGGCCTGACTGAGCCGCCGAGACTTCGCCGTTAGCGGCTGGTGATGCGGGAGGACGCCAGCAACAACACGACACACTCCGAGGAGATTTAGACAAACCGCATGTGCAGTATGTTGCACACAAGATGTACTCGACGTTGGCTACCAGAGGAACAGATCAACCGGGATCATTTGAAGAGACGTCACTGATATCTGAAAGCCAAGAGTCTGATCATTCAGCCTCTAAAACACTGCACACAAACAGCAGAGGGACATTTACAGTCTGTATTATCCATTAAAATAACAGAGTGACACTGACAAAAGAGCTTTTGTGCTGGAAATGCAGAATGAACGAGCGAACTTCAGCAGCTCCTCTGACTCCTGCTTTGATTTATGTTTATTTTGGGACAGATTTACAAGATCAGATATATGAAAATGTGCTAAACTCGGTGGATTAAAACGTCTGTTTAGGTTTCATTCATGGCTACGAATCTCTTGCAGGTTTCTTCAGTCTTATTTTTATTTCTATATTTATTGATCTACTCTTATCCTATGAGCACGATGTGATGTAAAGGTCGACTTTTCTTCAAAAATCAATAAAAAACAAAAAACAAAAAAAACGAAAGCAACTAAAAAGGAAACTTAAAGACCTGCAACAGCACCAAATATTATTTCTACGTGTTGCCATAATGTCATTAATTCACATATTTTTTCTGCATAATTTGTCGTTACTTATAATCTCGAAGTTTCGCATAACGCCAAAAAATCACAAATCGTTTGCGCAAAACGTGCGTCTTTATACGTTAAATTATGATAAAAATGAACAAAGGGTTTCATTTTAAGGCGCCCCCTGCTGGCTGGGGGGCAAAAAGCTGCTTCACTGTCGTGTCCGGACGACTTTTAACGAATGTTTCAGGTTTGGTTTATTTTTCTTTAAATCTGGAATTTCAGCAAAAAAAAAAATCCTCCACAAAACGCATATTTTACCACATATTACCTGATATTTTAGGATTCACTATAAATAAATGTTCATCTTAAAATTTGGTCTTTTTTAAGCCAGATAAAAATACAGTGTTTAATGGAGGCAGGTTGATGTTTGAAGAGGGATTAAAAATCAGCATCTCTGGATTACACACACACACACTCTTATTCAACAGTGAGGAAAATAATACAAATATCAGAAATCAATAAAGAGGAAATAATTAAATTAAATTCCAAAGAAAAAAAAGAGTCACCATCTTATCAATATAAAGAATTTAAGACCAAACACGTCTGTTTTCTTTCGAACCTTTTCCTGAGCAGGTTTGTAAAACTGACAGCCAGCGAGGACTCTGGCTGCTGATTATTGGTTTTACCGCCTGATAATCAGATTATACGTTAAAGCTTCGTGTTCGTTCCTGCAGTTTCAGACGCTCAGATCAACCCAACCGGGATGCCAAATGGTTTATTTATTTATTTATTTATTTATTTATTTTGTGTGGAGAATTTTTGGATTCAACAAAGCAGCAGATTACTGAACTCGCTCCTATCACATTATCACTATTCTGTCTTTATTTACAGCCAATATCAATAAATCATTTACAAATTGCTACAATTAAATATCAATAAATTGGATTAAATGTTGTTTCTGGAATATGATAAAGAAATTAATTCCAAAATAATGTTAATAGAGGATAAATTGTCTAATGATCGAATTTCACTCAGAGGTTATTCTTACAATAAAACACATTTAATTTACATAATTTGATGAATAAAAATAATGATGCTGAAATTAAAACTTATTTAAAACAAATACGGGAGATTTAAATTTGTATTTAAATAAAATAAATAAAATAAAAAAGGCTGTGGTTAATTTCAGTTTAGGACGATAATTCCAGCAAGAAGAAGCAAAAATCTCCACGAGGTCACACTCAAAAAAACCCTCTTAAATCCTATTTTAACCTTTGACCCTGAACACAACCATGCAGTAAAGGAAATAATTTATAAAAAGAAAAATTCAGTGAAATTTAAGTTGTTGGTCGATAAATATGCAAAGTGGTTTTATTCAAATTTACGATTTGGACTGGAAATAAATCCTAAATCATCAGTTTATCATCTTCCAGAGATAAAACAACATTTCTGTGAGGCTGGCTGCTGCTTTCTGGCTGCTGCTTTCTGGCTGCTGCAGGTCTGCTGTGTCACCTCAGGTCACCTCTGACACAAACATTTGTTTTTCTCTGCAGAGACTCATATTTCTGTCAGGCCTGAGCTTCCTCTGTCGGGCCTGAACAGCAGCAGGAAAGAGCCAATTAATGATCAAATTCACTTTGATTTTACAAGATGGGAACAAACTGCAGAGTTCAGCACAAGCAGCTGACGTGAAGGGCTGAGACCCTACATCCATCTGACGGATCCCTTCATCCTGCCTCAGGCTGCACGAAATCATTCCTTTTCACATAAATGTGGAGCACACGGAGCCTCGTAAAAAACGTGTCATAAAGTATCACAGTTTCAGGTCTTTTCTGCACCGAAGTGAAGCACGTCGGCGGTGGGTTGGAAAGTTTGGGGGGGCAAAGAAATCAGTTTACGCGTCTAAATTACGGCTGTGGACAAGTTTACGCATGCACGTTTTGCGCAAATGATTGCATTAAAACTTCAGAGTGGAGGTCATGATGAAAGCCTCCCGCAAAACAACCGACATTCTCCGCTGAACACGGAGCCGGTGCTCGGCTCAGGCTGGCCGGACACAGCGAGCCTGAGCGCGGCTTCTGCCAGCGGAGCAGCCCGGACAGAGTGTGTGTGCACCCGGTAGAGAAAGCAGCCCAGCCAGCGGCTCAATCTTCCACTGAAACGACTCAAACACGCGCAGCTTCTGCGGGAAAAGTTGCCGAGAAAAGTGTCAGAAGACAGAAATTAATGTTCATACTGAATAAAATGTGGGAAAATGAAGTTTGGAGGCTGAGTCCGCCATGTGCTGCCTGCAGCGGGGAGGAAGACGACAGTTGAAGTGTGAAGAGACGCTGCAGTGTGCAGACTATAGGGTCAGTCTATAGAGTCCATACAGTTTATACAGTAAACAGTCTATAGGAGAGCACAGTCTGCACGGAAACACACACAAAGACAATTTACAAAGTTTTAAAGGAGACTCACCTGTGTTAGACATAGCGGAGAATACATATCTGTCGGATCTAATCTTAGATCAGGAAGGTATGTGTGTGTGTGTGTGTGTGTGTGTGTGTTTATGTGTGTGTGCGCGGGTTACTGTAACTCCAGCCTGTGTGTGCGCGCGTGCGTGTGCGCACCGTGTGTGTGTGTGTGTGTGTGTGAAAAAAGGAAAGAACAGAAAAAAAGGAGAGAGAGAGAGAGAGGGGGATGTAGAGCCCTCCTTTTGCCCCCTTCGCTTTCACATTTCCAACCAGCGCTGAACTTTGACCCCGCCTCGGGTTACATGTACTGTCCGGACCTGTTAGAGGCCCTCCGCCGGGGAGCGCACAACTTTCAGCCCAGACACGAAGAACATCTCCAGCAACAAGAGAAAAGTCCCGTTAGAGAAGTAAAAAAATAAAAAGAATCACAGGGCAGCCCGGTGCGGTGTCGGTGCTGAGAGCTGAGGCGAGCGGCCGGTGCTGGTGGTCGGTGCAAACCTCCAAAACGTCCCGAAACTGCATTTCATACCGTCAGAGAGCCGCGGCGACCGGCGGACCTCGGTAACATGTCTATCCGTCCTGCGGTGCGCTGTGGCCGGCGTGCGGCGGTGCGGCTCCTCGGTGCTCCGGACGGAGGGCGCGGTGCAGCAGCAGCGGTGTCCGCGGAGTCCCGGCAAAAGATGTGACGAGGAAGAGAGAAAAAGGCAAAGCGAAATCCCTGAGCTGCCAGACGGCTGCCTCGCCTCTGAAACAACCGACAGCTGCTTTCCGTTAATTTATCTCCAGCAGGAGGAGACGGTAAAGAGAGCGAGGGAGGGAGAGAGAGAGTCGGTGTGTTGTCCCGGACGCAGAGCGGAGCGCCACCTCCTCTCCGCTCCTCAGCCTGTCTGCTGCTCCGTGCACCGGGACCTCCGCTCTCCGCCACCGGACTGCGTCGGTGTGAAGGCTCGGTGTGGCCGCGGTGTGCACGCACTGACCCCGCAGCGGAGAAACTGATCACACACGGTGCTTATTGATCAGAAACAGAACCATCGATCCTCTGCGCGCAGTTTCACAAGTAGAACCCGGTGATGCCGCTGTGTGTGTGTGTGTGTGTGTGTGTGTGTGTGTGTCTCGCTGCTCATTAGAGTATTGAGAAGAAAGTGATCGGTTTGTGGGTTTATTGATTAGTAAGTATTAGATCAGAAAACGCGGCTCTGATTCTCTTCTTCGCTGCTTTTATAGAAACTTGAAATGAGTCCGTTTGTGTTTTGTGTCATTAAAGTGAAGAAGAAGAATAAATAGTCTCTGCGGCTCCGCGTCTTTCTGCGCAAGTTTGGATCTGCGCTAAATCAAGTCCACAAGCAGCTCCGCAGCTCTGCTCCATCTCTCTGCCTCACTCCCCTCCACTCCACAGGCGTTTTCTTTTACTTTCCTGCCCCGGTGTGTGTGTGTGTGTGTGTGCTAAATGTCTCCGTTTCCTTCACAGAAAAACGCACAAGCAGTGAAGTCAATAAGAAAGTGACAAAAGATCCATGTGATCTATAAAGATCTGACATGATCCACTGACTGCAGGAGACACACACACACACACCTTTTATTGAACTCAGGTTTTATTGTTTTTCTTTTGATGCTTTTATGTTTTGCTGATATTTTATTTATTTATTTATTTTTTACTATTTTACTCAGTTTTTCCTCGTGTGTTGTTTAATTGCAGGAGGAAAAGCAGAAGTCAACTTTTCCTATCTGTATTTTGGGGTCTTTTCTCTGCATTAACACATTGATGCATGACTGTGTTACAACAGGAGGGCCGGTGTTGTACTTTAGTGCAGTTTGGGGGGTTTTTGGTAAATAAATGTAATAAAGCAAAAATAAGATAAATATACAAATATCTTCCCCTGAAATGTGGAGAAGAAGTTAAAAGTTCACAGCTCCTGGTATTTCACTGTCTTATATTCTGCATTCATGTTTCTCTGCAGGTGAGTGTGAAGCTCCTCCGTCTCTGCAGGTGTTGAAGATAACAGCGCCCCCTACATAACAGCCAGCAGGAAAACTAACTTCATATCAAATAACAATATAATGTATATTTGGTTCAGGTGTGCTTTTAAAAAAAACGTGTTACGTTTCTAGAGAAGCGCTGCAAACAAAATCTGGACGTTGGCGGGATCGTGAGAAAATATATAGAAGCATAAATTCACATCTGAGAGTCTCAATGAAATCCTTTACAGGGATATAAGATGAATATTAGTCTGCAGAGACACTACAGGAGTTAACAAAATACAATAAAGCTTCAATAAACCCACAGACACTTGACATGTCCCTGTAGGATCATTAAAGACGGTACAAACATGTAAATGATAATAATAAATCAGCACTAAGAATCACACACACACACACACACACACACACACACACACACACACACACACACACAGTAAAAACCTGCAGCCTGAAGGTTCGAACAGTGGACAGTAACTGTGAGACTCCTGATGTCTCATTACAAACAGAAATAAAATCACCAGGGAGGATCGCACACGGACTCGAGACACTTTAAGGAGATATTATAGGAATATTATTATAGGAATATTATTATAGGAATATTATATGCATATAGGTCATAAAAACCCACAACGGTTATAAAGTCACCACAGACAGTCTGAAGTCCTCAGAGAAACATCACAGGAATATTACAGCAGATTCAATTACTGCAACACGACTGAGCGCCAGATGCACACTTTAAGTCTTTACAGGGAGTCTTTACTGGGAGTCTTTACAGGGGGTCTTTACTGGTAGTCTTTACGGGGAGTCTTTATTGGGAGTCTTTATTGGGAGTCTTTACTGGGAATCTTTACTGGGAGTCTTTACGGGGAGTCTTTACTGGGAGTCTTTACTGGGAGTCTTTATGGGGAGTCTTTACGGGGAGTCTTTACTGGGAGTCTTTACTGGGAGTCTTTACGGGGAGTCTTTACTGGGAGTCTTTACGGGGAGTCTTTACGGGGAGTCTTTACGGGGAGTCTTTACGGGGAGTCTTTACGGGGAGTCTTTACGGGGAGTCTTTACTGGGACAGAAAGATGAAATAAAGTGAAATAAGTCAATAATGGAGAGTTTATAAACACGTGTATTAAGATAAATTCTCAACTAAAGTGAGATAAAAATCACAATAAACAGCTGATGTGTAAAATTACACACAAAAAAAAATATCTAAGAATGAGCTCCAGAAACTGTAAATCTATAGATTGAATATTCTGGGATGTAATAATCAATCAATCAATATCATGGAGAATAAAAATGTGATAAAGTCCAGTATGAATGTTTTAAATCCTTGTTTGGAGCTATAATAAGATATGTGATTATATATATATATGATGTGATTATAAACACACATAACTGATAAGAAATCACAGTTATGATGATGTTATTGGAAGGATATGATTGATTATTAGAGTTAGATAAGATATAATAAAGGAGCATAAAGTTCCTGTTGACAATGTGAGTCTCTAAATTAATGTTTTAGACTGATTATAGCGATAATAAAGTTTTAAACAGAATCACATGTGAGAGTTAATATAATAAAGTCACATTAAACTTTAAACTTTATTTACATTCTGGCAGATTTTAGCATAATTTGAGGGGGAAATAATAAACAGCCAATCAGGAGCTGCCACGTCACAGCCACGATCTCTGACTGCGCTGTCATTGGATGAAATGGAGGAATTTAAACGTCCGAGACGCGTCTTATTGGACAGAGAATTAAAACGTCGTGTACGTGCACGCGCAATCCAATTAACTGGCAGCAAATAGTATCTAATGAAACATTTCTGCAGTAGTTATAGATTATAGATGATCGATAAGTATCAGATAACAGAGGTGTGGTGTTTCCTACCATTTCAGACGTTCAGGTGAGAAACTTCATGGTCGCAGAGTCAGAAACACGACAGATATGAACCCGGACAGCTCGCTGCTCCTCTGGCTGTTCAGCCTACTAGTCTGCTCGGTTCGGCCCGGCTCGGCTCGGCCAGTTGTCTCTCCCTCTTCTTCCTGACCTAACCCGGTTCAGCTCGGCAGCTCCGCGCGACTGATTTCTAGCCGCTGCACGTGGCTTCATCCCCGCATCAGTGATGCACCTGAGCTCTGCCGCTACCTGACACACCTGACACACCTGACGCACCTTCCACATGTGTGTTAACGTCACACTTAATCATTCTGCACTAAAAAAATCCCAATTTAATATAAATGGATTTAAAAAAAATCACCCAGATCACACATGAAATTAAATATTACACATGTAAACATATAATAACATGAATTCATCACATGTCATGTTTTTAATTCATGTTATTAACCGCCGTGCTTTCCGTGTGGAAACGGTCATGACAAGGTTAACGTACCGGAAGTGTCGACAGGTATGATGAGGTACAAACAGTGTTTCTATTGGATACGGTCACACAGGTGAAACTTTGATTGACTTACGACAAAACAGGAAGTTTGAATTTGTCCGTCATGCATGTTTGACATCGCCGAACCTTCAGCCGTGAAGAGGCTCTAATTGGAGACACTATCCAGGTGCATTGTGGGAAATGTAGGATTCACCCAAACAAAACACTAATAATGTCCAATAATAAATCGCTTTAATACGACTGTGATGCATAAAACATCTCAGAGTTTTTGAGGATCTTTTTGGAACGAGGTGGACGGACTAAACGAGGCCTCACGTTACGTTCGGTTCCTTTCAGGGTCAAAAAGTCACACCACGTCTTTAGTTATTTGTGCGACAGAATCGTCTTGAAAGTGAATCTAAAAGTCTTCCTTGTGAAACACCTGTATGCTGAAACCTCTTTCTAAATAAATCTGGCAGCCTTGCGTTGACCTCCGCTGATCTCTTCTTCTTCTGCGTGTTTTCAGCCGGCTGCGGGGCGGCGAGTCGTCTCAGGTTAATGAACAGAAGCTTTTATGTTAATAGAACGACAGCCGGCATGATTTAACAAGACAATCTGCAGATTTACTTCTCTCAAATACATCCGAGGCTCCGCTTATGAGTTGGCTAAACAACGTCTCAGCACTGAAGGTCAAGACAAAGAGAAGGTAATTAGATTACAGCAATTTAATCGGGTTTTCGATATGATCAATAATCTTAATGTCTAATCATGGATTCCTCTGCTGTGTGTTCATCATATAAGCTGCAGATGAGACAGAGAGGCTGCGTTCACGCTGCAGGTTCATTCAGGTTTACACGTTAAACGCACACACACACACACACACACACACACACACTGGTCGCAACTAATAATTCATTCCTCAATTAATTGATTAGTTGTTCAGTCAATAAAATGTCTCGTAAAAATGCGACGTCCTCAGACGTTGTTTTGTGCCGACCACCAACTGTTGATTTACTTCAGTGTCACAGAAGAAAAAACGAAACCAGAATGAATTTGGCTTTTTTTTTTTTTGATTAATTATTGAAGTTAATATCTTTGTCTTGACACTTGTGGTTGAGATCATATTTACGACATGATATTTACATGCTACATGGTTATTAGCGTCATGTTTACATGTTTCTAACAGTATTTAATCAGTATGTTTACTGCATGTTTCCTCTGTTTCTGTCTCTTTTGGTCTGATGTTTCTGAAACTTATAAATTATTTGTCTTTAACTCCTTTACATTAAATGTTTCCTGTCAGAAGACTACATAGAACCGCAGTTTGTTCATCATCACGTATTTAAAAAAATAAATAAATCAGTTTTTAACTTAATTTTTCTGAAGTGTTCAGATGATGCAGAACTGAACTCAGCAGTGAGTCAGAAAAGCAGCCTGAGGCGCCATCTAGAGCCGAGCGAGCGCTACTGCAACACAACCTGTGAACAGCTGTTCACTCAGAGAAGTCCAGATGATCAAATGAATGTACCAGACCGAACGTGAAAATGGACTCTAATATTAAAGCGCATTTTGAGTAGGTTGGATTTCATCAGAGGAAGAAGTGACGGGATTATTGAAGCATGCTGCCTGCACTCATTCATTCATTCATTCATTCATTCATTCACAACTACACTGTGTGAGCACAGAGACACACAGAGGCGACAGGTGAGTTAAACACACAACAGGAAATTATAGAAAAGTGAGAAAAGAGCTTCAAGTCCACGCATTTTCATGTGTGTGTGTGTGTGTGTGTGTGTGTGTGTGTGCTCTTTGTAGTTTTGAGTGAGAACTTTAGAGAGAAAAGATTTTGGAACGAGGAACTTTCTTTGGAAAATTAGGGATTTCTGGGATGTGAAGTCATTTTTAGGGAAATGAGGTCATTTTATTTTAATACTCACTTTTTCAAAAGGCCGCTTGCAGGTTAAGATTAGATTTAAATTTATGCTCAGATTAGGGAGTGAATTATGCCATCGAGGGTCCTCTCAAGTACAGAAGTACAAACGTGCATCTGTGTGACTGCCTTCACTGCCAACTAACACACACACACACACACACACACACACCTGGTCCTCTCCTCCAGGTGTTGTCTTTGCGTTCACACTCAGTTCAAACTCTCCTTCGGTCTCATTAACAGTCACAAAACCTCGGCTACCAGCATCACAACATGTCAGCCGTTACCATGACAACAGGTACATCTTGCATGTCATCCAGCATGTGATAACATTAAAAAAAAACATTTTTGTTCTTCCCAGTTACCAAACTATGAAAACACAACATCACCTGTTCAGTTTCAGACTGACAGGCCAGAATCTGTCAGTTAAAGGTTCGAGTTGCATTATGGGTAACGTAGGCGCCAGGTTTTTAACAAGAAAGAAGACTTGAATGAAAAACGTGGAAAAGTATGTTACGAAAAATCCAAAAACTAAATATGTTTTATGTATTTTAGTGAATGGACCCTATAACAGTGGCATTTATGTGCAACTTTTGAGTGAACAAATATAATTTATGTCATCATAAGTTCATCAGATGAGAAGATATCGTAAAGTATCGTCATCATCATAGTGAGTTCAGGTTATTATGGGAGATACGAGTCACATCCTACATCACTTCACAAACAGCCCACCAATCAGACGTGAGCAGAAATTCAAAAACCGAACATGGACATCACCATGGAGACGGGCTGGTGTCGACGAGGGTTTGGGCTAAAAAATACTGTGGGTCCACAAACTGTGTGTATGTGTGTGATGGGGGATGGGGGCTCCACCTGCTCCCACTGAGCTGCTGCCAGGCTGGAGATCAGCCAACAGCACCGGGCCTGAAACCAAGCCTGCGCCAAGCTCGCACAACCAGGGAGAGAGAGAGAGAGAGAGAGAGGCAGAAAAACAAGAGAAAGATATAGACAGAGAGAAAGAGAGAGGAAAGAGATGTGTAGGAGAAAGAAAAGAGGGAAAGGGAGGATGTGATGGACAGTGATGGATGGAGAGTATAATGTACAATATCATAAAACTAGAAAACCAGAAAAATAACATAAGAGGACATAAGAAAACGGACAGAGAAGGAAAAAGAAAACAAGAAAAAGTTAAACTCTGTATTTATAAAATATGTCACTAAATGTCTATGAAATACTATAAATATAAAGCCATAAAAATGAATAAAAAGGTCAGAAAGATGACGGGACACGAGACAAAAAAACAGAAAGAAATGAAGTTTAACTCCATAATGATAAAATTAATACTGGAAAAAGTAGATGAAATACTACAAACTAAAACAGGAAACAGGCCCTCACACTCTAAATATTTCCTCACCACATCCAAGTTAAGTGTGAGAAATCACGCGAAAGCAAGCAGGAAGTCCAAATCCTCGTGTTTCTGTAGTTTGTTAACGGTGGAAAATCTTTCACAGTCGTGCGGTTTGTTCTGAACTCTTCTTGGTCACATACGAGCCGTCGACCAATAAAGTCTGTTTAATGACTTTATGATGTCGAGGCGAAGCGGCAGCACGAGTTTGTCGTCATTTCTGATCCTTCAACCGTCTCTCAGTAAAAATAAAACTTTTATCAAACCACATGAACTCGTCACCTCTTCTGTTCAACGTAGGTTACAATGAAAAAGCAGGAATATTTGGTATGTAGTAATTATGAGGAAAATCTCATAAAAGAAAGTGAGCAAATGTTCTTGTCATGGTGGCAGTGATACACGGCTGGAGCTCAGATCAATGCGCATTGTTCCTGCGTGACGTGAATTCACTAACTTTATTTTATGTTTTGCATTTTTGCATATAAATGTCAGCTTGGAGCCGGTGCTTTTAATCAGGGTTTACAATGTGTTTGTTTTCCAGAAAGAAAAAAAAAAAGATTAAAAAGGGAACAAAGACGAGTGGAAATAGAGTCCACAGTATTGGACAGATGGATATTCTGACCTCATGGTGGCGCTAGAGGGAAACTCAGAGGATCATCAATATTAATCCAAAAACATGTTGAGGTATTTTAGTCTTGATCAAAGTTTTGTCTGTTGTTCTGCTAAAAAACATGATTTATATTTATATATAAACCTGTCAAAGCTGCTGAAACACAAGTATCAGCATCAGTATAATAATTAGTAAAACCATAAATCATGTTAGCTAATATCTACACGCTTGGATCCATGAAAACAAAATCTATTCTGTCTCAAAGGATGAAAATAAAAGTCCTGGACAAAACGAGAGTTTACTGAAGCGTCATGATGATGATCAGCAGCAGATCGACTGTTTCCACTCGTCTCGGCTTGACTCTCGTATTTTTGGCATTTTTAGCTGCTGAAAAACCGGAGCTGCCGTTTGGTGATGACCTTGGCGTCTGAAAAACACACGAAAACCGCCACGCGATGAACGCCAAAATATCATCTCTCGCTTCATAAACTCATCTCAATCAGACGATACAAAACTCTTCTTCAAAATTTGGTACTGCTTGATGGGGCTGGGCCTCTGTGTGTGTGTGTGTGTGTGTGTGTGGATACAAAAGAAGAAGAGGATGAAACAGGAAGGCAGTTGTGTACTGAGAAGGAGGCAGGAGGAACAGATGGCCTGGCAGAGCATGGGGAGAGGCCGGAACCCCCCCACCCTCTGACCGACTTTCATTGATGAGCTAGTGTGTGTGTGTGTGTGTGTGTGTACAGCACGTGTTAGACACATATGCCATCTCACAATATTATTTAGAACAGCACCACCCCGACTATTTCAAGTTTACACACAAAGCGTGAGACACAAACACACACACACACACACACACACACAGAGAGGCGGTGGGCTGCCAGCATCACGATGCTGAAACACAAACTGTGTTTCTGTTGCTTTCAGCGATCATCACAGTCAATGAGCTCATAGAAAAGCAAACAAAAAGCACGAACCAGCCTGACGACGCTCAGCCAGCTGCTCTGAAGACAACAAGTAACCAGTCTGATCAGCAGCTTCATCAACAGTCACCAAACCAAATACTCCATATGTATATATATATATACATTCATATTCAATATACAGTTTGACCTTCTCGTTGTCTACAACCGTAAAGGCAACACACACACCAACAGGATGGGAGCAGTGATTGTTGTTGTTGGGACGGTTGTGTATCGACAGAAGTTCATTAAATTTGTTAAACTGCAAATCAAAGAAAATAATAAATTCAACTTTTATCATTCAGCAGCTGAACTCTTAAAGTTTGTTTGTTTGTTTGTTGTTAAACTTTTTGTTTTGTTTGTTGTTTTGTTTGAACCAGAGCTGAGACAGAAACAGGAAGTGTTGAAGCAGAAATGGAGGCTTACCTCCGTGAACTTCCTCTTCGGTCACATGACAGCTGCATCAGCTGACTCTCCTCGTGGTTGTCGGTGTCATAGTTACGTCTCGTCGGCATTAATTCGCTTTTAAAACAAACTTTGTAACTCTTCTTCTACGCTGTGAAATAGCGGCTGTCAATTAGCATTACAGGACACTTATCGCCATCTACTGTTAAAGAGTGTGAATTAACGGCAAAAAACCTCTTCAAAATAAAAGCACAGATTATTATTATTGTTTTAAGTATTGTTTTAATGCCTTAATAAATGCCTGGATGATCTTTTTACTGACTTCTATGGAGAAAAAAACCATCAAGCAGTTTGTAATGAAACAAAATAAAATACAAATTAATTTGACCAAAGTGTCGAGACTTTTTTATTAAATAAGTTTAAACCTATGATCTACTCACTAGCATTTTCAGACACTTTAAACTGAATCTTGAGGTTTTGTGCTCAGTATGTAAAGTACAGAACATATAAATATATATATACATATATAATATAAAAACTGCATATCTGAAAGCCCTTAAAAAGCTGGTAAGTGGACCTTGAGTTAAGATTAGTGATTCATATTTTATCACTTTAGTAGTTGTCATTTTCATAATGATGTGTTTACATTCATCGTTGTTTGTATTCATCAACGTGATGCATGTTGTTAGTAGTTGGTGTGTATTGTCCTTTAACTTTCTCTGCAATATATAAACTTTATGCCGCATATGAAGGTAAATCTAAAGGTTTATGATCATTATTAGTGTCGCTGGTCATTACAAGAGAAGCTGTTTCCGAACTGGCAGCCAATTAAAGACATTTTATTCTTACTTTGGTTTAATAATATAAAAGATTTGCTGCCTTTTAATGTTTTTATCTCATGTAATCGGTCAATCAACAAAGCAATCTAGTAAAATAATTGAGTCGGTAATCGAGTGGTTGCAGTTTGACTCAAAGACTCAAACTTTCAGGCGTCTCAGTGCCGTAGTTTGTTGTAACACCCGAGACAAACAAATAGAAGTGAAACTGTCGAACGCAGCATATTTCAGGAAAACGTTGTGAAGGTGAAGGTAGTGAACGCAGCCTCGCTCTCCGTCCTGACCGAGACAGGGGTCAAGGTAAAAGAGACCGACTGCTGCGAGGGACCGAGGACGAGTCCAGTCAGCGGTTCATCAAAAACACAGAAAAATCCTCCCGTCTTCTCTCACCTCCAGCCTCCCTCAGAGAGAGAGACGTGTGTGTGTGTGTGTGTGTGGTATCGAACTCTGTGTTCAGTTTATGGATCCGGCTGCGGAGAAAGTTTCACATTAAACAAGCTAACGAAAATATCTGCTAAGCGCTGAAGGGAAAGCAGCGAGGGGTTAGAGGTCAACCCTGACAAGAGACGAGTTCCTCAAATTCTTCTTCTTCTGTCCGTCTTACATATCTACACACACACACACACACACACACATATAACATGTTTTAATGCCTTCGCTCTTCTCTCCGCAGCAGATTGCCCACGCACACCAGGTTTCACCAGGACCCAACCTGACTGGGCGCCCAAAAAATATTCTGCCGTCTTTGAGAGGAAGAAGGAAGCCTGCAGGCGAGATGATGGTGAACGTAGGCAAGCTGTCAGCAGGGCTGGGCATATGCTGCCCCCCCCGCCCCCACCCACCCTAAAAAAAACCTCCACCCAACCCCCCCATATCTCCTTCTGTCTCCTCTCTGCCAGGCAACCAGTCTGCAAACCAGTAAACAGTCAGTAAGCAGGATGAGGCCAAAAACACTTCTTCTTCTTCTTCTTTCTTTTCTTAAATGTAGAAAGTACAAACCGGCTCTTTGTCGAGTGCAGATGCAGTTTTAGGTTCAGATCAATTATAAAATCTTATATTTAAGATGCTCTAAATGAAGCCTATTTATTACTTTTTATCATGTTTACATGAACAAACAGTAGAGACAATAGAGTATCGATAAACAACAAACAAACATTGGTTTGAAATTCAGAGGAAACACGATAGTTGCATTTGGCAAGAAGAACGTGATTTTATCCTGAGTAATGTAGTTTTTTGATATTATACTATAATATAAAGGAATGAATATGTTATTTTATTGTATATATTTGATCATTTCTGATGTTTTTGTTGATTGAAACTAAATGTATAATTTCCATTAACACCATTATTTGTTTTATTGATCCTTTTTAAATGTTTTCTCTTCTGTATTTAATTCATTTTTTCATATTTGACTGTGTTTTTGTATTAATCTATGACATATGTTTATTTATTTGTTGTCATTTTAAGGAGCATCTTTGCCACGTTTCCTGAGAATATCATTTCTGATGTGTTGAAACGTATTTCTCTGACTGAAGAAGCTCAAACTGTTTTAATGAAGAGCAGAATAAACTTTCTTGGATGCAGAAAACAGTGTTAAAATGTCAGTTTTTAGTTACAGTGTGTGAATGTGTTTATTGTGTGTATTTAGTTACTATTTTGTGTGTGTTTTTTTGTTGTAAAACTGTAAGTGTGATGCAGGATGCCGTGTGTGTGTGTGTGGATGTTCATCTGTTTCTATTAATCCTCAGCTGTGCAGCCTTTAAAGTTTCAACTCTACTTTTTATTTCTTGCAACTTCAAAATGTATTTTTAGAAAAATAAATCACAAAATGATGCGACACGTCGACACTTTCAGGTTTTAAATTTTGCATCCAGAGATTTGTTGATTTGTTGATCTGTTGATCTGTTGATCGGCACCCTCTCTTGGTCTTTAACTTAAACCAGGTTAAGTTCAGGTTTTTCTGATGAGTTTAATTACTTATGTAAAACACAAACCTGCGCAGGCCACTAAATTTCAGTCGTAGCAGATAAAGTTTTCTTTCAAATTCAGGGAAAATATCAGAAAGAGTGTGTGTGTGATAAACTCTCTGTTAACACACAGCTGAGGTTTTCCTCTGTGACATATGTTCATATTTCAAGTGATTTATCAAACAAAGTTAAAATTTGATCCTGTTGAGGATTCATTTCAGCAGACGGCGCTGACAGACAGCTGCTTTAATCAGCTCATTGTGTTCATAATGGAGTGAATTCACCTGAACACAACATCACTGGAAGGTAACAAGACAAGAAATGCTTCAACACACACACACACACACACACGCAAACAGATGTGCAGTCCCCCCGAAACACAATATGAAAACAACAGAGGAGACCTGCCAGCTGTTCACATAAAAACAGGGAGCACACACACACACACAGCACAGCTGCACACACACACACACACACACATTCTCTGGCAGGTGTGAGGCAAAACAGCAACCAATGGGATCACTGCATTAATTACAGCAAAGAGATGATTGATCAGAAACTCATCAGCCGCTTCGTTAGACGTCACAGAGCTGATTCCTAATTGGACAGACAATTAGCCAATAAGAATGATTCACACGAATTGAAACCATATTTAATATTAATATATATTATATCCAATATAAACCATGTTTTACTTTGATTTTTTAATGAATCAGATCTGACTTTATATGATCAGAAACACAAAGTAATTATGCAAATAAAACATTTTAAAGTGTCTTTGAGCTTCAGACGGATCTCGTGTTTCTAAAACACGGCCTGAAAATGATCCTACTGTCAAACTGTGGTTCGAGGACCTGCAGGAGGCCCCTAAAGAGGTTACAGGTGTCCAACAGCCAAACAAAATTAATTCTACTGAGATTTAATTCAGGTCAAAAATATGATTACAAGGTGAAAAATTACTTTATTTTAAGAAAAATGATGAATGATTATATCTGAGATTTGAAATGTTTCCCATTAAAAATCTAATAAATATGGATTAAATCTAAAAACATTTCTTAATATGAAAAAAATATAATATAAAATGTGGATTTTTGCTTGTTGAAAACTTTGCAAAAACAATCAATAATTAGGTATAATTACCAATTTCTGTGACTAATTTAAAATTAAACTTAAATTTGTAATTATTCTCAGTTCAGACTTTTTTATACTGCTGCAGTTACATATTTGGTTTTATTAGTTATTGTACTGTAAAACTTCAACCTCATTCCTGAAGTTTTAACTAAATGAACTAAACATGATTTAGTTATTTGAAGCTTTCTTTCTGAAGTTGCAGGCTGATGTTGGATTGACCCTGTTTGTGGCGTCAGCTGCTTTTAGGCCTCTGCTGTAGTCACAGTTGCGTCTGCAGGTTTTTCCGCTCTAATGCCTTTTTAATTGCCACCGTCCTGTCGTCTCTTCTCACGCTGTATATCTGTCTCTGTCTCCTGAGGTAGGGAGGGGGCTGCAGACAGGAGCTTTACCACCGAGTGGCAGTGGGTCTTTTGTGGCCCTCGAAGGCCGGGCCCCGTCTCCTGCGGTGTGACTAACGCGGGGCGACAGCGCCAAGGCGGCAGAGAGCGGCGGACGATTGCCAGGGAGCCTCACGCCGTTCGGCTCGGCTCAGGGCCGCCTTTGTGCACCGTCGCCGCCCGCTATCTTCCCACAACATGTGCTGCTGTCAGGGGCCCGAGCGGGCCAAATCTGCCTTTTTGGAGAGAAAACTCCCCCCAAATCCTCTTGATGCGCTCTCGCTCTCCCCTTTAATGTCTTCATTTACCATAGCCACTGGCCTTGTAGTGTTTTGAAGTGGGAGGAGGGTGGGAACGGATGACTAATTCATACAAGCATTGTGTTTGAACTTCAGATGCATGGCTGAGAAATTCATGGGCTTCATGTGCTGTGAGGCCTGTCAGGTGCTGATTGGAGATATTTATAACCGTTATGAAAGACCTCAGTAACACAGAATTACAACCAGCTGGCAGAGTGTGTTTTACAGACAAAATAAAAGTCACATTCCCGCTAATCAGCATGGATGAAATAATAAATGTCAATTGCCTTCACTCATATGGATTCAATTAAAAACAAACACTAAGAAAACATATTATGGTAGAAAAACGAATGCCAGAGATAATAACATTTAAAGCATTAAAGCAGGAAAATCATTAATGAGACGTAACGAGCGGAGAGGAGTGAAGCTCCCAGCGTCTCTATTCACAGTGTAATGTCTCCCTCTGCTGGCTGTAGGCCGGACATACATCAGTCTGAGTGGAGCAGCACTGAGCAGAGCCGACAGAGGTCACACAGAGGTCAGCCAGCACAGCCAAAGTAAAACCTTCCTCAAGCGTCAGCGGCACGGTGACAAAATGTAACTTCAACGATCGGATGTTTCTTTTGGGACTTGATGATGATATGACATCTACAACCCCGCCTCCAACTCTTCAGACTACCTTAAACACATCACAAGGCAGAACGTTTTTTAAGGAAGTTGCTCTCAAACTGGAGACTTTCACTCAAGAGCTCAGACCTACTGTGTGTCTACTGGTGTGTGTGTGTGTGTGTGTGTGTGTGTGTGCAAACACGTTAAAATGTCTTAAAATGATAAATGTGCATGTGAGATCTTGTATGAAGGTTGCAGTTAAAGTCGAAGCACTTAAAGCAGTCGAAGCGTCAGTTGGAGATAAATAACAGAGTTTAAAGCATCTGTTGAAGTACACGAGCCAAAAGCATTTTCATTTTTTTTTCCTGTTGTTGTTTGATGTTTCCTCTGAGGTCAAATAGGATGTGTTGTAAAAAGCGTAACAAGCTGCAGCTGCCCAAATCTTTAAGTTGTTTTATTGTATTGCGTCCAACTCTGGTATTTGAGTAATTGCCTTTTTATGTGTTTGGGTGTGTGTGTATGTATGTATGTATGTATACAAATAGTATGTATGCACATGACCTGATTGTTACTGTTACTGATTTCAGACCGAAATCATTTTGTTTTAGTTTTCCGCCATGTAGTCAGTTTGTATGTAGGCACTGAAAGCAGCAGGATTAACAGATTAGAGCTAAAAGCAATTAAACTGTCAGCTGATTAGTTGGAGGTGAAAGCAGCTGAAGTGTTAGATGATGCTGAAGTGGCTGGATCATCTGTTTCTGGGTCATAACCTAGTTTTAAGTTTGGATTCAAGGATTGACCTTCACTATCTCAGCTTTGTGCATCTATAATTCATATTCAATATATACATATATATGTGGTATTAGTATTGAATTAATACTTCTGTTTAATGATTTTTCCATTTTTCTGTATATTTATCAACATTAACAGTCATGATCTTCTTCTAATGGGTCCCAGTAGTTTAAGATCATTTTTACCCTGGAGAATCCTTCACAGGTTCATACCGAAGCCTGTACAAATAAAGTTTTGTAATCAAATTTGATCAAGTCTCTAATAGTGATTAGTCTATCATCAATTAACAATTAATATCTTCTCCTGACAAGATAAGAAACACCATCTTTGGGGACACTGTGGACTCTCGTACTGTAAAGAACAGTCTGAATTGAAAGTTATCTTAATTTCACTGAAAATATTCAGTGTGTGTGTGTGTGTGTGTGTGTGTGTGTGTGGGTGTGTCCATGCATGCTTGTGTGTGAGCTCAGTGGACAGAGGTGTGTGACCTGAGTGTGGAGGAGAGTGATGAACACGACGGGGGCGACAGCAGGGAGCGAGGACGATGAAGGATGCTGCAGGAGGAAGTGGGACGCAGGGACGCCATCACTCACCAGCCCCGTCACCCCCCCCACCCCCTCCACCCACCCACCCCCACTCCCCATATGTGGACCAGAGGAAGATGGATCTGGGTTTGTGGATGATGCATTCACCTGAGGAAACACCTGGGCACACGTCCAAACACGTTTGTCAAGAAATCTGGATCAGTCCATTCACCTGTCACTTCATCTGTGCTTTTAGAAACCAACAGACAGAAAATCTACATATATGTACACACATATATATGATACCATATATATTTATAAAATGACAACTGCTTCACCTCCTCATACCACCATTACAAACACAGTCCACCTTAATTTCACACCTTCATCACGTCTTACATTTCCTACAATGACCTTCCTTAGTCCACCTTAACTCCGCTGTACACCTAACACCACCTTGGCCACTACAGGCCTTACCTCCACAGCCCTGAAGGCCCTGTCACATCAGATCACTTTAAATACCTCCTTCACCTCCTCAGACCTCCTTCACTCCCTTCATCACACCTAAACATGACCATAACCACCTCCGTACGTGCTTCAAACCACCCAAACCATGTCAGATCATCAGTGACATCATCAGCTTCCTCTGTTGACCTCCTGCACATCTAAATAACACCTTGACCATCTCCTATGATGCTACACCTTCTTTGACATCTTAATAATCTCCTGTACATGTACTCACCTCAGCTGCCTCAAACCACCTTAAGCACCTCCCTATACCACCTTAACTACCTCCTACATCTCTCCAGACCACCTTAAACACATCTCAGCTGCACCTTTAGATGAATGTTTGTCTTCTTGTCTTCTTTACCTCCCTGTGTCTTCTTCTTCTCTCTTGTCCTTCTGCTTTCCCACATCTGTCCGTCCTCCCACCCTCTCTCCCCCATCTCCCCCTCTAGCTCCAGCTCCCTGTCCCCCCCTTAGTCTCCTCCTCACTCCTCTCTCTCCCTGGACTGATTCGCGGCTCTGCAACAGTAAATGGATGTGCCCTCCTGAGCGAACGGGTCAGCACTTATTTCCGCAGAGCTTAATGAAAAGCACATGGCTGCTCTTTCTCTTAGTGTAGCACCACCTCTTGGTTTCGTCCTCCTCTTCCTCCGCCCTCTGCTCCCTTCAGGCCCCCTCGTCCGGTCGGCCGGAGCTGGAGGGGAGGCTGAATCCCCGAGAGGAAGATGGAGGAGTGGGATAACTACCCAGGAGAGGGAGGTGAGTGGAGGTGAGGGGGGTTTCCAGGGGGGGGTTCACTCAACGCCAAGAAAAACGAGGAAGATGAGAGAGGAAGAGGAGGAGGGTTAATGGTGCGTTCATGTCTTATAGAAAAGAGAGAACAGTGAACAGTCCATCTGAACTACTTCCTAGAGATTAATCGACCACCTTAAAAACTGCAGATGATGATTTGGTTATTTTGGGCGCCCACACATGAACATGTAGGCAACACAACTTGGGAAAAAGAGTTAAAATTCTTTTCTATCATTCAGACGACAGAATATCGTTTTATTGTGTGTGTGTGTGTGTGTGTGTGTGTGTGTGTGTGTGTGTCCAGCTGCAGACGGACGGAGGCCCTGGGAATAGGTGCCTCATGAATATTCAGGTGGAGCCTCTGGTTGGAACAGCTGCCAGAGAGAGAAACAGGCTGCTGGGAGACGATCGATCGCATCTCGTGTTGGACCACAGCTTGGGACACACACACACACACACACACACACATTTCTGGCTGCAGCAGGTGGAGGAGAATCTGTCTGTTTGCCTGCTTCAGGCTACCACTGGAGTCTCACAACAACAACGCGGCGCTGTCGCTAACGTGGCATTGACGCAGCGAGGTCATCGTGTCACTTTTACTGGAAGCCACGCCTGCAGAGCTGACGTGTGCTGACCAGCTTCTGCACAGCTGAGTGTGAACAGAAAAAACCTCAATGTCGCTATACGTTTGTCAATATAATACAATACACTTTGATTTTCAGCAGTCAATAAAGCCTTTATAGAGAGAACAGAGAACCAGAACGTTCAGGTTCTGTTCCAGACATCTTAAACGGCTGCTACATGCTCCAACTGACGCGTCAACTTCTCTCTAGAAATACTAAATTTCAACGAGTTATTCTGGTCGCTAAGTTCAAGACCTCTAATAAGTGCGCTGGAGGTCATTTTGGAAATTTTTGAAATATTTGAAGACTTACAGTAGTTTTGATGTCTGCTGTGCGGACGTTGACTGACAGCCGTGATCGACGGACTATTTCAGACAAAAAAAGACATTTAGACTGAATGATCAGTTAATCAATCAGCATCAGTTCGGCTTATGATCATGTCAGCAGCATGTGGTTTTTTTATTTTTCTCAGGTATTAGTTTAAGATAATCATTACATTTTATAATATTTTCCCAGGGTTCCCTGGTTCTCTCTCGTCAGATGTCATTTCCTGTCGGATCTGAACTTCTGTTGGGGGAATATTCTCCATCAGCCCTGAAGGCAGTTTCCAAAACTCTGTTCTTCAGGGTTAAATCAAGTTCCCTCCAAACTTTTCCCCTAAATATTACGATTGCACCACTGGCTCGTTCACCGCCAGGGAAGGGGGGGGGGTAAGACAAATCCTCAGTTGGCCGTCCAGATGTTTCAGCAACAAGCAACAACTGTCTGATCCTCGGGAGAGCCGGCCCTCACGTGTCACTCAGCTGTTCCTGAATCACACAGCAACAACAGCTCAGTACCACATAACCTTGAAATACATTTACTACTAATCACTTTACTGCTGATTATTTTAAAAACTGTCCCATCAGGCAGCTCAATAAAAAAAAAATCAACCTTCAGAGAGTCTTTGCAGAGCGTTAAATGGATGTAAAAGCAGGAGCAGACTGCAGGTTTCATTATGATTTAACATGTTTATAAATGAAGGAGGGCTGAATCAGCAAAGAGAAGAAAGTTTTCTCATTATAAACACCGACTCACTCAGAAGCTAAATATTTCTGTACAGTCTGTCGTCATTTTACGACGTCTCCGAGTACGTTGATCAACAAATTGTCAAAACTGTTTTCTAGTGATTACATACAGACATCTTTTAAATCAGTCACGACAAAGTACTACGATTCCTCTCCGGTGTGTATGTGTGTGTTTATTTATGATGGGAAAGGATTATTTAATGATCCTGGGGAAGTTATACGATCTAAACATACAATATATATATATATATATATATGTGTGTGAAGGTCACAAAATAATTATTTCTAATCACAACAAACGTCTACATAACTAAAGGAGCTGTGAAGCCTTGACATATGACACTTCCTCTACAACCTTCTGTATGTAAAAGCAGATTTCATATTTTTACTAGTTTCATGTGGAGCGATGCAGACAGCAGGCAGGAGGTCTGTTCTGAAAACAGATATTGACCTGTCGTCCCACACAGTAAATATGAAGTCTTTCTGACTCTCTTCACCTCTGAACTTCCAGCGTCTCGTCCAGCTGCCTCTCAGAGTGTGAAAAAGGAAAGAATCAGGCTCTGTTTACTCTGTCAGATGTGTTTATTTCATTTTTTTTTCTGTGTGGAAACGCCTCAGTTTCCTTCACAGCGTCCCAGTTACCAGTGCAACATGAGCCAAGTGTGTTTGGGGAAACTCGTGTGTGTCATGGAAGTGATGCAGAGAGGGGAACAGATGGGCTAAATTAATTAGTCCATGTATGTTTAAGTAGAAAGGTATTTATTTGCGTGAGTGGCCGAGGGCTGGAATTAAACGGAGGTGGAAAAAGAAAAAATAGAGGGACAGGGGAGTACTTCCTTTTTTAGCAAATCTCGAGGAAAAGCGACGTTTTCACAAGCTCACAGCGATCGGGTTGCAACGCAGAGTGGTTTCAGGGAATTATAAATAAATCAGAGTCAAACAGGCGATCTGGACGTAGGAGAGCTCTTTGTTTATGGCCGACTCTGGAGACCTGAAACGGACCCTCCGAATAAATAAATACCACTGCTACAGGAAGTTCAACCGCTTCCCCTCAGGCCCAGTTGAGTTTTATTAGCTACAGAGATACCAAACAATGAGACCTGCTCCCCCTCATCCTGCATGTGTGCTGCTCTTCGTGCGGCTCTCAGCGCTGCTTCAGAAAGCTCGAAAAAATTATCGAAACCATCAGGATGTTTTTCTTCTTCAGAACATAAAACTTCTGCAGCCAAGATTGTGACACACAGTAGGACCCTGAAGTCTGAACTACTATAAGTCATAATTATGAGATATAAAGGAGGAATTTTGTGTTTATGAGCTCAAACATCTGTGAGTCCAAATGAATTTTAGTTAATTTTTCTGGCTTTTTAAATGTTTACAGTCTGATTCACCTACAAGATAAAGTCAACATCCTGTTGTACGACATCATAAGATTAGGAAAAACTGTTTTTGATTATTCTCAACAAGACCAATATTCTCACTGTCAAAGTGCTTTAAGGAAAACACGTCGTACGGCTTCTGCAGTGTTAAAAGTTGAGTTACTACAACTGCACAAAGTACTCAGATGCAGCAATGTAAAAAGTTCAAAATCGATAAAATAATATAGATAGAATATAGATAGAATATAAAAAAATAAAAGAAGAAATAGAAATTAGAAAAAATAGAAATAGAAAAATGATCTTTGCTGCTGGCGTCCTTCACGTTGTCCTGACTCATATTTCAGATCTGATTCATCTACAGAACGATTTAGGGAAGTTGACATTTAGTGTAAAGAAGGATTAAAAAAGAAGTGAAATACTGCTAGTTTGTTTAAGTAGCTGACCAATCAGAACAGAGCGGGCTCATCAGGAGGCGGGCCTTAAAGAGACAGGAGCTATGAATTAATATTCAGGTGGAGTCCCAGAATATAACTATAGACCAGGAAGTGTGCAGAATATGTTCTCTTTAAACCATCTATAAGTGATCATTTCTCTACGAAATATAATTTAAGTGCTTGAGAATAATCTCGTTCTGTGTTTAACATGTCACAGAAAACCGGCGTTAAACTTCATGCATGCATTCTTTAAACTTCGTCAATAATTGAGGCGTCAGGCCAGAGGCGGGTGTGCAGTGTGGAGGAGGGGGAGAAGGAGGTGGACAGGTGTGTTCGGCGTGAGCAGGGAGAGGGAGGAGGAGGAGGGCCTGAAGAACAACAGCTTGCTCTCAGCAGGGGTCCCGGGGAAGGAGCAGGTGAGGAGGTATCCATTGCACAGCTTTTACAGCGTCTACCTGACACCAGTTCAGAGAGGGAGAAGTGAAGAAGAGGAGGAGGAGGGAGGCATGGAGGCGCTTGTAGTCCACAATATCAGAGAAAAACAAAATCTAGCAAAGGTTTGGAGGTTTGGACGGCAGAGAGAGGCTCTGTTCACGCTGCAGCTGACATCACGCCGTCTGAATGATTCACATTCAACACTGATCTCTGCATTTACATCAGAGTCTCAGAGCAGAAAATCAGTCTCGATCCCATTCCTCAACGCAGGGTACCCGGTTCCTATCTAACACCAGAACTCAAATTAAAAAAAACAAACTCTGTGAAATATTTTTCATCTAAGGTAACATAAACTCAGGGATTGTCACCATGACTGAATTAAACACAGTGTTATAATTAGACTACACTGATTAAGAGTCTGTATTTAGTGTCAGGTGGGGTTGATTAATAGCCAGATTAATAAAGTCAGTACTCAGCGGTGCTGGTTGCTGCTTTTTGGTTTAAGAGTAAAAAGCTCAACTTTTCCTGCAGTGTGAAGCGAGCCAGAGAGCGAGGCGATGATGTCATTGGCTCAGACGACGAGAACCCATCTGTAAAGGCTGACACAGAGCCAGAGGTTAAAGGTCATGGGACTGTTTGGAGAGAATCCCACCGTGGCCGTCGTCACCTGTCACTCACAGATCAATACGCCTGACGAAACGCGATGAGGTCAGGACCTATTTAATCAAAGTGTGTTTTTCTCTGCAGCAGAGATAATAATCCTTCACATTCCTGTCTGAAGAAACATCCAAGTAAATGTTTAAAGTTCATTTAAAGGAACACACTTATGAACGACAGCCAACGTTTTCTTCTGTCATGAGAATATCTTTTGAGGAACTCAGGAACTAAACCTACTTTTCAGAGAGTCGATGAACACACGTCTAAAATCTACACAACATACTGTATGTACACATATATAAAAAACACCTGTGCACATATATGCAACTCTATGGGTTTGAGTCCTAACTTGACTTGCAGCCAGAAGCTAATTGCTAGCTAACTGTAGGGTGCATTGTTCGTAGTCCCAGGTATCAAAAGTTGGTCGTGAATGTCTGGTCACAATCAAAATATATCTTTGATCAGATATATATCAGTTTCTAATTTTTAGACAGTATTTAGTTCTAGGTTTAAAAAGACATTGACATTGGTAAGACATTAAATAAAGTATGTATTTACAGAAACTAAAGTGTCGTATTGAGTCTCGAAAACAATTTCAAATCATTTTCAAATGAATCACAACGTCATCAGCGTGAAAATGTTTTTTTCTAGTTTAGTTTGGTGTCTGATCCACAGACGTGCAGCTGTATTTCTTCAGCTAACACAATTAGCATTTCATTAAAACCATTTTCAAGTTGAACTTTAGAATATTATTCCAGAAAATGAAGAAGTGCAGAACAGTCATAGAATCAGTTTTTCCATGTGAGTTGACCTGACTTGGCACTTTTTTCACGAGTACTGTGAGAGGTCAAAGGTCACGGTGGATTAATAAAATGAAGTTATTGTTTCAGTCTAACCCTGCTGGACTTTCTGAAACTGAAACCTGTGCCAGCACTGAACTGGGTTTTTGATCTACAGCTGGGTCTCTGCCTCTTCTGTTTGCTCCTCATTCACTGGATTAATTAAATCCGCTGCTTGCTGATCCCATTTCATTGTCCTCCGGCCTCCTTAACAGACCTCTTCATTCACCCCAAAATGGGTCTTTTATAGGATGGGCTGGAGTCTAAAACAAACTCCAGTATGTGGGAGGACAAGAAGGACAGTCTGAATCTGTGAACTAAATGCATGTACGCTGTCAGTTTGTGACTTTAATGTTTCTTTACTCGGTTCCCTTGAAGAAGAAATCGATATGATTCCTTCAAATTCAGCTCATTTCTTATTTTATTCCCATCAACAACCTAAAGCTGAATGATTTGCTAAATTAGCAATTAGCAATTTGTTAGCTCAGAGCTTTGTTTTTCTTCTTCAATAACATTTTATTGAATGAAGTGGTGTGTAATGGTAAACAAGAAACAACAGAGAAAATACAGACGATATGAAGATATTATGACCGAGAAGCAGTTAGCTTTAGCGCCAGCGGTTCGCCTACTAGCCCTGCAAGCTGCCGCTACGTCACAGAGTTTCTGCAACACTCAATAGGCAGACTGGATAATATTACTATTTCGTAAAAAGGATTAATTTTACTTTAGTTTAGCTTATGTTATAGGACACAAAACGAACAAAATTGATCTTAAATTTTTTAAAAATCAGGTCAGAGCCTGAAGAACAGCTGAGTCGGCTGAGGTGAAGAGTGCGGAGGCTGAAGCATCCTGGCCTGCAGGGCATGCTGGGACACCTAATCTGCTTCATTAATGCTCCCAGTCGACCATCAGCACCGAGCTCCCACAGTCCTCTCTGGTTTCAGGCCGTCCTGTCCGAGGCCTCGCTCACCTGCAGCCGTACCAGCTCGATCACTGAACTGGAACGTTAACGGTCACATGAGGAACACTGCATATACGCATTTTTCCCTCCGTTTGACTCAACACTTAACTGGGACAGACTTTTAAAGGCTGATTACAACACTTTTTACGGCTGCATTTACACAACACATTTTCTGATGAAATTCAGGACATAAAATGTAAAATAAATTAAAACAAATTCCTAAAATGTGTCATAAAAAGCTCAAGTTGATTTATACAAGTAGTATTTCAACATGATTCAGACCACAATAAATTATTATTATAAGCAAATACCCATGCCATCTTTTTCTTGTTTTAAACACCAATTTACATGCTCTAAACTGATTTCAGAAGAACTTTATCAGCCTGAGAAATTTACTGAACAATAACAATAAATGGTTATGATGATCATCGTATCACCACATCAATGGATGTGGATGAAACTGCATGAATCTAAGTTTTATCAGTACGAACCTATCAGCTCCACACACACACACACACACACACACACACAGACACACAGTATGGAGCAGAAATGTAATATCCTTCAGTTGATCTGTTAATGGCTGCAGGTTTTGTGAGCAGAAACCAAAGCAGATTTTTTTTCAAGCCCATAGAGTAAAGCCCCTCAATGGCTCTCCACTGAAACCAGAACGAGCCAGTTAAAACCCTCGATGTGCGATGAACAGAGAGCGAGAGGAGGACGCGGATCAGGAAGGGAGATGGAAACAATTAGGAACCTGCAGATGTACGGCTGATTAGCAGAGAGGATGGATCCAGTTTGGAAAAGCAGATCTGCGGCTTCACCTTCTGCAGGCCACACTGAAGCTGGACGGAGGCCTGAGTGTGTGTGTTCGGAAACTACACGTTTGTTTCCTCTTAGTTTTAGACAGTCACACGCTTCACATTTTTTTCAAATCTGTCAGGAAACAGTCAGGAGCCCAAATGAACACTGAAACATTAGAAGATCCCTTCATAGTGCACTTACAATGTAAGCGATCCACAGTCCGTCTATGTGCAGAAATGTATTTAAAAGTTTACATGAAGCTTCAGAATCAAATCCAGTAGATATCTTTCAGTTTTTTCAGTGCTAAAGTCTCTCTTTTTGTTTCTATATTTCCATCCCAGCCCAAACACTGTCAGAGGAAACACAAACAGACTGTAAATGTGTCAGATTCACTAGATATGACTGATGAAGCCTCATATAAACTACAGTTCAACTTTTAAAGTTAGTTTCACTTTCTATTCTGACCTCTTTGTTATACATTATACGTGTTAATTTAAATATATAATATTAATAATATTAATTTTAATTCAAATGTCCTGATAATTTCCAAATGGTGACAAAAACTATGTTTTTCCGAAAAGGAAGGAAATTAAACTAAAATTTAATTTTAGTTTAAAAACCAGCAATTTAATGAATATGTCAGCAGTGACACTGAGCTTGTGGTATTTCAGTCTAACCCTGCTGGTATTTCAGTTTTTTCCCACACAGTATCTGTATGTGGAAAGCGTGTAACGGGGCGTGTGGCCTCCCGCTCTCCCCCCCTGTGGCGGATTAAGCAGGGAGCCAGCTGTAGTGATTGGGGGTGGGTGGTGAGGTTGTGGGGGGATGGACATGCTGCCATCGGCCTCTCCAAGGTGACCCCTGGTAAAAGCTGGCATCACATCTGTAGCCGAGCCCGGCCCGTCCTGACCGCCATCAGGCAGCACCAGGCTCCTCTGTGCCCCGACTGCCCTCCACGCTGCCCGGCTGGCAGGGTGGAGGGAGGGGGCCTCCTGCTGCACGAGGAGGCAGGCGGGGGGTAGAGGAGGTAAGAAGGGGAGGAACTCTAACGCCAGACAAGACTCTGCAGAAACCTGGATTATTTGTGTTATTTATATATTTAAAACATTATCTGAGCTGTCAATGTGTAATGTGTGAGAATTATCAGCGACTCTGCAGCTTTAAAGCGATATTCAGCTCATCGTTTAGCTGTCCAGCTGCAACTTTGCTGTGTTGGTTCAACTCTCATAGCATCATTTTCAGACGCAGCAGGCAGCTCTAAAAACTCACTGAACACAACCTGCTAACAGACACAGTTAGCTGTAGACTCGCTGGTGAACATAGAGGAGCATTTAGCAGCTAAAGAACAGATATTTCTTATTAAAAACACATGTTGTTGCAAATTAGACGTAGTGTATTCAAAGGAAAGAGGATTGAACTAAACGAGTTTGTAAAGACAGACAGCAGAGTTTACAGAAAGTACACAGATACAGCACATGTGTCTGAAAGTCAAAGACCACCTAGAACCCTCTCAAGGACCCCTGGACGTCCTGAGACCCCACATTGAGCCCCTTCAGACGAAAAAAATGGAAAGGATATATTCCCCCATGAGTAGGTGTTTCCTGTGTGTGTGTGTGCGCAGGCCGAGGTCTCCCATGATGCCCCGACCAGCTGCTCGTCCTCGGCTCCCCCGGGGGAGAGGGACAGTGGGGGAGGGCAGGGGCAGTGCCCCCCCCGTCGAAGGCATTGGCAGAACATGGCGACAGGCTCGGCGGGGTCGTTGGGCGCCCCGGACCGGACAGCCGTAAGTAATGGGGTCCTGCACACACACAGGCACCGCTCTGAATCAACTTAATTAGATAAGTGAGTGTGTGTGTGTGTGTGTGTGTGTGTGTGTGTGTGTGTGTGGCCACGGGACAAAGCTGAGCGTTTTTACACACACTGATAAAGAGGTGATCACTCCACATTACTGCTAATGAATGAGTCCTTGGAGGTAGATGCAGACAAACACTCCTTCACATCCTGTTTTGGGTTTTTTTTTTTGGATGCTGTTAAACCGCTCTCTGATGTCCAAACATATGGTGCCACTGTGACACTGTTTCAGCAGCTTACTCTTCTAAAAATAATTTGATGCTAATTAATCTGTCTTCACAGGGAAATTAAATATGTAGCCGGGGTATCTTCAATTAATAACTGCACAGATCATGCTCCTGAATTACTTTCCTGTGCTCCTGAAACTTTTTACAATCTGTGCCAATGAGCTCAGCTGCAGCTTGTTTTATTCGAGTTGTGCTCTCTGTGCACCTTTACAACTTCCCATTAAAATTTCCCAGTACGCACTGATTTATTAATTTACAAGTCAGAAGACATACAGTATAAAACAGATTAAAATCAAGCTTAATTTATTTAGAAAAGATGTTGAGACATTAAAGAAGTGTCACTTATAACAAAAACTTTGCCCAGTTATAGATGCCTTGACTTCTTTCCTTGTATGAACTTTAAGCTTTAAAATACAACACTAAACTTCTCACATGGTCCCATTAATCATCTCACGACCCCTCAGATCTATCTGGTGACCCTGTGGAGGGGCCCGACCCCTAGGTTGGGAACCACTGGACTAAACTAGCTAACTAGTATTAATAATCTAATGATGTCATGAGTCAGATGGCTCTTTGATCGATGCATCTTTAACGTCCTTCCTGCTGTGTGTGAGATGATGTTCCTGCTCTACGTTGTGGTGGACGCTTGTATCTGTAACGCAGTTCGTCACGCTGACTGCAACACGAGGCCGCGGCTCTGCTCTCTAATCACACTGCTGATGATATGCAAACATCTGGCTGCTCCACATAATCCCTCCACCGCTGAGTTTAATGAACTAAGTAGCACTCTTGATTTTATTTCCTGGAAGCGACGTTCCATTTGTTTAATTGTTTAATCACTCTGATTGCTATTAAACCATTAACAGGTTAAAAAAAAAACACCCAACACACAGTCAATTGTTGGGGGACGTTTTGATGTGATTAAAGGGACATTTCATGATGTAATTGAAGGGATATTTCATGATGTCATTAAAGGCATATTTCACAGCATTCCACAGCTGGTGCGATCTGTAGCTGATAGGAAATAATTAATTAGGACGAAGCTGTTATGTTCAGTCATGTCTGAACAACATGCACACATGTATCTGAATGTGCGTGTGTGTGTGTAATGTTCTCATACACACACCTGTTAACCTGAGCCCAGCTGCGTGGGACCACAGACTGCTTCATATTTAGTTTTCTGTCTCTTCTCAGGTGAACAACTGAGTAAAACACTATGTATATCTTACAGGATGGACTGTTAGAAAATACTAATTTATAGGCTGCTGTTAAACAGTTGGCGACACAAATTCTCCAGTCAGAGCCATTAAATCATTGCAGAACTAAAAACGGACAACTAGGAGCTGCAGTCAGTCAGCTCAAACGGTATAAAACCATGTGGAAAACGTAATGGACATTTCTGTTTGTTTCAGGTATACATTTTAAGGAGTATGATGGTCGACTTTTCACTGTCTTTAAATATAGAACTGATCTGTTTACTGAAAACTGTTTATATAGAACAAGTCATACAAACTATAATTAAAAAACTATAAAAGTGTATAAAATATATCGAAGCAAAATCTATTTCCCAAAACACAGACAATCCAGAAACTTTAAAACCATAAACGGGATAAAAAACGCCCAACCAGACTTTTGATTCATTTGAGCATTCAGGATCAACTATAGATTAATAAGGATTTTTCTTTACACAAAAGCTCAAGTAAGAGATTTTAAATTTGTGGAATAAACATAAGAGAAAAAGCCAAATCCTCTGAATGCATGACTGATGAGACTCCTCAGCTGCTTCCAGGCCAGAGTGACGATGGCTGTGTGACAGAACAGGTGATATTTACGAGAAAAAAAAAAAATGGCAAAAATCCATTTCTGCCAATCGAGCAAACAACAAACACCCAGTGCTGCCTCCCTTTAACTGAAGACTGACACCTCTGCTGGCAGCCAAACACCGAATGGCTGGAGACCAAGAACTGTGTGGCATGCAGAAAATGATCACACACACACGAAGCTCCCAAATACCAGATGGCGTTTCTGGATTCTGTTTCCATTTTTTTTTCCTGTTACAATCACAAAAGAGCAAGTCTGTAAAACCACAGATTCACAAATCAACAACACACACACACACATTGTAACTGAATACTACTACAATATGTACAGTCCTGTACATTAAAATATATTTATTGTTTTATCTCATAATTCTTATCTGACCAAATTGTGCAGAAAATTTCACAAAGATGTTCATTTTTGTTAGTTTTTATATTTCCAGGTCAGAATCTCTTTTAATCTTTCAGACTCAACCTTTTGTTGGACTCACAGCTGGACTTGACCCTGATTGGCTATCTTCACTGACGGATGACTGAAATCGGTCCAATTGGGTCAATATGCAGCATCTGAACTGGAAAGCTTTCATAAGGCGGGTTCACCTTTTGAATTAGAGAAGCTGCTTCAGTTGACCAATCAGAAACAAAGCTGCCGAATGTATTTAGAGTTTCTTTAAATTCTTTAACTTAACTTTAACTTTAAGAGGAATTGTGTGTTTTTAGAACCTGGGAACGAGGATCCACACTGGGATCATCATATCTGTCTGTCTGTCCCAATATTTCCTGTCACTCTTAACAGCAAACTTCCATTAACTACAACCTTTATAAAAACCCTCTGACCCTCCCTCTGCTGAAAATAAAAAAAATTACCATTTTCATACCAATAAACCTGAAGAAAGGAAGAAAGAAAGAAAGAAAGAAAGAAAGAAAGAAAGAAAGAAAGAAAGAAAGAAAGAAAGAAAGAAAGAGACTATGTGTAGAAACCAGCAGCGTCCGAGGCTGTTTGATACTGAGCCTCAACTGGCAAACAGCCACAACACAGAGCAGAAAGAAAACAATACTTACTTTGTTTAACAGAAATCCTTTTAGGTTCAGAGAGAGGAGGAAGACAGAAGGAGACTGCATTAACTAAATACCTGTCCACTATACACAAACACAAAACTATCACATTAAAGGATAAACCTGCTCATATTATATATTCATCATCCCATGTGCAAAGCTGAACCAACAATTATTTTATCTACTAAGTATTGTGTGATGTATCTTATTCCTCTGTCACTGTTGACCTAAAACTATTAAAATCACATCAATGAGTCACATGTCCCTTCATGACCAACACACACTGTAGTTTATTTTGACTCACACACACTGTCCTGCTGCCAGAAATACTGCCTAGAACACCAAATATGGATTCATCCAGCACTGAAAATAGTCCCAGTCGATGTTTCTTTGCTAAAACCCTTTTTTAAAACTGAAACTATATATTAGTGAGCTGTTTTAAGTCAGAAAGAGATGGATGTATTATGTAATATAAATATAAATATATATATATATATATAAGAATAGAATTATCATTTTACATATTAGCTTGAAAACTGAAAATACAAAGGACCAAGATTTGAACCCTGAGGAACTCCACAACTAATGATTAACCTTGATAATGGAGCTGTGTTTCTGGATGTTCAGTTCTTCTGCCCTCTAGTGGACAAAAATGTTATTGCGATTGTTAATACTTTCTCCGCTACTGAAAATCGCCCCCAACAAATGCACTTTCTTCCTGTTTGTTTGTTTTCTCAAAAACTACAATGATCAACTGTTTATGAAACTGCTGAGCCTTTTTAAAAATGAAACTATATATATGACTATATATTTGTATATATGTCAACGGACTAACGTATTGTTGGTTTGAATCTGCACGTAGTATCTGTTAACAAGACGAAAAATATAAAATAACACCAGAATTAAACTTTAAAGTAAGTCCTCCCTTCAGTGACAAGTGGGAGCATCATCATCATCATTATCATCATCATCATCATCATCATCATCAGTATCCTATTGTTTCTCCTCCCAGCAGGACATCCATCACACAAACACACTCACACACAAAACAACAACCGACTAGCCTGAAAAAGAAGCAGCTGTCTTGGCTGGTAGCCATATTTCTCCAGGGAGGGACAAACATGGAAGAGGACAAAGACGGGGTGATGAAGAGGAGGGAAAGGATGAGGAAAAAGAGGAAATGAGCAAAGAGGAAGAAAATGATGTTGAGCAGAGGGGGAAGGAAAACAGGAGAAGCAGAAGAGGAGGAAAAGTGAGAAGATGGAAAAATGATTTTGTCTGATCCTCTCTTGTTAAAAGTTTGAGGGTTCACACGTGGTTTTAGGGTTAGGCATAGTACAGGTGAAGGCTTAGCGGATTCAAAAATGTCTACTTATGTGTATGTTTGTGTACTGCAGCCTTCCATACAACAGCTCATCATGTCTCATTTGGAATAACAATACACCTGAATTAATGATGTAGAAGAGTGTGTTTGTGAGCGTGCACGTGTGTGTGTGTGTGTGTGTGTGTGTGTGTGTGTGTGTGAGGGTATCCTGTATCTGTGTTTGCTTCGGTTGAGGCGTCAGCAGCAGGTCAGAGGCCAAAGAGATGGATGATCCTCTGGATACAGTATCAGCCAACAGTAAACACACACCATGTTCTTCAGCTCTGCTTGACAGTATTTTATTAGTTGAGTCAAAATGCATATTTTCACAACTAATTAGAGGTAGACACGTAAATTGTTGCGTAGCAATATTCATCATATATTGGTACAAATGTTTATGATGGCAGTAAATTTCAGTAGAGATCATAAAGATGTGATTCAGGTCATTTATAAATAGTGTCCACCAGAGAGCGCTGACAAGTTTATTTAACAGTAACGTCTCCTGCTACATATCTGGGTCACTTATTTAAGAAAGACATTTAAATGATCCTCATCATCTTTATTGTTATTGGATTTTTAAATAATTTTGTGTAGATTCAGTATCGGTCGGAAATATTGACACAATGTGTAGTTGTGTAGTTACAATGACAAGTTACCATAGCATCTAGAAATGACGAGCTAACATGAACACGTCAGACAGAAAGAATGAGGTGACAGGAAATGGTAATTCAGTATGATTACCTGGATAGAAATACTCTATTTCCTTACTAAATGTTGTAAGATGTTTTCATTCAGTCCCGACAGACAACTGATGAGCAGCTGATTGAACACAAGGGCCAAAGGTCCCATTCGTTGTTTTTTTTTTTTTATATTTATCTGCTATAAAATCTCTTTAGTTTCACGTGTTGAAAAATATTCTCTGAACACAGCTAACAAGATTCTTCTTGTAAGTCTGCTTTTCGTTATTTATTTCAACAGTGACACATTTTTGCTTGTTTTTCCTCGAACTCGTTGAATGGATCCATGACCGACGGGTCGCGGTGTCGACTTTCAGCTTTAATTTGACACTGTTCTCGTTGATACTGCGTAACATAACGGACAAAAAAATAAATTTTCTCTGTCTTTGAAAGACATGACAGTAAATTCAGCATCGTTTGGTGCCCCTCCTTCATTGTCTGGACTGACTCCAGACCAGTTTGTCTGTTTTCTCACATAAAGCTCCTCCAGCTATTCCACCATCTCTGCTGTTCAGCAGCCAGAGAGCGAAGCTGCTGCCAAACACACCAGCAGGAAGAAAAACCCGACAGAACAGATCCTCACCGCTCAGGATTCACCTACTCGCTGGTTCATTCAGGTTTATTCAGAAAGACTAGAAGCGTAGGGAAACAACTCAAACATGACTGGCATGTATAAGGTCATGTCCTCAACCCCATCCAACACCAATAAATCAGACCTGATCAATCAATATCAGTGTGTTGGACCTCACTAATGCTCCTGTGTCTGAATTGGAGTAAAACCAGATTCTACCACCTGCTGGGAAACCCGAAGAGGCTGTTATAGCAGCAGATTCAAGCGTGGTGTATCTTTGTGATGCCTCCCTTCGCACCGGTGATTTAGATCATTAAAAACTGTCTATTGTAAATATAAAAAGACAGAATCTTTCAGTAAGTCCAAGGCAGGGTCGGTGCTCAGCTCTGTCTCAGGTCAGTTGGTTTCCCTGCAGCCGCCTCAGGCTCAGCTTTCCATCTCTAAGTCCAGCAGCGCAGCAGCGGATATTACAGCCCCGAGCCTCGGCTCACTTATTGGACAAAAAAAGTGAAAAGAAGCGCCAGAGTCGACTCGGCTTTACAGAGAGATTCACAGCACCTGGTCGGGTCATCCTACTACTGGACTTTAATACACAAAATCAGAAGAGGTAACAAAGACTCAAACCTCTGAAATGTCAGCTTGACAGACCAGAGACAGACTGTGTTTTTAGCACCTGTACAGAAGCTTTCTTCAGTCCAATCATAAAATAGGAAAAAAATAAGAACAGCAAGATAAAAGAGGAAAGATAAAAAATGAAATGAAAGAAAAGCAAATGTAAGAGGAAAGAGAAATATGATGGAAAGATGAAAGATAAAAACTAAAGAAAGGACAGCATGGAAAAGTTAAAAGGAAAGAGGAAAAAAGATGAAAGGAAAGGAAAGGAAAGGAAAGGAAAGGAAAGGAAAGGAAAGGAAAGAAAAGAAAAGGAAAGGAAAGACGACCGTTTAAAGAACAAGAAAGGAAATGAAAGATAAGTAAAGTAAAAAATATATGAAGTGAAAGAAAAAGTAAAAGGAAAAAGGAAAGTGAAGGTATGGGAGGAGGAAAGATGAAGAGAAGGTAGAAAGGTGAGCGGAGTCAGTGACAGCCTGAAACACACCAGGAGCTCGAGGACTCGATGTGTCCTCACACTCTACACCACAGGATGACCAGAGGGAGGGCGAGAGTCAGCCAGGACGAATGGATGGACAGAGAGAGAGAGAGCGAGAGAGGGAGAGAGAGAGAGAGAGAGAGAGAGAGAGAGGGAGAGAGTCAGCCAGGACGAATGGATGGACAGAGAGAGAGAGAGAGAGAGGGAGAGAGAGAGAGAGAGAGAGAGAGAGAAGGAGGGAGGAAGAGAGTCAGCCAGGACGAATGGATGGACAGAGAGAGAAAGAGAGAGACAGAGAGAGAGAGGGAGAGATAGAAGGAGGGAGAGAGGGAAAGAGAGAGTCAGCCAGGACGAATGGATGGACAGAGAGAGAGAGAGAGGAAGAGAGGGAGAGAATCAGCCGGGACGAATGGACAGACAGAGAGGGACAGAGAGAGAGAGAGAGAGAGAGAGAGAGAGAGGGAGAGAGGGAGGGAGGGAGATAGAGAGAGGGAGTAAGTAAGGGAGGGAGGGAGGGAGATAGGGAGGGGGAGAGAGAGAGAGGGAGTAAGTGAGCGAGGGAGATAGGGAGGGAGAGACTCAGCCAGGACGAATGGACAGACAGAGAGGGTGGGTGGGGGGTAAAGAGGGAGGGAGGGAGAACGCCATGTTCAGGAAGTTCAAACAGACACTCTAATCCCCCAATTTCCTCCTCTCTAATCATCTCTACCCCGCTCATGGCTGTCTCCAAATTGGAAACATCTTCCGCACAATATGACACTCCCTCTGTAACACAAACACACACACACACACTCACACACACACACACACACACACACACAGACACACACACAGGAACGAGGATATAACCTTCCTGTAACATCTCAGTGACGACTCGGTGCTGAAAAGGTAAAATGAGTGTAAATTGTGACTCATTTCCATCAGCTGACTGACTGACCAACCAAACTCTGAATAACAGCAAGGTCACATCTTAAAGGAGCAGTCCGACATATCAGTTTTATCTCTGTGCATCCAGATTGATTTGTAGCTTAGTTTAGCACAAAGACTGGAAGCAGGTGGGAACTGTTAGCCCAGCTTAGTGATTCCCAACCTGGGCTGCTTGTAGTTGAAGTTGCCAAGAGGACCGTGGAAATATTATAGAGTTTAATTAATATGAAAAACATTGAAATGATGATTTGGTTGTTTTTAGTCAGCTGTATCATCATTGACCTACAGATTATTAGTTTGAACCACTGCTCTACTTCCATCAACTCTGAGTCTGATGTACATGTTGTATCTCGTTTCCTGAAAAAGTAAACAAATAAGATGGTACAAAGGAGTCATTGTGGTTTCAGCAGCGGTTAGAGGTCCTGAGGGCGGGGTTGTCAGGGTTTGAGTTGTGTCCTAACTCTGCTACTGTTAACCAGCTGACTTCACGTCCCTTTAAATATAGCAGAACACGAGTCAAACCAAAGATCGAAATGGGAAAATTAAAGATTAAAACATGAAGCCTCGGTGATGAAATGCACAAACTACGAGTCTCCAAGCTGAGCTGAAAGACATTCAGCCAATAATGACACATTTTACAAACCTCGGCTATGTAACGTCTTAATTTACTTCATTTATAGTCGAAAAAATAATACCCACAGCTCAGGATGACATGACAACTCTTGGACTAAAGAAACCAGAACATATTTACATTATTTAATTTATTAATTATCAAAATATCAGGTGATAAAAGACTCTTAACTGGAGCCAAATATACAAACTTCATAACATGACAAGTGAGTTAATTTTTATTAGATATGTGACTAATAATTATTTCCTTCATCGATTGATTACCCGTTCATTAATAACATCTTCTGATGTGTTCACTTTGTTTGCTCAACAGAGAACCAGAAACATTTTGGCACTTTTCCTTTTTTTCTTATTTTGATTTACTTATTTTATTTACTGTCTCCTCCAGGACGCCACACACACACCGATTCATCATGTGACCAACAAATCACTATAAATACCATATACACAAAACACCATGATCAATCCCTACTTCAAAATGATCATATGCAAACAGAGCCACTGATGGCCATTGATAATCTTTTCACAATATTTCCTAGACGCTGTACTCTTTCAGTACTCAAACTGCACCATGTACAGTAAACGTCACCAGTTTGATTCCTGGTGGAGACGTTTGTTGCATGTTGTTCTTTCTCTCTGAACATAAAGGAGACATAAAGATTTATTATATACGCCTAACTGAACAAAATACAGATTTCTACGACTTGAATGTGGGAACTGTGTGCTAATATGAGCACATACCGCACACACACACACACACACATTCTCACTTTATACATTTGTCCAGTGTGTGTGTGTGTGTGTGTGTGTGTGTGTGTGTTAGATGGGGGGTGGGGTCTTCTCATTGACAAATGGATTATGGGGCTGTCACTTGTAGTGCCGCAGAAATCCTGTTAACCCCTGCAGTGGACACACACACACACACACACTTGTCAGACCCAGACCAGCAGCAGGTTTTCTTCTTTTTCTTTGCGTCTCAGTAAAAAATTGTCAATTTTTAAGGTGAATTTGAATTACGGCCTTTTTTTTTTCCTGTTTTTGAATTTCAAAACTATTTGAGATGTGATCTTTAACTTTCTTGTTTTTTTGTTGTTGTTTGTTCTAGACAAAAATACATTAAATAAATATAATTTTATCAGGCTGGGAAACTGTCTGCAGGCCATGTGACCCTCATATAGGGTCCTGACATACAGGTTGACAAACACTGCTCCGATCATTTTTATTTATTTATTTTCTTTGCTGATGTTGTAGCTGTTTTTACGTCGGTCTCAGAGACGTCCTGCTGCTACATTAAATGTTAACATTAATCTGATGACACTGTGGTGTGTTCGCTGCAGTTGTCAGCATGCGATGTGGTTTCACAGCCGTTTAAGCCTGAAAATTCGACCACAGAAAATACAAACTGGCAACGACTCCACTGTGGTCATAATGTGTTAAGATGATATAATTGTACAGGACGTGCAGTGATGCAAAATGCAGAAAATCACTGAGGGATTTGAAGATTTGTTGGTATCAACAGAGCTTACAGAGAATGAAAAGTTAAACTAAAACAGGCAGAAGAAAAGAGACAGAAATAAAGAAAATTGTTTTAAGATTAAATTTGTCTGTACAGAATTAAATGTGGATCCCCTCAGTACAATAAAACATGTATTTATGTTTGGTTTTATATTTTTTATAGGTCAAATTTTTATTTTATTTTATTGTCATTTACATTTCAAGAGCCACTCAAAGCTTTTTCTCACACGCAATGTGAATATTTGAAGTATTCATTTTTGAAAACTGGACTTGTTGCAGAATCACAAGGTTTTTAATGATATTTTAAGTGGTTTTTTTATATATAAATTGTCCAAAATTAAAAAAAGGGAACATGACAGAACTGCTTCCATTTCCAAACGTTATTGGTATATTAACTTTGTGATCACAACACACAGCAGAGGACAAAATATTAAATCAACAAACAGTAAATTATTTGTGTAATTAGAAAATATTTCTATTAATATACTATACGAGGTTTAAAATCCATTATGACACTAAATTAAAAAAACGTTTTCCCTGAAATGACCCGACTGAAATCATCTGGAACGATCACAGCAGCTTTTTTAAATTTAAGCAGATAATCCTCTTTGTGCTTTCAGCCAATTTAACCTTTTCTGCTGCTTCAGAGTCTGATACTGCAGACCGGACGGATTTACGTCTGACTAATTAACCCGCTATGATCGTTTAGCAGAGGAGCATCACTGACTGCTGACATGAGATTGTGTTAATTAAAATGTGTTAATATATAAACGAATAAACAGTTTATGTTCAATGAAGAATGAATCATTTCTGAGAAGAAATTACAACATATTTAAATAATCTGAAAGGTAAATTTTCTTATGTGAATATTTTACTCACACAGAAAAACTAAAGATTATATTTTGATGCACAAAAAAATAATAATTTTAATACATAATATTTCCCAAAATCTGGTTTTATTTTAATCATCTATTTCTCAGATGTGCAGTGCAGCAGTAAAAAAAAAATCCAATGTTGTTCGTTTTAGAAAATAATTTAAAAATATAATTTTTTTACATGATGTTTGGTTGATGTAGAGAAGAAATTAAAGCGCAGTTATAAAATGTGATGGATAAATAACCTTTATAAAATATAAAATATAATACGAGTAGAATACTTTATTGTCAAACTGAAACAAATGGGTTTTTATATATATTCAGAAAATTAAACTCTATTATTTCAATATCTAAAAAGAAGCTAAATTCAGGTTTCAATTTATGAAATATGAAGCAATTAATCACAATTTTTAATCTGAATTTGTTAAATTCTGCAGACAGGAAATCGTCACCGGGAAGATAAATATGATTTACGTCTCATTTGAGACAAATGATGCAACAAAGACAAAAAAGTGAAGCAAACAACAACAACAACAACAGTCCACAAACCATCACTTCAGCAAGACAGACATGCTGCACTTTGCACATGTTGACAGCATGAAATCAAATTATTTGGGGCTCAAATTCACAAAAGTTCCATAATAACTGGAATTTAACTCAATCATCACTCAATCCAACAACATAAAATAAACGTCTCGGATGATTATTAGAGCACAAATGAATAATAAAACTAAGACATGAACCACAAAATCCCTGCTGCCATTTTAAAGAATAAAGCAAAGTTGTCATTTTCTAAATAAAATCCTCCTCCAGACGAGCTGGCCGGGGTGGGGTGGGGTGGAGTGGGGGGTGTGTGTGTGACAGTTTTGGTTTGACCGAGAGGAATTCACAAAGTTCATGGTCTTGTTACGGAAGGGATAAAGCCGCCTTTGTCTCTTTGGCAACACAACTCTTTTTATTCAGGCTGGAGGAGAGAAACCTGCAGCGCCAAAACTCTGCGTCCATCCACTAAAACTCACCGCAGCAGCACCGCAGACAGCTGACAGGGGTGATATAGTGTTAAACGTAACAGCGACAGTAATAATGAGCTGTCCTTTAATGAACTCGCAGCGCTGGGAGCTCTTTCATCTCTCTGGCTCATTTGGATGAGCCGGCTACAATAGACTATTGTGAGCCACCAAAACCCCCCTGACCTCCTCCTCGTCTCTCAGCGGAGTCACCAAACTCCCTTCAACCCCCGTCTGTCTGTCAGCTTCTCCCTGCTTGGACTTCACCCCCCACTCCTCCTCCCCCTCCTCCTTCTCCACGTCGGAGCCACTACGACCACTGCGGTGACGGGGGTGTCAAAGGTCGCCTGGCCTCGCTGACCACGACAAGCTACTTAATGTGGCCGGGCGCTGCAGCCCGAGCCCCGGCTCGTCCCGGGACACCACCACTGAGATTGGTGTGTGTGTGTGTGTGTGTGTGTGTGTGCGTGTCGAGGGGTTTTTGCTCCCTGGTGCGATGTAATTGCTGAGGCGGAGAAGTGTCAGAGCTCAAGAGCCGATGTTCACTTTCGGGATAAACACTCACACTGGATTTGAAGAGACTGCTCAGAAACAAAGCAGGACTTTCTGTGTGTTCTCCTCCTAATTAAGACAGAATAAGAGAGAAAACTGCAAGTGAAAAGAGGAGCGCCAGTGTCACAAGATAGGGAGTAAACCCCTGGCTGCGGCTGTGGACCTGAGCTGGCACCGTCCGAGAACAGGATACCGCGGAGAGAAGAGAGGGGAGCACAGCGAGGGGGCAACGGAGACGGGACGCTGACAGATAAAAACAACAAACAGTCCGAGCGGCTCACAGATCCAAGAGCTTTTTGGAAATAAAACAAAAGCTGGTGCGTGGTGCTGTGTTTCTGACAGCTCTACAAGAAGAAGACGTCCCGAAAGGAGGAAATGTTGTTCTTTTGGTTTAAGAAAAAGGGAGGAAAGAGAAGAAAGAAGAAGGAAAGAAAAAAAAAAAGAAAATGTGGCAGTTGTGCCAACTTACCATCCACCAGGTCCTGGCTGAGATGTCATAGCAGAGCTGCCATTTGATGGAGCCTTCCGAGGTTTTCCCTGCCATTACGCTGTCAGCAAGCTTCATCTGATGCGAGCGCGCTCACCGGAGATAAGACACCTAATTGAGAAAACATTTGCACTGGCATGTTGGGCAACATGTAGCCCGCTCCATACCATATGGAATCATGGGTAAAAAAAAAAAAAGAAAAAGCTCCTTGACAATGAACCAATCTCATGCAGACCCCGTGGCAAGGTGAGCGGCAGTCATCTGCTCAGAGGAAAAAAACACACACCCCCTCACACACACACACACACACACACACACACACACAGCCGAGCAGAATGATGAGCCTTTTTTCCGCATCGCCGAACGCCTCGGGTCGCTTCTCTCTTTTTTACCCCCCTCCTCGGGTTTAATTAGGGTTTGTTCTTCATTATCACCATCATCATCATCATCATCATCACCAGCAGAAGAAGAAGAAGAAGAAGAAGAAGAAGAAGAAGAAGAAGAGTCAGCCCAGGCTCGACTGAACTGAACTGACTCCAAACAACTTGTACAGCTTTTTTATGGTCACTTTAATGAGACGGAGGCAGGTAGAGAGAGAGGGAGAGAGGGAGGGAGAGGGCACAGGGCTGAAGCTCCACGGGGCGATCAGTCCACCGGACACATGGAACTGCTTACAGACTATCATGCTATGTTTTGTTTTGGATTTCCATCCTTACTTCCTCCCCCTACTCTCCCCCGAATCCCTCCATCCTTTTTCTTCCTTCGCTAGAAAACTGGTGTTTTGTCATAAATACCTCCAGACTGAAGGATCCTCTGGACCTCCGCAGAGAGAGCAGACCTGTGACGCTCACTTTTCATGCTCCACGGAGAGTGGACGCTGTCCGCCGTCCACCTGAAAAACATCACACCGCTAATGTCAGTAAGACTGCTTTCACTTCACTTTACATTTCTAAAACAACAAATATACTTATTTACAAGTTAAAGCTTTGCATACAAATTGAGAATTATCTGCAAAATAAAAGCATTAAAAATAAAAGTACTCATAGGGCATAAAAATGGCTCCATCAATTAGTAGACTATGATTACATAAACATTTATTTTAATCTTGAAGATGGTGAAGACGGAGCTCGTTTGGTAGCTGCAAACTAACTTCTGACTTCTGACAGGTGCCTTTTTTAAGCATTATGCTATTATTTTAATATTTGTTTACACTTCAAATGATGCAACCATAGTCTTAATTTTAAAAAAGGTTATTATAAATGTAAATAATAACTATAAGATATTTATTCTGGTCCAGAAGATAAGAGGACACACTGCACATTAAAGGGGTCTTCCTGATAATATAAGTTAAAGAGGTTATAATAGATTATAATGAAATATGTATTAACAATTAATGAAGTCATTAGCTACAACTTATAACCCCTTTATAAATAGTGGTAGCTAATATTGTATTTCTCTCTGAAAAGTAAAAATATAAATGCATAAAATGTAAATACAAACACCTGAACATAGTACTTAAGTACAAGACTTAAATATTAATTTAAAGTACTAAAGTTATAATCCACTATTTTTGTATGTACATTAATCTGAATGTTATATTTGAGAACTGTTTCAGCTGCATCAGTAACCTTTGAATTAAATGTTCAAACCTACAGAAGTGTTTTTACTTCAGTTACTGAAACCACTTATATCATTAATGAAAATAATATTTATGTTAATGTGTACTTTTTTAATGTCTCAATACTACTGTGAGAATATAAGAGATCAACAGCAGTTTTAAGACTTATTGATAATGTGAAGATGTTTTATTTCCTGTCCTTTAACAGTGTTTATCACCATAGGAACAAAGAAAATCCAAATAGTCCTTCATACACATGTACGAGTGCATGTGTAGGATATATTTTCAGCATCGCCACACAAAAATATTTAATCTGTATTTTCCCTTTTATCTTCCTTTAAATGCAGTTCAACAGTAATTAAAAACAGAAACATTTTTAAAACTAAAACTGGAGTTATGAGGTAATACAATATGTGTTGTTGTTTTTGTTTTTCTCAAGACAGATAAACCAGCGGGTCTAATCTGAAGCAGCAGAATCCCATCATGTCGCACATCAACTAACGAGCTTTCACTGAATGTTTGTATTGAGGTGGGGGAGTAAACAGGGTATAAAGGGCTCGGAGGGAGGTGCGGGGGGTCTGTGAAGCTCAGGTTCCTAATCAGAGGGGGAATACCTGAACCAGAGCAGAGCCGCCATCAAACAGTTCTCCCATTGTGGCGGCCAAACGGTGGAATGTGATTCAGCCGGAGATACGGCGGGACGGTAGGGTTGTTGGGGGGGGTAAGGTACACCAGGCCAGGAGGTGAGGAGAGGGGGTAAAGACGAGAGCAGGAGGAGGAGGTGTGTGTCTGTGTGTGTGTGTGTTGGGGGGTCGGAGGGGTTCTCTGAAAAAATGGAAAGTAAAACTGTCTACACAAGATCTTCAGAAGAACCACTTTATGCCTCTCGAGTCATTGTTTTTCAATGTCAGTGAGACCTAAGATGATAATTCTATCTATCTATCTATCTAAAATACTTCAATCTGATTATGACATAGACACTTAAAGCTGAACTAAAATTAAAATATTTTTTTTTGTAAAAAATCTGTACCTATATCATTGTGATTGGCTTGTGTGCTTATTAGGTCAAAACTAAAAATGTACATATACGGCTATATTGACACTACAAACTGGCCGCCCCTCTCAGCAGCAGCCTGTTGCACCAGCTGTGCGGAAGTTATCTTTTACGTCAGGGTGCAATAAGTTGAAACGGGTCAGTTTGATACTAAAGCTGTGTCGATGTTTGGTTGCACCACGGACACGTAAGGTTAGCTACACTTGCATAAAGTCCTCACTAAACAAAATACTGTTGCAGAAAATGGTATTTTCACTTTCCAATCAGTGGAAAGCACTAGTCTCCATGCAGTGTTTATTACTGTGTGTTGTCAAATTAAACAGAATGAAAATCATCAGCTGACGATCTGAGTTTTTGCCTACTGCTAATTAGGGCCTTCGTTAGTTTTTATAGACTGTAATGTGTAATTTACCACATTATCCTCTCCCGTATTTGTCCGTGTCTTGTTGCAAGTTTGCCGCCAGCAAGTCTGAAATCCTCTGTCTCACTGTGGAAAAAGAAAGCACAAATATACATACATAAATGTCCAAGGGGTGTAATTTATCACGGTGAACACATTGCAGACACAAAACACCCAGTATATTTCGCTCCTCCACCTTTCAGAATGATGCACCTGTCCGTCCGCTATGCCGACCGTGCCAACTGCTATTTTACAGAGAACTTTACACCTACTAAGGGCTACGCCATGTCTGAACTTTATGCACAGCTGGTGCAACACAGTGCAGGTGTTAAAATAACATCAACCAGAGGTAAAAACTATTGTGATTCAGTGTTAGCAAGTTAGGCTAACAATCATCCACTTTCCTAGAGGAGGCTAGTTAGCCTAGCTTGCTGGCTTCCACTTTCTGAGTGAAATATGAACTTCATAGCATGATTTAATTTGGAATCTGTTATCACGACTCCACTGTTATTTCTTTATATTTTGGCTTCTAACTTTACTTTATCTGCTAAGTTAGGCCCTTAGCTAACTTAAATTTAGCTTAGCTAAACTGAACTGTCAACCAACTTAACTAGAAAAATGAAGCAATTTTATCTGCTAAAGTAAACCACTAGCACACCAGAACTTCAGTTTTAGCCTCCTAAATATCACTTTACCATTGAACTTAAGCTTAACTGTAAAAAAAACTGTACTTTTCATAGTTTAGTTACTAAAGCAAACCATTAGCTAGCTTAAACTTAACTGGTTTAACTGCTAACAGTAGCTAACCTGAATAATAGCTTACAGGGACCTAACTGCTAAAAGAAACCACTAGCTAACTGTAGCTTAACTGCATTAACTGCTAAAATAAAATGTTAACAGTAGCTACCTAAACTTAACTGCTAAAATAAACCACTAGCTAACTGTAGCTTACCTGAACTTAACTGCTAAAGTACACTGTTAACGGTAGCTTACCTAAATTTAACTGATAAAGTACACTGTTAACGGTAGCTTACCTGAATTTAACTGCTAAAGTACACTGTTAACGGTAGCTTACCTGAATTTAACTGCTAAAATAAACCACTAGCTAACCCTAGCTTAACTGCATTAGCGGCTAAAATAAAATGTTAACAGTAGCTTACCTGAACGTAACCGCTAAAGTAAACTGTTAACAGTAGATTACCTTAACTGTCTTAACTACTATTATAAACTATTAGCTTTTTTAGTAGAATTAAAACACACACACACACATATATATAGGGGAAACATGCTAGCAAATATTTACCAAAAAATATGTCATCAGCTTGACAGCAGCTTGTCTCCAGCTTTGTCTGCTGTCTGGTCAAGAGTGTGTAATATTTTATACAGTACATTGTCAATGTACATTAAATAAAAAATAATAAAATTAATGACAATAACACACTGCATTAATTATATGTTCTCCTGACTTATAGGTACAGTAAATGACACTGATCTTTATAATGTATTTGAATGTAACATTGATGATGTGTATTTTTTTTATAATATGTATGCCAGCTTTACTTTTATGTAAACTAATTAAACGCATTTACAAGAACAAATGAAAACTTAAATAATGGGATGTTTATGCTGCATTATTAACAGGAAATGGCTGCATATGAATGTGATGTGTGTGAAATTAGTCCCACGTTTACGTGTTCAGATTAACACTCAGTATATGACACTTTATAGCGAAAACTAAATTGAGACTTTGGTATATTTGTTTCTTGCAGAGATGATTTAAAAAAATAAAATAGCATAAAGTTAATATAAAGCAGTAAAATAGTTTAGATATCTGAATGTCTGCGTGTTTGTTTTCTTCATGTATGTAAATTAAACATTATTACCATACGTGTTTCTGAATATAACTGAGGACATTATTGCATACAGTATGTATAGAAACTGTGTATATATAAAATGTAAATGCTGTTTCAGGTGTTGGTCGTTATATCAGCTACCAGTAGGAGGCACTGTTGGGTTTCTGGGTTTTATCTACTGTTTTAACTTAACTTTTTTGTTTGTTTGTTTGTTTGTTTATTTTTCGTTTCTACTCACCTGCTCCCTGACTGCAGCCAACTCTTCCTGCTGTCACTTCCCGCAGTTTTTGTGTTTTCTGTTGCAAAAAAAAAAAAAAAACAACATAAAGAGTTGATGGTGAACTACGAATCTCCAAGTGTGACTCATTTAAATCTTCATATAAATATCCTGAATTAAATAACGTGTGTTGCATGTGCAGACAAGGATGAAGATAATAGTATCTGGTTCACTACCTGTAGCGTGGGCACGATTTGTTGACTTTTATACTTTTTAAATGACATCTGCAAATACATATAAACCAGATAATCCGGCCCTGGAGATGTTAGTGATCTCTGAAAATGTTTAACTGCAAAAAGAAGAGAACAAGAGGTTGAAACAAATACACAAATACAACAAAAAATCAAGAAAAAATACAAAAAATGTTGAAACAAATGTGTTTGACAAAAAAGTAGCTCACTTGTGACAAAAAAATAATGTTTAAACATAAAGAAATCTATAATAATTATATTTTAATTTTGACAGTTAAGTTATGAGAGTGATCAATAAGAAACATAAATTGACGTTCGCATGTCGAAGCACCAATCAGTCAAACAAGCAGGATCCTGTCAGCAGAACAAACCTCAACACGTTTCTCCAATTTATCCCCAAAATCCAATAACTTATCCAAATATGTGCATTTCACTTCCTTCCTCACTAACCAGAGAAAAAAAAAAAAAAACCTGACTGTCAACATCTGTTTCCCCTTTTCCTTCCTCTTTGTGGAGCATGGCGGCGCCCGTGGGCGTCGCAGCAGCAGCACCACCCTGCCATCCAGCGCTGCATCCATCCACCCGCCCGCCTGCCTTCACCGCTGAAGCTCAATGAAGCCAAAGTGTCCACATGAAGACACATTAACAGGGATGTTTCACCAAGTAGCTCGCCAGCTGTGTTTCCACCGCCACAGTCACCACCTCAGCCTTATTAAACGGCCTTTTTTTTTCCTCCACACTCTTGTCGGAGTCCTCTCCTTTGTGTTTTCTTGTTGTCCTTCCTCTAATTTGAAATGTTTAGCTCTGCAGCATCTGCACTTGCAGAACATTAGAGGTTCGCTCAAACGGAGCATTTGACAAAAGCCAGGAAGCCTCCGCTCCAAACAAGAGTGTTTGTTTTCATGCATTCTCCCTCCTTGTCCTGATTGCTGTCAGATGCCTTTGTGTTCCAGGTGGTTGAGACTGCAGAGGGAGAACCACACAGAGAAATAGATACCATACATCCTCCTTTATTTTCTGCTGCTGTCAAGGCATATATTGTACAATATGAAGTGTAAATAGGCCAAATGACTTTGAAATGCACAACAGGAACTGATTATTCTCAGGGGCTGCTGAGAAATCAGGACCATCTGACACAGAAAGTGAACGAGATCAGAGAGAGAGAAGATTCACTGTAGTGAAACTGAAACTGGAGTCTCTGTTGACCCACAATCCAGGGATCACTAATGCTGCTAGTGACTAAAACATTTGTAAGTTTCTGTGACACTGCATTCATGCTTGAGGTCTGAGGTCATATTAAGGTCATATGAAACGGAGAAATATGAGCTTTTTGTGGGTGAATAAAAGAAGCTAAAGGAAAACAACGACGCTGAGCTTTCAAATGTCATCAGGAGTCGTTAATAACATCATCAAGCATCAAGTTTAATGCACACAAAGGGCAATTATTTACTGTACAGTTAGCTGATAATTAGCCTGACCAGAAACACTGCATTCATGTCACAAAGTAATCCATAAAGGTAAAGTCAGTAAAGTTCTTCCTCACAAAAAAACCCCCCCCAACATTTCTTCATGAAACTGGCTTTGTGTCATGTTGACACACAGAGAAGAGACAAACACAAACTGTTGACACAGAGCTGGAAGAACAGCGGTTCTGGGAGTCCATGCATGGACAAGATGAATCCAAGCAAGGAAAACATCATTTCTGGCTCACAAAATTAGGTCAATTTCTCTTTTTTTTGTGAAAGTTTGCAAAGTTTTAGCTTTTCAGCCCTCAAAAATGATTTAAATGAAAGCAAAAAATCGGCAGCTACCACATCTTGAGGCTGAAGGTCTCAATCTTTTTAATAAGCGTCCTGGTGGTCATTTAGGAAATTGTTGGTCCATTAATAAGATTTAAAGACTTATAGTTGCATTGATGTCTGTTAGGTGGTTGTTTCCAACCACAACCTGCAAACTCAAACCAGCTCTAATACAAACCAACAGATGTCACACCTTGCTATATCCATCATGTGTGCACTCTGTGTCGGAAAACAGGTGAAACCTTTTGGCCATATATCTTATGTAGGTTTCCCAAATTTTACTCTGAAACATCTTTCAAAGAAGAAAAAACATGTAGGAGAAAACATCAGGACGCACAAAACTACTGTAAAATATATTAGCAGCTAGAGCACTGACTGTAATGTTAATGGAAAAAGCTGTAAAGATTTAGCTAAAGCTGCTTCCAAAGCATATATGACACTATATTCATGTATATATAAGAAATTCATCCTCATAAAATGAAATGTACAGCTGCACATTGCTGCCACTAAGAAAAAATGAATTTGCGCTTCATCTTTATAACTACATACCAACTTATCTCACTAAAACATGAATCTTTTCTCTTCATAATATAAGACATAGGTATGTTAGTCAATAAAACATACTAAATAATAATAATTAGTAATAGTAATAAGTAGTAAAACAAAAAAATATATCATTATACCAGTTAAACTGTATTTTTGAGTCAAACGCTGCAGTGAACGGATCTTTTCCGTGTGTCCTGAATGCAGCCTGCAGGCTGTAATAAGGACCTGCTGGACACGTGCTCTGACAATTAGAAACACACCTCAGATCATCCAAGCATGTGGTTTACTGAGCAGGAGAAACAAATCAGCGCAATAATGACTTCATTGTTCTCCAACAGCGAAGGAAACATGTCCGCTGTCAGCTGCAGAGGCTGCTGCTCATCTCTGCATAGTTAATGTGTATGCCATAAATTGAGCAACAACAATAAAAAAATAAATAAACATCATCGAGGCATGTGGCAAAGTCTGAGCTCAAAAGCTGCAGGAGTTTAAAGATCCTGACCCATCATCATGAACACAGATGTTCTCTCTGAAGTCAAACATGCACAAGGTTCGTGAATAATGGCACATCACACACTACAAGGACAATATTATGAGCCGGAGGGAGCGATGGACTACTTGATCTGATGGAGAAGCATTAAATAAAATGGATGCTGACATGGTTCAACAACGTGCTTCAGTAATGAAGGATAAATGAAGTCAACGTTGGGACGCGTCGTGTCTTCAGCGAGAACTGGACGTGAGATTTTAGGAGCTAATGTGGCTCTCAGCGGGACTCTGGAGACACGTGTTAATATCATCTGTAAATGTAATCAGGTTATATCATCTATATACAGTCTGGATAAGAGACACATGTTAATGCAAAGTGTCTGTTAGCATGTTTAGCAGCGACTAACGTAAATCCACTGTTTGAGTGTGCAGCAAATGTAGGAATATGGAAGTTCAGTTTTATACAGCGCACATGTAAAGTGATATTGATATTTTTTTTATTTTTTGTTTAGTCGTTGGCTAACATACGTTTTGTGATTGTGCGCCGTCCACAGTGGTTCATCTGCCATCTAACTGCAGGTAATAAAGTGACCGTGGATGAGTCCCATCGTACGACCTGCCCGCTTCACCTGAACGAGCTATGACTGCAGCACCAATAACAACGTGTTAGGAGACAAAACAGGAAGTGGAACAAATATTAAAAAAGGGGGCGGGTCACATGAGGTCAATAAAATGTAAAGATTTCAGCAGTAGGAGCTCTGAGCAGTAACAGTCTGTCACTGCTGAGACTCGGTGGAATAAACTGAACCACTGAGGTTAATATATTCTACTGCAGAGTCTCCACACAACAGAGCTGACACCTTCACTGTACAACCAGCTGCTGCACTACACTGTGTGTGTGTGTGTGTGTGTGTGTGTGTGTGTTGTCCTAACATATTGAATGGTGAATCTAGAGGCAGTCGCAGAACCCAGAGGGCTGGCAGACAACATGGGCCTGAGTGGAGGGCTGCATATGTGTGTGTGTGTGTGTGTGTGTGTGTGTGTGTGGAGGGGTTTTGAGCATCAGCCATGAGCACCATCTGCCTCTCTGTCACTCAGAGCCAAGATGTTCGATCAAACCGCTCGGAGGCGAGCTTGGACGCGTTTTGTGAGCTCTGCCTGGACGATGTGTTTGGAGGTTGTTGGTTTTTTTGGGTTGTTTTTTTTATTTTGTTTATCCACTAACACTGAAAAACAGTCGATTATCGTCCATCTGAGTGTCAGCTGCTGAGCTGTTCGTGGAGCGTCGGAGTCTCAATCCAACAACAAACGTTTCTCTGTCACTGTGTCAAAAACACAACATGGATCTTAAAACCCCAATTTAAGTTTTGACTGCATGAATGTGAAATATACTCACATGCATACTTTAGGAATTCAATAGTGGAGGTAAAATATGCATACAGTATATCTGATCATTATTAAATTAATTTGGGGTAGGGATATTACGACAGAGAGAGAAAACTGTTTTTTTCTTCTTTCCTCTCCCATTAATCATCTCACGACTGCTCAGATCTATCTGGCGACCCTTTAGAGGGGCCCGACCCCTAGGTTGGGACTTTCACTTTTAATGACATATGTTTACATTGCTGTATTAGTACTTTTACTCAAGTAAAAGATCTAAATACTTCTTCCACCACTGAGTATCAGTGGAAATTTGGGAAACTAGAAATGGTGCCTGAAAGCCTGAAAAGGTCAAGTCAGGTGTTTCTGTTATTTTGTCCACCCTACAAATGTCACAAACATGTTTAATAACAGACAAACACCTTCATGTTCCAGATTAATGAGGAGTTTGCCTGCGATGATCCCACGCAGCGTCCTTGAAGGATATTTATACCCGCCGACCTTTAGCCGTGTCTTAATGGATTATCAGAAGGCACTCATCAATTCTACTGGGCTGACGGTCACGTTGGCACCGAACATTAAAGTTTTGGAGTGATTTGTTCGGCGCTTTTTGCTCCTAAAAAAAAACACACACACAGGGGCGGTGCAGCTCCCTCCAAAAAGGCCCTGAAGACACGAGGAACGGCAGCCAAGTGACGGTGAGGCAGACGTCTGATGCCAAAAGTGCCGCGGCTCTTCCCCTAAAACAAGATATTGTGCAGAACGTGTTGGCATTTGAGCGGACAGGCGGGGCTGTTAGCCAGAGAGATCCCGGCTGTGCTGATGTCCATCTTGGCACATCACAGCCGATCAGGAAGAGTGGCGGTGAGTGGCGGCCAAGCTTGTCATCTTCATGTCCTCTGACAGCCAGGATCCTCCTACACCCTGCTTTCAAAACGCCCAAAACATTGCCTCCTCCACCACGTCCCCGCCCAGGCGGTTCCTCTGTGATCAAAAACAAACGCCACAACACTCTGACAGCAGGTTAAAGACTCTGCATCCGTCCTAACTTTACATTCACCTGTGTCCAGCAGAGAAGTGGACAAACAAAGACACGAAGACGAGTGTCGGTTTTAAAAATGTTGTTCAAAGTATCTGAATGCTGATTTTTTATTGTTGTTGTTGTTGTTTTTATATGTATGTGTGCGTGGGTGTTAACACTTTTTATTAAAAATATATAAAAAATATCAACATAGTGTATTTAAATTTTTGTGCATGTTTCTTCTGTGAAAGCTGTAGGACTGATGCACTTTGTAACGACACATAGACAGCATGAGACATCAATTAAAACACCTGTGAATCAATATTGACGGAGCCTTTTGAGGTTTCTACCGTCTCAGGCCGAAGCAGCGTCTCTGGCAGCTCGACTCGTCCTGGCAGCTCGGCACCGTTTTTCCAGCCAGCATTCGAGAGCTTCAGCCAGCAGCAACACAACAAACACTTTGCCATATAGTTTCTTTGCAAAAGTGGAGAAAACAGCTGCAAAACAACAAACAAACAAAAAAAAAAACAAATGCAAACAACACACAAACGTGCATTTTTAATTGTATGTGTGATATCTAAAGAAGATTGTTCTTCCTGTCTGCTTGATGATGACACAATGCTGCAGGAAAATCACAACACAACAGAACAATCAGTCATAAATATGCTATATTCAGTTGTATGAATATGTAAACAAGGAGCTTTTAGTTTTACCCACAGACGTTTTTGTTCCAGGTTCACTTGCAGTTTCCTCTGTGTCCATGTTTAGGACGTGTTTAGTCTATCTAACAAAGATGAAGCATGGTAACCAGCTAGCCTAGCTGCACTGAAAAAAATATCCCTAAATTATCATTATTGCAAATATGCAACAAATGTTTTGATTAGGCTGCATTAGGGACTAATCAGAGCAGAACGAGCGTCTACACCTTCATGATCGCTGCAGTTTGGGAATATTTGCACACTTCTCTGTCAGCTAATGATACCACATGAAAGACATTTGACGTTTTGTTTAAGTAAAACGTCTGTATTTCTGTTAACTTCTAGCATCTTCTGTTACTGAACTGATGTTGTTCAGACCCATGAAACACTTTTTTCCCTCCAGTGAAACCGTTGTTGTTATCTGTGGAAAAGAATCTGTACAAGAATGTCTTATTTACTGTCAGCTGGATCAAGTGCAGCCGTTTCCATCTCCTGTAATGAGGAGGGCCAATAATTTGAAATGGTGCTTTTGGGATGTATGTGTGTGTTTGTGTTTGTGTGTGTGTGTGTGTGTGTGTGTGTGTGTGTGTGTGTGTGTGTGTGTGTTGGGAGGGTTAGGTGAAAGCTGGATCTAAGATTTCCCCTTCTTCATATAATGCCTCCTTTGTTGTGACTGCAGATTAGAGACTGGAACTGAAGTTCACAAAATACCTGCTTTCCCTTGAGTGGGCTGCCTGAAAGCTCACTTTTATTCCTCTTACCTTTTGAAATGTTCCTCTGGAGGCAGCTCCGGCGGCCGGCCCGGGCCAGGTGGCTTTCATCTGCTGATTCAGTGGAAGCTGGCGACCAGCGCTCGGCCGCCTGAATTAGCCCGTCCATCTTGACGACAATACTTTGGACTCTTCCTTGATATACGATCGGCTGCTTGTTGCGATGGGAAATCTTCAGCTGTGATTTGTGTAAAATAAGCTCAGTTTATTTTTTTTCCTCACGGCTCGAAGTCTTTTTTACGCTGACTTCGAGCAGCTTTTGATGGCGGTTGAATCTCCAGCTGCTACAGTATTACTGCTGTATGTGCTTTTTAAAGGATTTCTTAGAAACGTGTTACAGACACAGACGCGCTCCAGTTTCTACAAATATGAGCATCTTACCAACTCTGATAATTGTGATTTAATTTAACAAAGGTTATAAGAATTATTAGTTATTTTAATGCTAATGAGGAAGTCAAATCGATTAATTGCGCTCAACCAATTAAGACCCGGCTGATTAGATTTATCAGTGAGACTTTTTGGAGAGAGAATTGATTTTTCACCAATAAAAACTCAAACCTTTTTGGCATCTTTGCCTTTATTGTGTAGATTATAGTGAAGCTGCAGACAGGAAACAAGGAAAGAGAGATCAACAAAGGTCAAAGGCTGAAATCAAACCAGGGATGTTGCTGTTACGAGACAGTGACTATACGGCTCCGTGAAACTCGTTGAAGGTTTCCGAACTTGTAAAGTTCGTGCTGTGTGTATCGTAATGAGGTCGTCAGCGTGCCTCCTGCTCAGAAGAGCCGCTGCGTCCAGAATTAGACTGATCCCCGCTGATGAATGAAGACATTAATTGAAAATGGTGACTATAGGAGATCCCAACATGAGGCAGAGGGCCGTGCCAGCCAGATAAAGTGCTGAAAGAAAAATGAGACGCTGGGAGAAAAAAATGGGGGAGATTTGGACTACAGGAGGGAGGAGAAGGAGGAGGACGGGGACACAAAGGACAATGCGGGGATTGAAGGTGATCTCTCTCTCTCCCTCTCTCTGTGTTAACTGTGTCTCTATATTTTGCAATATTTTTACGTAACGAAACTTTTAGCTCACGTAAATGATTTCTAACGAATTTCATTTTTTCTTAATATTTTACTGTAACCGTCTTGCAAATTTTAGTTTAGTTTTGGAGGATTAGGAAGTTGCTTCACAACGTTTCCAAACACATTCAAATATACAGTTGGTCTGGTAACAGGATCATTTCCACTAAACACGTAATCGCTTCCTGACCACATTCGTGCTTCTCAGTGGATGAACCCTTTAGATTTTAATGACCACATGACCGTTTGATACTGGACGATTATCCAAACCTCACACTGTATTTATTGACAACATCGTTTAGGTCCAGTTGTTTGGTTAGTAAATATATTTATAACAAAAAAGATTGTGTTTATGGCAGATAAAACAGATTAAGACATGGTTGAGGTTAAGCAATTAAAACAGCTTCAGGTAAGAGAAATAATTACTACCTGTGAACTTATCCAGCAAGTGCAGATTTAATAACTCGAACCTGGACGGACTTTGTCTGACATGAGAGCTCGACATTCAAGTACTTTTCTTGATATTATAAAGCAACAAATGGGTTAAATCTCAGTTTTCTAGACGTATGTATGACTTGGACATCTATGTAAACACCATTTAAGTCGGAAACTCTCGATCACAGTAACTCCGACATGATGGGAGCGCCACCTTCTGCTTCACTACCTGCAGAATCGATTTAAAAAAGAAAATAAAGGTTCATTAACACAGTTTTTCTTCTTTGCTTTCTGTTTCACTTTTTCACGTATAGTATTTTTTATCTATCTTGGCCAGTAAAACCCTTTTTTTTTGTTTTCTACGCTAATTACTTGTGTAAATATCTGACCCCTCGTTCTCTCCCTCTATTTAACTTCCTGTGTTTTTGTGATTTCGCTCATTGAACCGTGTAACTTTCAGCCTGTCTCTTCCTCTCTCACCTTCAGCAGCTTTTGTATGTAAATTCAACAGAATCACATCGTCTACCATGTTGTTTTCTTCATGTAACAAGCTGGAACGTGCCACAACACTTCCGATCATTCATGATAACGTCTTTGCCCTCCAGCCGTGTTTTAAAAATCTCAACCTGAGCTGTGACCGTCTCGTGCGACCGTCGTCACGACTGACTGCAGGCCGCGATCTGCCGACTCGTCCACTCATTTCTCAGGGAACCAAACCCACCCCTCGCTTTAACCGCTGTTTAACATAATTAATGTGATCGGCCCACAGCGAGGCTCAGCGAGTCCGAGCCTCCTGCCACTGGGAATCACATCGCCACACTAACCACTATCACGCTGAGTCCGCCGCAGCCACAAATCTGACCACATTATACCAACTGACACACTGATGCAACAATTTCTTTTCTTTTCTGCTTATATTCAACATTCATATTGAACATGATCCATATTTTCAGGCCAAATGCGTCACCTGGTCAAGATTTCTGGGAACAAAGCGGAAAATGAAATTTAAAATTTCTTAAATTTCATTTGTTATATTATCCATTGTGTCAAATCATCAACTGAAAAGTAACTAAAGCTGTTAAATAAACGTCGTGGAGTAGAAAGTACAATATTTACCTCCAAATAATGTAGTGGATCGGAAGAATAAAGTAGCATCAAAAGTACAAGAGTGTGTCAAATATTTAACCAGTGAAAAACATACCGCAACTCTAAATTCCCACTGTCCTTAAATGCAGAAATATGATTTTTTTTTTTTGTAGATGAAGCGAATGTGGAATCAATCACAGCTGGAGAGACGTGATGGAGTCTGTCAGTGTTATAAATATAAACGACAGTCTGACCTCGGAGCTGGAGCCAAACGTCCAACACACCGTAACTCAAAACACCTAAAAATTAACACGATATATTTTCTGGTTTAATTTTTTTTTTCCCAATGTCGTCTTGGTGGGAAAACAGCTCGGTGGAAACATATGTTGACCAACCCCCCCAACAGATGTCGGACTCCAGGCTCCAACAAGCCACTTCTGCTGCTGCTGTGAGTCCAACCTCAGCCTCCTTCTCCAGCTCCACAACACACATTTACAGCTTCTGAAACTCTCAATCTGCTCTCGTAGCGCTCGCCTATCTTTATTTCACTATTAACGTTTAGTCACAATTATTACAGATGCTGTACGGGGAAAAGAAACAAGTTAAATGTGCATCAAAATTCTTTCCGATTATTTTAAATTTTTTTGAAGAGGAAAATTCGAGCAAGACGTTTTTTTTGTTTTTTTTAAACGTGATGTAGAAACATAACAGAGGGTTGCAGCAGCAGAACGTGTCGTAGTGAAGTGACGTGTGCTGGTGAAGTGTTGCCATCTGCAGCCTGCTGGCCCACTCTTGGCATCATGTCCGTCAGCTTTTCCCGTTCCCAGTGAGCGCAGATTAACAGACAAGCCGAGCAGTCTGGCAGCCGCCGACGCCTTTCCCCCCCCTGAGAGCGAATTATCCCGGCCCTCTGCAGGCCCCGATACCACCGCTACTCCAACAAAACAGCTTTTCACACCCAAACACCCAGAGGAGGAAGGCAACGTCCTAATAATACCGCAGCACAGAGGACGACCATCTCTACCGGTGTCCCTGCTGCCAGAGAACTGGGGACAAATCCAACCCTCTACGAGGCCTATTGTACCTCTTCATCTTTATCTCTCCTCTCCTGCTGCTCACGAGCTTGTCACCTCTCCAGTGTTAAAAACCCCAACACAGAAAGACCTTCACCGACAGCAGGAGCAATAAGGAGGTGGCTGAGGCTTTAGAGCACTGAAAACAAAGCTTGGCTCTGTCCTCCTTCAGGTCAGAGGTCACAGCGGCGGTGACGGGGGGCTGATCAGGAGCTGGCTGTGATGAGGTGAGCTGGGAGTGGTCTTCATTACAGCCTGGCTCTTCTCCTCCACCTGAAATCTGATCCTGTAACTGTCTCAGCCAAGTTATGATGTTTAGCAGGTATGTGTCCGTTTAAACACGCCTAATTATCACTGAACACAAAGTACACCTGAGGCTGATGGGAAAGTCATTAGTCTTGCAGGTATTTGTTCATAAACCATATTAAATTTTTGACCAGATGGTGGCGCTATATTAAAAAGGTCAAAGGATGAAAGTCACGATTCAACCAATAGTTGTTGAGATATTCCAGTAAAGAAAGTTCAACCTCATGGTGGCGCTAGAGGAGAATTCAGAGGTTCAGATACTTGTGAAGCAGCAGATGTCCTCCATCACGTCCTCTGCAGGCGCTTCGTGAAGGATCAGTATGAACAGGAGGAATGATTACAGCAAGTAAAACACGTTTTAATGATCATTCGGGCTCCTGATTGTTGTTTTAAGAAAGACTTGAAAAATTGTAAACCTGTTGTCTTTAAACGATTCGAACTTTTTGAATCGGTAAAAAAACTGCCATAAACGGTAACTGCTCATAGACTCGAGAGCAGATTTAAATATTTATGTGAGCATATTTTCATAATTGTCGTATATTCTGCTGATTATTCTAATTCAAATGAACAATTCCTGATAAAAAATCGACTCAATTAAAGCCAAACTGCTGCTCTGCTTCACATCACCGAGAGGAAACAGAAAATATGTCGAGTGTTAATGTTAAACAATTCCTGGCTGCAGGCTGCCGGGCGGACCTTTTCTAAAATATTTAAATTGAATCTGGAGCGGAGCCACGGGTGCTTGTTTTTAAAATCTGCGTCTGCCTTTACAGCTTCGGGTCAAATATTTTCAAAAAATGTAAAACTGGATGTAAATCTGACATATTTGAGCACTTAAAGGCAGCGAAGCTCAGTGAAATCCTGCCTGCAGGGCTGAATGTGCACGAGCATCATCAGTCACCGCCTGTGACTAGCACCACCTGCTCACTGGGGACTACAATATGGCGGCCCTCTGTGATTAGCGCCTCATGCTAACTGCTGTGACAGAGGGGCCCGTTCAGAGCAGCGGGGGGAGGAGGAGGAGGAGGAGGCGACAGGACTGATTAGCGTAGATTAATAGTAGTTAATATCATCAGGGACGTTCCACCGTGTCGCCAGGAGAACACACACTCATTAATAAGTGCTTTTAATTAGCGTCATTAGCCTGAGTTTGTCCTCTTCTAAACAGTTCAGTTTGTTTCCTCAGACCTCCGTCGCTGTGACAGAAACGTCCCCGAGCAGCACGACGGTCAGACGTGTTGTTCACAGGTCAAACAGTCAGTTAGCTCACTTTATTTAAAAGGTTTATTTATGTGCAGAAAGTTCGTTCGTATTGTTCCTCATATCTGGAACTTTTTGTTTTCTACAAAAGCTGTTAAAATTTATCTTTTCTGTCCAAGTTCCTTCAGAGACTCATTTCTCAAACAAACTTTTAAAAGCAGGATTTCTCTAAATCTGATGATGTTTGAGCGGATGTTGAATTATTTTTATTTTTTTTTGTTATTGTTGTTTGTTATCTATATATCTATGGATCTGTAAATATTTCTGATTTCTAAAGTTTTCCTGCTAGACAGAGGATGTCACCTGTGATGCTGCAGGTTCCCAAGTTCGTATCCATGACAACACGACGACATCCAAAACAAGAAGCAAAGTATGTGTTTGACTGGAAGTTATGAATACGATCACGATGACTCTTTGAGGGCAGACGTCACGTCATTCATGAAATCCAGCTTAGACCCATATTTATGTTCATATTTCAATATGAAGCTCCGTCTTCATTCAGATTCAGAGTTTGAGGGGATCTCGTGCGGCTCGCAAAGATCCAGAGCAGCAGACTCTTTGTTCCTTCAGCCCCCTGTTGCTTCTATAAGTTGACAGCTGCTGGGTAATAATGTTTAAATGAGATAATTAACGAGCCCTGTCAAACGAGCGCACTCAGCTCTATTAGGGCTGCGAGCTCAGGTCCCTCCTCCTGTTAGCGCTCATCCACACCACAAACTGAAGTATCAGGATCATTCAGTCACACTGAGCTGCTGGTCATACGCAGTTATATATTTTATGATGAAGAGACGTGGGCAACAAAATAGATGCTGGATGGTGTCGGTTTTATTTTAGATGCCTAAACTACACCTTAAACTTTAACCATGGAGGTGCCAGTTGAGTTAAGTTGAGTTAAGTTAAGTTAAGTTGAGTTAAGTTGAGTTAAGTTAAGTTAAGTTAAGTTAAGTTAAGTTAAGTTAGAAACAGATAGGAACATTGTAATGTAAGTATATGTAAGTATAAATAATAACTTTAAATACAATAATAACAGTAGTAATAAATACAAGAAGTCAAAGATATGACATTCAATCTATATACATTATAAACATTATAAACAATATTTGCAGAAGTAATGGTTCAGGTATATTTGTGTATATTGCACTTTTTTAGAGACCAGATATTCATACAAATACATAAAACGCACAGAATACATAAAAAGTATAATTACTACTTCAAGGTGTAGAAATGTACTTTATTATTTACTAGATATGCCGTATGTATCTTTTATCACCATCTTCTTGTGTGGTGTGTTTTCTCACAGTAGCAGCAGGACAGCAGAGATGCTACAGAGGCTCCTGAGGGGCCCCAGAGGCCCCCTGCTGGGAGCGACTTGGACCGGGACAACACCTTTGGTCATGCTTTCAAATGTTTCCATTGATGGGCAAGAAACATGTTGGACGTCGTTCCCAAAAGAGGATCCTCCCAAACACAGCCTGAGCCAAAACTCAATCAGACTCGGACCGGCGGTCTGTTGGCAGCAAGCAGCTCGTGTTGGGGAAGTGAATCGGCCATGAGCATGAATTACTGAGGGATTAGTAATGATGATGATGATGATGATGATGATGATGATGATGAAGCAGCCGTGGTGGACATTACCTCTAAACTTCTCACATGGTTTCATTTCAATAAATGTTCAATTGATCCAATATTTCTGCAAAAATCAAAGATGAGAATAAAAGTCTAGATTTGTGTATCAAAAGAGTATTAATAATCTAATGATGTCATATATAATAATATATCAGTCACTACTGTTACTGCAGTACTTTAACTACATCAAGATCATCATACTTGACATCATGCTGTTGCTGTTAGTTTATATTAAATATCTGGTACTCAGCTCCAGTTTGTTTACTTTACATCAGTGTTTATATGCTGACACCAGATAACAGCCGCAGCTTTATGTCCTGTTGAGTGTGCGAGATGATCGACCACCACCACATCAAATTTAACCTCCTGCTTTACCTGCCGTCTCCGTCTCCGGCCGTAGAGAGATGACATGAATCCCTGCTGACCCAACACAGAGCGGAGGAGCCATATGGACAGACGCTCGGGGAGCTCGGGGCAGTGAAGAGGAAGGATGCTTCAGCCAGTTGACATGAAACCGGAGGAGGAGGAGGAGGTGGAGGAGGGTGAAGAGGCTATTTTACAGGGATGGTTAAGGACTCTGAAATTTTATTGACATTTGTAGTAACACCAATTGCTCAAAATACAAGTCGTATCGTCTTGTTAATTAGTGATATTCGTTAGTGTTTTTTTTTTAGGTGAGGTATGTTTACTTTTAGACAGAACCAGGCTAGCTGTTTCCCCCTGCTTCCAGTCTTTATGCTAAGCTAGGCTAACCACATCCTGAGACTGACATCCATCTGAATCACATTATGTCCCAAAAGATCAAATTATGCCTTTAAAAAATGTGAACTAGCACCACATATGGAGGGAGATTAATTACTTCATTGTAAACTTGACCATTAAAGTCGATATCCACACACCGACCGACTCGAGTGACATCACCAGCTCCGTCATCGAGACACATAAGTCTTTAATCTACCTGGAAACGCGCGCTGATGTTTAATTTCATCAGTTCATCCTTTGAGCATCAGTCTTGTCTTCAGAGGCTGATTTTCGGTGCAGACAGCAGGTCACAGACACCGTCGGACTCCGACTGTCTCAGCACAGACGTGAACAATGCAGAGTGACGGATGTGTGTAAAAGAAGATAACAGAGTCTTTTTTTACTCCAGACGGCTCCCAGTCGCTGCCGATGTTCTCCAGCCGCTCCGACTGAAAGGGAGGTGCTGGGAAGATGGCTGACCCTCGGCCTGTGTGTGTGCGGACGGCCTTTTTTCTCCCCGTTGGTTTTCATGTGTGAATGATGGCAGACAAACAACTAAATGGATTTCAGCAGCCTGGTTGGCAGCAATAAACTACTGGCACTTGGCACTGTGTGTGTGTGTGTGTGTGTGTGTGTGTGTGTGAGTGTGTGTGTGTGTGTGTGTGTGTGTGAGTGGTGTTAAAGGTTACGAGGTCTCCAGGATATGAATGTGTGAATCTTGTGTTCTTTTAATATCTTGTATTTAATGTATTTCTCATTGCTGAAAAGTGAAATTAAAATAGTAAAAACCTCAGTTTTAGACTGAGAGTGAGCACATTTTAGAAAAGTTTGTTGTTTGATCTTCTTCAAGGAGCTTTTTTAGATTTAATTATTAAAACTAACAACATTTTAAAAAAATTTTCATATTATATTTACTGAATGAACAGGATTGTGATGATGTTTTTGTAGAAAATACATGATGAGTGAATTAATTTGTCCATATATGTACACATGCTCCAGATCTCTCTCTGTCTTATGTTTATCTGTGTGTGTGTGTGTGTGTGTGTGTGTGTGTATGTGTGTGTGTGTGTGTTTGCATGCAATCCTCATCACCAGCGGATCAATTAAAAATGGTGAATGAATAAATGAAAGGTGTTTGGGGTCGTTTAAGCTGAGTTGTCCATTCAACTGACAACAGCAACCAGACTCTTTGGCAGCATCTGGACCCACACAAACACACACGTATGTATAATTGATGTGTTGTCTCTGAAGCGGCCGCCGTGTCTCGAGGCCTCAGGTGAGGACAGCGAGCTCCGCCTGCTTCACATCTTAAACAACTGAGACTCCTCCCACCGGCTTTCATCTTTTTCTATTAACACTGCACCTTTATTTAACATGTAGAAATAATACTTAAGAAAATAAGATGTTGAACAAGCAGGCAGTTTGGAGGAATTTACTGACCAGCTAGCGTTAGCGTAGCCTCATCAGGTGACTCCTGAATGTACAGTAGGTGTACCTCAAACTGTAATACCTTAAACTACTGTTACTGGAAAAATGAAGGAGCTACTGCACAACACTAGAAATCTACAGCTATACAAATAAGGAGGCATGGAAGGGCATAAGGAAGGAAAGAAGGAGGGAAGGAAGGAAATAAAGAAAGAGTGAAAGAAGTTAGGAAGGAAAGAAGGAACTAAGGAAGGACCGACAAAGGATGAATTAAGCTAGGAAAGAAAGAGAGGAGGAAGTTAGAAAGGAAAGGAAGGAAAGAAAGAAACAAGGAATGAATGAAGGAAGGAAAGAAAGAAAGAGTCAAAGAAGTTAGAAAGGAAAGAAAGAGGAAAGGAAGGAAATAAAGAAAGAAGGAATAAATGAAGGAGGGAAGGAAGGAAAGAAATAAAGAGTCAAAGAAGTTAGGAAGGAAAGAAGGTGGGAAGGAAGGAATGAAAGAAGGAATTAAGCAAGGAAAGAAAGAGGAAGTTAGGAAGGAAGGAAGGAAAGAAAAAAGGAAGGAATGACATAAGGAAGGAAAGAGGGGAGTAGAGAACGAAGTAATGAAGGAAGTTAGGAAGTAAAGAAGGAGAGGAAGGAAGGAAGAAAGAAAGAAAGAAAGAAAGAAAGAAAGAAAGAAAGAAAGAAAGAAAGAAAGAAAGGAAGTAAAGAAGTAAAGAAAGAAAGAAAGAAAGAAAGGAGGTAAAGAAGGCAGCAAGTAAGGAAGGAACAAAGAAAGGCTTTTTTCAACTTCTTATGGGTTACGTTCACCAAAGAAAAATAGACTGGAGGCCTAATTAATAATTACGAGATAAGGCGTGTAGTAGTTTCATCGTTGTTGGACGCAGCGCGGCTCCGTGAGGCCGCGATCGACCCGCAGAGAGTCGTGACCTCGACTCCATCCAACACCGACGAGTCAGAGCTGATCAGCCAACATCATCAGTGTGGATTCACTTATATGTGAAAAGATGTCATCTTCTGCTGGGGTCTGTTTAAAGTTCACGCTGCTGTTTTAAAGACCAATCAGCAGCTGTAAACAGAAGTCACATGGACTGACAGGAAACTCATTCACTCATTCACAGTTTTAGTGACCCGTCACCCTGCACCATGACATCATCACCGCATCATCGAACCTCTGCAGTGAAACACTCAACTTGACTCGTTTTACTAAAAATGTTTTTACCCCAAATATATATATATATATTTGTTGCTTGTTTTATTTATAAACTGACTGTATTACAGTTTTAGAGAACATTGATAACTAAGTTCAATATTTACAATAATTAATAAAAGGCTTTATTTGTGGTAAAAGTTCAATGAATCCCCTTGTGATGTCAGAAGGGGCATCACATCTGAACGGCTTGTTGACAGAACCAGTCAACCAACACCAAACTGACTGTGTTGTCTTATTTCACAGGTTGTGTGTTTGTTGCTACATCTGACTCAAATACAAACACACAAACACATTAAAAAAGTTTTGTTTTTTTTCATAATATGACCCCTTTAAGGTTAAAAAGATTCTGGTTTTTGTTTTTAATAAAAAGTCTTAAAGCATAAACACATAATACATTTATTAACATTTAGTATATTCTGTGTATTATCTTATACTGAAGGAGTAGTTAGGAATTATCAAGCAATAATAAAAAAGGACCATTCCGTATCACTTATACTTATACTTATACTTATAACAGTAATTTATAACTGCATTTATATTCATCACACACACACAGAGGCTGCCAGGTGCCATCAGGAGGCGTTTCTAACATTCATGATCACATGGCATGAACAATATAATAATAACAAAACAATGAAGTACAACGAAAGTTACTTAAACAAAGGAACCTAATCAACACATTTCTGGTTTATCAGATTGTAATAACAATATTAATTTAAACATGGCTGTGTGGGTTTTGTCCCAGCCAGCTGTCATCACAAAGGCTGCAGAGCCTCTGATTTATATCCAGACATTTATATCTTCTAATAACCTAAAAGTTATAAATAGCCTGTCTGTACTTTTGGTTTTCCATACAATGATTTATAATGTTAGACTAAAGAATATGTCTATGAAAAGAGCAGCTGCGTGTGCGGTCCTCCTCCTCCTCCTCCACCTCCTCCTCCATCCTTCTCCTCCTCCAGAGTTCACCAGCACAAGCAGAAATCTGATGGAGGTGCTTCATTATTTTCATTTGCAGCTTTTCTTTAGATGTACTTGGCAGCGTAATATCAGTCTATAAACAACACTCACCATCTTATCACTATGATACATGCAATACATCAGGTACGATGGTAATTAATGGACATGCTAACGTTGTTTTTAATCACATGTACTTAAATATTTTTAGGGTTAAAAATAAAAAGCTGATATTATAAACTCTGATTATATGTGCATGTATTCATGTATTCATGTAGGCCTGCAGCAGTATGAGCTGATCAAACTGTCCTATGTTGTAGTGACTGTGAGCTGGTCTCAGATCTGTTTCTAACGACCTCCTGTCATCAGCCTGCTTCACATGTTACTGTAGAGCTGAGCTGCTGTGTCACATGGCAGTTGTTCAACTTACCTCCACAATTATTTCACATCAGTTCTGCATTTTTATTTTTTTATTATTTTTTTGGATCCAGATTAAAGCGCCTCAGGCTGATTTGTGACCTAAATTAACACAGAAACCGATGAAACCGGGATCAAATGCTGGTTGATAATCGCTGTGAATAAATATGACTGTGAACTATGAATGTGGATTCACATTTAACTTACAAATGAAAAGGAGGTTTTTCGACCACACTCATACATGTTAAACACTCACTGTGTGTGTGTGTGTGTGTGTGTGGACATGTTGGCTTCTGAAGGTCCTCGCTGTCATCTGAGGCTTCACCAGCAGGGGGAGCTCTGCTCATAATGCTGCAGGGATTCACACACACACACACAGGTACACACAGGTGTGTTTTGTATGTTACTGTTGTAGCTGCTGGAGGTGGAGCTAGTTTCAACTACTTTATATACAGTTAGATAGTTTAGTCCAGTGGTTCCCAACCTAGGGGTCGGGGCCCTCCAAAGGGTCACCAGATAAATCTGAGGGGTCGTGAGATGATTAATGGGAGAGGAAAGAAGAAGAAACAAAGTTCTGATACACAAATCTGTTTTCAGCTTTTGGACTTTTTCTATAATCTTTGATTTTTGCTGAATTATTGGATCATTTGACATCTGAAATGTGACCCGACTACACACTGATTTATGTAAGACGTCAAAAGACTAAAAGGTTGAGTGCCTTGTTTTTAATTCGCGCTCACGTGTCTTATATGATATTTCCGGCTGATTTTGTGGTGTAATATCACACCCAGATATTTCCACATTGTCAATCATCACTTGTACAGTTTTATGTTTATATTACAGTTTCCAGACATAATGTTGTTTCATCAGGTTTCATGATAATTTGTTTATGTCAAACCAACATTTTAATTTCATCATTTCTGTTGTCATGACTACTACTGATGTGATTAACGTCCGTGTAATGTTTCTCATTCGATGCACTTTGTGTTGGATTTACTTTTCTTTACACACATGATAAAATCTTTAAGCTTTGTCTTCACTTGTTAAAAATCCTGCTGTTTTTGTTCAGGAATTAATGAATTAATTGTGAATCTGATGATGAAGTAATGTGGGACTAATCATTAAGTACCGATTAGACCTGACAATTAACTAAAAGTTAGTTCATTCCTCGTTTGTTCCTCAGTAACTGGTCTAAATTTGACCTTATTGTAACACGTTGCAGGAAAACAGGATGCAGGATTTTTTGTCTCCATATTTATTTATTTTTAATCTCAGACTTTTTACCTGCTCACATAAAGGAAAACGACTCAAAGAATAAACAAAGACTCTGCTCTCAGCTCGGGGTCATGAAGCTGCTGTGTTTCTGATGAACAGTCCACCAGTAATTGATTAAATTAACAACCACATTAACATAATCAAGTGTTTTTATATTCTCTATGGGTGAGCGAGGCCCAGAGCTAACCCTCCCCCCTCTCTCTCTCTCTCTCTGTGCACCATCCATCCATCCATCCATCCGCTCCGTCCGTCAGTCAGGCCATCCGCCCTGTCAGTCTCCATCAGTCTCCGTGACGACAGGATGCTGGTGGTAACCCGCGGTGATGGGAGGCCACTCTAATATGTAAAGCAGGCCGTCTGGACGCGGGCCGAGCTGTCAGGCGTCCCGGCTGCCTGTAGCTGTGAGGGAGGCCGCCGCTCGGGTCAACCCAAATCTATGCTAATTTGACATTTCCAAACTCATTTGCATGTGTACACATCAAAGTTTTGTTTTTTTTTCTCCTTCCTGTATTCTCCTTTTATTTAATTTAACCTCCTTTCTTCTGCCACTGCTGCCGCTCATCCAAACAGTTTAAAGAAATTCACGGACACGTCAGAAAACTGCAAAACAGGTTGTAGCTGTTGAAGCTTCACTGGCTGATGAAAGAAATTCAAACATCACTTGTTACCTGCTGTTTGAACACAAACATAATGATCATTTATAGTGTTAAAGTACGTTAGAAAACTGCATATTTATATCATAAATATGACTGTTACCTTCATGTGATGTCTGAAAAACTCCTGACTGTAATTTAACATTTTTATCAGTTACTGTTTTTATTTCATTACTTTTATAATTTGTTCTTATAAATATATAAAATATTTAGAAAACTAGATTGAAATTAAATTTTCTTTTTCTCTAGTTTTCCACCTCAGCGTCACCGATGACGACGTCACCGATGACGTCACCCGAGGCAGCATCGGTCGGGGCTGAAGGTTGCAAGTTTTTCTGCACTTTTGCTTAAGTAAGATATTAACTTTTATAATAATAATAATAGAGTATTTTTTTCATGGTATTTACAATTTTATTTGAGTAAAATCAATTTAGTGAGAAGTGTCCTTTAACTGCATGCTTCTCTTTCATAAAGAAACACGGAGCGATTTGAATGTGACCTGAAAACATCCTCGTAACGTTTCCTGTAACTCTGCTGTGATGTGGTGCGCTACAGTACACAACCGGCTGCATAATGCATGTGCAGTAACCAGCTTTTAATCCAGCGTGCTCATGTTGGACGCTCAGCTCGCTGCAGCTCCGATTAGAAACGCGATCTCGGCTCCGTCGTCGGGCCTGTTTGACATTCAGAAGGTTTATTCAGCTGCACGACGCCTCGGGGGCCGACCACGACACCACACTCTGCATGCACGTTAGCATTCATTAACATCAGGATATAATGTGGACAACAGTGACTATAATGACCCTAAACATCACACTCTATAATCTGCTGTTTGTGTACATGATGGTTCGTCTACACAGAAGACATTTTGACTTGTCACAGTAGGAAAAGCACAGATGTTGCTAATAACTCTGCTCTATTAAAGCATCCCCGTAAACCACGAAAGTGAGCCAGCATGTGAGTGAGTTTTTAGGGCTTTTTCTCCGCCTGCTGCGGCCTCGTCGCTACGTTACATCAGCTACACACTAAAACTCAGACTGTGACTGAGTTTTCACTTATTTATGAAGGTCGGACAGACTGAAACTCCAGCAGAGTGTGAGTGAAACAGTGTGCACTTTTATTCAAGTTTCCTTCGACACACCTGTCACATATTCAGGTGTGCAGAGACGTTTTTATACATTTAAGGTTAAAACGAGTCAACACAACGTGAATAAAAACAGCACATTGTCTGCACATCTGTAGAGAACAACTGGATCAGTTGTTATTTCTAGATAATAATAATGGTAATATTAATATAGCGAGTTACAAAGTATCAGTAAAAACAGCCTTACAATTAAAAGTAATACAAATAGAGAAAATAGAGACAAGTTTATGAGAAAATAATAAATTAAAAAAATGCTTATTTATAAATAATTTTCTACAAGTTTTTATCTTTTCTTTGGGTATCATAACCAAAATTAACACAATCTCTGGAGATGTAAATGTGATGCTGTGCAGCCGCGGCATTTCACCGGCCAAACTGTCATCATGTGACTTTTTCACACCCTAAAGATCCCGTCCACACACACACACACACACACACACACACACACACACTCTTGCTGGCACACGGCTGCTGTTAGCGGCTGCACAGCGTCTGGGGAGAAGCGGTGGACGGATGGGTCACCCAGCACGGTTGGCAGCTCGGCCTCGGCCTTGGCTCGGCTCATCACCGCCGTCTGCATGCACTCATGGTGTTGGCAGGTCACACTCGACCCCCCCACACACCCCCCAACACACACACACACACACACACACACACACACTGGTCCACAGCAGCCCTGTATAATCCTCCTGGCTGCAGATTACACACCTACATGCTGGATTGGAGGTTAGGGAGGTTGGGGGGGGGGGGGGGGGGGGGGGGTTATGGGTGCGAGATGTGGGGGAGTTGAGGGGGAGGTAATGGGGAAGGGAAGCCCCAACTCTCCTAACACCTCACACACACACACACACACACACACACATACTGTCCTGATGTCAGCTGGCTGTGAAAGGCAGAGGCTGACCGCTCGCTGTGATTAAGCACCAACTGGGCTCTGTCCAGCAGACTGGAGCCTCGCCATGCTACCCTGTCCTGCTCCTCCACCAGCCAGCATCCTCCTCCTCCTCCTCCTTCATCATCTCCTCCTCCACCAGCGAGCATCCTCCTCCTCCTCCTTCATCATCTCCTCCCCCAGCCAGCGTCCTCCAACTACTTCATTATCTACTTTTCCTCCACCAGCCCGCATCCTCTTCCTCTCTTCTTCTTCATCATCATCATCATCATCATCTCCTCCTCTTCTTCTTCCTCCTCTTTCATCATCCCCTCCTCTCTTCTTCATCATCTCCTCTTCATCTTTTCCTCCTCTTCTTCTCATTCGCATTGATCATTAATTGAAACAACAAAAATCCATCATATCACTAACTTTTCAACTCACAGCTGTTCATCTGCAGTGACATGTATGTATTTAATCTTACAGTATACATATTCCATGTATTAAAGGACTCCAGTGTGTGTATCAGCGTCGTATCATCAGTGTCCATCAAACAGCCGTATGTCTCTTTGAGTCAGACTTCTGTCGTCCCTCTGATGAAAGTCGATGTTCGTCCCAGTCGGCCGGCGCTTCTCTCATCTGACTCCTGCAGCAGCTGCTCGATCCGCCTCAGTCCCAACACAACAACAAACAACAAACATCAGCTGAAACTCTTTTAAACTGTATTTTAAACCGATTATCTTTGAGTTTCGGACTGTTTAATGTTTAATGTAGATAAATAGTCATAAAAAACAACACACAAGCAAACAAGATGAAAACGGCGTCTCTCCTTGAACATTGAGCAACATTATCGGTCATTGTGTAAAAACGCAACAAAACATCTATGTTGTTGATTAGACTCGAGGACGTGTTGCAGAAATCTGATTAATTCTTCTCTTTGGCTTCAAACTCACAACCGCAGTCATTGATCTATTATTCAATCAATACATGATCAAGTCAAACTGCTTCATATCAGATCAGAGGTGGACTACACTGACTCGTTTAGTAAAAGTCAGATATCAGCGGAGAGAGAGAAAAACAGGAAAAGATGACTTCCTGTTCAAAGCAGGAAGCACACACACACACACACACAACACACACTCCCAGTAGGACTGAACAGGCTGATGATGCATGAAGGCCGGACTGCAGCCAACTCTACTCCAGCCTCAGCGGGCTAATCTGAAGCTACTGCTCGCCTGCTGCTCCACTGAGCGTGCTCCGTGGGACACACGCTCATCCAGCCTGCCGCCGCCGCGCCGCCGCCTCGCCCAACCCGTAGCCTCCGGTCCATCCATCTATCCATCTCTCCATCTATCCATCCGGCCCGGTTTAGCCTGAGCCCACGCCTCCTCATACGTGATGGTGCGGTTTCAGCAGGACCCCCGGGGACGCATGGAGAGCACGGCGATGTCACGTCAGAAGATTTTAAAAAAAGTTTGTGGTGAAGTGTTGCTAATATTGATGGATGAATAAACAAAGACAAACTCATAATATCTTACTTCAGCATGTTTTAAATCTTTAATGTTTTAAATCTGAACTTTAGTTCTGTTCAGGGTGGCTAACGGAGACTTGATCTGACATTTTAAGGCAGTATTGATCTATTTGGTTGTTGGAGGTAGTGAAATCAGTCTGCAGTGATTTTGGCGTCTCATCAGGTCTCGCAGGCTTGCAGCTATTATTCAAAACCACTTTAATATCATGTGTGTTTGGTTTCGTGCCCAGGTCACCCTGCCATGTGTCTTCTGTGTGCGTTTATGATATAAAAGCAAACTGCCGGGGGCCCCTGCAGGCTCCTGTTAACTCACTGTGTCTCACTAATGCGGGGTCCATCATTGTTTACGAGCTGGTGAAGTATGTGTGTGCGTGAGAGGAAAGGTCAGAGGTCATGCACCAGTCAGAGAGGAAGGAGAAGAGGCCGGCTGTCCTTGCGGCAGTGAACGCACCGTCGAGCCGCTTCCTTCATTTCATGTGGAAAAACCAACTAATTACGTGGAAATATGATAATGTATAACGCTGGGGGAGCCGCCCGCTCAACCCCACTTATTACCCAGACTCCCCTGCCCCCGCCACCCCCCTCCCTCTTCCCTCTTTCTCCTGGTATTTCTCCCAGGGAGTCTCGCCCTTTCACGACTGGAGAAACATTAGCGGCCAGTCCGGCTTGTTTTGCATCAAAACGACGCCTTATTTGCATAATCTGAGAATGAGCTCCTCCCTCCTCATCGCTGCCAGAGAAGGTCAGACTCCCACAAACCTCCCCCCTCCACTTCTTCAGGAGGTGATACCCCCCTTACAATACCTCCCCCGTCCTCCCCTTTTCTCTCTCTTCATCTTCTCGTCTCATCCGGCCTCACCTGATATTGACCGTAAGGCTTTCAGGCGACTGCGTGTGTGTTTCTGCGAGGGCGTGTGTGATCTATTTCTCCTTTTTGATCCCACCCGCTGTTGACATCACTCCATCCTCTCCTGGAGGAGGAGGATGAGGAGGTGGGTGTCAGTCAGTCAGTGATTCTGATGTATTAAAGCGGACAGGTTCCCAGTGTGACTCTGAACCTCCGCTGGTCACCAGTATGACTCTTTAATGGGACTAATGGGCCTGAGAGAAGATCAAGCTCCAGGAGACCAGACAGACATTTAGACACTGTCAGTATGTGTCCACACACACACACACACACACACATGCATGTTTGTTGTTGTGATAGAGTTTTGCATTCTTACTCTGTTTCGTTGCATTTCAGGCCCATTTCCTCGAGCGAAATGAATCCAGTCATCCTTAAATATTCGTATCCGTATTTTCACCATTAATTTTTCTTTCTTTCATATCTACTACTTTTAAACAAGACACTTTTCACATTTGTAAATGAACAGATGATGAAATTTACATCACATGGACGCAGAAACTACGAATCAGACTGCGATCATCAATGCTTTGATTTTCATGCATGTTTACTGGTTTGCAGCAAGTTGCTTTATTTCTAAATGCTGAAAATGTTCATATACAGTACAGGACACTGTGCTTTTTGCAGGCCATGCATCCTTGATTTACTGTCTATTGATGTTTCCAGCTCTAAGCAGGCAGCAATGATGGAGAAATATTCAGGGTTTCACTCTGAATTGTTAAATAAAGACGTCCTCTTGCAGCTTTTCGCTCTGGGAGCGAGGACGCCGCCTGTGGATGCAGCGCCGGCTCTTCGTGGGCCGGTGCCACCGAGCTGAACGGGTGCCACGAGGCTGGCAGCGGCACACCGCTCTGATTCTCCTGCCAACACACACCGGTGGAGAGGCTTCAGTCGACGGCTCCGAACCTGAGCTGCTTTAATCTCTCATTTTATTTGTGGCTCTGCTGAAAGTTTCAACTAGAGGGGTGTCGGTTGCTTATCTGTTAATTACTGAGCTCCAGAAAACTGTGTTTCAAAGCGCCACGGACCGGTCCTCACTCTGCCAGCCAACAGAGCTGTGAGAACGAGACGGCCGCCAGCACAGGAAAAGCCTGCAGTCGTGTTTCCTCTTACATACAGCTCAAATTCTGCAGATTCAACACCCAGAAAACCCACCGCTGCATGAACATGAAGACAAAACGTTGACCAAGTTCAGGGCCAACAACATAAGTCAATGAAAAGAGAATTCTTCTTCTTCTTCTTCTTCTTGCTGTTGTTTCTTTCCTGCCTCTACTAGTCAGTACAGACTGTTCCAGGATTTAATCATGGGTCAGTGAGTGAGGGAAATTAATTTCAGGCAGTGGAGGAGTCACAGCGTCAGGCTGACAGGGGCCCCGGGGCCTGAGGTGGGCACAGGGCCAAACGTTGTGGCAAACTCTAAAGTCACCACGTAAAGGGTAGCAGTCAGAAGTGATCAGAGAGGGCCGGACAGTCAACTGGAAGTCAGTCAGAGCTGCAGCGACGTTTCTGGCACTGAAGCCTCCGAATAAACCTAAATCCAGTCTGACAGACACGCTTCAACTTCAGCACAACTTTGTGTTGCTCACTGCTGAGGTCACGTCAAGGAAATATATATACCATACCACCTTTTTACTTTGCTTCCTGTATTTCGTGCAGTGGTTTTCTATTCTCACTCTGTCTGAATTCTGTAATGAATGAATTAATGCTCTTTTTGTTTCTGTAGTTTTCTTCAATCAGCCTTAACAGTTTATTATTATTATTTGATATGTATTTTCTTGAACTGTTAACTGCTTTGAGACGTTAATCAAGAGTTCAGTTGACATCAGAGACGTAACTGACGGCAACAGTTGGATCGAGGCGGAAAACAAGAGAACAAACAGAGAACATTCCTGATTGGCCGCAGCACTGAACTGATGACTGACGGCTCATTGACCTCGTCCAATCAGCTCAGAGACTTTTATCTTTATGATTTTAGTCTTTATGTTTGAATTTTAATGTTTCTTACTGAAAAGTGGTTGATAAGAAAAACGGAGTGAAAAGACAGATTTCCTTCCTGCTGGACGGTTTTCTCAGTGATCAGACCTGCTGCTGCTGCTCTGTGGTTTTCTGACAACATGTGTTTAAACACTCACTTCAGACTCTGAGGAGACTGAAACACCAGCAGAGGAAGAGATTTAGACTGAGGACAAAACCATCCACACTGTTCAGATGCAGATTTGACTCAATGGATAATATAAGAAGCTATAATAGTGATTTTTACCTCTAAACTTCTCACATGGTTTCATTTCAATAAATGTTCAAATGATCCAATATTTCAGCAAAAATCAAAGATTAGAGAAAAAGTCCAAAAGCTGAAAACAGATTTGTGTATCAGAACTTTGTTTCTTCTTCTTTCCTCCCATTAATCATCTCACGACCCCTCAGATTTATCTGGTGACCCTTTGGAGGGCCCCGACCCCTAGGTTGGGAACCACTGGACTAAACTAGCTAACTGTATATAAAGTAGTTGAAACTTACATATACTTAATTACTGTTACTGTAGTAGGACTTGGGTTAGGGTTAAAAACCAGGAAGTTGATCTTCAGCTGCTGGTTCTTCCATTAAACTGGATTTCTTACAACACCTGCAGAATAAATCTGCTTGTATCCTCCGGGGGTAACAGAGGTGTGCAGGTCATCACTGCTCTGCTTCTTTCACTCAAGACTCAAGTTGTCTAAAATAAAAACGCTGTTTTCAAGCTGTTTTTTTGAAGAGACTATTGTTAAAAAATCAATTTCTTTGCATTCTTATGTCAAATTCCAGTCATGTTTTCTTCCTGTAAAACAAAATGAGTCCATATGTGAGCTTGAACCAACCAATTTCAACCAATATCATCACATTCACCCAACGTAAGATCATTAACTGTAACAGTACGGATGGTAAAGATGCTCCAACTTCAGTTTCACTTGGACCGTTCGCTCTTCTGTAGACTCAGTTGGAGAAGATGATTGTGGCTTCAGGAGATGATTTATGGTGGGAAAAAAAGATGCTCAGAGTTGCAGGATTGTTATTAATTAGGAGAACTGGCTCCTCGTGGAAGGCCAGTTTATAGACAGCGAGTGTCTGAAGCCTCATTTCAGGGGACACGTCCAGCTGGTTTTATTTTCTGCAGGTCAAATAGCAGAGCGTGAAAAACTGACCTCACGCGTTTTGACATGAAGATCAAAGACACGGAGCTCAGAGACGTAAACTGATGCAGAAGCTGGGCAGGTGATGCAAAGGAGCTCCACAGTCATGATGGCTCAGTCGATGCTTTTGGAGTATTTACTTTTTAGAGCAAGGCTTTCAATAGAAGTAAGATCGGGCATTAGCAGAGGAGACCGGAGTATGATGGTTAAACCACCACCACCACAGCCAGAGCTGCAGGGTTTTAATTACAGCCAGGAGGGCAGGCCTCATTAAGCACAGAGTAGCTCCCTGGTTTATGCCAGCTTTCAGTTAAGCGCATGAAATCAAGCCCCTTGTCCAAGATGTGGTCATGTATGAGGAGGGATTTATCGGCGAGAGATATTAAATAGTTCCACGGCGGCAGGAGACGCTGTGATCCGCTCCTGGTGTAGGAGCTCTCCTCCTCTTACCTGTCGTTTCCTGATTAATACGGGGTTGTTTGCTGTTTTGATGATGACGTAGGTTAAGGATGTGACTTAAACATCACTCAAGACGAAAACATTGACGAGGAGAGTCTAATGCGCCTCAAATTAACACGTGAAATGTGATATTTTCATCATATCTTTTTAATCTACAGGCTTGTTACATGATCCAGGAGAGTCACGTGTTTCTATGTGCAGCAACACTGAGGCTACTGTGCAAAAAAATAAAAAAAATAAAGGAAAAAATCAAAATGGAAATAAAGAATTAGGAAGAACAAGTCTGAGCGACGAGGCCTTCAGGTCGCCCGGTGTGTGCAGGACTTTTCACATTTATCTGCGTCACAGAGGGAGTGAAATAAAGACAGAGGCAGAGAGAAGGGGGGCTGTAAAAATAAAAGTCTAGAAAACCTCACGGCGCATTTCCTGCCTGCTCTCTCTCTCTCTCTCTGTCTCTCTCTCTCTCTCTCTCTCTCTCTCTCTCTCTCTCTGGTTTTGGCTTTAGGACTCAACCAGACTCGCTCGCCCTTTGTTCTCATAGTTTACCCCCTCTCTTTTTCTTTCTGTTGGGGGATGCCAGACGTCGTGAAGTTGTGGAGGGGGGGTGATGGTGGTGGCAAACAGTGGGTGTGAAATGTGTGTGTGAGTGTGTGTGTGTGTGTGTGTGTGTGTGTGACAGCATTCCTCTTCCTCTGAGCATGTGCAGAAGGTGAAGAAGAAGACGGAGACGAACACAGGAGCTGGAGGAACTGGAGGTAGGTGCCAACCAACACACACACACACACACATTTTCACACACACACACGGTTGCTGCCTCTCTCGTACTGACACACACCTCCAACAGGCCGCAAACAGAAAAGAGCCACAGATTAGAGGAAAATGAAGGGATTCCCTTCCTTTTCCTTCCTTCTCTCAGCTCTGTTTTTGGCTTCTTTCTACTCACTCACACGACACTCACACACTCGTAAATACACACACATTTCTGGAAGTGTGTCCCTTCAGGTTTACGGGCTGAGGATGTGATAAAAGCAGCAGAAGTTTAATGGAAACTTTCTCTGCAGTGTGTTACACTCCTGCAGGGCTGCTACAGACTACACTCACTGTACAAACAGATAAACAGCTTACTTCATGCACAAATAAACAAACAAATGTATGAATGGACACGGATAAACATTGTATGATAGAGTAAACTCACAAAGATATTTCAATAACAGAGACATAAACTCATTTACAGAATCATAGACTTACATATACATATATTATATATATAATTGTTAACTTTGCTCCGCCCGACTGAACAATAAGGTTGCATTTGCTGCACTTGTTCCGTTGCTCAGGCGTTGTAGTAGTAGTTGTAGTAGTTGTAGTACTATGAGTAGTATTCTGTCTTATTATAACACAGAAATATGAAGGAAAAACTGAAGATGTCTGAAATGAAAATAATCAGTTACATTTACAAACAGCCCGAGACCAGAAACTGTCAGCATCACTGTTCAAAGAGCTGTGTGGGTCTGACTGTGGTCAGATCTGAAGGTAATTATCATGTTTCATTCAGTTCACCTCAGAGCAGCAGTATGTGTTTCCCATTCAGCAGCAGTGAGTCACTTCCAGCCATCGCAGCAGCTGGTGGATCCGTTAACAGACGCGCCTCAGTGTAAATCCTGCTGCTTGGATCATTTCTGCAGAGACAACAGACCAGGTGAGATTAGAAAATTAATTATTGTCCGAGAAATAAAGCCATTTCCAAACTTAAACTAAAGTTAAACAACGCTAGTTAGAAGAAAACATGCAGGATTCATCCTCTGGGAACCATGAATGTCTGTCCAAAACAGATCCACACATACGTGGTCGACTGACAGCAATAATGTGGTTAAAACTGAATAAATTAAAAACATGCATATTGTTTTATTTTCAGTACAGATTTCTAAAGTCAAACCAGATTTTGCCAGTTTCTGTCATCATGTCTGTTCATTGTTTGGAGATTTAAATTAAATTATTCTGGTCAAGGATTGGTTCAGGATTTGGTTAGTTTCACTGTTCAAATTAAAAGGTTTTTGTATGAATGAGCATAAACTTTATTCAAACAGCTGTACATGTTACTGACACTCTTTTTGCTGTAACCATTCCTCCTGTTCATACTGACCATTAGTAGATGCTATAATGCACTTAAAACCTAAATGATGGGACAGTCCTCCTTCTGTACTGAAACGTATTAAAAGTTTATCTGAAGCTACTATGAAGCTTTAAATCCAGTAGATATGTTTCAACGTTACAGTGTTTTTAGAGCCAAAGTCCCTCTTTTTGTTCCTATACTTCCACCACAGCTCAACAGGGAAACACAAAGAGGGAATTTGATGCTAAACAGACTGTAAATGTGTCAGATATCCACTTGATATGATACTAACTCACACTGATGAAGCCTCGGAGAAGCTTCACATCTACTTTAAACGACTGCGTGGACACACTGTGGATACACACACCACAGACGTGAACACACATCCAGCTGAAACCTCCAACTAACGAACCAACGCTCGTCTGGCTGGATGGGAAGTGACACCCTGCTTTGATCCTGAAAGCCCCCCCCACCCCCGTCCTCCTCCTCCAGCCCTCCTCCCCCGCTCCGCCCGTCCCATGCCACATCCAGCACCTCTGTGGGGTCACGCAGATTAACCCCTTGTTTCCTGCAGTGGACTTTAGTTTGAAGTGAAATGGAGGGTGAAAGCGTTTTCCGGCTGGGAGTGTGGAGCAGCAAGGGGGAATAAGCCCGGGCCGGCCAGCTGCATGCTGGGAGTTTTTTTTAAGAATTTGGAGGATTTACATGAGTTTTGGTGTTGGCTGAAGGCAGTCGAGGATGTTCAGAGCTACGTAGATGATTGTTTTTAGCAGCAAAAGACGTAAATGCTTTGGAGCGCAAGTATTTATTGATCAATACATTCAGGTAAGTTGGGAAAGGTCAAGGGTCAGATTTTTAACTGCGTCAATTTAATCTCCACTAATCAATGTTTAGGTGATTAAATGTTTAAAACTGGACATATATGATGTGTGATTGTTTGATTCAGGACAAAAAAGAAGTTAAATCGTACTACTGTTTGTTTACGTTGCCTCTGGAGCCGGAGGAAGCTCCCTGAGGCTGACCAATCAGAACATAGTGTGCTCATCAGGAGGCGGGTCTTAAAGAGACAGGCGCTAAAACTGATGGACTCCATAAAGGACCAGGAGAAGATCAATAAGCAGATTTTAACTCTAAATTACTGGAAATGTCATGGATGACAAAAGAGGGATTTACTTGTATTTAATTCAATTGTGTGTATTAATTTAATAGATTTTTAAACAATTGTGCTCCTGTAGTTCCTGTTGAGAGTTGTGTTTGTTTCTTCTTAACTACATCAGCGTAAACTCTTCTTCTCTGCTTTGCAGGTTGCAGTGACGATGTGGGCCGACGCAGACTGAATGGGAAATGCTAAAACACTGAGACGTTGTTTTTTTTTAATACTACTTCTTCTGTGAAACAAGAAGCCCCCCACTGACCCAAAATGTCTGCCGTTGCCGTGTTGTCGTTGCTAGCGGTGACGGTTGTCTGCAGCGGGAGTCTGGTTGTTGTGAACTCAGGTGTGGAGGTCACCAGAGGTCGCTCGGTGTTCATCAGTGACAAGGAGCTGAAGATCAGTGTGGATCCCACTGCAGACTGTAAGGTGGAGGTGGTGATGAACGAGCCTGTCACTCAGAGAGTGGGGAGGCTGACTCCACAGGTGAGTTAGAGCCAATCAGAAGAGTTTCAGGTGTAGAAATCCTCCAGTACACTGATATTACAGCTGTTTTGTTCTGTGTTGTTTGCAGGTGTTTGACTGCAGCTTCCTGGAGGACGAAGTGAAGTACGTCCACAACGGCAGTCCTCTACTGGACGAGGACTCAGTGATGCTGAGAGTCTACAGGTCCGTCAGCAGTAGTAGTAGTAGTAGTAGCAGTAGTAGTAGTAGTAGTAGTAGTAGTAGTAGTAGTGCTGCACCCTGAAAGTGATACACAGAGTAAAGCAGGGCGACAGGCTGTAAAGTCTCTCAGTTTGTTGTCTCTAATTGACTTAACATGAATAATATTTGTCAAAGGAGGCTGTATTGAAGAAATAAATGAAATGTAGCAGTAATACAAGTAGTAGCAGTAGTAGTACAACAACTGTCATAGTGGTAGTTGTAGCAGAACAGTAGAAGTTGATGATATTAGTCGTAAAAGTAGAACGAAGTATCATTTAAACCTTTAATTATCATGAAATGTAAAATATTCATATATTCATTGACATGCTGTGTAGGTTCATGTCCTCAGAGACGTTGGTGGAGACGGTGCTTCTGCCGGTGCGGGTGGTGGACTCAGGGTCTGGTGTGGTTGAACTGGGCAGTGCTCCGCTGGTGGTGCCACAGTTCTACGGTTTATCCAACGCCATCGACAGCTCCGTCCTGAGCATCCGAACCGCAGCCGACCTGATCTGCACCGTCAGACTGATGACCTCTGACACCAACACCCCCGATCTGGGGCAGCTGGTGACGGAGGAGGACTCCACACAGAGGAAGGGTACGTTACACACACATGTCTATATCTGATTAATATAACTGCTGCTGCTTCAGTTACATTCATCTGTTCACTGTTTGTCTGGTTGTCATCTTCCTCCAGGCAGAGAGACGACGGAGCTCTGCCCGGGAAACAAACCCTGTCTTCACAACACCAAGGAGGTTCGCTTTCTCAAAACCAGCTGCCAGGACTTCCTGAGATCTGGTCTGAAGTACCAGCACCTCAGCCCTCCGTCGCCAGAGATCGACTACATCCCCATCAGGGTGGAGCTGAGGGACCAGGCCACCAGGACCTTGCTGGAGGTACGACAAACATTCAGAAATTAACCCTGAAAAAAGTAGATTGGTGAAGGAGATTGATATTGATACCTTTAGAGAAAAGAGGGTAGTAGTAAAAGTGCTTTAATTGAACAAGTTCATAAACCACAGATTCTGTCATATCCAAGGCGGATGTTTTCCAGACGACATTAGCATCTCAGACGTAGAAAACTTTGTTGGCAGCATAAAGGTGCCATCCCACTTTCAAGTACGTTTCTCAGCTCTGTGGATTTGGAAGGATGTGGATCAGTTCAAACGCTGGGTTCAAAACCCTTCAAAAATCCTAAATGTTGAAACCATTTCTTCTCTCCTTGTTAGCACATAAACAGTGTGTGTTAACTGTGAAGACCTGTCATTTCTAACACATCTGATTGTCTATTCTTGGGCATCATTTGCCTCTTTAACACCACATGTGTCAGAAAAGGTTGTGGAAGTATGTGTTGCGTCTTACGTGACGTATGTTGTGTTAAAGTACACACCTGTCTCAAAAAGAGATGTAGATTTGCACAAATTTGAACAAAGAGAAAATAAAGAGAAAAGAGAAAGCTGCTTACGGAAAAATATCTGTTGATAAATATATGTTTTCAAGCACATGTTTTTGAATTACGTAATATTCAAAAATCATGTAGCACCAAGAGTTGCTCTTTGGAAAAACATAACTGTGGCAAATTAGATTTATTTTTTACCTTCCAGGCGGAGGCGGTGTGGTTACCGGTTCTGATCCATGGAGCCATGCAGAACCAGCCGCCTCAGGCAGCCTTCATGGCCTCCTTCATCTTGGAGGTGGACCAGTTTATCCTCACCCCGCTCACCACCGCCACCCTGGACGCCAAAGACCACGAGACACCACAGGACAGGCTGGTGTTCAACGTGACCGTCCCACCAGCCGAGGGCTACGTCACCCACCTGGACGACCACACCAAGCCCATCAGGTCTTTCAGCTGGCTCGATCTCCACGAGATGAAGGTGGCCTACCAGCCGCCCAACAGCAGCCAACTGAACCGCAGAAACTATGAGGTACTGGTGGTAGCTCAGTTTTAAACAGATTTTTTTGTGTAAAATGAAATATACTGTCAGTTGTGATACGGTATTTCTTAAATTTACTAATCAAGTAAACATTTTGCAAAAGTTAGGAAACACAAAATACAGATTCATATCAAGTATTTAATCTACATAGTCAAAAATTACATTTTCAGTCATATATCTGCAATATTTTGTTAATCTATTTTCTCTAAGGTGGAGTTCCAGGTGATAGACGGTTCCTATACGATCAGCCCACCCATCATGGTCCACATCTCCATCAGGGTAGCTGAAACGAACGCACCCAGAGTCTCCTGGAACATGGGTACTATATGTAAAAACATAAGAGTAGAAATTATTTTCAGAAACATCATGAATTGTTTCTGTGCTTCATTTCTGTCAAAGTGTCAGTTGTCGTCCTCTGGTGTCTCAGGTTTGGACCTGTTGGAGGGTCAGTCCCGACCAATCACGTGGGAGCAGCTGCAGATAGTCGACAACGACAACATCGACGCCGTCTACCTGGTGGCTGTGGACGGGCCGCTTCACGGACGCCTCAGTGTCAGAGGTGAGGGGTCAAAGGTCACAGGGGCTGAAACCATAATTAATCATAGTCCAGTTTCAGAAGACATATTAAGTTGCTTGTTTTTACTGTTAGCAATCATTTTTGATCCATAAAATGAAATATGGCATTTTTAATTTAAATATGTAAACAATACATTTGAAAATCACTTTGACATATTTGTTGAATACAAAATACAAAGATGATTATTTGTGTGGTTTTAGTTTAGATGTTAAATCAGGTCGTAGATGTTCAGTTTAAAGTGACAAAAAAAACAGGAAACCGTCACATTCGAGTAGCTGGAAGCTGGAGATATTTTGGCATAAATGACGAGAAACAAATCAAAATTGTTGTGATTCATTTTTCTTGGCTAAACATTTCAGCCCTCGTCAGGTTAAATTAATATCCAAGATGGGACAGTAATACGAGCCAACATCTGACAACAAGAAGAATCACCTCAGCACATTCCTGATTAGCTGCAGCACATAAACTGTGTAGACCGATGGATGTTTGTTCATTTATTTACATGCAGCAGACTGATGGAGTCTCGTTACTAAAAGAGAAACCAAATTCATTCAAGTAACATAAATATAGTGATTTTCGGGTCCTTTAATCCCGTGATGGTATTCCGACACACACACTGCCCTGGGAATTCCCAGAGAACGTCGTCTGGCCTTTTCCGCCCTTTTTCCTCCATGTGTTGCCCATCCGTCAGGGACCGTGGTGTAGCTGGGGAAGCATATGTCTAGTGGCCCTGCATGTGTTTCCTAATCAGGTGTAAAATGGGGCCGCGGCCACCTCGCCAGGGGCCGTGGCCGCTGCCTCTCTCTCCGTCCACGTCTGTCCCTTCCATCCCAGCGCGTAGGGAGACGGCCTCTTTGTCTCTGACGGGGAGCAGGACGGAGCAGATTGGAGGGACTTATGCCATTTCATGCCGTCGTGCACAGGGAGCAGATGCACTGTCCCCAAACAGGTTTTCATGCTACCAGCTAGGAGGAGGCGGTGAGGTGGCAGGAGTGCAGGCGCCCTGAGGGATTCAGGCAGGGAGTTAACCTTTCATGGCTGCTTTAGACTTATAGAAACACAGGGGAAGGTCAGAGTGAGAGGATGGTGTGTTTTCGACTGATTTTCTGCCCCGTCTCATCAAATTACTCATTTAGACACAAACACAGCTGGAACAATCCATCATCAGTATACTTCACAGGGATCCACGAGTACTGGAAAGTTTTAAAAAGCAGAAAAAGTCCTTTTGAATTAGTCAGAAGTCTTAAATTTCATATCCGAAGGTGCTGAATAGTAGACAGTAACATTAGTTATAATCCCTTTTGGAAAATGATAAAACTGGGAAATTATAATTTTTCAATATTTTCTGACATTTTACAGACAAAACAATTCATCAGTGACTGTTAATGGACACAGAGGCAAACAGAGGGTTAGACTGGGTGTCTGATTTACGGGATACACACTCCAACATTCGCCTACAGATTTCTGCTGTACTGATGCAGATTTCAGCTTCAGGAAGAAAACTGCTTATTTCTCAGCATCTCTCTCTCTTGTCATACTACTGTAGGTGTTGTATGTTTCCAATGAATCAATTTATTAATCAATTAATTTTAGAAAATAATCTGATTGCTTCACTTCTTTTATTTCTGTCCTGCTGACATTCATCATTTAGGCCGCGACCAAAGAGATCAAAACAATAGTTGAATGAATGAAGGTGTCACTAAGCTGGGAAACTTTGATGTAGTCGTACTTCTACATCAGTTTAATGGAAACCATTTTTTCTTTCTATAGCTCTGCTGCTCTCACTCTTTTCCATATATCCTGTCTCTGTTTTTTTACTATCAAACATTAAAAACCATCCAGAAAAACATCTTTATGTTAGTTGGATGGATGTTGAAACTCGTGTCCCACTGGGCAGGTTTCCACCTGCTCCGGCATCATTTCATCTCTTCACTACGGACCGTTCGTTGTTTATCTGCCACTGTTGTTAAGAAGGAGAAAGTTTGGCTCTGCTCCCCACACATGCATCATGTGTCCTGTAGGAACCAGTTAGTGGATCCTCAGTTGTGTCTCTGAGGAGAACGCCGCTGACCCTCGATGCTGCGACTCAGGGGCGAGGGCGCTGCGGGTGCTGCAGGCTCGGTCCAACGCCTTCAGCCAAATGGATGGTTGCCTGTCCTGCTGCACACTCCCTCTCCGTCTCACACACACACACACCACCATCCCAGTTTTTCCTTTATGGGCCTGTTGCCCAACGCCACCTTTGGGCCCAATTACCAAGTTGTTTCCATCACTTGGACCAGTAGCCGGGTTCCCCTCGGTAAAGTTGCTAATGAGGTTCGGGCTCGTGACCGTTCGTCTCTCAATCTGTCTGCTGACCTTGCCCTTCTGTCTCTCTGGCATGCGCAGGGAGACAGGAAGCCCCCATCCTGGCAACCGGGCGGCCACCGGGAAGGACGCCATGTTTTACCCCACCGGTGTTCACAGCACAAACCCCAGCCAGCGCCTCGTGGTGCCTTCAGGCGCTAAGAGAAACTTGTTATTTCCAAGTGACAATGGGAGAAGAAAAAACAGTGCATGTGTTGGAGACGGTAATTGAATCAAAGTGCAAAGCGTTGGCTGGAAACTGAGCCGTCCGCTGACAACAACACATGTCCGCCAGTAGGCCGCCAGTCATGTGACGGTGTGCTGTTAGCGTAAGCATGATGTACAGTGTGAGGACGGCAGACAGATGACAGATGGACATGGCCTACATTTCATTAATGTAGGACAGAGACACGAGAAGTTTTTCAGTTTCAGTCCAACTCTTCGTACCGTCAAACATCGAGTCTGCCAGTTTGTACATGAAACAAAAATAAGACGTTCATAATAAACAAAAAAATAATAATAATCTTTTCAGGTAGAACAACAACAAGTAGAAGATTTTTTTTATTAAATGTAATAAATTACAGAAGCATTTTGGCCACATTCATATATACAATATAGACGTACTATAAAATATACTTTGTAGTTATTCTTTAATTTCAACATTAATTCTGGGATTCATGGTAGAAATTAATATCACAATATTAATAATAAGGCTATTTTTCTAATATCACTACACAATGTCACCATATAACGTGTGTAAAATCACATGAAAATATTTTAAACATGTAAAATTAAAACATAAATCATGTTATTATGATCATTATATTCTGTTTCACAGAAAAATCAATGAATAATATTATTGAATTTATTGTCTATTATTGCCTCTGTGACTTTTATTTCAAACCTTATTCTGATTCTCTGAATATGAAACCATGTTTTAATTTGTTTACATTTGATTTTAATCATTTAATCCAGTTTCTCAAATACATAAAATACATGTTCTTATTCCTTCAGACCATCAGCTGTGAATGTTGTACATGTTTTATGTCTAATTGTCTAATAAACTATCTAATCTCCTCCTGCAGACTGTATAAAGTTCCCTGATGGAGAATGACTGCAAATGAGAAAATCACATTTTTACATTTAAAGTATAACATAATTTCCGATACGATATTTCCTGTTTTCCAGGTGGGAAGGCCTTTATGTTCCGTGTGCGTGACCTGAGGGAGGGTGTGGTCGTCTACCATCACTCAGACAGCGACACCACCCGGGACCACATCGTCTTCCGCATTAGCGACGGCCGTCACAGCATCCGCCACAAGTTCCCCATCAACATCCTGCCCAAAGACGACTCTCCACCCTTCCTTATCAACAACGTGGCAGTGGAGGTGCAGGAAGGGGCTGCCGTGCGACTGGAGGAGTACATGCTGCTGGCCTCCGACCTGGACTCCAGCGACGACTACATCCTCTTCCAGATAGTCTCCATCCCCCGGGCGGGGCATCTGGTCAGGAAGACCTCCCCCCATGAGACAGGTAAGGTGTGGGATATTCATCTGGAGAATAATATCCTGCAAATGTGAGCAGCAGAAGGTGTGACTTGTTGACTTAAAACGCTGTGTGCTGCATTATGACATGATTGTATTTATTCACTGTGGTTATTTGTCGCTGCCTGAGGTTTTGCGTTGATCATCACATGGTTCTCCCTCTGTGCTCCTCGACAATCAGGAGTTCCTGTGGACAGTTTCCTCCAGAGAGATCTGATCCAGGGTCAGATCTACTACCAGCACTCAGGAGAGGAACAGTTTGAAGACTCCTTCGACTTCACGCTGTCTGACATCCACCAGCCGCCCAACCTTTCTCAAACATATGTGAGTCAAAGGAATACAAGTGAAGTCCTGCTACATCCACTTACCGTCCTCTCACACTAACCCCTCCTCTGCCTCCGTATCCAGACGGTGGTGGTCCATGTTTTCCCGGTGAAGGACCAGCTCCCGGTGGAAGTATCCAGCAGCGTTCGCTCGCTGACATTGAAGGAGACGGAGGTGGTTTACATAACTCAAGCTCACCTCCACTTTACAGACCGGGAGCATCCAGACACTGACCTGACCTACGTCATCACCCAACCCTGTTTCAGCCCACTGCATCCTGGGTAAGCACAGGACTGAACTGGAGGAAGGTCGCCTTAGCCTTGGATACAGGGGGAAACTGCTAGCATAGCGCCGTCAACCACAAAGCAAATTGTACCTATTAAATCTTCTTTTTATGTCTTTAATTTCTAGGATGATGGATGCAGGACGTCTGTTCTACACAGACAGCACCAACGTCATGAAGAGAGACCCCATGGTGCCGGTGTTAAAGTCCTTCACACAGGTTCAGACACACACACACACACATATCATCCTGCACGCAGCTGTTAACTCTCAACTCTTCTTTTCTGACTCTAAAGACCTTTAAATTTGAACATTTTGAAAAGGTGGAAAAACTGAGCAAAAGTGATTTGATTGTTACCTACATCTTCAAGCGGTAGTCAATGTGTTGTTAGGTGGTTATTAGGATGTTGGTAAGTGGTTGCTTCAATGCTGAAGGTTTCCATAGTGGTTGCAGAGATATTGCTAGGTGTTTAATGTGGTTGTTAGGGGGTTGCTAGATGGTTGTTTGAGGAAGGAGACCAGTGTTGCTAGGTGGTTGCTAAGAGGCTGTCAGGTTTTTTAGGGTGGTAACAGTCGGTTGCTATGTGGTTATTTTCAGTATGTATTTATGAAGCCTCAGATATGGAAATGAAATCACCTGCAGCTCAAAACTACAATGAAGAAAAGAGTTTGTTACTTAGTTACTTCCTCCTGTTTTCTCCCAGCATGCAGTCAACCACATGAAAGTGGCCTTCATGCCTCCCGTGGAGGACATCGGTCCGGAGACGCTGTTTGTTCAGTTCGTCTTCTCCGTTAGCGACCACCACGGTGGCACAGTCTCCGGTCTGCTCTTCAACATCACCGTCACCCCCGTGGACGATCAGGCACCAGAGGTCAGAGGTCAAACAGAGCCACATCAAAGTCAACATTCAGTGGTCTGACTTTTGGAGATCCAGGTGTCTGATGAATGTTGTTGGATCCTCTGTGTCGTTCTGGTTTAGGCCTTCACCAACCTACTGCGGGTGGAGGAGGGCGGCGGGGCCTTTGTGACAGAGGAGCATCTCCTGGTTCGGGATCGGGACAGTCGGGAGGAGACGCTAAGGGTGGAGCTTCAGAGGGCGGCTCGCCACGGCCGACTGGAGCTGCAGGGCCGGACGCTGCTGCAGGGAGACGAATTCACCCTGCAGGACCTGAGAGGACTCCGACTCAGGTCAGTGTGTGCTGCTGTATTTAAGTCTTCATGGGAACCAGTTTGAGTTTTAGACCTGTGAAGGCTGTTTGAGGGACAGGACTTTGTTTAAGGTTTATTGATAAGTTTAGATTTGGATATGGGTTAGGTTTTTGATCACTTGATTACCATCTCTACTGAATTAAAGCTACTGAGCCTGTAGCTTTATGGACAAGCATGAAAATGAAATGCCTGGAGAGCTGCAGCTAAAGATTATTTTCATAATCGATTCATCTGCTGATGGTTTTCTCAATTAATTGATTTGTTATTAGGTCTATTACATGTCCAGTAACAGTTCCCCAGAGACCTGGGTGGCGTCTATAAAGGTCTTGTTTTGTCCAGCATTTTCATTTTACAGTGATATAAAAACAAAGAAAAGCAGCAAATCGTTAAAACTGGAGAAGCAGGAAACTGCAAATATTTGACATTTTTGCTTGAAAAATGACTCAAATGAATAATCGATTATCAAAACAGTTTCAATCAATGAATCAACTGATTGTTTCATATGCAGCTGTTGCTTTAAACAATGCTTGATTTAGATCCTGCGGTCTTTAACTTAAAGTATCATATCTCTGCAACAGTACAGTGATATAATAGAAAACGTGTGTTCTTCTTCTGATGCTGTGCTGGATCACTGTACATGATCAAAGCTCTTTAATTATTACAGTAATTAGATGGTTATATACTCCGGTTGCATGATGACACATTGTCGACAAGTAACCGTTGACCCGTACGAACCGTTTCCTCTGTAAACTGTCAGTCTGCGCCTACTTTGATCCGATTCGAGTGGTTTCGTGTTTACAGTTTCGATGTCACTGCGCTCAGTGATCCAGCAGCTGAACCCACAGAAACATAAACTAAAACCTCAGGAGGAAATATGTCCAATCAGGCCTGAGATTCGTAAGTGGGTATCTAAATGTTTGAGTGGGTGTCATATGTTGTTCATATTAAAGCTCTCTGGGACAAATCTGCACTTTATAAATAACATTGACTTGATTTAGGATTGTGATAAAGATGCGTTTTACATAACCGTACCACTGGAAACTATAATTTTGGTTTGATTTTTTATTTTTTTTTAAACATGCAGCTGCTTCAAATCAGACCGTAAAAGAGGAAAATTAGCATGTTTGCTGTTTTGGTATTGTTTGGTTATTATCAATTAAAATAAATCAATTCAGAAAATGGTTTTGATTTTCAGAATAAAGAGAGAATTGTCATTTGATCAGATTTTTTTCATTCTGATTTTTTGACTGGTGGTGTATGACGGCTGCAGGTACATCCATGATGACTCTGAGACCACCGAGGATGAAGTCGGTCTGAAGGTGACAGATGGCCTGAACTCTGCTGATGTCGTTCTGCTCATACAGGTGAGCTTCCTGCACGCACAGGAAGTATTTTAAAGTGAATATCAGACTTTGTGGATGATGACCACCTCTCCGTCTGTCCTCAGGTCCTGCCGATGAATGACGAGCCTCCCCAGCTGGGCGGAGGTCTGCGGGGGGAGCTGAGCTGTCAGGAGGGGGGTCAGGTCCAGGTGACGGTAGATTACCTGTCGGCTACAGACCGGGACAGCGATGACTCCAGACTCACCTACATGTTGGCCCGGAGTCCAGGTAGGGGGGAGCTGCAGAGAGCCGGGATGTCTGTGGACAAGTTTTCCCAGCAGGACGTGCTGCAGGGACACATCTACTATGTCCACACAGGTGAGGATGCATCATGCTGCGTTCATGGCATGTGGGAAATATGGTTGCTTATTTCTAAAAACCTTTTTCATTGTGTCCTCAAATGCTGCTGTGAATTAGTCAAAATTAGTTTCTAAAATCTGTGATTAGGAGGAGAGATCGGACCTGAGCCGGTGTTGGACATTGTCACCCTCATCATCTCTGACGGCGAGGCCGGAGTGACGGACAGCTGTTGCCACGGAGACCCCCCACCCCCGCCGGTTCCTCTTCACGGCACGCTTCCTGTTTACGACCTCAACATCACCGTGCTTCCGATCAACAACAAAGTCCCCGTCATCACTCTGGGTAAGAGGAGGTGACAGGTGACAGGTTCAAATATTAAAGGAACAGTTCACCTCTGTTATCATAACCGAAACTACTAAACAAGTTGTAATAAAGTGGAAGGATTTGTGGAGCCTCGTCTCACTGAAAACATCTTAATAACGAACAAGTATTAAACACTAAATCCTCGTATAAGCTGGTAGATCCACATCTGTGTGTGTGTGTGTGTATGTGTGTGTGTGTGTGTGTGTGTGTGTTCTTGTTGCTGCCAACACCTCCTGGTCTTCACTGCTGACAATCCTCTTAATGCAGCAGAGCATCTCTGACCCCTACGACACGCCGTCACCTATCAGTCCAACACACACTCGGCAGTGGGAGGGGCGAGGGGGGTGACACACACACACACTCTTTCTCTCTCTCCTGGGGAGGGTGATAGTTCTCGCTGGAGTCGGAGCCAAGAAGAGGGATTGGAGCAGCTCTGTGTTTATCAATGGAGACCAGTGACCACTGGGACACACACTGGGATGACTGGGAGCTGCTGTGTGTTTGTGTGTTTGTGACATATTTACACTGCAAAAAAATCTCCATCTTTAGTTTTAGTTTTTTACATGTTTTTTATTACATGGCAGTGATTAAAGGTCAAATATGCAACAACATTACTTTAAATTAAATCATTTACATGTAAAAAAAAACAACTCGTCTCGTTTTCAGCTGGAGTCAATCGATAAAAATGAATCTGCAACTATTTTAATAATTGATTCATCCTTTTAAAGCAAAAATAACACAAACTTTGTTGATTCAAGCATTTGAAATGTAAGAATTTACTGCTTTATCTTTTGGTTTTGGACAGTTGGTCAGACAACCTTGTAATCTTGGATTATGGGAAACTATTTTTTGACATTATTTTTAGCCTTCATCATGATTTTGCACAAAAGTGCAACAAAAAACAAAACAAAGCAAAAACCTTGTTTTTTTTTTTTTACTTTACATTAAATGATTAATGAATTCACTGCTCAGTAGATACAACAAAACGTACTTTACCGATAAGATGAATGCAGATATTATTTTGAAGTTTGAAATACAATTCAAGAATCCAATAAAATATAATATAATATAAATAAATATATAAAGAAATATGAAGCCACAAGCTAAAACTCACGTGTGTTTTTATTTTCCTACAAAAAATTACAAAAACTTCCTGAAACAAGTGAAACTTTTTCATTTAAACTCAAACGATGTTTAATATTACACTCAGCCAGGAAAGTTTAAATTAAGGCCTAAATATATATAAAGATGGATGTTTTTTTACAGTGTGTGTGTGTGTGTGTGTTGTTGGCTCATTGTTTACACTTTGCATTGTGGGTGATTTTAGTGTGTGTGTCTGTGTGTGTGTGTGTGTGTGTGTGTGTGTTCCCCAGGAGAGAGCAGACAATGAACGTCTTTTTAAAACAAAAGAGGGAAGAAGTGAATCCATCGTCCACAATAGCCGGCGTGTACTAGCCGTCTCGCTATCCGGATTACCGCAGCGTGACCAGCAGCGGGATAACTCTCTAATCCTGCCAGCGTATCTCACCATTCGTTCAGGGTTTGGGGGGGGGGGTGTATGAGGTGTTCCTTAGTCTAATTAATTAGCACTGAATAAAGACGCAGAGTAAGAGCATTAACGAGGCGAAACAAGAGGAATCCAGCTTCAGCTTGTTTCTTATTTTAGAGGGACGCTGGTTTATCACTGAGATCCAGAACTGTCCATCATTAATGCTCACACACACACACACACACACACACACACACGATGTATATATACACACACATACACAATACATACACATTCCTGTTTGTTAATTAACAGGAGGGTCGAAGGAAGACGGCGGCGTGACGGAAAGAGATGGAGGGATGTTTGGATGGACATTAAATTAGAAAACAGAGCTGCGATTTGCTGATTTTACCTTTAACGGTCAGTTGATGATGTCAGTAACAGCCATTTAACACCAGGCTGTCAACCAGCTCAGTACGGGCCGATGAGGTGACATCATAGCACAGAGATTCACGGGGAATGAAAGTTAATAAAAAATGTCAGGGCCCATATTCGTCAAACTTTCAGGAATTACAAATTAAAGGACACGTTCAGGATTTTTTAAAGTCTGTCTGAAAACAACAGTCAGGATCCCAAATGAACATTGAAGCACGTTTTTCTTGCTGTGATCGTTCCTCCTGTTCATACTGACCGTTACAGGATGTCTTCATGATGTGAGTGATGGTGTGTTGGTTGTTACGGAGGCCTGAACAAGGATTTCAGCATCTGACCTCGATAACCGTCAAATAATGAGTCTTAACTGTGTGGCTTGTCTTGGTTCAGGTGAGTCCATGTTGGTGGTGGACGAGGGCTCCTCCGCCTGTCTGTGTGGGGGGGTCCTGGGGGCCTCGGACCCCGACAGCCCCCCCGACCAGCTGACCTTTCACCTGGAGACTCCGCCTCTTCACGGCTTCCTGGAGAACACGCTGCCGACGCCCGGCTCCGAAAAGAGCAACGCAGGAGTCCGAGTCGGTCAGTGTGTGTGTGTGTGTGTGTGTGTGTGTGTGTGTGTGTGTGTATGTGTGTGTGTGTGTGTGTGTGTGTGTGTGTGTGTGTGTGGTAAGGATGAGTCTCCAGGAAATGAATGGAAGTCAATGTAATATCCCCCAGAATCCTTTAGCCTCGACCACCTGACCTCCGGCTTCATCAACTACGTCCAATCAGTGCACAAAGGGGTGGAGCCAACTGTGGACCAACTGACCATCAGTGTGAGTGACGGCCTGCATCGCTCCGCCCCCGTCCCCTTCTACATCATCATCAATCCGACCAATGACGAGACGCCTTCCCTGCAGCTCGCCAACTTCACCGTACGCACTTTTGATCGCTCGAGTTGAAAATTAGAATTATTTTAAATTTGTCATCCAACAAATAAAAACTAAAGGAGAATAAAAAAGAATGAATAATGAATAAGAAGCGTCTTCATTCAGTAACAATAATCAATAATAATCAATAATGATCAATAATGCAGGCAGCTAACAAAAAGCTAATGGCTAACATTTAATAAAATACAACGGGACGTGTCGAAAACTAAAAATCTAACTAACTAAACTAATTATAACGTAATTATAAAACTAAGTGAAAAATCTGGATGAAATCGCCACGCCTCCATCCAACCGATCTTCTTGTTGTCCTCCTGCAGGTGAAGGAGGGCGGGGTGAGGGAGTTGACTCCGTCCATCCTGAACGGTTTCGACCTGGACGCCCCGCTGGACATCTTGACCTTCACGGTGGTGGAGCTGCCGGCTCACGGCAGCCTGATCAACGGCATCTACGGCACAGAGATGAGCCGCTATAAAGAGATGGGAGCTGAGCTCCTGCAGAGGAGCCTCCCGATCACCTCCTTCACCCTGCAGGAGCTCCGACAAGGTGAGACATGAACTGAGGGATCATATATGTATGTATATATATATATATGTTAACAAGCAGTAGATACACACTCTGACTCCGGTGTTGCAAAGTAGGAAAACAAAATGATCCAAAGTCTAATCTGAGTTTTTTATATAAATTTATAAATGTAGCAGAAATTTCAGTTTCATTAAAGCACCAACACTTTTATTTAAAAACTTAAAAATGTATGTTACTAATCATGTTTCTGTTTCCTCTTCCTGCTCTTTTCTGCTCTACTCCTCCTCCTCCTCCTCCTCCTCCTCCTCCTCCTACTCCTCCTCTCCCCCCTCCTTGTCCCTCTGCAGGCATGAAGATTGTGTACATGCACGATGACACGGAAACCCTGAAGGACGCTGTGCTGCTGCGGCTGACAGATGGCGTCCACACAGTCCAGGGGACGGCACAGGTCACCGTGCTGCCGGTCAACGATGAGAAACCACGACTGCTCAAGTACGCGCGCACACACACACACACACACACACACACACACACAGATGTGGATCAATGAGCTTATATAAGGATTTAGTGTTTAATACTTGTTCATGTGACATTTCTGGTGATATGTGACCGTGTGAGGTTTTAGGTCAGGGTCAGTGGAGTTTAATATATATATATATATATATATATATATATATATACACACATATAAATCAATTTATGTTTTTTTAATCAAAAATGCCCCAAAATGATGCAGAAGATGATGTCATGAAATGTTTTGTTTTGTCCACAAACCAAAGATATTCAGTTTGCTGAAAATATTCATATTTGAGAAGCTTGAATCGGTAAATTTAAATATGGCTCAAAACAATTAATTGAAAACAAAATATAGTGTCCAACGTAACATTTTCCCATTTGGCCCACTGATCAGAGTGATGTCAGACCCTTAAATAGTTGCATATTCAGTTCATAGTTGGCTGCTAATCAATTATTTGACTAATCGTTGCAGCTTTAATCTTTTAACAAACATTCAATGGAGACATGAAAATAATTGATAGTTGCTGCCTTAATTTGATTAAAACAAATTTAATGGTCTGTAAATTATATCAAAAGTCTAAAAGTTAAATTTGTTGTTTTCTATTGATTCACTCTGACGTTAAATTTAATGTAATTAAAGTTAATTATCTGCTGCTGCTGTGAAATCATTTAAAAATCCAGAGCAGAGAAACCCAGCAGGACGTGACGAGGTCATGATGCAGGGAGGGGGGGCAACCTGTGTGTGTGTGTGTGTGTGTGTGTGCACATGTGGCGGGTCGCTCTGCTTGAGTGGGTGGCTACACACATAAAATCTGTGACCCCCCCCCCTTTCTCCAACCCACCCATAATATTTTCATTTGAACGAGTGATTGGGTATTTGCACCCTTGACTGGGTTTCCTCATTCTGTCCCATCACACACACACACACACACACACACACACACCATCGCACGCCGTCCCCAGATCAGCTGTGTGTGTGTGTGTGTGGGTGCGTTGGCAAAGGCCGAGCTGGTGCTGTAAAGGCCACCGAGGCAGAAGTAACGCAGAGACTTGGCAGATGCCGGCCTCCTTGTTTTTGCGTTCCTGCAGGATGGACGTGGCAGCTTCTCTCCTGCGTGGATTTTAGTTCCAAGTGAGGAAGCAGCCAGACGGTTTCTGATGTTCACCCCCACCTCCTCCACCTCCTCCACCACCCACCATCACCTCAGATCTCCATGATCCCGCTGGAAAAACCTGCTGGCAGTCAAACTTTCAACTTCTTCCTGCTTGTGTCACATTAAGGCCTCATTTGGTCTGGATTTATCCTCCCATTCACTTAAATTAGAAAGTGTGTCCAAACTTTTGACTGGTTCTGTATATGTGTGTGTGTGTGTGTGTGTGTGTAGGGGAGGTGTGGTCCAGTATGTGGGTCCATTAATAATTACAGCTGCAATGACCGACTGTTTGTCAGTGAACTCGCTGCTCTTCCTGTGATTTGCTTCCTTGTATTTAAGCTTTAGACTTCACTTCAGGATCATTCACACTCATTCTGACTTTTTGGTTGTATAATTTAAAGAGGGAATATTTTGGGTACATTATGGGAACCAATATGAGCAGAAACATGACAGCAAGGCCCCAGACCAGCTCGTATTATCAGCTACAGATGTTGATGTTGTGTTTGTTGTTGCCTGAACATCATTCTGTGATCTGCTCCATGTTTATTTTATTTCCTGTTTCACTTGTTTGTTTGTTTTTTACATCATCCTGAATGTGGAACCAGTTTCCTATCATTGTTTTCTTTGTTGGTGTTTCAGGAACGCGGGGTTGCAGGTGGACGCCAGCGAACGCAGGGTGATCTCCAGCGTGGTTCTGGAGGCCGAGGACCTGGATACGCCCCCCGACCAGGTGTACTACTTCCTCAACGTCGTGCCACGCTTCGGCAAACTGCAGCTGAAGGTGTGAACCGTGTGTGTTTTATACCTTGTCGGGATATTTTACCTGCTTTTATTATCTGTGTGACTCGTCTGCAGACGGAGTCGGGTTGGATCGAGCTGTCGGCCGCTCAGAACTTCACTCAGGATGACGTGGAGATGAACCGTCTGTGGTACGCACACACCACCGCTGCCAGCGACGCCGGGTTCAAAGGTCACGACAGCTTCCGCTTCACCCTCAGTGACCTGGACAACGAGAGTCCCGCACAGAGCTTCTTCATCTCAGTCCACACCGTGCAGAAAGGTCAGAGGTCATATTAACCATGCATATTATTTTTGCTGGTGTTGCAACAACGATTACAGGACAGACGCAGAATTCACGGACATGTGACGTGAACTCATTCAAGTTAGAACATTTAAGTTTTTACACGACAACAACAATAAGCAGCCTGTACTCACACACACACACACACACAAACACACACTCTGCATCTTCACATACCTCAGCCCTCCGTGGTCCCGCTGGCCTGTCCAGGTTCATATATTATTGAGCGTCCCCTCCCTCCTGCTCGCTGTGCCAGCTTTGCCAGTCGGGTGAACACAGAGCGGCGAGGCCTCGGCCCTTCTGGCTCCGGGCCCTCTGATCCTGGAGGAGCGGAGGTGAGAAACGGCCGACCTCCTCAGCCGGTGAATAATTAACGGAGGGGAGGTGGAGCAGCTGTGGAGTGGCGTTGGCTCGTCTCCTCTGGGTGCTCCTCGCTCCTCTGGGTTCTCCTCCTCTTCCTCCTCCTCCTTCTCCTCCTCTAACAATGCTTCAAACAACTGAGACACTTTGGTGTGTTTACTTGTGTCAACTTAAATCAGTTTGTTCCCGTCATCTCTTTATTATCATCATTAAAAGTTCATCCAAATGTTGTTCATCCAAACAACAAGATAAACACTTTTCTGTGTGTAGTTTTATGTGCCAAACTACATTTTTAATATATTAGACTGTTTCTTAAAACACTGTCATGGTGACACTTTATTTTTAATTATTAGGACACGTCTTTATTTATGATAGAAACAACATGAAACTAATGCATCATACATCTAAATATTAGTAAATTATACAGAAAATGTACAGAAAAAAAAGTGTTTCCCAAATGTTTGCTTTATTGATTCTTTTAAATCTGATTTTCTCCAGTTTTTTAACATTCAAAATACAGTAAATGCTCATAATTCCCCAGATTTATTTTCACCCAAAATAATGACCTCATATCTAAAAGTTAGCAGCTAAAAACTGCCCCAACCCTTTTAAAAAGAAGAAAAAACATATAATAATTATATGTGCCAAAAATAAAATCAACTAAAACCAAGTAAACTAAAAAACCAAAGTGTCCCTCTGGTGCGTTGACCTTTGCCCTCCAGGTGACGTAGTGCTGCTGACCAAAGACGTGCATCTGATGGAGGGACAGCGCGTTGTCCTCAACACCGACGTCCTGCTGGCGTCAGACCTGGCGGGACATCCGGAGGAGCTGATCTACACCGTGTCCCTCCCGCCTCGTCATGGCCTCGTCCACGCCGTCCAGCAGCCCGGCGTCCCGCTGATGTCCTTCACACAGCTGGACGTTGCCGCGCACCGAGTGTGTTACACGCACGACAACAGCCATGACGCCCAGACTGACTCCTTCAGGTCAGAAACTCCCTCTTTACACCTATATACCATATTTACTGCAGAGCTGCAGGCTGGAGGCAAAAGACCGGGTTCGAGAATGCACGTACGTACTAAAAGAGTGACTTTAGTAACAAGAACTACACGTTGAAACCAGAGTAACACGTGTTCGATTGTTACTGTTGGTGTTGAGCAGCTGTTCTGTTTGACTTTGGCCCTCTCAGCTAAGTGAAGCTATTTTGCAGCACAGCATGAAATTATGCTCACATCAGAAGAATAAATGGCAAATTATCTGCCTGCATATTGTGAGAGGAGGATATTACTGTCAGCGTCGCGCCCCAAAAACGTATCACACACAACATTTGGCCGACGAGAGAAAACTGGGCAAAAAAAATTGTCAGCATCAGGAGACGAGAGGCTTTTTCTGCTGCAGTATGTTTATCTGCTTTTCCAGCCAATTTGGCAGGCAGCGGGATTTTTTAGAGGCGGGAGGAGGGTGTGTGTGTGTGTGTGTGTGTGTGTGTGTGTGTGTGTGTGTGTGTGTGTGACCTGGAGTGTGTGGCGACCCCGGGTTTGTCACCCAGACCTCTGCTGCCCCGACCGGCTGGTTATCTGGCTCTAAAAGACTCAAAGACTCAGACTGACAGACAGAAAACCAGACAGAGAGACGAGTGTCCAGGTAGGCAGACAAAAGCCCTTGATGTGTTTGACTGGAGAGTTTATTCAGACAAATGAAACCAACATTTTAAACTGCCGTCAGATTAATGTAGAGGGTCAGAAAGTGGCTAAAAAGACACCTGAATCTGTACAATGCATGGCGTTGCATTGTGGGTAATAAATCTCTGCAAAATCTTACAGCTGTGCCACATTACTGCAACGTACGTCATCACAGGTGAACAAAACAAAAAACAAAACCAAACAACCTGCAAATGTTTTATACGACAGTGACGGGAAACTGTCGACCACAAGCGGAAATCTTCACTGGTGGTGTGTGTGTGTGTGTGTGTGTGTGTGTGTGACAGCAGATGATGAATGGGCATTATTAGGAGAATAACAACAGCGCTGGCACGGCGGCGGCCAGAACGGCGGCCACAGACGGCCGTCCCTGGGCAAATGTGGCCGACACCGGAGCCAGATGTTACACCGGGACCTGCCTCTGAGTGTGTGTGTGTGTGTGTGTGTGTGTGTTTGTGTGTGTGGTGGCCGGTATGCTGAGGCCCGGGGCAGTTTGTCAGCTGCAGGGCTGCAGGGCTGAGAGGCAGATTGTGTTGGCAGAGGGCTGAGAGCAGGACAAAATCTATAACACACACACACACACACACACCTTGTCAGTTGTCACCACAGTGTGTGTGTGTGTGTGTGTGTGCCATATCAATATGAACACCAAAGCTATGAATGAAAACAGGCCTTTATGTGAGTGATTGATGACTGAAGCTGCTGTGTGTTACTCAAAGGAAAAGTCCCGAGATTAATTATTAATTAATTAATTATTATCAAACTACATCTACAGTCACATGTTCTTCTTATTACTTTTATATATTTCTCAGTGAAATATCTTCACTTCTAAAATAAACAGAAATTCTTTCATAAGACTTTGAAATATTTGCTTTTTCTCCAGGTTTTATAAAATAGCCAAAGGAATATTATTTATTATATCTATATTCTATAATAATTTGATGTAGTATGGTGTTATTTCTCTGTGTTGAGTACAGAGCTAGCCTAGCTTAGCATAAAGACTGAAAGCAAAAGGAAACAGCTAGCCTGAATCTGTCCAATGTCTGTCTGTGTCTGTGTTTAGCACTAATTAGCAAATGCTAGCATGCCAACAGGATAAATTAAGATGTTGAGATAAAATGTAGTTTTGTCTTCTCAGTTTTGTCGTCACCAACGGCGACTCGTCCCGCAGCGGGACCCTCCACTTCACCATCGAGCACGGCGATCGCATCCCGCCCACCCTCAACCGCAACACCGGCCTCCGGCTGCAGGATGGCGCCACAGAGACCGTCACAGCCGACCAGCTGCAGCTCACCGACCCGGACACCACCACGGCCAACCTGAGCTACGTCATTACGCAGCCGCCGCGCTACGGCAAGCTCCTGCTGAGAGGAGTCCCGCTCTCCCCGCCGCTGAGGTTCACACAGACGGACGTGGATGACCTGAACCTGGCTTACCGGCACGACCCGGGCAGCCCAGCGGATATCGACCGGTTCTACTTCCTGCCTACTGACGGAAACAACAGAGGATACTTGGAGTTTGGACAGTTGAGAGAGGAGCCGGCTGTCTTTAACATACAGGTGAACCACACACATGAATGTTTAGCGCCTCCTACAGGCTGCAGTGTTCATTACAGCCACATTAGTCTCAGTAGTGGAGCTACATGAAGCTGAATATTAATAAGAATACTCATCACCATCACGTTTGTTGTTTTGAATCTTGTTGTCATTGGAAAACAAATCAAACAATCAAACAAACAAACAAACAACCTCTGAAATATAGTGGAGTGGAAGTATAAAGTAGCATCAAATGGAAATACTACTTATTGGCTGAGTTAGATTATTTTAATTAAAACGGTGAAGTCAGTAACTCGTCCAGCAGTTGAAGTCTGAATGTTTCTCAGGTCTCATGTTAGCGAGCGCAGTTTGTTCCCACCGAGGCTGCTGGTTGATGTTAGAGGTGAAGCTGCTGACTGAAGTACACTGATAAATATTTGAAGCAGAGAGCAGCAGGTGAGCCAAGACTCCAAGACCCCCCCTCCACGGCACACACACACACACACATGTCGCATGTTACCTGCTCACACACACACACACACACACACACTGCCAAACATGTTGTCCAATCAGAAAAAGCTTCCAGTCTCTCAGAGGCTCAGGACAGTCGGTCCGGCCAGCGTGTTAGACACCTGGCTGCCTGTGTGTGTGTGTGTGTGTGTGTGTGTGTGTGTTGAGTGTAAATGTTTATAACATGTACAGTAGATGAGTGTTTTCCCTCATGTGGTTATAAACGTGTGTGTGTGTGTGTGTGTGTGTGTGTGTGTGTGTGTGTTTAAAGACTTGATGAATATTTCACACTGAGGAGCAGACGGATCCACATTTCATCTGATCAAACTGCTTCTTTAACTAATATTTAGAGAGAAATAATTATAATATATATAAATAATTATTATTTCTCATATAAAAGTACTGCAGGTGTTCAGAATCACAAAGTACAATAAGAAAAAATGTGATTAAATCGAAGTAAAAATATCCTGTTTTACTAATTCAGGATGAACTTTAACAGCAGGATGTGTTTAAATATGCAAATATATTTTCTTTATTGATTATGAACTTTGGTTATTATACTTATACGTTAATTCAGGGCTTATCGATTAATCATTTAGTCAATATAATATCAGAGTCCGATTAATGTCTTCTTTACAATTATATTAAAGCACCTTATTGTGGAAAAGTTGTTTGTTTGAACTTTACTGGTTAGTTAATTATCATTACATGTGACATCATTGCACGTCTGTCCGTCCTGGGAGAGGGATCCCTCCTCTGTGGCTCTTCCTGAGGTTTCTTCCACCTTTTTCCCTGTTAAAAGGTTTTTTGGTGGGCAAGTTTTTCCTCACTAGAATCGAGGGTCTAAGGACAGAGAGTGTCACTCCTTGTACAGATTGTAAAGCCCTCTGAGACAAATGTATTGTGTGATTTTGGGCTATATAAATAAAATTTGATTTGATTTGATTTGAATAATTCTTGATTAATTTCATATTTTTTATTAATTATTTAATCCAGCAACATTTTTAATTAAATACTGTATGAACAAGTCAGAAGAAATGAAAGTAATGAAAGTACAAGAGTCGCTCTGATCGGATTATTGAACGTGGATGGAGCGACATCCAGTGGCGGGAAGGCAGAACTGCACCATAGAATAAATAATACTATTGATCTGGATTCACACCAGAAATTCATTTACTTGACTTTCTGTCAAATATGAATAAGATTTTTTAAAAATTTCATTTACCAAATAACAAACTGAAAAATTATCTTTGGCATAGATATGAACTAAAACAAGGCAGTCGACAACGATGTAACGCAACCTGTCAAAATAAACTATATACACTATAACATTTCTATATTTTTGCATCTCTTTACACAAATACACAAGTAGTAGTAAAAATTGTTCAGGTTTCAGCTTCTCAACAATGCAGTAAGAGAAATATTTAAAATACTACTAGTAACAGATAAAAATACACAGTATTTCTTTTCATTTACTCGTCATGTGTTTGTTTAGGCAGAATAACATCGAAGAGTTTGTTTGTTAATTAATTTATCTGCATTTCTAGGATTAATCAAGTTAGACGAGTATTTAAATTGACTTATTGATTGTTGTTTTAAGTCCTGAGTTTCTTGAGTTATAGGTTAACGTGAGTCTTTCTCTTCTCTCCCAAACCTTTGTCTCTTTGTCTCTCCACATGCTCCTTCTAACAAAATAAGAAAATAAAGGATGTATTCTGCAGGTTCTCGCTGCTCCTCTGTTCTGTTCTTGCGGTACTAAATGGTTTTAATAAATGTCTCCTGGTGTCTTCAGGTGGATCGAGTGGACCGGACACCTCCCAGTCTGACCACCAGGCGGAGTCCCAGCTTGGTGGTGGATCTGGGCGGCGGACGCTTTGGCATTTTCATCACTCCCAAACACCTGCAGGCCTCCGACCCCGACAGCCCCTCAGAGGAGCTGGAGTTCTCCATCACCAGACCTCCTCACTTCGGCTACCTGGAGAACGCTCTCACAGGTCCGTCTCTCTGTAAGTCTTTATGTTGTAGTGTTAGTGGATCGACATTGTCCATAGTTGGATTCTCTGTCCTGTCGTCCTGCCAGGCGCCTACATCAAAGGTCGTTTCACCCAGCGGGACGTGGATCAGCGAGCCGTGGTGTTCGTCCTCCCAGCCGACATGGAGGTGACGGCAGACAGCTTCCAGTTCCGCCTCACCGACCCGGCTGGTAACACCATGCTGCCTGAAATGTATGTTTGCCTGACCACATGATCAGGGATGATGCCGTCTGCACATTACACACAGTTAAAAACTTCCTTTTTATCTTGTACTGTTCCTTTATGTAGCCCTTCAGTTCTTAAACAGGCCGTTTTAGCTCCTGTCTCTTTAAGGCCCGCCTCCTGATGAGCCCACTCTGTTCTGATTGGTCACCTTCAGGAAGCAAATAGTCTATAGTAGCAGGATTTAACTTTTTTACTCCAACTGTGAACTTCTCAAATCTATCTGTACATGTTGAAGTTGAATCAGATTTGAAATATGAGAGCGGACAGCAACAACGATTACAGAACAAACGCACATTTATAGACACAAAATGACGACTTTTACCATCCTGGCTCAGACACAGTGGGAGCGTGTTGTGTTCGGTATATGAAGGATTCAGTGTGTGTCCTGCAGACTGGAGCTGTTCTGGTCTCGGGTGGAGTTGTCAGCGACCTGCTACAGAACCTGTGAGACAGCAGGGACGCTGCAGATCCAGATCCAACGCAGCGGGAGGAGCATCGACCCGGCTTATGTTGCTATCCAGGTCTGACTGTGATGCATATTTTCATTTAAAAAGTTCTGACTATGAAGAAAATGATCATTATTAAGTTCAGGAGTCGGTGGTCAGTATTTGTTTTATTCTCTTGTTTGTGCAGGTGGAGGAAGGATCGGCTAAATCCGGCAGAGATTTCACTCACAGCACCGCCGGTCTCATCCAGTTTGATCCAGGTCTGACTCTACTGGAATCTACTGGACTCTACTCTGCTTTATTTAACAGACAGGACATGAAACTCTCTGGATGAACCATCAAAACAAATTAATCATAAAGTCAAATAAAGAGAGAAGTCAACTACAACTCCCAGAGAACATTGCTGTTAGAAACATCCAATCAGCTGAAGCTTTTAATGATGGTTCTGTGACGTTCTGTCGATGTTTTGTTCCAGGGGTCAGTGTGAAAACGTGGAACATTTACCTGATAGACGACGGTCTAGAGGAGAACGACGAGATCTTCACTGTCACCCTGAAAAACCCAAAGAACGCCGTGCTGGGACAGAGGATCTCTGCTACCGTCGAGATCATCGACCCCAGAGGAGGTGAGCAATCGTCAATTTTTCTGTGTCCACCTCTTTGTTGTTGTTTAGGCCGAACTTCGTGTTCTTATTGTGTTTTTAAATTCTGGTGGTAAAGACGCCACCAGACTAGATGAAGTTATTGGTGACACCAATCACTTAATTGATTATTAAGTGATTGGTGGAGGTGGATGGTGTCTTCTTTATGAATTTATTGGAAAAAACAAGTAGTGCCCTCTGCTGTCCATTAGGAAGGTGTGACCCAGACGACCTGAAGGTGGAAGAAGACAAGAAGCGACTCCCTCACCCTCCTCCTCCTCCTCCTCACCTCCCACCTTCCCGGCCAGAGGAGGAGGACCCTGTCACCGACATCGAGGCGGAGCTGCTGTGGGAGAACCAGCCTCACCGTCCCAGAGGTGACGTCCCAAACCGCCTGGACTACGGAGAAGGAGAACCACAGGACCAGGCGGCCCCGAGCTACAGCCACATCTACTACCACAGCAAGCAGCTGCCAGGGAGACGCACAGGGAGCATCGGGAGCACCGGGAGCACCGGGAGCACCGGCAGCACCGGGAGCATCGGGGGCACCGGGAGCACCGGACACAGGGTCACAACGAATGTGTGAAGTGTTTTATTGAGTTTTACCTGCCAGATATTCATTTTTCCTGCTAGTTTCCATCTAAATGTGGCACAAATTTTAAATTCATTTACATAATATCATCAAAAGAAAACTTATTGTGTAAATAGTTGGTGGTCTCTTTATTTTCTCCTGGTGTTCAGGTCCATCTGTCAGGAGAGAGGAGGTCTGAGGAGAAGGTTTGGACGGTAAGACTCACTGTGACTTTATCCACAGATACATCAACACACACACACACACACACACACACACACACACTCTGTGGTGATGTCTGGTTCTCCTCTTCCTCCATCAGTTCCATAGTCTGACTCCTCTCCGGCTGGAGGAGCTGAGACCAGGCGGCGTCGGGTGGGGCTGGTCGCCTCACAGTCGTCTCCTGCAGGAGCTCCGAGTCGATGATGCTCCTCTGATGGATCATCCATCACCCAGACAGCAGTCGGAGCTACAACAGCGCAAGGTGCAAACACAGATATTCAGACAGCTGCTTGTCACTTCCTGCTATAGATGTGAAATAACCGCGTCTTTGTCTGTTCAGACGCTGAAGTCAGTCAGCAGCTCCTGTCCTGATGGTTGGACTCACTACAGGAGACGCTGTTACATCCTCAGCTCATCGGTGGCGAGTTGGGCCAGCGCCGAGCGAACCTGCTCACTGCTGTAAACAACACACACACACACACACACACATTTATTTTTCATTCACTATTATCTACATTGTAAAACACAAGATGTCAAAACTATAAAAAGTGTTAAAGCCAAAATATGTTTAATTAAATAATGATTCCTCAAAGTAGAAATCTGTACTTTAGTCTGATGAGTCCAGAAGTGAGATGTCAGTATCTGCATGTGTAGTTACCACCGTGAAGCATGTAGGAGGAAGTATGATGATGTGGGGGGAGGGGCCTAACCAATGGTCTAACCCTAAACCTGACTTAGTATATCTAGTTTAGTAGGTTTACTGTAGTTGTCTCTGTGTGTATAACATTAGTTCTTCTTACGCTCAGGTTTAACAGCAGTCTGACCAGCGTGCGGTCCAGGAGAGACATGACCTGGCTGTGGAAGTTCGCAGGCAGGAAGCCATTTTGGATCGGTGAGTGACCGCGTTCATCACGTCATGGTGAACACCTGAGTGAAAAGTTTATGACTCAAACCTGTAAGTCAAACCTGAACCTAAATACTGATCAGTAATCAGTAATTGTATAGTAGGTGTTGGGCGTGTCCATAGGGTCACCTGATTAATCTGAACACTGAAACGCAAATCTGTTTTCAGTTTTTGGACTTTTTCATTAATCTTTGATTTTTAGAAAGTAACTAAAGCTGTTGGATAAATGTAGTGGACTAGAAAGTACAATATTTCCCACTGAGATGTAGTGGAGTGGAAGTATAAAGTAGCATAAAATGGAAATACTCAAGTAAAGTACAAATACCTCAAGATTGTGTACAGTACTTGGTTACTTTCCACCATTGTTGGTGTGTAATTCTTCTTCGTGTTTCCAGGTCTGTCTGGAGGTCCGGGCCGCTGGACGTGGGCTGACGGTCGGTCGGTGTCCTTCTCTAGACTGAGGGCGGCTCCGCCAGGCCGCGGTCAGTCCGACGTCGGCTCAGACTGTGTGCTGGTTGAAAACCCAACGAGCTGGATTTCCACAAGCTGCTCCGCCGAAACGCAACACACATTTATCTGTTCATCGCTGGCTCACACTCACTGAGATATATATATAGATATATATATATATATATATATTATATACTGCTACCAGCCCTGTCATAACAACCTGTGTTTAAGTCATATTTAATGTCATGCAATGATGCTGCTCTGTACATTAGTTTTCATATTGTTGTCATAATAAAGATTGCTGCACAAATCGAAATATGAGTCTGTAAATTAAGATGCAGTTTTTCAGCAGTTTTTATATCAGGTTTAAATTCAGCTTTTTGCATAAAAACTGATGAAAATCTGTATTTTCTGTGCTACAATTGTTTTGTATTGTCCAGTTATTCAGTTTATTCAGTAACACTCCATATATAAGAAAATCAAACAAGAAAGGAAATATTAAAAAGTCTTTATTTTTGTGGCTAAATCATTAAACAGCCAACATGTTTTGACTACTGTAAGGTCATCAGGACTTTAGGTGTAGCCTCACCTACAGTATATAATAGCAACAGCCAATAGGAGGCAATCACATGACCCGCATAATTACATGACACATGAAACAATAAAACAATGTAAACAATGGAAAACCAAATTGCCAATTATGATGAAATTACACAGAAACAATATTACAAATTGTAATGAAAACAAAAATAGGTACCAATATAAACGTCACAAGAACTGAATATGATTCATTTTTTGTCACCTTTTACTCATTATATACACCAGATCAGTGGTTCTCAAAAAAAAAAGATTCAAGATTTTTTATTTGTCATTTGCCCAGTAAGACAAACAGTCACACTGAACAATGAAATTCCTCCCTGACAACACAAATACCACACAGACATTAAGTGGAAATCACAGAAATACTGTACATAGAAATAAAGTGTGAACACAAAATATACAGATTAGACAAAAATATACAAATTAGACAAAAATGATGAAATGGTAACAGATAGGGGTGTGACGAGACACTCAGTTCACGAGACGAGATTTTAAGAAAACTAAATTATGAATTATATGAATGCCTGGACAACAGACTTTTATTTAATTTTGTTTTTTTGTTTTCCGACATCATTCGGCTGCTTGTTTGATCACAATTTAAAAGTGGCGGGGGCGTCGCAAATAGTTATGCATGTGTTTTCCGGCTGCTTGTTGGACAACAAATCTTGCGAGACCAATTTCCAACCCGACGAAAAATCTCGCAAATTTTCTCTCGCGAGAATATCGCAAATTTCGCAAAAATCGAGAATCGTCACACGAGATCTCGTCACACCCCTAGTGACAGAATATCTAAACATATGTACTGTATATACACATAAGGTTTCAATGTACAGGAATGATCATCATTTGCTGTGATAAAGGTTAAATTTAGTTCACAGTGAATCATTGGCTACCAAACGTATTTTTCCACCATCTTCAGTTGCACATGTCTCTGTTCAATCAAGTACCCTAGTTTTCATGCTGAATATCGTATGCCAGGGGTCCACTGATTGCAAAACCAAGGTAGAAAGAAATCTTTTCTGTGCTGAAACCAGTTCTTATTCCACCAATAAGAGCTGGACGCACAGGGATCCTCAGTTTCCCATAATTTGCAAACACCTCTCCTTGCTCAATGGTTCCACTGACTCGAAGCAGGCGGTTGATGATGGCTTTGTCTTTAAATATGTCTCCGCTACGCCAAAGTTGCGCCAAGGTATCACGGCGCATCTGTATCATTTTAAAATTCTCATCAAGTTGGGGTTTAGAGATAAGCCTCTTGAGTCCCTCTTCTTTCCCCAGGTAGAGGTGGGCAACGGTGCTCCTATGTCGAAACAACTTTGACAGATGTTTGCGGGATGAGTTTCGAATTGCATTCACATATGTCCCAATTTCTGTGTTTTCCTGAGTAGGACTTGGCCAGAGTAACAGCAGAGCCAGGTAGTATGGGTCTGGGAAGGGATGCCGAAGACCTACATCTTGCAGAGTCTTCAAAAGCAGGGCAGAGATTTGGTTGTAGTTCTTAACATGTTTAGATTTTGGTTTTAAAAGATAAAGAACTATGTTTGATAAAATATAATTAATCGTTTCTTTTGTCTTTTGTTTTTTGTTGCTGAATTGTTGTTGCTGTTGCAAGAATGCATAGCACTCTGTGATCCTCTCAATCTCTTCGGCAGGTTTGTCCAAATGCTGAAGGATCCCTGCGAAAGTATCCGCTTGTTTCTCTTCAAGAAACAACCTTTGTTCTTCGATATTAATTTTTAAATTGAGATTAGGATTTTTTTGTCTTTCCTTTTTGATTTCATCCGGCGATGTGCAAAAAAGACTTACATACGTTTTGAAATGACCAGAGATGGTCCAACGATTCTTCGTGTCAAATTCTGAATTGTTTCCTTTTATGTACGTGAAGTAACAGTCAAGCAGGTCAAACATTTCTTTCACTTCAGTTTTCAAATTGAGGAGGAACTGCTCGTGTTCTCTGATGATCTCCACATATCTGTTGTTGATCTCGTTGTCAGTCTTGTAGACGCTGGTGATCGGGATCACTTTCTGCAGAAAACTCTGCAAGTACTTCTTCTTCATTGGATCGCTTTGTTCGAAGAACGGCAATTTGCCCAAAATCTCAAAGACCAGGAAAGCAATTTCCAACACGCCCACATAGCCGTAGATATTATACGACTTTCTGGGATAGTCATCTGACTCATCATCAGCGGCTACCTCCTCCGGTTCATCCTCTGGGTTTGCCAGCTCTTGAGCTCTTTTAAACGCTCTGATAGCATTATCTGCTATTTTAAAGTTTGTGGTTAAATCTTCTGGGTTATGTGTTGTCTCCTGCTTTTCTCTGTGCATATTGGTCTTTAAATTGCTTTTGTACACCTGTCCAATTGTGTCAAATGTGTATGGATTTTGCTTGATGTTCTTGGCCTTTTCTGCCCATTTCAGAGCCTCTGTGAAATCACGCTCGTTGATGTACAGATATCTCGCCAGCGCCTGGGGAATCGATGCGCTTGTTTCAAACCTAGATGATGCTCTCCCAAATATTTCTTGGACAGTTTGTCTCCCTTGCTGGCTGTGGATTTTATCTACGAAAGAAGAAAATGGCTCCCTCTCATCTCCATCTTTCTTGCGCTGCCTTTCAATCAGCATCCGTTGAATTGAAAGCTCGAATCTGTCTTTGACAACTCCAACGCTGAAGAACAGATCACAGTGAAGAATCTCCATAGCGATATCGCTTACTTTTAAATAGTACGTTCTCTCAAACTCCTCCAGACAGGCAGACGCTATGGTGTGATGAAGGATTCGGAGGCCTTTGTATCCGCCCCACTCTTCAACTGTGTCTATGATCAGTAAGTTTGCATATGGCTTCATTCTGTCCAGTACACTGTCCTCCCGCCAACGTATCATTTTCATCCCAAGAAAATCCTCGCTGAGAGAAATAGAGATTTCAGATTCTGCCACATAGGTGTTCAGTAATGCCAGGAAGGCAAACAGTCGATCCGTCTTTGTGCTGAAATCAAAGTTCTCCAGCGTGTTACGAGCAAGATCTTCTACATATTTTTTGTCGAAATTGCTCTTCATGATCATGAAACTGTAAAAGTTTTCAGGCTTTTCGTGAGTTTCTTTGAGCTCTTTGAGTTTCTTTTCAAACTCCTTCTGCTCTTCCGGTGTCAGCGAAGTGGTAATGTACTGACACGGTGTTGAATTGTGTTGATTGTGCTGTCTGTATTGCTCTATCGGGCTATGTGAACGGACACAGTTAAGGATGATGATTTTGCAGTTTTGCGCGTCATCCATATTTATGTTGGAGAAATCCTCCATAGCTTTACGGATGCAGATCACAAGATCATAAGGATTCTTGGTTTCCTTTGAGTCATCGACTAATAGCAAAACCGGAGACGGTTTGTCACTTTCAAGCATCATGAGTTGGAGAATTTGAATGGCAACTTCATCTTTTGCCAGCGTGTTGTCTTTCAGTATAGCACATCTGAACTCTTGACGGAGATCCCACATCACATGCATTGCTAAGGTGGTACCGCCACAGCCTGGATGGTGGAAAAGATTGAGCAGGTTGACTGATGCATTTAAATCTCTCGACTGAGACCTAATCATCTTCTTCACATTTTCATACTTGTCTCTCTTAATAAATGGCTTTTCTGTGTCTTTGTCACAGAAATAGAAGTTCCACCATTTGACTTTGCCTCCTCTGTAAAATTCCTCCTCAACTTTGATTCTGCAGTCGCGGAACTCTTGACTGTTTTCATCATAAATGTTTTCACACTGATTCAGACACAAAATGTCCAAAGCTGTCATCAAATCTTCACCTTTCTGCGTCAGAACAACAGCACTGGAGTCTGACGAGGGAAGAAGCCTTCCAGACGACTGATTGAACGGCCCGAGTGCCATTACAGTCCCATTGACCTCACTGAGGCTCAGCTCGTATATGGATAGCGGATCGATATCACAGTCACACTTGTCTTGTATCAGCTCCGCCCATTTCTCATACGTGCTCTGAGATTCACAAATAGTGACGATGTTCTTCTCATCAGTGTGTTTTATGAAAGACTTGTAGGTGTCAAAGATCGGGTTTTTCTCAGTGTCTACAGGTGAAAGTAGGAGGAAGATGATGAGACTTCTTCCATGACGGAGAACTTCAGGGTTGCAAATGAAAGAAACCAACTGCTCTACATCTCTGCAGGATTTCCTCAGCCACTTCTTATAGTCTAACTCTCTGTTTGAGTCGCCGTCAATATCGTGTCTGCCATTGCAGAAGACCCAACTGGTCTGTTTGTAGAGGTTAAGATTCTTTATCACCGATTCAGTCTGCCCTTGATATTGTGACGGTGTGTGCTGATTGGCCACTCTGGACTCTCTGTATGAATAACACAGTCCGCCTTTAGAAGCAGACTCGGGGTCAAAGTCTAACACACAGAACAGTTTCAACTTACTCAGAAACTGGAGGTACTGCACTTGTTCTGGACTGCTTTTGTTTGCAACAACAACAAATCTGTCATAGTTGTCCAGTGAGTTCCCACCACAAGTCAACAGATTTTTAAGTTTGTCACCCTGGTTAGCTTCTTTCTTCAAAACCTCTTTTGAAGAACACTGCTGCATCAGTTGACCTATATGAAGAGCAAAATAAGAACATTATTAAGTAATCAAATACACACATCTCCCTCCAAGATCACTGGTTCCTACTTAAGACATAAATCTTTAATGGCTCAGGCTGCAATTCTTGCTTGTTAGTAGGTTTTAGTGGGTTTGGTCTTTAACTGGATTTGTTAAGTAAGAAAAATATGAAAGGTTGTCTTCAGCATTAACAAGGATAGTAGTTTACCTTCAAATTAATTCAGATTTAATCAAACATACGAGTGCATTTATGTGTCAAGATAGAGACATTTTTACATTGGTTGTCTTACCCATTTTCTTTTCCAAATGACAAACCAGATCACACTGATTGATTTGTTTCAGAATATGTTGTGTGACCTGTAGGGCCTCATTGCTTCCGTAGCATTGAGTCATTAGCGTAGCAGTGTCCATGGTGTCCTTGCCCTCCAGTTTTCTCCGAGGAATCGCTTTGTGCTTCGATTTGGTGTATTCTTGTAAGTAGAAGTGAAACATTTTTAGGTCATCTTTTAAAAGGTTGTCGAGGGTTTGCTGGATCTCCACGGTGATCTGAGAGTCAGGTAGGGTTGTGGTCTGCAGAAAGAAAGGGTTTGTTATGCCTTTATGTGCCCCCCAAAAAAAGCAACTTCAAGTTTTTTCTCTTTATGATTTAACTGTATTGTATATTTAAAAAAAGAAATTTTACCACAACAGTTTCTTTCCTCCTGGCCTTCAAGCCTTGTGCCTTCGGTTGCTGTATTTCTTTCTTTTCTGAAGTTCTCTTGAATGGCAGATTTTCAGCCTTTTCCTCCACCGTTTCGTCAGGTTTTGATTTGGTTTTGTTATCTGACTCGGCTTGCTCGTTCGCTGTAGACTGAGGCAGATTCGGTTCAGGTTGAATAGGTTTCGGAGTTGCCTTTTGGTCTGTGCTGGTGTGAGGGATGGGTTGCAGTGTCGGCTCCGGTTTCTCTTTCAACTTACGAAGTTCTTCTCGGATCTTTACAGCCGGGCCGCTTTTCACATCTAGATCCAGAAAATCCTGTTTCTTAAAGCAAACGAGGCAATCTCCAGACACGTCTTCCTCCTGCAGCCGTTCAGCATATTTGCTATATATCTTCACATGCTGCACTAACCACTGGTACACCTGTTCCTTCGTCCAGTTTTCCACATACGCTGGAAACTGGGACTCATATTGTGATCCTTCCTTGAGTCTCTCTAGATAAGATGCGATTTTGACAGCAGGACCATGTTTTATTCCCAAGTCTACTATGTCCGTCTTATTATAGCCCTCTAAACAATCTCCAGACACTTCCTCCTCAATGAACTTGTCTGCACAAGTCTGATGAACTTTGACCTGTGTCATCAGCCATTGGTGGACATCTTCCTTCGTCCATTTTTCTATTTCAGGCGGTGCAGGTGGCTTCGTTGTGGAGCGTTTCATTTTGGATCGACTAAAAAACAAAAGTGAAACAGTCACAGATCAATATAGTGAAATAAAACATAATAAAATATTGTCTTAAGAATGATGAATGAGCATTTTAGTGTCTTTTGGTTGAGTATTGGACGTCAGGTTCGGTGGAGACAAACAAATAACAGAAGATGCTCTAAGATGGCTCTGACCTGAAGTGGCCCCTGCCTTGTCTTTTATACCCTTGGTCACGCCTACGTGACAGTTTGCACGATATTTGCAGCTGTAGACACCATTAGATAAGTTTCTAAATTTTCATTGGTGCCCCTAATCTCAGCTGTGGCAGGCGGCTCAGCTGCTGTCCTTCTCTGGCGACTTCTCCTTCTCTTCTTCTCCGCTCCGTACATGAGACTCTTCTCTCTCTTTTTTTAAGATTATCTCTTGTCAGTTTTACACCGATATCTTCACCGTTCCCTCTGGCCTTATTTAAAAAAAAAAAGAAGTTATTACTGCCTGTTTTACACCCTTATTTCTTAACCTTCTTCTAAGGATTTTTTTTTTTTTAAATATTAAAGTTTAATACACACACTTCTAAATTTTAACAAGTGCACTGAGTGAGATTATCAACTACATAATAAATGCTGAATCAAACATTTTGTGAAACATGAAATATGATTAAATCTAATGCTATAACATTGTTTTACCCTTCTTAAAGCTTCATCGTATAATATCACATTGAATCATCCTGCAATGCAATTGTTGTTCTCTTTGGCACATCACAAGTCTCAACAAAACATTATACTACACTTTATTTTAAACCATCGGCTGCATGTTTGTACAGGATGTGGTTTGAAGCTGCATTTTTGTAGCCTTCAGTCATTTTTTATGTTTAAACTTGCAACATTTTTATAGTCTCTCCTTGTGTCTGTTGAACCTGTATTAAAACATGAATTTAATCCTGGATTAACCCCCCAAAACAGGTCAAGATTAAAGGACACAAGGTCACATTTACATTATGAACAGCCTTCAGCTTTTAGACATGTTGTGTAAAAAGTGTTTGTAGGGCTGAACTAACCAGGAGAACAAAGACTTTATACGGAGGCAGATGACTGTTACTGTTCAGTTATTTGGTGTTAAATTCATTGTTCATCGTTTACATAAAACGTGAATTTCTCACCTTTTTTTAATTTATTGGATTCATCACGACGGATTTCAGCTGCTGAACATGAAGTTTGAAGTTAATCTGAAGACAAAAAAACAACTGCAGCGACTTCCTTTTACTGGACGGAGAGGAAAAATGAAAGTTAAGACCGACCCTGACACATCATTTCCTGGAATACCCGAATATCCCACCCTCAGAGCGGGCAGTGAACATCAACTAATACACGCACATACACATCAAACAAACAAACAACACAACATCACATTAGTGGATTAGTGATTGATAATAATAGAAATTTTTTACTGTTTGACATTTAAATATGTTAATTTACATTTACCTCAGTTATGACGTCCATCAACACCACGTCCACTCCTGCTGTTGATTTATTTATTTTGTTTTTTATTTGTGTGAAAGGTGCTAAATAAGAAACTTGTATTATTATAATTATTATTAATAATAATAAACATATAATAAGGATGATGATGATAATAATGATATAAGATGCAGTACCATTACTAATAATCTCTTTTAAATCACTCTGGTCTGGATGCAGCCAGCAGATGGCAGCACAACTACAAAGATCCTGATTGGTCCAATCATGCCAAATGACTCATAGCTCTGATTTCTTATTAAATCACATCTAATTAGTATCATGAACTTTATATGATGTTTACACTGAGTGAAATAATTCAACCAAAAACTCCACGTTAAGTAACATCAAGACATCTTGTGCATTATTTCATACATATTTGCCCAAAATTTGGCAAATTTGGGATAATTTTAGTTTCACTCTTAATTTATGCGTGAAATCATTCATTAAATCCATTCAGCAATGTATAAATAAAGGAGTCATCATTGTAAAAAATACCCATTAGTAGGACCTTGTGTTAAGATTATAATGTGCTACTTGCTAACGTGAGCATGCTAAAGTTGGCTTTTACCTTAAACCCAAAGACAGACGTGTAAAATTTAAAGTCAGAATAAACAAACAAATAAAAAACATTTAATAATATGTTTAATTGTTGGTGAAATGTAAATTGAATTAAAAGCCTAATTGTTTAGGTGGCACTTCATCCTCCGTACAGTTAAAACACGTCACAGTTTCGTATCATTGGTCATCACATCCTGCAAGAGTCTATACATTCATTTCCTCATGTACATCAGCCATTAGCGTAATATTACATTATGAACATGTAAACTGAAGCTTTAACACGTAGCTGTTGTTTATTTCAGTGATAATGGCTGAAGTGACATTAAAATCATAGCTGCGTTCTTGTCTTTCACAACAGACCTGATTTTAAACCAGAGCCCTGAGTCGTCATGCTGCATTCACGTCACTGGGGAATAAACATAAAATAAAAATAAAAATAAAATCAGCTGAATTATTTCACAGTTTAAAGTAACGACGAGAAAAAGATGTGATTGTAGTTTTCACCAGACTTTGAAACAAACTCAAATTTCCACGTGTCATATGACAACTAAAATCTCATCTAGACAATATTTTCTAGCAGTATTTATCGTGTTTTTTTTACAACATTTTTGAAAACAGTTTATCAGAGAAGGAGTAAAATATTTTATCAGTTTTGTGAACTTCAGAAATCTGTTCTGATATTTAGAACTGTATCTATCTAGATCTGTATTTTATTTTATATTTCTACTAGAACATCTTTGCATGATTTACAGTTAAAAATTCCTTATTTATGTTGTGCAGCCCTTCAGTTCAGCCTTAAAACAGTCTGAAACAGGCTCCTGTCTCTTTAAGGCCCGCCTCCTGATGAGTCCGCTCTGTTCTGATTGGTCAGATCTGATTTCAGAACAAACTACAGTAACAGGATGAGAGAAAGGCTACGGGACAGACCAAGAGGAGGAAGTAGATGTAACTATGGAAACAAGCCCTGGATTTTGACTTGCAGGCATCATTTTTATATATGTTCAACTTTTGGAGGTTCGACCGTGTTTAACATCTGACTACATATAAAAAACAGAAAATCACAAGCATGATATGTCCTATTTAAGAGATACGTTCATATTGTTACAGTGGAAAATAAATGACGTGTTTTTAATAGAAATGTGTTTGTAACATCAGAAAATTAATCTGCAACTATTTTGATAAAAGCTTAAATGAGTTGTTTCCTAAATTAAGAAAGCTTTTACTGAAAATCCTAAAAGTAGGACCGACTTTGTGTCACTCTAAGAAGTTTGACAAAAAACGGGCTCAGATCTGAACTTTTTCCCGCAGGATGTGAATGCAGCATTATTACAACCACTCACATAAAAGAAAATAACTAACAAATGGAAAAACAGCTCAGTTTCTGTCCATCCTAACAGTGTCCTCTCTCTGATCAAACAGTGTGGTTATCAATGTTGCCATGGTTACTTTATTATCTCTGACATACATAGAGAGAAAATGAAGAGGTTTGTAGTTCAGGTCCCAGTGCGAGTGACCTAGCTGAGGATTTTGTGGTAGGGGTGCAGGGGGAGGGAGGAAGTGAATGCCCGGATGTCGGTGATGAGCGTGGTGGTGTCCCGCAGCGACTGCGAGGAAGTCGGCAGGAAGTTCAGCTCACTCACTTCACCGTAGGCCGAGGAGGGAGGGTTGTCCGGGCTTTCTGAGCAGCCGCGGACGGCGTTCTGCTCTGATGGGTCGTTCTCCTCCAAACCAAAACCCACCACCTGATCCAGACGGGAAACACATTTTTATTTTTATTTTTTGCGTAAACTATTTTTGTTATCAAGTAATACTTAAACCTTTGTCTTATTTCTGAGCTGATACAAATAAAGTATTGTGGCTACAGCACAAATAAAAAAATGAATTGAAGTCAGTCACAGTAACGAGTGTCGGTAAACGTCCACAGACACAGACGTGTAACTTACGTGTACACTGAGCTTCCTGCTGCTGGCGTTTCTGTGCTCCAGGAACCAGGAGACCAGCTCGGCCTGAGTGAAGAGCTTCAGAGCTTCGATCTGCAGCAGAGACCAGAGCAGGTTAGAAACTGCTTCTGGTTACACATCAAGACATTTATTGTTACTTTAATATTTACACCTACTAACAGGTGGATGCATTACACAGATGACCTGAGTATTGATCCTGTATCTCCCAATACATATAATAGATTTTACTCCGTCTCACCTCCCTGTTGAGTCGGTCGAAGACGTACTGCTGTGTGACGACCTCGAACCAGTTGCGCTCCACTTCCTCTCCGAGGTGAGCGTCCTCACACTCCTTAAGCTTGATGAGAGCCGTCACCTGGGTCCTAAAGGCCTCCTCGCTCAGACCCGAGAGACGGTCGCCGAAGCCGAGCAGGAACTCTTCGATCTTCGCGTCAACAAACTCAGTGCTGCGAAGGCAAACGCAGAGTTTTTATCCCGCAGCGCAACACAGGAGCCGATGAGGGAGTTAAAATTACAAGAGGTCAAGCTCACCTGAACTTGGTGGCCTGCGTTTCCACGGTGACGGAGAATCCCAGAACCCCCGAGGTGTTCCTGCAGGTCGGGTACACCTGGTACCTGGAGGTCAGAGAAAACTATCGATCAGTGTTTCCCAAAAGTCATCAAATCGTTGTTGTTGTTGTGTTGTTGATTTAATTTGAACATCTTAGCTTAGCATTTTTGATATTAATATCAAACTTTATTGTGACTGTGGCCTTTTTATATTGAAATTACTCTCAGTGGTGCTGTGTGTTAGTTTTCATATGATGGGAAATGGCTGAAGCAGTAAGTGTAAACTCGATTACTGTAAAAATGAACAAAACTCGCCCCAGTGTCTCCTTTGTTCTGAGGAAGTCGAAGCAGGGCTCCTCCATGTGCATCTGTGGAGAACGACAGGCAGGTTAAAGATACGTTTTATTTTCTGTCAAAGGTGTTTAGTTTAACGTTTTAAAACTCACCACCATCAGCTCCATCAGGGCGTGCTCTCTGAGGTTCTTCAGCCCCGACTGTAACAAACAGATTCAAGATATTCTGTATACACACATCAAACATATGAAGAAAGAAACACGACTTCCATCTCTTAATAATTAAACACACCTCAAAATCACAACACTGCAAATACAGGATAAGGATATAATTTGGAAAGGTTAATCTTCACCTGGTAATAGACGGTGACCTCAGAGTTGGCGTCTCCCTTGTTGAGAGACTTGACTTTACACAGATGATGTTTTTGAGGCAGCTCAACCACGCGGAACAACACGGGGACCTCTGCTGGCAGCGGCTGGAACTGCAGCTTACTGCAGCGATGGGGACAGAGAGAGAGTCTCATGTTTTACCTGTAAGACTTGTGTTTTAATGTTGTTGTTCTTCATCTGTGATGTGATAACATCATGTTTTAACTTAGAGCAGGAAACATCTGTCATCCTGTCACGCTGCTTTACTCTGTGTATGATGAGGCGGGTTGACTGACTCAGTGAGTCCTCCTGCAAAATTAAATGAAGCAGGATACTCACTCAATGAAGTACTGCAGGAACTCTTTGGACTCCTGTTGGAGGAAACAAAGAGAGATTACGATCTACTTCATTATATCCTCTATGTGTGTGTGTGTGTGTGGGACAGGAGTTAACAGTGTGTCTGTCTGGATTATCCAGTGAGGTAAAGAAGACAAATAAGAGTAGTTTGCATGAAAACTGTTGACTCTGTTTTATCCAGAGTAACAAGAAACAAATGAATGTCTTTCAGGCTAAATTTCATTCACTCCACTCTCAGCGTGTCTCACCGTGCTGGTGAAGTTCCCCTGCACCAGACCCTCAGTGTACAGCTCCGCCTTCAACCCGGTGACAAAGGTCATGAGGTCATCGACCGTCAGGCCCTTCATGACAGCCTGATACTTCTGAATGACCGACCAGCGGCAGTGCTCCAGGATCAACAGACGTACGTCTCTGCAGACAGCAGAGAGCGAGAGTGTGTCACTTCAAAATACACCTGAAACCTCTCTGAGGGTTAGGTTTTCCCCTTTGGTGCAATTCAGACCAAAACAACCACACAGAGACTCTTTAGTGGAAGTGGATATGATATTAAGGCAGCTTCTGCTTTCTGTTCTCGCTTCCACCTCAGACGTTAGTGTGTGTGTGTGTGTGTGTGAGTAAGTGAGTGAGTGAGAGACGTACTTGCCCAGTCTCTCTGGTTTGATGAGGATGTTGAAGTAGGTCTTCTTCAGCTGCTCTGAAAACATGGCGAATACGCCCGGCTCAGCAGTGAACTCAGCCAGGTGATCCACGATCAGCTTCAACAGCAGCTGGGAGGGAAAGAGGGAGGGAAAGAGGAAGGAATAGGAGGGTGGAAAGGAGGAAGGAGGGAAGAAGGAATAGGAGGGTGGAAAGGAGGAAGGAGGAAAGAGGGAAGGAGGAATAGGAGGAAGGAGGGAAGGAGGGAGGGAAAGAGGGAAGGGAGGGAAGGAGGAAAGAATTGAAGGGTGGAAAAGAGGAGGGAGGGAAAGAGGGAAGGGAGGGAAGGAGGAAGGAATAGAAGGGTGGAAAGGAGGAGGGAGGGAAAGAGGGAAGGAGGAAGGAGGGAAGAAGGAATAGGAGGGTGTAGCTATTTTAATGACATCATCTCTTCTTCAGCAGCGGTTTATCTGCTAATATTCACACAGCATGTAGCTGCATGTTGTTTTCTCACCGGCAGCTTGTGGTTGAAGCCTTTCAGTCGGATCACCAGGCCGTGCTCTCCGGCTACCAGCTTGTACTCCAGCTGAGCCACGTCGGCCTCGTATGCCGGCTCCGCCAGGTTGTGAGCCAAGATGTTGACGAACAGGTCAAACAGCACCAGGCTGAAGGAGGATCAGCACAGTTAAAACACCGCAGCAGAGTCAGTTTTCCATGGATGTTCACAGGAGTTAGTTAAGTGCAAATAATGCAAATAAAGCATTGTATTGTCTGTATTTTTGTTAAAGTCGATGTTCTCGTACTTCTCAGGACTCTTCTGAATCATCGGAGAGATCAAGTTGAAACGAATATAAGCTGAAAGACAGAAAAAGATGTGATTGGGTGAAATGTATTTTATTTTATATTTATTTGCAGAAATAACAAAACAATTAAAAATTATGAAATTTATGAAGATTTATTTTTTTACCAAAAAGTAAAACAAGAAAAACACAGTAACATCTAAAACTGAATAAAGTTTAAACTGTTAGAAAATATACTTGGAAAAAAAATTAAAGTAAAAAAAATCAAGTCATTTATCATTTTATTTTATTAATAACCAGAGATATAAAACCAGCGGTGTCTTTATGAAGTGAGTAAACATCCGCCACAGTGCACAGCTTTATCTGACGTATCCTGGAACAACATGAGCTCACCTTTAGGTATCTTGAACTTGTTGTCCTTCTTGTACCACAGACATCCGCGGGTGTTGTTAACTATCCTGACGGGAAACTCCGAGTCCGGACAGTCGGACGCTTTCAGAGCGAAATCCGTCGCTGCGGCAGGAAATGAGAGAACGTAAAGATGAAATCTGATGATCTGATGAACAACTGTTGACGGTGATGTTTTGTAGACTGACGGTGTATAGAAATGTTATTCAGCTCCTGGTTGTTTCTTTTTGTGTGTGTGTGTGTTTGTACTGACCGATGAACTTGTTCTCAGCAGGAAGGTGGAGTTCAGGGTTAACGTCGAAGTCTCCTCCCCAGCGCTGAGCCCACTCCTCTGGGATATCTGATGCAAAGACAGGTGTTATGTAAACCGTCATCTTCCTTAAGTGACACTGAGCAGAGAATAAGCTGCATGGACATGTCCCACTTTTCAGAGATGTTTTGGGTCATCCATGGTGGACAGAAGATGGTTTACGCCACACAGATGTGATGTGATGGACTGGATGTGAACGTCTCAACTTGCTATTAGGGATGTTGAGTCCTTTAAATGAGACATTTGACACTTTTATTTAATTTTCTGTTATTTATATCCTGTTCTGATGTTGAACACTTTTTTTCTACCTTGCCTCCCAGCTGATGGCGGCTCGTTGTGCTTACACATAAACAGGCATCCGTTCAGCAGCGTTGGTTGCTAAGGTTGTTGCTAAGGTGTTTCCCATGTGTTGGCTCACCATGTGCGGATGCATTTCTATAGTTGACATTTGGAGTAAAGAAGGAGAAAAGGAAGCTAAATCCTGCTACTGTTTGTTTACGTTGCCTCTGGAGTCGGAGGAAGCTTCCTGAAGCTGACCAATCAGAAGAGTGCACTCATCAGGAGGCGGGCCTTAAAAAGACGGGAACTAAAACGTCCTGTTTCAGACAGAGGCTGAACTGAGGGGCGGCATAAAGCACCAGGATAAGATCAGTAAGGAGGTTTTAACTGGAAATCATGCAAAGATAAATTAATTAGTGACGGCTGATGCTGATATTGTTATTGTTATTTTTACCACTGAAAGAGACGCTCAGTGCAGCTAAACAAGAGAAGCCGCTATCGTACCTGCAAAATAGTATCATAGTATAATGTAATACAGTGTTGAGTATCCATCCTGTAAGGGTTTGTGTGTGTGTGTGTGTGTGTGTGTGTGTGTGTCGTACCCTCCATGTTGTAGTTGGTACCGAACCATTTCTCTTTGAGCGAACAGTGACCTTCGTTCTCTGGTGACAGCAGCAGCAGGTTTGATCTGTCTGGAGTCAGCAGGGACAGAGCAGCACTGATCACCTGCACACACACACGTACGCACACACACACACACACACACACACAGTCATATTTTTAATGGAAACAATATAAATATTGTTCTTGTTCTTCTGTTGTTAAAGCTCACACTTCTACTTTAACACTTTAACACTTCATCAAGAAAGATTGTTATTGTTGTTGTTGTTGTTGTCGTCGTCTATGCGGGGGGGTCAAAGACTGATTCTGGATCAGAGTCTGGCTTCAGGTCCTCATTACCTCCAGGTCAAACTCAAACATGAGCTGGTCTCCGGTCAGGAAGTCCTCTTTGGGAAACAGCTGCATGTTCTCACAGATGTTCTCCACAAACGCGATCGGCTCCGTCTGTTCAAACAAAAACACAAGAGTGACGTTTGTTATTATTAGTGCAAAATACGATAAAAGATGATAAAAGTTATTATGATTCACTCACATAATTAATCACATATCTAATGTGTTACATAAAAGCAACAAGAAGCTTCAAATATTTTGTATTCGCCCAAATGATTAACTTGAAAACAACCACATGCAGGATAATTAGCAACAACCGTTTACAACCTGAGAGCTGATCTCATTCAATCTGACATCTATTATTTCTACTCTTCTCATTATTATTATTATTATTATTAATATTGTAGCTTCAGTGATCACAGCTGATTAACCTGTTTCCCTGAAGCTGATTAAACTGATTGCTGATCACCTGCTGAGTGACAGAAGTGCGCTGCGTCATCATGTGGCTGTAAACTCATTTACTCTCTCAGTGTGTATTTGTGCTGCAGTACCTGCTCCTGATAGTGGAATTCATTGGCTTCAATCTTCTGAATTTCCTCATAGATCCTGGAAAAAAAAGAGGTTTGCTGAAATATGAAACTGTTGATAAATGACTGTTTGTACACGCTCATAATTCTGATTTTTGTTGACTGTGTGTGTGTGTGTGTGTGTGTGTGTGTGTGTGTGTAGCCTGACCTCTGCTGTGGGCCCAGAGTCTGGAGCATCTTCAGATACTGGAAGACCAAATCAACCACCTGCTCAGAGGAAAGTGAAGCTGTGAGTGAGGGAAGGAAACTAAAACTTCTCACTTTTATCTTTATTCATCAGTGAACCTTGAAACTGAAACCAGCAGCTTCATCATGTCTGGAAGATGAAGCCAGTGCAGAAAAGAAAAACCACGAGCAGCCTGGCTTCTATCAGGAAATATGTTTATCATTATGCACAAGAAGTTGAGCTCTCAGATTATTTTGATTTGTCTAATATGTGTTTGGTTGTAACTTTGCTGGTTAAAATGAAAGTAATCTGCAGACAGTTGTGTCCTTTCAACGGCTTCTTCCTGACATGAACTGTAATCCATAAATGATGATTTAATAAATGATTCATGTTTTAAAAAATGACTCACTTTTCTGTTTTTAACTGTCTGTAAGTATTTTAGGAAGAGCATGAATTACCAATACTTTTTTTTTTTTTTTCGTAAAATATGTTTATTATATATTATTTTGCATTTACCTGGTAGAAGTTTTGGTAGCCCTGGTCAGTGAGGGTGATGGAGATGGAGAATATGGAGTAGGTGGTGTTCTGGTCGAAGCCTGTCTCACTGTTTCCTCCAAATAGAGCCAGAGCCCAGCACCTACACACACACACACACACACACACAGGCGCACACACACACACACACACACACACACACAGGCGCACACAGTGTATATACCATGAGTCCCCTACACTTAAACTGACAATTATTCAATTAATCGCTTAGTTGTCAAATATTAAATTCATGTCATTTTCAGCTTCTTGAATGTGATTTTTCTGGTTTATTTAGTTTTCTATGACAGTAAACGAGATAAAACAAGACATTTCACAATGATTGAAATTTTTCACCATTTTCTGACATTTTATGGACCAAACAACTAACTGAGAAAACTATAATCGATGGTTGGTTCTCACCTCTTCCTGAGCAGAGACAAGATGCTGCCGGTTCCTTCGTGTCCAATCAGCCAGGAGATGTAGTGAAGAGGCTTCACTCTGACAGAAAACACAGAGACACTTCAGCCACCTGGTTGTTGTTTCTAGCAGGTAACTGTGATGGTATCAGTTTACTGCTGTAAAATAAAACTTTGTTAATATGGAAATATGACGCCTCAGTAGCTGTGATCTCCCTGAAGAATGTAAATCACTTAAAATAAAATATAACTGGAAATATATAACTAGTCTGTTCCTCAGTTTCCTATGAGGATTTGTCTTCAGCTGTCTCAGGGTGTCTCTGCAGGTCTGTGTCCTTCATCATGTGGTGTTAAGTGGCGAGTGTGACTCACCTGTAGTGTTTCCCCTGCGGAGGCACGGCCCAGCTGATGGTGAGAGCATGAACCTTCCTCACAGGAACCACTGCAACACACACACACACACACACACACACACACACTTCATAAACCTTGAATGAGGAAGGCTGCACACAGACTTTTAAATAAATCTGTCAATTAATTTCTCCAACAATCATTGATCTGCAGAAATTAGAAAAAGATATTCATATTTGTCAATCTGGAACCAGATAATTTGTTTTTCTTTTTGACAATCATATCGTAAAACTGCAAAACTAACCAAATAAAAATACATATTTTTAATATTAGATTATGGTGACACCCTGTATATCCCGTATACAAAACTCATCGCTGTCATTTCTACATGTTAAAGTTTCATATGTACCTTTTGGTTTTTAAAGTCATCAGAGCAGATTATCATGAAGATGGATGATCTGCTCTGAACTTTTAAAACATTTCATCATAATAATAAAATCTGACCTCTGTAGAGTTTGTTGAAGGCCGGAGTGTCAAATGGCTGCTGGAGGGCAGAGAAGTCGGGTCGAGGTTCACCACTGAAAACAAAACACACAAGCTTTGTTATATCCTTCTGATTATCACCATTTATCTTCTTCATATTTTATTTATTTTATTAATATTTCACCATTTCCATACTGCATAATATCAAAGTAACACAAACATATCTGTATATGCATTTATACCTGAAATGTGCTTTTTTTAATTATTTTTTTACTTCCATTTATACTCATCTATAAGTTTGTATGTAACAAAATAACATAATATTTTGAATATGTGTCATAATGGATCAAAACAAATAAATAATCAGGATAATTTCACCCGATACTATAATGACATTAATGGAGTGTGTGTCTATGTGATGAAGTCTTACTTGTTGGGAACTTTGATGAAGATCTCTCTCACCCACTGCTCCAGAGTGTCCAGGGTCTCTAAACAACAACAACAACAACAACAACAACAACAGCTGTTAGCTCTTTTAACTTTTTACATTTTAACATCTGCACACTGCAACATTTCAACCATAGTGGTTGTTGTCATGGGCTTGTTTTATCGAACATGTTCATTGATTCTGGGCGAGTACCTTTGGACTGAACGGTGAGCGTCATGTAATGAGCGGAGTAATATCTCTTCCAGAAGTCTCGGAGCCGCTGGTAGGTGTTGATCTGTTTCTCTCTGGGCCCGTGCTTTAATGTCTGAGCGTTACCTGATGGGAACAAATATCAAAGATATTCTAATATGCAGATGTTCGATAGTTATGTTGCTGTGGCTGTAGGTCCTTCCACATACATTTAAGACTTTTTAAAGCATTTATAAAGGGAATTTTTTTTATTTAAAAGGGAAATTTAAAAGCTGCTGTTGACAAACAAAACAACAAACAGAAAAGTACACGTTACATTTTTAAAGAGCATGACATGACAACGTGTGTCTGTGTGTGTGTGTGTGTGTGTGTGTGTGTGCTTCTTACCCCAGCAGAACTTGCTCATTGGGTGTCCAGGTTTTGCCAGGCTACCAAACAGCATCTCATTACGATGTGAGTCAGACGGCCGCGCTAACTGGTACTCTGAACAATCAGATTTATCCAATAATGCAAATTGTCAGTAATGTCAGTCATGTAAGTAACTGCAACCATCAGTTGTTTGGTATTTTTACTTAAAACGTGAACGTGTAAATGTGGCGACATGAGTTCTTCATCGGTGCGGACTCACCGCTGTCCACAGCCTCCACCTCTCTGTCGATGGCGTCTTCAATCATCAGAGGACAGATGAAGAACTGAGCCCACCTGAAACACAAAACACACACGTCTGATGTTTCTGATACCCGCCAACTGAAATCATGAAAATGGAGGTCGAGCATCATGTAAAGCCACCAGCTGACAGACCACAGTAACTGTTATTGTTGTTTTACATTATCTACAGATTTTCTTCCTGCAGACGGAACATCTTGAACCTTAAATCTTAAACACCTTGTTGAATCATTTGACGTTCAACCTCACCAGCTCGTCTCCTCGTCCGTTTCCGATCCACTAACTGCTTTTCTAAAAACAGCAACAGTAACAACATGGCTACCAAGAGCACATCAGTGGGCTCGGTAGAGCACGGCAGAGCACTCATGGTGATCTTTAATGAACCGGTTGACCTCCCATCAGAGAACCAGATGGCCTGCACAGAGCTGGCATGGACACACACAGGACACTGTGTCCTCACAACAGGAAAAAAGCCCCAAAAACCAGTATTCTGACTGGAAATCTCAGCATACGGGATCTGTTGCAGAGTCTGCAGTTTCCTCACCTGTCGAGCGCCTCTCTGAAATATTTCCTCTGCACGTCAAACTGGAAGATGGTTCTCTCGCAGTCTGTGGAGGCGTTGTCACTGCCGCCGTGCTTCTTTAAGAAGGCGTCAAAGCCGTTCTCCGCTGGGTATTTCTCACTGCCCATGAACACCACTAAGAGTCAGGGAGGAGAGGAGATAAATACCAAAAAAAACGGAGAAGAAAGGTCCAGTAAAACAGAAATAAGGACTGAAAACGTGTGGTCTGGTGACTGGTACAGAGGAGCTTTCAGGATTAATTGCAGGTTTGTTGTATTAGACAGCATTAGTTTTAGCTGCAGGTGTATCTAATAAACTGTATTTAGTATTTCTGCATGACTCACTGTGTTCCAGGAAGTGGGCGAGGCCGGGCAGGTCGTCGGGGTCACTGAAGCTCCCCACACTGATGCAGAGAGCAGCTGCTGCCTGGTGACACACACACACACACACACACACACACTTTCAAAATGTGCATTTAAATCTACTCATTCCATCAAGGCTTAAATTTGATTTGTGGATTCATAATTCTTACCTGACAAGCACTGTTGTTAAGAAAACTTCACTCACCTGCTTCTCAGAGCTCCCTCTCTTCTTCTTCACCGCGTTCTCCTCGTCCAGCTCATCAAAGTCGCTGTCCTGCTCCTCCTCCTTGTTCTCCTCCTCGTCCTCCTCTGACCCCTCGCCAGAATCCCCCTCTTCCTCACCGTCATCTTCCTCCTCCTCGTTGTTGTTGTTGTTGTTTCCCACGTCGTCTGTCTCTCCGTTGTCACCGTCAGCCTTCCCGTCTGTCCCGCTGAAGTCGGAGATGAGGAGTGCTCGGAGGCCGTTGCTCAGCTCGATGTATCTGCAGAGAAGAGGATCAGCATTCAAACACTTTAACACACATATTGCTTGTATAAACTGAGGTCAGAACTGATTTGAATTTGTTTTGCCAGTGATCTTATTCAGAAGAAGCTACTGCTGACAACATTTGTTTACCACATTTAAGACCTCAGTTATTTTATGTTCTAGCTGTAGGAAGCTTGAAGCCTTCATGACATTTGAACCAGACGCTCTTCTCTCCCACCTGTATTTCTTCGGGTCACTGGGTGATTTGATGATCTCTGCGTCTCCCTGGTCTTGTGCAGCGACTCCTCCGCCTCTGTCTCCATCTCCAGCAGCCATCTGGGTCCTAACATCCACTGGTGGCGGCTCGCCCTGGTCTGGAGCCGACGCCAGGCCCGGCACGCTGCCACCGCTGACTGACTTGTTCGTCTGAGGCATTTTGAGTCCTCTAGAGTGAAAGAGAACATGTATGATGTTGTAGGTCATTCATAAAGCTGCTGCTAATAAGCATTTAAATGTATATGTCTAATAACATGTATACCATTTTTAGGACTGGTTAATATTCCCTACTGATAAACTATTTTTTTTTTTTTAAATAATTAAACTGAATGCTTAACCGATAATCAAATTAGTTGCCAAATAATTTTCTGTCAGCTGACTTATTGTTGCAGTTATGCAATGAAAACACAGAAGAAGAATCTGACTAACTAGGACTGCAGAAGCCTCACTTTAGAAAGCACTTTTACTGGTGTACGAAATCCTACTTACGCAGGAAAATATAAATGTTAAGTACTGCAGTAAAGGTATATAGTAGCTGCTGGAGGTGGAGCTAGTTTCAACTACTTTATATACAGTTAGATAGTTTAGTCCAGTGGTTCCCAACCTAGGGGTCGGGGCCCTCCAAAGGGTCACCAGATAAATCTGAGGGGTCGTGAGATGATTAATGGGAGAGGAAAGAAGAAGAAATAAAGTTCTGATACACAAATCTGTTTTCAGCTTTTGGACTTTTTCTCTAATCTTTGATTGTTGCTGAAATATTGGATCATTTGAACATTTATTGAAATGAAACCATGTGAGAAGTTTAGAGGTAAAAATCACTATTTGGTGGAGCTGTTAACAACTCATAGACATCTGAAATGTGACCCGACGACACACTGATTTATGTAAGACGTCAACAGACTAAAAGGTTGAAACCACTGGTTTCATCTTTAACTATGTGCTGGATTTTAAAAGCTTCTTATATTATCCATTGAGTCAAATCTGCATCTGAACAGTAACTAAAGCTGTCAGATAAATGTAGAAAGTACTAGATTTACCTCTGACATGTAGTAGAGTGAAGTATAAAGTCATCAAATAGAAATACTCAAGTAAAGTATCGTTACCTGACTGTACAGTAAATTACCTGGTGTATTAGTAGATAGATGCTGCTCTAATCGATTAAATCTATGGATTATACTTGCTGGATTACATGCATGACGAATTCACCAGGATCATCTGCTGATTTAAAACGTGTTTTAGGTCATATTTTATGAAGCTTTAATTCGTAAGAAAATTATAAATATCTGATATTTTAGATGCAGTTTGGTGGCGGGGTTTGACTATCAGACAGGACGCTGATATTCTGCGTCAATGAGCCAAAAACTTCCGTTAATATTGCGCCAATTTAAACAGCAGCAACTTTTATTTTAGCTATCTGGAAAAGCTTTAAAAAAAAAAAGCTACTTCAAGTATTTACAAATGACTACAAATACTGTAACTGTAGAAACAAGCGCTGTGTCTGTCGGCTTAGCTACACAGGTTAGCTGTAATGTTATAACGTTATTAGCTTTCAGTAATCCGGTTGACACCGACTGTTTTAACAGCTAACTCATTTAGCCGGTACTCAGCTACACGTCGAGCCGTTTTGTTAGCTCGTTAGCTCACCGGATACACCTGAACTCTGAAACATGACACAGCAGGTTGTTGTTTTATTGTGTATTAGTTAAAACAGACGCTCACCTTCGCTTCTGTGAGCTTGATATTGATGGACGTTTCAGGGAAGCAGCAGTAGCCGCCTCCGTCAGAGAGCAGTCAGCCACAACAAAGCCTCTGATTCGCTGAGAGCCCATCCATCACACACAACGGGCCATCTGATTGGTCAACGTCTTCTTTTGTTCTTTATTGGAGGTTGGAGGATAAACAGCTTTTTTTAGCTCCTTATCGCCACCCTCCGGATTGGCATGTGAATCACAACAGTTAGAACTTATAATACATTTAATTTGACATTAAATAATGATCTAGATCTAATGTTTCATCTTGTCCACAAACGTTGCATCTTCTCATATCACGTTTCCCTATTTTGTGTAGTATTCAGTCGAGTATGACCAAATAGAAAATTTGATACCATTGTCTCCTGTTTCCTGTTTCTTCCTGTATATCTCATTTCTCCAGCTTTTCTTTGGATACTGTAAAAAAAAAACATCCGTTCCTGTCTTCCTGCCACTGCTTTTACCACCTTTCCTTTTCTTAATTATACTCTTAACTTCTGCCCACTTAGACCAATCAGAACAGAGTGGGCTCGTTAGGAGGGGCCCTTAATGAGACAGGAGCTAAAACAGCCTGTTTCTGACAGAAGCTGCATAAAGGACCAGGATAAGATGTAAATTATACAAAGATATTCCTGTAGAGCGTAAAAATAAATGTATAGAAAAATGAAAATGTGCTTAACATGCCCCTTTTAATAACAATAATATATTTTCAAAGTAGTAGTACTAGTAGTAAGTGGCAGTAATAGGTGGGGAAAGCATTTAGTTAAAAAACTTGTCTGACAAATGTAATGATTAAAGATTGTGATTTTTATTATACTAAATTGCATCTATAATATACAAACATTCACAATAATTTTTTATTTTTTTTTGTACAATCACTTTGTGCTTCTCCCCCGTACAGGAGTGAACTATAAGACAACAAGTTTACATAAACTCTCTATATAATTAGTTCATGGTATACACAGCATAAAAATAAATTCATACTCAACACCAGTATCATTTCTAATTCTATAATTTACAAATTCACTTAGAAAATAATCATATGAAGACAATGTTGATATTATCGTACTTTTTTTTTATCAATATGAAGACACACGGTGGGGAGTTACACACAAAAACGTGCGCTGTGGTAGCTATATAACAATTTGGCAGGATATTGTTTTTTCTACCTTCATAATATTTAATAATAAATGCACAATTTTTTATTTTCTCCTCGTCTTCACTTTTTTTTTTCTTGAAGTCTTTCAGATACACACGTACTGTATCTCAGCTGACAGGACATTGTCAAAATATCACACTTCCGTCAAAGATACTGTACACAAACACAAAAACCCTTACAGCTGAACACGCAATAATTATCATGATAACCATATGCAACAATAGAACGTGTTGGCTCTAATATCACACACACACACACACACGCTCACACACACACACACACACACTTTCATGAAGGAAACACTGCGAACATGACGGCTACGTGACTACACCTGCTAAAGGGGAGGGAAACAACCATGTGCTCGTCACTCATCAGCTCTGCTCACATGTGTGCGTGAGTATAAAACACCCTCAGTATGGCGTTGGATTGTGTGGGCCAGTGCAAAAGCTATAAGCCACCATAAAGCAGGGCTGCAGCGCTCAGCGGCAGTCTGGGTCGAGTCTCTGGCAGTCTGATACGGGTCTTGAAAATGCTTTTTTTTCTCCAGTTTTGTTTCTGAACTTTCAGCATAAGATAATTGTTTTTTTCATGAGGTCCAGATAGCAGCTAGCAGATTCCTAGCAGAGTTAATGAGATTAATAACAAAACTACTGAGCAAACACAAAAACTAGTCAATCAATCTGGCTTCAGTGGTGCATATTACCATACTGCCAAACAAAGCTGTGATTGATTAAATTACTACAAACAGTCAAACTGGAGTTTTTATAGGCCCCTGGGGTCTGGTGCACTGGGGTGTTTACTCACTTCGCCTGGTTTATTAACCTTAACGATAAACAGTATCATAAATGAGTATAACATAATAAAAACCTAAACGATTATACTTTCACGGTTACAGCTGGGGTCAAATACTCCCGGTCATACTAAGGTCATGTTTCCTCAACTACTTACTTTAATTTCATATCCGTAAGAAATGAACACAAAGACACTACAGACACTTCAAGCCTTAAGTCTGGGTTTTTTTAAGCATTACACAAGATGTCATTAAATATGCCTGCAAGCAAATATGAAGCAATATAGTTCCAACAGCTGGCACGACAGCAGATGACACTTCCTGTCATGTATAAGCAGTGGAAGCAGCATGATGCGCACAGGTGGTGTGAACGAGGCTTGACAACAAACCAACTGTTAATTGATTTGATCTGGGAGAGAAGCCAGAAACTTTGTCTGTTTGCTGCTGGAAACACTGAGACTGAACCGTTATTATTATTATTATTAATATTATTATAATATAGCTCAACGTCTTCAAATGTCTCTTCTGAAAAGCTGCAATCAGCGAAAATCGGTTAATCGACTGATCATGTTAACCCTTTATATGTTTTATTCTCTCAGTCCTTTTCAGTGTGTTTATTTTATTCACTATTTTATATACTTATGTGCCAAAACTAAGAGCTTTACTTTTATTGCAAACAAATTTTATCTCAATTACAATCTACTGATATTGTAAATATTAGTAGTATATTTTATAATCAAGTCATAATCAAAAAGAAATGAGATATGCAGAAATCATAATGTCTTTTGGTGAATATAGTGAACTTCAGTGATTTCTGTGTTGCTCATTTTCACTTCCTTGGTCTGCTTCTGGTTAATATCAGCTGTTGTTATTGTTCACATACATACATACTCTGCATTAATAATCTAAATAGACCCTGTTAAAACATCACAAGAGGCACTTTCTTCTCAACTTTGTGCTGTAAAAACTGCAGAGCAGGATTAGCATTAAACTCGTATGTCTGGTTCTTGTACTGGACATGATTCAGTCTTGGACTCGACCCGGTTCTGTTTAATCTTTGACTCAAATGATTTTGGCTGCAGCCCTGCCTGGGAGTTGTGCATTGGTGGTGTAGCCCTAAAGCATCTTTCAAGCCAAAAAACAGCACTAAGTAAGGCCAATAACAGTTAGTGGGCTATAGGCATATTGTATTAGAGTGGACTTACTATCACTAACTAACTGAGAAGCAGCCTGTCTGATGTTTCTGCAGATGACTCGGTGAACGACTGCAACCTGTAAACTTGTGAACATGAGCAGCAGTGAGTTGTGGGTTTGTGCTACACTTTGAGAGGAGAGGCAGTGCTGTGCTTCCCTGTGGACCTGCTTTCTGCTGCTGACGAGACACAAAACAGAATTTGGCGTGTTTCTACGGCAAACAAGAAGTTTCCGAAATTGTTACGCAACCACATTCATTTGTTGTTGCGAAGTACAGCGTCATACGATTAGAAGATTTTTTATTTCTGCACCTGCATCAACTGATTTTTGAACATACCGGCAGCGTTTTTGATGCACATCGTTGTTGTTGTTGTTGTGTGTCAACTTGTCAGGATACGCAGTTGTCGCACTTGCTAACGTCGGCACTCATTAACTCTTCATGAACGCAGTCATTTTGTCACGTATGTGCTACGAACAACAACAACAATGTTGGAGACTTTTACATGTATGTCCGAAGACGCATCAGTCCAGCTTTAAGGCCCGGTCACACCAGCATTTAAAACAACAAAAACTAATGCGAAAACAATTTATTAGTACGATTGTTTTCGTGAGGTTCGTCGTACCACACAAAGCTTTTGTATCAAGCTCGACTTTGACAAATTAGCGCAGAAGCTAGCACAGCTTTCCAGAATATAAACTGCTCCACAAAATAGAGAATGGGTTTGCAGACATGAGTCGATGCTAAAAAATACGTATCACCGTCACTGAGTAGCTATGGTATACTCCCAGCTGGATAGCATGTTGGCGATTAGCTTGCTAGTAGTCACATTGTCACCAAGGTGCTGCCTGTTTCACGATAAATTAACTTCTCGGACTACACTTCATGACTTCTTGTATCTGGCTTTAACACTGTTCAATAAACTGAGGTCTTTACTCACAGCGACATGTTCAACACGGATCTACAACTATTCAAACACGCCAAATTAGATTTTGTTCTGAGTACACTGCTGCCCTTACCGCTCAGTCTACAGAAGGATCGACCTCGGATACTCAGGGACGGGGAGAGGATGAAACTAGCTATTTAAATGTAAGTTAGCAGACACTGCAGAAGGCGTAGTGATTACTGACTGCTCACAAACATGGACTGAAGCAGTGAGAGTGACTTGAGGAATGTTACATCTGTTTTTTTTTTTCTTTTTCTCGAGAGCTTTGGGAGAAGCGGACGAGACAACAGCAGAGTGGTGACGGACGATCAGCAGCACTTTTGAGGTAGCTGGGCAGGCTTGTCGGTCAGTCTGGTGGTCTTGGCGCCGGGAGCCACCGGTGCCTCCACGTCTACGCGCTCCGACATCTTCACACAGATGATGTCCACAAGGCGCTCGAAGACCTGCCGAACGTTGATGTTCTCCTTGGCGCTGGCTTCGTAATACTCGAAGCCTGCGGGAGCAAACAGGAAAGTGTGAATATGAAGAAGTTCAGGCAGTCATGACACAGATTTAGATGTATAAACATTAGTTTATTAGTTAGTTATATTTCCATTATAACCTGAGAAAACAGTAGTAGATGGAAACAAGCATTACATTTGCATTTTCTTTTATCGAATTTCTGGTTTAAATTTGCACTACATTTGAAACCTGACTAATGAAATACAATCCAGGAAATCTATCCGGAGTTACTGGTTTATGCGTTTGTGTTTGTAAAACTCACAGAAAGGATTTTACAGCTGTGGAAAGTTGAAGCTATTTTATCAGACATAAGATCCTGGTACTGAAAAACTATTTGAACTGCACCCTCAGCTGGTTAATTTAATCGGTTTTCTGTGTCCGTTAAGAGAGTCCCATTATGGTGTTTAAGCTCCAGACTTTAAAATGGATTTGTCCTCTAGTGTTTAACTACTCTACTATCACAGCCTGAACCTTTGCAACACCTTATTGTTTTCATGCTTAGGTTGGGTGTGGTTTTATTTATTTCAGCCTCTCAAGGTGTGTTTGCTGTATTCGCTCTTCTTCCCACTTCTCAAATACCTGAAACACGGGAAGATGTTTGCAGCTGTCCAAATGTTTAAAGGTAGAAACAACACTGATATCTGGGAGACTTCTCTCTGAGCTGTGTGTAAACTATTATTTTAGTGCAGTTAATCTGGAGCCAGCAGTGTGTACGTTTATTTAAGTCTTACATTATAGCTCCCAGCAGTAGAGCTGAAACCAGTATTGTGCATTCCCTAATTAGGACATCTCATTGGCCGTAAGCCATAGGTACACACGCTTTTAGTATTTTGTTTTGCATACACGCCTGGGGAGGAAGTCGTTTCCTCCTGGAGTTGAACTGGTTAATAGAAGTTTACTGTTTCACGTAGTACAGCTGAACTTCAACACACATTCATATTATGACAGTTTATAATACTCTGAGTCTGCATTTATTAAACTTCCAGAAGTTAAAACTCAAAAACAGAGCACATTTATTAACCGACCCCTAGCTTTACTTATGTACTGTTACTGTAGTACTTTAACTACATCAAGATCACAATACTTATGTACTGATACTGCAGTTACAGCTCTGATCTGACGAGTGTTTTGCAGCTTTCATGCAGTCGTGTCTCACCTAATTGATCCGCAAGATGTTTTCCTTTCTCTGGAGGTACGACTCTCTCCTCGTCCATGTCACACTTGTTGCCCACCATGATCACCTGGGCGTTGTCCCAAGAGTACGTCTTAATCTGGGTGGCCCTGAAGCAGTCACACACACACACACACACACACACACACACATATAGGGATAATAAATCACCAGCTCTTAATGGCTGGGATCTGAATCAAGCTCTTAACCAATCACGTACCAGTCCTGGACAGCGTTGAAGGATTCCTCGTTGGTGATGTCATACATGAGGATGAAGCCCATGGCGCCGCGGTAGTAGGCCGTGGTGATGGTGCGGTAACGCTCCTGTCCTGCCGTGTCCTTCGAAACAGAAACACAAACATCTGCTTTACTCTGAAATTAAAGTTTTTATTGAGAAACCTGCCACTACTGAGCCTTTAACATCTTTTATAATGGCGGTCTGTGGGGAAAATACATCTCCAGTTTCTGTGTCAAAGATAGAAGACAAAGATAGACAAAGATGATGATCTGTGGCCTCTTCCTGACACGGACATCAGCTTCTCTCCAGACAGTGAAAACGTGATCACTGTCATTAGACTTTGGAGCCATGTTTAAACTAACACGACCAAACTCTTCATAATTAAAGAACATGTGCAGCGATGTGGCTCTCTGACGTATTTTAAATTGTTTTTGGACAACAACGTGCAGAAAATCATCCGTTTGTTTGTGCAGCTAATCAGTTATGAAGACTGTTATTTCACTGCCTCGCCTCATCTCCTCTAAGACTATTAACCGTCTTATCTGGAGCGCCAATCGATCCGCAGCCACCGGCGCTGATCGCTGCTCATTTGCAACGAACCAGCTGAGCCTTAATATGACTTTCACGCCCATCTACGGCTCCCACATCATTCAGCCACCATCCAGCTCCATTTCATCATCCCTATAGCACCACAGCTGGCCTGGCTGCAGTCTTTCTTCTAAATTTAGCTCTTTTGTGCTCCTGCACTCATTCGACACTCCTTTTTTTTCCTGTAGGGTACGACGAATGCTCGTTCGCATTTAATTAATTTAGATGTGGAGTGTGATTACATATGTGTGTGTGTGTGTGTGTGTGTTGAATGCAGTAACATTATTGAAGGAGGCAAACAGAGCCTCAGGCGGTGACTGATTCCTCTCAGCTGAGTCTAACTTAAAGACCAAAATCAATGCTCTCTGAAATGCACCTTTTCTAACACAGTTGTACATTATCTGTAAAGTTGATTTAACCAGGAGAGTTTCATGTACTTGAATCACTCCAGCGATGAGTCACCTAACGTTTGCTTTTCATCCACACAACTACTGTTACACGTCAGACGAGCATTGTTTTGTGATTGATAGTGAGAATACAAACATAGGAATGCAAATCTTATGAGAAAATGACTAATTTCATATGTAACCACAAAAACCTGCATCTATTTTTACCCATAATCAATCATTTTGATCCTCCTTTAACACATACATTTTTTTAGCATACACACCTCCTCAACCACCACCTCCCCCCCTTCAGACTCCTCTGTCCCCTGCCGGGTCTCAACCTCTTCGCCCCGAGAGGTCTCTTTAATTGCTACTGAAGACAGCACTGTTAGGGTGTGTGTGTGTATGTGTGTGTGTTAGTGAGAGTGAGTGAGCGTGAAGAGCTGCTGCCATGGCAACAACATCACCACTGATGATACAAGCTGTAGCCCAGAATGTGTCTTTTCTTTTCCTCCCAGCCGCTTGTTGTTGACTGAGAGCAGAACATCATGTTACACTGCAGCATTGATGTGTTGTGTTACAGCACATTACATAACCATGTGTTGTGTTACATTATCTTATAGTGTATGTTACGTTACATTATGTAAACACATGTTATGTTATAGTATCTTATATCACCATGTCTTACTACATACACTGTATTATATTGACACATTATATTGTGTTATATTATATATAATATGTATGTTATATCACCTTATTCTGTTATATTACCATATGTTATGTTATAGTGAACAGTAACTTGAGATTTTTACACATATCTATCTATCCATCCTCACCCAGATCTGCAGCTTGATCCTCTTGTCGTTGCGATACACCGTCTTCACCTTGAAGTCGATGCCGACGGTGCTGACGAAGGAGTTGCTGAAGGAGTCGTCGGCGTAGCGGAACAAGAACGATGTTTTCCCAACGCTGCTGTTTCCTATGATCAGCAGTTTGAACATGTAGTCAAAGTTCTGGTCGGAGCCGTCCCGCTGGCCGAAACGCTGGTCTGCCTTCGCCATCTGACGATTTTGGTTTGAAGACAGAAAAAAACACACCATCAGTTTTATATTCATCTTAACAAGTTTATAAATGGAGACCATGTCTAACTCACTTTTCAAAGTCAGTTCAGTTGCTAAAATCTATGTAAACATGACCTCTGTTTGGCTGTCGTGAATGTAGATATACTCCTCTAGATCGACTTCGTTCTAACATAACCCTGTTTTGGATGCTTAGTTTACTTTACACGGCGAGACATGACATGACATGACTCTGTCCTCAGAACCAGCCGTCTGTCAGAGGTCAAACAGTCGTCACCAGTCTGATTGACTGATTGATTATAATTGATTGATTCATTGAGTTTTTCCCTGCCCACCGTAGCGGCCTAAAACAGACGAACTCACAGGGCAGCCTTGATTAATCAATTATTATATATAAGACAAAACCAGCTCCCATACAATAAATGTGCTAGTTAGCATCATATGCTAACATTTTCATCTTACATTAGCACAGAAAAACAGGCAGCTTAATCCATTTCTTACCATTTAGCCTAAAAAAAGATACCGCTATTCAAACACTCTGTATATTGACTGTTACTCCAGGTCTATACTCACTTAAACATGTGTATAAATCACGTATGAAAATGTTCATTATCACAGTAGTAACGTACGTAGTTAGGTCAAAGTGCAGAATTAGCTATAGCATTAGCTTTAGCAGTGGGTGGATTTGAAACTGCAGGAGAAACAGTCATCAAACAGCTCATTCGGTTACTGTGTGTTTAAGGCTGTTTAAATGCAAATGTTTGTCCGACTATGACATCATGAGTTTCAATGTCATGCTAACGTTTAGGACATGACTTGTAGAGTATCTTTGTTTAGTCTGTTTTAGCGTTATCACTGCTACACTGGAAATATGTGTCCTGTTAGCTTATTATGGCGGCGTGGGTTTTAGCTCCCTGTTAGCTCCCTGTTAGCTCCCTGTGTGTTGTGTGAGCATCCTTCATTAGTAAACTGAAAACATGTCTATACGTTGGCTAAAAAACAACAACATTTAGCATAAATAACACTTCTCATCTTAGAAAATGTGAGAATATGACCAACAATACATGTGCTTTCTTTTTTTTTTTTTCTCCGTAGGCTGAGAAAATTCAACCTCTCGCTGTGATGAAACTATTTTTAAAACCTGTTGGATGAGCAGAAAATTGCTCCTCTTTCTTCCTGAAAAATCTGACATTTTAGAGGTTTTTTCACCCGACTGCAACGACGAGCTGCAGCCAAATATGTGATTCAGCACAATGAGCCAACAACCACACAGCGTGTTAAACAGAGACTCAGTGCAAACAAACAGTTCCTGTTAGATTTAACCTGATGGGTTAAAATAAACGCTTGAGCTGTCTCTGATTGACCTTGAAGACAGGTAGAGGTCGGCGTGGTTAGTCTGTGAAGACTCGGAGTCTGAACGAATATGAACAGCAGATGAGTCAGAGCTGAATATCCTGCTGGGTTTAATCTAGCATGGACGGCTGTGTCAGTGGAGACTCATCCTTAAACTGAAATTATAATTCTAGCTGTTACGGTTTAGCAGATATTTCTAATATCTGGATTTTTATGAACCGTCATCACAGAGTTATGTCACCGTAAGGTATGTTAGAAAACAATAACTGACTTTGTATGTCAGCAGTAAAATTCGAGACATTTTTAACTGAATAACTCAACTGATTTCTATTGTTATTTCTATTGTATTGTCACAGCTTGTGTCTTATCATTTAGAAAACAACAGCCTGCTGCAGGACATAAAGGGACAGGACACTGAAAAATAAATGTCTGTTTGTCTTGTTTCATGCCCAGAAACCACTTGGTTAGGTTTAGGAAAATAAGCAAATCAATCATTTGAAAACGGTGGCTGTAAAATGGTACATATTTCTTAGTGTCACAACCTCATTTTTATCTCATTTTCTCATCATTATAATTTGATCCGATGACATTTGGAAAGTCTAAAAAGAGCTGCATGTTTAAAGTATTTCATCCGAAATCATTCATTTTTAAATCGCCGTATAACGTCTAATATTTTGTTGACGAGATGCTCGATATACAAACAGTTTGAACAGCATCTTTTACAACAACATCTCCAAAACCAAAAAATACAAGATCAATGTGTAAGGAATGGATTTAAGAGTGTTGGTCTAATGCTAAGCTAGGCTAACCACGTCTCCTTACACAAGTAACGTTAGCATGAAAAATAAAAACTGAAACCCCTAAACACACATCAAACTGATCACCAGAGCATTAATCACAACTACTGATCACTTAAGCATTGATCTAAGCATTTGCACACGTACAGAACAGCACATGGATGTCTGTAGCAGCTCAGATAAACTGTTAAATCTGTGACCCAGTCAGGCTTGAGGTTACAGGAACAAACACGTTTACTTTACATACGCTGTGACACCATATGGGCTATGAATATATCACAAAGGTGTCAGTGAACAGGCAGAGAAATAAAACCGTTCAATGATATTCAGCAAAAAACAGCCTATAATACCAAATATATACATACAATCATATGTAAATGTACATATATTGTAGTGAAGGTATATACTATATATATATATATATATAATGATTATTTAATATTACTTATATGAAAAGTAGAGATGGATATTTTACAATATCAATATAATAATGTGCAAAATCACACAACTGATGTTCAAAGAAATTAACTGTGTTTGACTGTTACACAATTTTTTGGTCATGTGATGACAACTGAGCCATCTCCATGACAACAGGGCAAACTCCATCTGCTGATGTAGACGGTGAGATGCTCACAAAGGTAACGAGCCGACCTTGAGAGAAGACGGATGCTGTATCACTGCTCGCTCTGAAATCCTTCATTTGGATAACAAAGACGTGATTATTAATGATAATACTGGATTATCCTCCAGCCTTTAGGATGGTTTACACGTTAAGATATCACAAACATACTTACATACTGCACATACATACATTACATCATTCATTCAACAACTAAACAACTAACACATGCTGGTGTAGCCTCACATCTGCTGCTGTTTAAAGATTAAAGTCAATTTAGCCAAAGTGCAAAACAAGATAGATAGATAGATAGATAGATAGATAGATTTAGTCTATATATTATAGACATACTGTGTCAGATTTAGATGAATCACAAGGCCAAAAGAGGCTCGACTCCCTTCAGAGAACCACAGACATGCTGTACCTGGGAGATTATTATAGGATATTATAGGAACATTGTGTTTTATGATCAGAATATGTCACTTATAAAGCACAAAAACATCAATTTAACCAACATCAGTATAGAATATGATGGAGGTGCTGAACTGAAACCGAAAAAACCAATCATAAAATCAATACATTGACATCAGTGTTATAGATACCTATAAAACATATTATTGTGGATAATATGGTAGATTATAATATATATATATATATATATATATATATATATATATATATATATACATATATATATACAGTAAAGCAAATAAATTGATATTTAACAGAGCTTAATTGTGCAGGTGTGATCGACGTTATAGATTCATATCAGTCAACATCAGGCCTGTGTGTGTGTGTGTGTGTGTGTGTGTTTTCTGTCTGTCTCTTACCTCTCTCTCTCTCTCTGTCTCTTTCTCTCTCTCTCTCTCTCTCTGCTCTGTTCTTCACCTGATGGCTCAAATAAATCCAACCGATAGTCAAGAACAACAACAGCAACAACAACAACAACAACCGGCTCCAATCGGATCTTCTCTGACTGTTTGTTGGATCCGGAGCTCCGGCTGCGTCGTTTGCAAGCAGCAGAGTAGATTTTCTGTCCTCCAGAAATGAGATAAAACTGCCTGTAAAGCGTCTTTTCTCCGCGGTGCCGCACGCAGCTTCTTTACGCACAGCTTCCCGCTGACATCCGTAATTCAAGGTGGAGCGAAGCGGTGGGAATATTTGCCTGTCACCTCCTCCCCCCTAAAAATAAACCACCGCCGGCTCCTTCTGTGAATGAACAGGCTTGTGTTGGTTTCCTGCAGGCTGTTTGCAGGCTGCTCGTCCTCCGTCCTATCACACGGCGGATTTCTGCAGACGCGCAGCCTTCAGTCCTGCTGCACATTTATGACTCATAACTGGAAATTGCTTCAGAGACATTAAAACATACAGATCAGAGCTGAATGTTTGCACTGCTGCTGCAACAATACACATATAAAACACTCACAGGTGTGTTTTATTTCACACACTAATAGCAGATTATATCATCATAAAACTACAGGTTATACTTGTGTTACCTTTTTGATGATGATTAAAATCTTAACATCACGCCAGCATATTACTTCTAAGGAGAGCAGACATGAGACAATACAAATTCAAATTAATTTCCCATAAAAACCCTTGTTTCCCACAGTCTTTGAATGAGCCTTCCTCTTTGTGGCAAAACAACATGTTATTATAATGTCCATAAAAGCATGTAGCATTATCCTTCTCATAAAGATGTAGCAGTAAAATAATATCCACAATTCACATGTGCTACAAGGAAGTGACGCTGTAAAATAAATAATAAAATATTATGTGATGTAACTCTTCAGACACAATAACAGTGAATGAGGGTAACACCTTAATTACATGTGTAAACACATCAGAGCATCAGTACTCTCAGATTATGGTGATTAAAGGTATTAGAGCCACAACACTCTACTTTCTTTCTGCACCTGAACGTCACACCGAAATGACCATAATCTTGATTTTATGGGTTTATGTGAAACCTGGCTAAATGAGGTATCATTTAGGTGGGGGCTTAGCTGCTATAATACTGTATGACTCCGGGTCCTTAATGCTGAATCCAATTAACACCACTGTTTTTATGTCTTTTGAGGTACTTTTACTGCTCTCTAAGTCACAGTCAATTACATATTAACCACTGGGGCCTTCTTTATGAGTTTTTCTACCTTTCTTTGTGACATACTGACACAAATAGAGAGTTATTTAATTATGAGGAGATTCTAGTTTAGTTTTCTTAGATCTCATAGCCTCTACTGATTTTACACAGCGTGTTGATATACTTACTCACCTGTATAAACCATCTTACCATGCTGGAGTTTCTGCATTTCTAATGGTTTATTTGTCAAAGACAAGCAAGCAAACAATAAACAAAGAAATCCTGTTTCCTGCATGCCTCTCTTCTTCTGGTGAAAAACCAAACACCACCCACCCAGGTGCATTCCAGTCCTGTATAACTCATATAACCTCAGGTGTTCACAGGTGTTATCTAATTCACATGCACAAGCAAAACAAATACAAACAAAATAGTAGCTATGTAAGATGACTCATCTTTACATCTCTGGTAAGCCTGACACCAGCTGGTGCATGAGGCTCTTCTTCACCGGTGACTCTCCTCTCATGAGGCTCTTCTTCACCGGTGACTCCTCTCATGAGGCTCTTCTTCACCGGTGACTCTCCTCTCATGAGGCTCTTCTTCACCGGTGACTCTCCTCTCATGAGGCTCTTCTTCACCGGTGGCTCTCCTCTCATGAGGCTCTTCGTCACCTGGGACTCTCCTCTCATGAGGCTCTTCTTCACCGGTGACTCTCCTCTCATGAGGCTCTTCTTCACCGGTGACTCTCCTCTCATGAGGCTCTTCTTCACCGGTGGCTCTCCTCTCATGAGGCTCTTCTTCACCGGGGACTCTCCTCTCATGAGGCTCTTCTTCACCAGTGGCTCTCCTCTCATGAGGCTCTTCTTCACCGGGGACTCTCCTCTCATGAGGCTCTTCTTCACCGGTGGCTCTCCTCTCATGAGGCTCTTCTTCACCGGTGGCTCTCCTCTCATGAGGCTCTTCTTCACCGGGGACTCTCCTCTCATGAGGCTCTTCTTCACCGGTGACTCTCCTCTCACGAGGCTCTTCTTCACCGGGGACTCTCCTCTCATGAGGCTCTTCTTCACCGGTGACTCTCCTCTCACGAGGCTCTTCTTCACCGGGGACTCTCCTCTCATGAGGCTCTTCTTCACCGGTGGCTCTCCTCTCATGAGGCTCTTCTTCACCGGTGACTCTCCTCTCATGAGGCTCTTCTTCACCGGTGGCTCTCCTCTCATGAGGCTCTTCTTCACCTGGGACTCTCCTCTCATGAGGCTCTTCTTCACCAGGGACTCTCCTCTCATGAGGCTCTTCGTCACCAGGGACTCTCCTCTCATGAGGCTCTTCTTCACCGGTGGCTCTCCTCTCATGAGGCTCTTCTTCACCGGTGACTCTCCTCTCATGAGGCTCTTCTTCACCGGTGACTCTCCTCTCATGAGGCTCTTCGTCACCAGGGACTCTCCTCTCATGAGGCTCTTCTTCACCGGTGGCTCTCCGCTCATTAGGCTCTTCTTCACCGGTGACTCTCCTCTCATGAGGCTCTTCTTCACCGGTGGCTCTCCTCTCATGAGGCTCTTCTTCACCGGTGGCTCTCCTCTCATGAGGCTCTTCTTCACCGGTGGCTCTCCTCTCATGAGGCTCTTCTTCACCGGTGACTCTCCTCTCATGAGGCTCTTCTTCACCGGTGGCTCTCCTCTCATGAGGCTCTTCTTCACCGGTGGCTCTCCTCTCATGAGGCTCTTCTTCACCGGTGGCTCTCCTCTCATGAGGCTCTTCTTCACCGGGGACTCTCCTCTCATGAGGCTCTTCTTCACCGGTGGCTCTCCTCTCATGAGGCTCTTCTTCACCGGTGGCTCTCCTCTCATGAGGCTCTTCTTCACCGGTGGCTCTCCTCTCATGAGGCTCTTCTTCACCTGGGACTCTCCTCTCATGAGGCTCTTCTTCACCGGTGGCTCTCCTCTCATGAGGCTCTTCTTCACCGGTGACTCTCCTCTCATTAAGCTCTTCTTCACCTGGGACTCTCCTCTCATGAGGCTCTTCTTCACCGGTGGCTCTCCTCTCATGAGGCTCTTCTTCACAGGGGGACTCTCCTCTCATGAGGCTCTTCTTCACCGGGGACTCTCCTCTCATGAGGCTCTTCTTCACCGGGGACTCTCCTCTCATGAGGCTCTTCTTCACAGGGGGACTCTCCTCTCATGAGGCTCTTCTTCACAGGGGGACTCTCCTCTCATGAGGCTCTTCTTCACCGGGGACTCTCCTCTCATGAGGCTCTTCTTCACCGGGGACTCTCCTCTCATGAGGCTCTTCTTCACAGGGGGACTCTCCTCTCATGAGGCTCTTCTTCACAGGGGGACTCTCCTCTCATGAGGCTCTTCTTCACCGGGGACTCTCCTCTCATGAGGCTCTTCTTCACAGGGGGACTCTCCTCTCATGAGGCTCTTCTTCACCGGTGACTCTCCTCTCATGAGGCTCTTCTTCACCGGTGACTCTCTCTATATTAGAAATCAAACTTCATCTAGCTTCCTCCTTTTACATCCTGTATCCATTCTTTGGTCTGACCCTGAAAAACCACAATTACACAAAGAACCTGTGTTATAAGTCTTGCTCTCCAGTTTGATACTAATCTACTCCTTTGAAGAAGATATCAACAGACTGCATACTTCTACTTATGCAAATATTGCAATGACTCATCCCGTCCTCACCCTGAGGATTTGAACAAAAGCAAAGCAGCCTGCATGTTTTGGAGAAGTTGTTTGTTCTGTGGTTTTGCTGCAGATACATTATAACTGTAATGAGGTCAGTTAGACAGAGGAATAATATCATAATATCATAATATGTCAACTCATGTAAATAACACAACACCATAAATTAACAAAACAAAAGATTTTTTTATTTATTTATTTTTTGCATAAATTTGACCATAATTATTGTTTTGGATCCAAAAATAAAAAAATAAAATTGACGAGACAAACACAAACAATGACCGGTCTGGTCATTGTTTAGTTGGGTATAGAAATCAAAAGTTATAATTTCTACATAGGCGTGTCTGGGGAGTTTCCATTAGCCTGCTGCGGTGTATAAATTCATCGACCATCGATCAGAAATACGGAAATACGACCCGAGGTAGCCGGCAGAGAGGCTTCACATATCTACACATCCTCCGACGTCTTTATATCCAACTCTCACCATGGATCTGATGCCCCTGATCGGTAAGATTACCGTCACAAGTCACTGCGCGCGCGGTGTGTGTCTGTGTGTGTGTGTGTGTGTGCGCGCGCGGTGTGTGTGTGTGTTTATCTTTTAAATGATAATCGAGAGAGACAGTTTGTTTTGTGCCATCGGTGTGTGATGACACACATATATATATATATATATATATATATATATATATATATGTGTGTGTATGTATATACACGCATATATATAGAAACATCGACATATTTCTTATTATCTGCTACTTTTCCACCAGCGCAGCTCGTTTTATGCTGCAGCAACACGTGGTGTCAAATGTTAATAAGTCTTATTGATCCTCTAATGTCCCCGTTATTTATACTCATATTATAACCGTTCATACCTGTTGACACCCTGTCAACGCCTTGAAATGTAGTGAAGTACAATACTTGTTATACAAAAAAAAAAAAAAAGTACTTGAGAAGTAAAATTATTGATTTTTAAATGAATACTTTGTAAGGAGATAAATGTAATCTGTTGCTTTCCAGCTGTTCAATCAGCAACTTTTTTGCAGAGAGAAGTTGTAGGAGACTGATGGACGTTTTCTAAACTTGGTGAACATATTTCATCCATGTTTTAGGATTTGACTTTTGCACAAAAATGATAGGAAATCATGTCATTGTTGTTATTGATGTGTTGTTTTGCTGTATTGTTTGTCTTTCTTTGACAGTAATGAGGCAAATCAGGAAATAAGATCAGATAAGATATGACTTACTGTACGGTAACTATGGTAACTCGCTCAGCACACGTCTAATTTGAACTGAACAGATTTGTATAAACAACACTTTAAACTAAGCAGTTCATATTTAGTTATTGCAGAGGTAACACCTGTACTGATCATGTGACTCCTGAATATAAAGTTAAACATTAATAGACGGAGCTTATAAAAGTCTTAAAGCTCGTCTTTTACTTGATGTCATGAAGCAAATGTAAAATCTGGGGCAGGACTGCTGACTGGGTGTGGCAGGTGAAAGCAGGTTTATTTTTCTCTAACTGTCTTGATAAGGAATGCTGTTGGCTGTGAAGGTGAATTCCCCTCCTCCATAAACAATATGCCTGTTTCCTTATTATCTCACTGCTCATCAAGGTACTGTATTAACTTCTGTAATGTGCTGCACACTTTTTAAACCCCGTCAGTGATTTGTACTTCTTGTTCATTTTCAGTGTATCTGATGCTCCGGTTCTGTGCACCCGAGTCTCTGAGCTGCGCAGGCAAACGTCAACCTGACGGGTCGTTTTTCTACCAGGTGACTCGACCTCCGCCATCATCCAGGTGCCAGACATGCTGGGAAGATGAGAACGTAAGTCCTGCACTGTCAGCTGTTACTAGTGATGATCTTACTTTATTAATACTTTACATTTCAAAAGGGAAATATTGTATTTTTTTTTGCCAATTATAGTTGCTGTTCAGAGATTTTATATAAAAACTGTTGTTTAAATTGGTTGCTTTTTGGTTTCTTTGTGGTTTCCTGTTCCAACCTGACGTTAACATATCTAGAAATGCTGCCTGCAAGTCAAAAGTCAGGGCTTCAACTTTTTCAGTTCTACTTAGCCGACAAACTGACGTCCTCAAATATAAAATATTCAGTTTACTGTCATAAAAGACTATTTATTTTTTATAGATGACGACTAATCAATGAATCCCTCCATTTGTATTGTGAACTGAATGTTGCATAAACGGCCAGTATAACATAAATAAAGAGTTTTTTTTTAAAATGTGCAGATTAAATCTGCTGGATGAGCAGTTGAAATGTTGCTGAAACACCAGAAGTATTGTTTTATTTAGATGTTGTGATACAGTAATGTTGAAGTTAAGTGTTCTGATTGAGACATCTTGTCCGGAAACCACCCTGAGCTTGTGTGTGTTGGTCAATATTTCTGGAAACCCCCTACCTCCCTCTGCCACCCAGGAACATCTATTATCTATAAAGGTTAACATAAAATCAGTTACCGCCCTGAACTCCGCCCTTTCTTGTGGTATGACTGTAATTTTTAATCCTAACTTCATCCCTAAGATGCGTTTTAAGTGATTAAAACGATATGGATCTACTTTGACCTTTTTGTCATCCTATAAATAAAAATACACTTTCTTTCTGTTCCCTTTTTTTTGTCTGCAGGACATTCTTTAGTCTTTAGTCACTTGTGCTTCAACTGCTGCAACCTTTAGTGTTTTCTCTATGTTAATTCCTAACTAGAATCTGTGTTTATTTCTTCAGAGAACCGTCATCGCCCGGGACTTAAACTTCGACCGTGTGCTTGTCCTTAAAGTGACAGACAGTAGCATCGAGCTGAAAGCCTGCAGGCAACATCTGCACTTCATACAGGAATGTGCTGAGGTGAACAACAGCTTATGATCCAGTAATCACAACGTCGCCCACGTTCAACACATTTAAACCTGTGAATGTACGTTTGTTAATCATTTAATGGTTGCAGCTCTACCAGGTATTTACCAATGATCTGATATCGATAACAATGATCATGTTTAAAAAATGAGTAGAAGTTGCAGCATGCAGTTAGCAGGTTCATGATGTCTTGATGTCTGTAGGTTTGAAGACGAGTGCTAACTTTTCCTTCCTTCCTTCCCTTCAGAGCGTCGAGGAAACCGACTGCAGAGGTGAGCGGACCGATTAACCGTTTCTGTAAATGACCTCTGGCAACGTGACCTAAGATGTGTTAATGATGTATATTATACTAATATGCTCTGTTTCAGCACATAAAAAGCCCCACTGTCCAAATAATCTTAAATACACAAGTGTAATGTACTTTTATTTAAGTATTCCTCAGTAAAAATACATTAAAATTCTTCAGTATTTTGTATTTTCTGCTACTTTACATCCATAGTACTTTTCATGCATTTTTTACTTGTGACAGAGTATTTTTATATTGCTATATGGGTTATTTTACTTCAGTAAATGAATGAAAACTACAACATGACCAAAAAAAAAACATGAATATCCATTAGAAGACAGAGAAGAAGACATATTGAACTTATTTCATCATCAGTACATTTATATTTCTGTCTTTCTGTCATTCCAGTGAACTGCAGCTGGAGCCCCGAACCTGGTGAGACAAATCTTTACTCTTTTAATTTTAATTTTTTATACATTATAGACATTTAATGTGCATCGTTTGCACAGTACTGTATATTCTTATACAAATATATAATATACATGGAGAAATAGTTAAACATGACAGCAGCAGCATCAAAAGTTTTTTAATTTCTGTGCAGTAGTAACACTTTTCTCTCTCCTTTGTTTCCTCCAGTGAAGACCTGCCTCTTTGGGAACTGGTGTCCAAGCGTACCGATATTGTTTTCCTTCGGTATCCTTCCAGTTCTGGGGATAATTTGCTGCGTGTGCATCTACAAATGCAGGAGAAGATCTGCGGCCACGAGGGAGTCATACGTCACGGGATATGACCAGGTGAAGGTGACGAGAGTGGAAACGGTTCAGTGAGACGAGTGGAGTGGACACGCTGCTGATCACATGATCACGTGATTCAGCCGTCATCAAACTACGAACCATAAGGATATAAATGATAATACTAACATATATATAACTATTATTTATGAGATATGGTACTAATATTATATATTTTAAAACTAATAAAAAATATTATAAAGTATTAAGTTAAATTTGCATCTAATGCAGCAATAATATATTATTATTATTATTATTAATATATATATTTTAAGAGGCTTAAGAAGAAAACAAGTGTTCCAAAGTCCAGGAGCCCAAAGAGAGTCTGTTTGTTTGTTTGTTTGTTTGTTTGTTTGAAATCCAAAGTGTTTTACTGGAGCGATGGGAAGTAAGAAATTAACCTCCCAACTTTCCTGAAGTGTTAAACATGTCTCAACACATTTCCGTTGCAAATAGTTCCTTTAAAAGCTGATTTTCACCTGCTATTTATATATAGTTTATATACTTTTCTTACTTTTTTTTTATATTCAAAGTTAAGCAAAGATGAATCCAAGCATTTTGGTTGTTTTGTTTTGTTTTTATCAAACAACAACTTTTTGGATTATGCTTTTTTGCACACTTTAAACTTCTGTTATTGGTGAATGAGGAGAAACTGTGTTTGCGGCTTTAGTCGTCGTCCGGTCCGTTACGGTCAAATGACACAAAGCTTTTTGCACTTTGGAGACATGAAACAAGGAGGTGAGAGGCGAAAGTGAAAGAAAAAACAGTCTAAAAAAACTATATTAATAACAAATAACAAACATTAATATAAGTCTTGTGAAAAAATCCTAAGAAATATATTGATATGAAGTCTAATTAATCAGCCAGAAATCGAGTATATTTGTGTTGCGAGTGAAATGAATTTAAATTAAATAAATAATTAAATAAATAAATAGACTGTTTCTTCCCTTATGAGGAGAAAAAAAACAACCTCCATGTGGTTTTATTGGTTACATTGACTGAACTGTGATTGCGGTTTATTAAGAAACACTTGAACTACTCGAGTTTGTATTAACTCTAACTTTAACATGACTCACCTGAGTCACACTTCCCATCGAGTCACACTTACTCTCCTCAGTCAGTTTTAAGCGCGAGCAGGAGTGGGCAAAACAAGTCTTTTTTCATCTTGGGCTGAACAACTAATGAAGAAATTCATTGAAAAAAAGTAGTTAGCTGCAACATAACAAAATGAAAAAAATCGTCGATCTTGACAATCAGCTTTTTCTCTATTTTGAATGAAGCGATTCAGTTACTGTAATAACTATATTATACGTGATACATGCAACAGATCACAAATCTGATTTGAAAAGACGCTGCTTTCTAACTTATATACACTCACAACACTTTCTGCAGTTTTTCTGTTATGCATCTACACCCGTGAAAAAAATAGGAATTATGTTGAAGTTAAACCTAATTAAATTTATTTTAGGATTTTTATGAAATGCTGTCAAAGCCCCCCAACAGTCCACACAGAGCCAGTGGTTGGCTCCAGTGACTGTAACACAAGCTGCAACTCCTCCATCCTCAATGTTACCAGCATTTATTTTCACAAAGGTCAAAAGGTCGCAGCACCTAATATGGACAATAAATAAATAAATAAATAAAAACAACAAAGGAAGACGTTTGTCAGAGCTCACAGATTGCGTGGTTGATCTTTCACTGCGGAAGTGTAAAGATTTATTAATATTATAATAAAAAAGATGAAGAAACGAATGTAGAAACATGCAGTTTGTCCTCAGTCATGTGTTTGCTCTCAGGGCTCCTGGACTCAGGATCAGCATGCTGCTGGTTTCACTGTTAAACCTTAAAGCCAGTAAACTACAGACCAGATTATAATGAAACGGACTGAAGGTTTTTATTGTCAAAGAGAAGTGAAAACGTGCTTTTATAAAAAACAATCAGATGCTAAATGATGTGCATCCTTTGATTTTTAACACCTGCTGTTATCAATAAAATGATTTAAGATGACTGTCTCTTATTGAATATCTTATTAAATATTATTTTTCATCACTTTACTTAAAGGACGAGTTCAAAGTTTTTCAAAACTTCCACAGCAGGTTTAGAAAGCTGCAAACAGGATGAGGTTACCGCTGGCAACGTGATTTATGATGAGTCATAGTTCTCAGAAGACAGCTGAGGTCACATGTTCAACACGACATGTAAAATAAAACCTACGTTAGCTGTAATGAGAAAGACGAACATATAACTCATTGTAGGCGTAATGTATGCAGGTTTGGGATAAGATCACATGAAATAATACATTTGTTTTTCCTTTAAGAAAGCCGTCACCTCTTACTGTAAGATTTTCAAAACCGCACACAAAATCTGGGAAACTTTGAACCACAACACTTCCTCCGTATTTCCTGTACATGTGATGTACAGTTGAATCTTTCCTAAAAGGCCAAACAAACATTAATATCCAACCTCACAACAGTACTTTCAACTTTTAGTTAAAACATTGATGCATTTTGGTTTTTAAAATCCTTTATATGAGAATTTTTTTTTTTTTTTTTTAATTCTCTTCTGAAATCGTAAAGTGAATATTTATATTGATGTATGATCTTTGTGTGGAAGAGGGAACTGAAACACTGCAGTTTGTATTAAAGATGGGGTTTTATTGCATATTCAAGTACTGACACATTAAAATAAGATTCACTACATATAAACAAAAACAACAACGAGCAAAATGTCACATTTTAATAAAATTAAGACTTAAATTGGGGACATCACAAACTCTCCCATCAAAGAGGAAAAAAACAGACAGATTTCTGTCTCAAGCTCGGTAGTTACAGTAATTTAAGGGTTAAAAAACTAAATCCTGCTTGATGAAAACTTTATCAGTGATTTCAGTTTGTGTTGTTCACCCTGCGTCGCCTTACTTCTCACGCAGCTGAGATAAAAATCACCTGAAGAGTCGGCTCCCTTCAGTCGGCCTTCAGGGCGTAGAGGACGTCGTCCTGGCTGACGTTGAGGCGGACGCGCTGCAGGACGCCGAGGCGGCTGGGCTCCAGCAGCAGTAACCTGCAGGCTCCCAGACGCTGACACGCCGCCAGACCCTCGGACACGCTGACGGGCTGCAGACCCTCCACCCGACACAGAGCCTGGTGCTGCACGAACACCTGAACACAGGAGCAACATGACTAGGCTAGAGCTGCAACGTGCAGTAAACCGTCTTTCTTCTCTGGTTCCTGCTTCTATATTTTCTGATATTTAATAAATCAATATGTAGCTACAACGTGTGGACAGACAGAGAGTCTCTAACAGGATCTAACGGGTTAAAGTCATGTTTACGTGCTGCATGAGGTGTTTGTGACTCTGTGTGTTTGAGAGGTTCAACCTGTTGAAACGTGGCCTCCTCCAATCCCAGCCGCCGAAACTCTGCAATGATGGCGCGCAGGAAGAGCTGCTCCTGCACCGACGCACACCTGGAAACACACGGTCACACGTCACCTCACGGAAGCTACGAGTGCCTTTAAAAAGCCATCAGTGTTTATCACTCACTTGATCGCAGTGATGTAGGCCGAGGAAAACATCTCATTCAGCGCCTCCATCACGTGACTCATTCCCACCAATCCTGTGGCAGAAGGATCGGCGGCAGAGTGCTCGCAGATTTCTGTCGCTCGGCGGCAGATGTCCAAACACCGGCGGGCGTCGCCTGACAGAGCAGCTACCTGTGAGAGGAGCGGAGAGGAGCGGAAAGGAGCAGAGAGGAGAGGAGAGGAGCGGAAAGGAGAGGAGCGGAAAGGAGCAGAGAGGAGAGGAGCAGAGAGGAGAGGAGCAGAGTGGGTCATCTACAGAACCAGGAATGAAGAAGGAATGACGACGCTGATCTTATTGGTCAGTTGTTGATCCAATCCTGATCCGGTTTGCTGTAGGTTACCATGGTGATTAATCCCCTTTCGCTCTGAGGTTGTCTTACCTTCCTGGACGCCAGCTGGAGCGCGTCCTCCTCGAAGGCTTTGACCTTGTTCAGTCTGGACATGATGATCTGCTGCAGCTGCTTGAAGCTGTACGGCTGGAACGACATCCTGGTCAAACCCTGCGAACAAACACGTACGACGTCTTCACTGCGGCGCCAACGTCACTGTTGCTTTTCGCAATTTTCTGCCATTTTTATACCGTTCTCATGTGGGATGTTAAACAGCGCGAGGTGTGTAAAAATGCCGCTCACCAGTCTGCTGGCCACTCTGTTGATCATGATCCTCTCCGGCAGGTCCATGGTGTTAGCGATGGTCAGCACCACGAGGCGGGCGTGGCGCCGCGTCGGCCAGTCGAACAGGTTGTACATCACGTTCTGCTTCCTGGTCCACAACAGGTCCAACTGCACGAGTTCAAAACACAAAAACAAATCCGAAGAGTCCATCTGAGATTCTGTTTATACACAAAGATACACAAAGAACTGCTAGAAGTGAAAGTTTATCAGAGTGACTTGTAGTATCGCGCAAGATCACTAACAGGGAATAATACAAAATGAAGGAAAGGTTTTAGTTTGTGGTCTCGAGTTATTCTGCAAATCGGGGACACGTATACGACCGCGTTGTGTTTCTGCAGGAATCCTTTTGTGTTTGTCTGCAATCAGTGTGTTTGTTCGTTTCCTTGGTGACTATGTGTGAGTTTTATGAGAGAATAAAAGACGTTTGTTGAGGTGACACCTCATCAAGACTCAGATGTTGAGTGACTCAAGTCTTCGTAATAGATTTAACTGGTTTTTACCTCCTGTAATCACAGCAAGAAAACCCCGCTTCACGGTTCATTTGGTCTCCTGAATGTTTTAAGACAGATGATGAAATAAAATCGTGAATCTGACCTTTAAGCAGGAGGAAACTTGTTTGGGACTATTTGCAGCGGTGGATGCATCCACATTTGGTGCTGTAGTACACAGTACTGCTGCTGCCAGTGAGTCAAAATAAACTACAGTGTTGTTTGTTGTTGGTTTGGGTCTGCATGAGATTCGTTTCAAAACCAAGAAATAGCAAATACTGACTTCCACAAAAATAACAAATCAATGATTAAAATAGCTGCAGCTCTGTAACTGGATTCGAGCTCTTACTTCGTCCACCAGCAGCACCGTCGTCTCCTTCCGCGGCGCCGGGTTGCTGAATCTCTTCTCCAGCAGAGCAGCCGCGTGGTCGGCCGTGGCCTTCTGACCCGACAGTTTCTGCAAACGCCAGAGTTTGAATTCAAACACACGTTTCAGACGAAGATATCACCTTCATCTCTGAGTTTAGCTTAGCTTAGCATAGAGACTGGAAGTAGAGGGGAACTGTTAGCCTTGCTCCCTCAGAAAAAAAAAAAAGAGAAAAATATAATCAAGAAGTAGTTTGAAGGCTGCTTGGATGTTTTCTGACATGAAAGACACAACAATGCAGGTTAAAGTGATGCTTTGTGTCATTTAGACCGTTAATGACGACAGTTAATGTTTTCTCCCTGCCTTCAAAAGTCTCCAGCCAGACAAACCAAAACAGGGAAGCGGGTATTAACGGGGGTTTTTCTTCCTTCTTTCTGTTTCATTCATTCATTCATTCATTCTTTGCTGTGACCTGCAACACAAAGCTCCACTTGATGGCTGAAGCTGTGCAACACATCCACAAACATTCATACCACAAACCCAGAATTTATTTCTGGTGTTTCATTTGGAGGTTGTGGGCTTCTCACCTGCAGGATCTGGACGTACGCCTGATGAGGGTCCGTCATCTTCATGCCGTTAATCTCGATGAAGTGGAACGGCGGGATCTCGTCCATGTCCGCTGCGTGCTGCAGACAGCGCATCACCTCGTGGACCGTCGCCGTCTTCCCCGTTCCCGGCACACCTGAGATATACATACACCTGAAACACAACAACAACAACAACAACATGAGGAGGAATCCTTTCTCCTGATGTAATTAAATAATAAAACGTCTAAGTCTCCGTCTGGATTTTACCCTCCGGTGCCATCGATGACTTTGCTCTCCACGAAGCTGTAGATGTCCTGAAACTCCTGCTCCCTGCAGGGAAGAGACTCCGGCACCGAGGACACGTGCAGCCTGGTGACATGACAAGTGTTTCACGTACGGTTATATTGAAACAACTGATTTAAATCTGATAAGCTCTAAGTTTTCTCCCGCTTACCTCGTTCTGGCTTCCTCCAGAACGTTGGCGGGCTGTCGGGCCGGCAGCGACCTGCTGGGGATGCTGGGAGTGGCGTGACGCGGAGTCCGCGGCGTGCCGGGCGTGATCTGATGAAACAGGAACCAGAAAAGACGAGGTGAGATGACAGGACTCGATCTTTAAGGCTGACGTATTTCCAGCCGTTTGACGTTTTACCTTCTTGCTGGGAGTTTTTCGCGGCGTCCTGGCAGAGGAGCGAGTTTTTTGCTTCGAGCGTGGAGTGCGAGACCCGGCGGCGGCGTGTCTGCCTTTCTTTGCAACAACTTCCTCATCGCTATTCACCTCCTCTTCTTCATCGGCTTCATCCTCACTGCTGCTCTGTAGCTCCTTCTTCGATGGAACGAACTCGTCCTCGTCTTCTCCGTCTGAGTTCAGGTCCTGCTGGTTGTACATATGATTCCTAGAGCGACGGACATATAAATAAAACTCAGACACCATCTGCAGTTATTTATTATCATTCTTGTTGGAAATTTAATAATGAATAAAAGGTCAGAGGTCACCACGCGCCGTACTCACAGCTGTTTCCTGATGCGGGACGACACCAGCTGGGCCGACTTCCTCTTTGAGCTCCTCGGCGTGACGGCAGCCGGCAGCATCGGAGAGTTTTCATTATCCACTTCTGCCCTGTAGACGTCACACGTAAATGTGGTATAAAAAAATAAATAAACACAAGGTTCATTTGAAAGAAATAAACAACTCTAAACCAAAGTAGTTTAAAAAGTTAACTGCATGCGTGTACTCACAGTACTCCCAGAGCAGGTTCCTTCAACATTTTCTGTTCTTTTTTTCGGGAAGGAGTGGTCGCTCTGTTGGAACACACATTATATTTACATCACTGTGTTTAGTAAACAAAACTTTAACGTGACATTGTTTACGTCGTCACCCAGCTGCACATTAAGGCTGAAAACACACAAATCACCACGTGCACCACAGGTGTGAATTAACGACAACTCCCAGCAGCCTCTGAACTTCCTGTTCAGCGTCCGACTCACTTGGCGGTGCGGTTTCTCCTCGGGGTGGCGTTTCTTCTTCTCGGTGTCTTAACCGAGTCCATCGGTAACTCCGCCTCCGTCACGTCGTCCTGCTGAAGGCTGGAAGAGACACCGGCGTGTGTGGTTTAAACCTCCAGCTCTGGCTTATTTAAACCCAGTTTAATTTCAACCATTTTAAGATGATTACAAACCAGTTTATCGCCGATTTTAACTAGTTTTACCTCTTTAAAATCTATTTATTACTACTGTAATCAGGTTTATCGCTGGTTTAGAAATATTTAAAACCCATTTGAACCAGTTATCTAAGATTCTAACCAGTTTAAACCAGTTCATCTACAGCTTCAACCATTTCTAAACCAGGACGACCATGAAGGTGAATCACCGCCTCTTAAAACCACGTTTAGTTCGACAGACCTGCTAAAACTGACCTGGAGGAGTCGTCTCTCGATGGAGGACTTTCCATCCCGGTGGCGGACAGTTTGTTGAGGACGACGGTGGAGGGCTTCAGGGTGACGGTGGGGCCTCTGTGCGTCTTCCTGAGGGGGGTGAGGCTGTAGGCGAGAGGCAGGGCCTCAGGGGGAGACGCCGACAGCCTCGGAGACAACATCACGTCCGACTCCAGATCCTCGTCCAGCAGCTGACTCAGGACGTCGTCCTGGGACATCGACTTCTTCTCCGGACCTGACGGGACGAGGAAAAGACTTCATAAATAAATTAAGCATAAACGCCAAACATTCTCTGGTTTGAGCTTCTTTGTGATTTGTGATTTTTCTCTTTTTATATCATTATAATCTTTTGGTTTTGTTGGCGGGACACGTTGAGCTTTGGGAAAATACGACTAATAAAAGATCACAGAGACAGTCAAAGTGTCCAAACTCTCGTCTGGCACCGTTCAAATTTCAGATTTACATGTTTACACTGAGAGAAACGAGGCTGAAACTCGTATTGACGGTTTCAGTTTTAGCGTAAACTTCTCGACTTCTCTGGATCTAACACTGTTTTCCCGGCCGACACTCACTGCTGAGCTCCAGCTTCTTGCGGACTCCCGGCGTCCGGCCCGAGGCGTTCCTCCTCTTGGCGCTCAGACATTTGGAGGCCGACAGTTTGGTGGCGGAGTGCAGGGATTCAGCCTCCGCGGCGCGGGCCTTACCGGCGCTCATGGTACCTCTGCTGTATCTCACTTCCCCAGACGCGGCCCGGCGCATGATGGTGAGGTCCGGCGTCGGCAGAGCACGTCGAGCCGGGCCTCGGGATGCCGGAGTGGCTGCGGGTGGCGAGCAGGGCGGCGAGGGGGGGAGGGAGGGTTTGGGGCAGGGAGGAGGGGAGACTGCCTCCACCAGAGAGGAGTCCACGACCCGGAAGGTCTTTGTGTCCCAGGACAGCTTGACGTACAGAGTGTCCCGATCGTAGGAGTCGGGGAACGGAGCTTCTCCATCCAGGTGCTTCACCTTTGAATTACATGAAACATGATTTACAGATAATTGAAAAACCACAACAAAATGCTTTTAAAAAAAAACAAACAAAAAAACAGAGACATGAGATAAAACGCTCGGTCCTTCACCTGTACGGGTCGGAGGATGGACTCGACGTCGACCTCGTCGTCACAGCTGCGAGCCTCATAGTAGAAGATCTCCTGCGGGTGCGGCTCCCTGCCCAGCAGCTTCAGTTTGCTCAGAGGCACCTCAGACACACGAGCAAACCACTGAACCACCGCCTTCTTCTGCTCCCCGCTCTCTGAGACACAGCCGGACAGAGAAGGACCAGTTCATATGTTGAAAAGGACACGTCAGGCTCAAGTCACAGATCTGACAACTTTAAGATTATCGAATAATTATTTCAAGCCCTTATTAATGTTTGATTCATGCCGTAATGATCACTTCTAACACACATCAACACAACACGATTCAAATGAAAACCAATAACACGGCGATATTTAATTCTCGTCCACCTTCGTTTGGTATAAAAACGCATCTATCTGTTTATTATTTGGACTTTTGATCCTCCATCGTCATCTGAGCCTCACCGTCTCCATACAGCTTGATGACTTTGGCCACATACGGGTTGTCTTCGTCTTCTCCCTCGATCAGGATGTTCTGGCCCGTGTTGATGACGGTGGTCCGCGGGAGACCCTCCACACTGATGGCCAAAGACCTGAGACACACACACACACACACACACACACACACACACACACATTTAATCGATAATTTAGAAAAAGTCCAAAAGCTGAAAACAGATTTGTGTATCAGAACTTTGTTTCTTCTTCTTTCCTCTCCCATTAATCATCTCACGACCCCTCAGATTTATCTGGTGACCCTTTGGAGGGCCCCGACCCCTAGGTTGGGAACCACTGGACTAAACTAGCTAACTGTATATAAAGTAGTTGAAACTAGCTCCACCTCCAGCAGCTACAACAGTAACATGCTGCTCTAACACTGATGCTTCAGTATTAATAATATAATGATGTCATATATAATAATATATCAGTCACTACTGATACTGCAGTACTTTAACTACATCAAGATCACAATACTTATGTACTGTTACTGCAGTACTTTAACTACATCAAGATCACAATACTTATGTACTGTTACTGCAGTACTTTAACTACATCAAGATCACTATACTTATGTACTGTTACTGCAGTACTTTAACTACATCAAGATCACTATACTTATGTACTGATACTGCAGTACTTTAACTACATCAAGATCACTATACTTATGTACTGTTACTGCAGTACTTTAACTACATCAAGATCACAATACTTATGTACTGTTACTGCAGTACTTTAACTACATCAAGATCACTATACTTATGTACTGTTACTGCAGTACTTTAACTACATCAACATCACTATACTTATGTACTGTTACTGCTGTTGAGTACTAACGTGTATTCGTATGTTTTTAGCTTCCGGTTGAAACTTAAAGGTTCTCCGCGCCACTTGTAGACTCGTCTGAATCTCCGTCGGGTGAAATATTTCATCTTCACGGTTAAAAACAACAAAACTTCACTTTCTATCCGGATTCAAGCCGTTTATCTGCTTTAATCACAGGCTGTAATTAAATATAAAGCTTCAATTCAAATCCCGCAACGACGAAAAAAAGACGATAGTTGTGGTAAAAGTCTGTCAGTCAGAAACCAAACTCCGCGTCAACATTTCGCGCGAAAATTACGTCGTTTCCGTTCTTCTTCTTATTCGCGTTTTCTTTTTCTTTCCGTTGGTCTATAACAAGATGGCGCCGCCAGCTGGTATGGAAGGTGAATGATGACACACACACACACACACACACACACACGTATATATATAATTCATAAAATATAAAACTACTAATATTCACTGTTAATCCTGACAGACAGAAATTGTGAACCTGTCTAGCCTGGCATCACATCATTTACAGCAAAGCAACAAGATAATGAGATGAGTCAAAATAAAATAAAATAAAATAAAATAAAATAAAATAAAATAAAATAAAATAAAATAAAATAAAATAAAATAAAATAAAATAAAAAATAAATAAATAAATAAATAAATAAATAAATAAATAAATAAATAAATAAATAAAATAAAATGTTTGCCAATCTATTGGTCTTCATGTATGTCCAGTAGGTGGCATGTACCTTTAACCTGGTTTGCTATCCGCCATTAAAACCAGAGAAGAAGAAGAAGCAGGAACGGAAGGCTGTGGTGCTGTTGTGTTCATGCTATGCTAATAAAGTAGCTCTACTTTCTATTCAGATGGCAAACAGAACCGTGAAAGATGCTAACAGCATACACGGGACTAACCCGCAGTATCTGGTGGAGAAAATCATCCGGACTCGAATCTACGAGTCTAAATACTGGAAGGAGGAGTGTTTCGGTCTGACCGGTGAGTTAGCATGTTAGCCACTGAGCTAACGTTAGCTTTCCGTTAGCTAATGCTAATAACCGAAGCGCTGGCGAGTTTTTACGTTTTAGTGTTTTTTTTTTAATTTAAAGTGACTCGATTTATAATATTTATGTACTTTTACTCAGGTAGGATTTTTTTATGCAGGATTCTTACTTTTAATGGAGTATTAATCATTTAACTATATATAAACATAAAGTAGTTTAAATTAGCTTCACCTCCATCAAAACATGATGTAAAGCCTCAAATCAAGAGTGGAGGATGGAGATTCATGTCTATGGGTTGAACGTGTGTCCCAATACTTTTGGCCATGCAGTGCAGGTTTTATTAAGTGTGTGTGTGTGTGTGTGTGTGTGTGTGTGTGTGTGTGTATCCACAGCTGAGCTGGTCGTTGATAAAGCCATGGAGCTGAAGTTTGTTGGTGGAGTTTTCGGTGGGAACATCAAGCCGACTCCCTTCCTCTGCCTCACGCTGAAGATGCTGCAGATCCAGCCTGAGAAAGACATCATCGTTGAGTTCATAAAAAATGAGGATTTCAAGTGAGTCCCAACGTGTTGACATATTTAAAGACAACAATGATGTCATATTGATTTTTTTTGTCAACAAACGGCAACCTGAATCTCATACCGGGCTTGTTAAAACTGGTGCTGTTGATCTTTCTCATCACTGTTTTTATTTCTACATTTTTTTTATTAGATATGTTCGTTTACTCGGTGCGATGTACATGAGGTTAACCGGCACTGCAGTGGATTGTTATAAATACCTGGAGCCTCTGTACAACGACTACAGAAAAATCAAGAGTCAGAACAGAAACGGAGGTAAGAAAATGACTGAAAACGATGAATCAGTTAAAAATACCAAACGTGAGATGTCTAGCTTAGCACAAACACTGGAAGCGGAGGGAAACTGCTAGCCTAGCTTCATCAAAGTCAACTTTCTGTTAAGATTTCAACACTTTGTCTAAACTGTGCTCTGACTCTTTTAATGTCCCAGATGTTTGATGAAATCATTCATGTTGCTTTTATTCCTCTTCATCTTTTGTCTTTATGTTTTAGAGTTCGAGCTGATGCACGTGGACGAGTTCATCGACGACCTTCTTCACGCAGAGAGGATGTGTGACATCATTCTGCCGCGGCTTCAGGTGCGTTTACTGTACGATAGAGTTGGGTATCATTTGAATTTTAGCGATTCTGATTCCTGTTTCGATATGGTTAAAAAAAGAAAAAGGTCAAATGTAATGTTAAAAAAACACAAATAGCCGTAGCGTTTGCGCATGCATGTAAACAAATCCACACACTGTCATTGCAGATAAAGAGACCTTCAAGATATGTAGCCGTTGTTTGCAATAAAGTGTTGTATTGTGTTTAAGAACTGATATGCAGATTCAAAATGAATATTTCTTAATGATTTCTGTGTTTGTGTTTTACAGAAGAGACAAGTCCTTGAGGAGGCAGAGATGTTGGACACACGTATCAGCGCTCTGGAGGAAGACCTGGATGAAGTGGAGAGCAGTGATGAAGATGACGAGGAAGAGGAGAAGGTAATAATATTTATCCTTTTGAAATCTGATTTACTGTGAAGAAAAAAAAGCTACTTTCAGACATGAACCTGAAATTTTAAAAGGTCAGACTGAGAAACGGACAGGTGTTGAGTCTCAGAACTGTCAAAAAACTGATCTGCTGATTATTTTCTTGTTAAATTCGTTTTGTCTAAAAACTGTTGTCTAAAAAAACTGCTTCCCAGAGTTCAAGGGGAAGTCTTCAAATGTCACGTTGACTTTTGAATTCTTTATTTTATCTAATAAATTGTTATTAATGAGAATCTGCGGTGTCGCTCAGTAGCAGGAGCGTCTCTCACATACATAACGTCACATTCATTAAGTCACAGATGGGCATGAACAGGATTAAAAGATGTTTTCTGTATGTGTGTTTTTATGCCTGCAGCCAGAGAGACTCCAGACCCCTGAACCCCACAGACGCGGTTACCGTGACAACGACAGACCTCGCCGCTCCCCGTCCCCTCGTTACAGACGCAGCCGCTCCCCCAGACGGTCCGTCTTCGTGTTATTTATTTTTTCTGTTGTAAATTGTATATGAAAGAGACAAAGTGATAAATATATAAAATACGTTGTGGTTTTTTTTCTTCCAGGAGAAGCAGATCTCCAAAGAGGCGAAGGTATGCCTGCTTCTGCCTGAAATCCTAAATTTCATCAACTTTGAGCCAAATCCTTTAAAATGTTTGTAGTTGATTCTGATTGGTTTGTGTGCGTCTCTTTTGTCTTATGTTCTCAGCCCGTCTCCTCGGAGAGACCGCCATCGCAGCAAGAGTCCTCGCCGACACCGCAGCCGGTCCCGAGACAGACGCCATCGCTCCAAGTCCCCAGGTAGACGAAGAACATCCCCATGGAAACAATAAACTAAAAGCAGACAGCGGTCATGTAAACCGTAACTTAGTAACTGCAGAAGTTTTCTTCAGTATCACAATAATCCAGTGACGGCTGTCTCTACGTCCATGGCTACACCTGCAAACAGGAGCCGCTAAAAGCTAATTCGGCGTAATTTAATGGAAACATTGTGTTGTCATTAAAGTTCACCACAACCTTCCCCTATTAGATCGACATTTCTAGTGGAAATTTTGTACTTCACTCTGGTCAAAACAACACGGCAGTGTCGCCATCCTGCTCCGTTATTTAAAATATTGCGTGTGATTGTATTTGATAACTCATACTGAAGTGTTGCTTGTTGTTTGGAACCAGGTCACCACAGAAGCCACAGACATCGCAGCCACTCAAAGTCCCCAGAGAGGTGAGTGATGTTTGTTACTGTTACCATAACATTAAAATGTTGTACATCCATCACAATACTTGGTGGTACTTCGCTGTATGTGTAGGGCAGGGCATCGTTTATAGTAAGTAACAATTAACTCATTGTACTTACAGGTATCGTATGTGTGTGTAACCTGATATAACTTATATACTTTTACTGCAATACTTTAATTACATCAAGCTCTTAATACTTATGTACTTTTACATTGCTGTATTGGTACTTCTGAGTACTTCTTCCACACCTGGACACTACCAAAAAAAGCATCGCGGCTCAGTAATCCAACATGTGTTGTCAGTATCTTTAATGTTTTCAAGTGAATCTTGTTCCTATTAACAAATATATGTTGTGTAATTTATTTGATTTATTAGTGATTATATGTTTCAACATTTCTTCAATTATTTTGTTTTCTTTCACGTCACAGGAGTTCAAAAAAGAGTCACAAGAAGAGTCGAAGAGGAAACGAGTAATTTTCTTTTTACCTCCAAACCATCAAGAGATTTTGTCTCAATCTTTTTTTTTTATTATAATTTTTTTTTCTAATGTTATTTTGGCAACAGATTTCAATTTTAGACATTGGACCCCTGAACCTCAGTCTGTGTCACGTTGTAAAATGTAAGCAGCTCTATGTACAGTATCTAATCACTCAGTCATAAAAAGGTAAATTTGTCTGTTGCTGATAACTTTTGGATACGTGTAAATGTTGAAAATCTGATCGTGTACGTCGGTAATGAGTTTCACACTCGTCCCCTGACGTTAGTCATAGAAATAAAGACCCTTATTCGATAGATGTGGTTTGATTGATTACCGAGGAACACGAGAACCTAAAAGTTCACATGGTAAAAATTATAGACGACCAAAAGTATGTGTCCAAATACTATTTAATAACATTGGAGAATAAACATCATATATTATACATCATATTAATCATTACACTGCTAATGTTTCTTGTGTCACTACGAAGCTTACAGCAAAGCATATTTCATATAAAGCACATTATGCTCTTACATAAATTTCAAATATAGTGCCAAAGGAAAAAATATCAACACACCAGGAGTATAGTACAGTGTATATAGTGAGAAGTAGGGTAAGGACATTTCAACATGTTATTAACTGTGTCTTACAAATCAGACCATTTTTTCAGTGCAAACTTTAAAAAAAAAATCGATATTTTCTCAGATGTTTTATGCTTTTTTCTTTTTCCAGCAGCCTCCATTAGTTCTGCCACCATGAGAAAATAAACCTGCTTTTCTAGACTCCCAGCGTGGCCAGTAACTCCTCTACTTCTCTGTGTCTTCGGCTCCTGTATTTTTCTAAATTATTCTTCAGAAATTTGATGCTGTTCTCCCTAAAGAAGGTCTGTTGTGGCATCTCTGCAACCCTCATGTGATATTCTTCCGACCGGTGGCGATCTTGTCGATCGAAGTTTAAATATTTTGCGTAGTAGTGGTAAAACATCTGTTTCTCTATCGGTTCCAGATCCCTTTCTAGCAGTTCCTGGTAAATCTGATCAGCTTTAGCCAGGCCGTGATTTGACTTTGCGTATATGTATGCGAGATCTAGTTTCTTCACAAGTGACCCATGAGGGTAAAGAGAAATCACTTCTTTATGGAGACTAACTGCTCTGTCTATCATGCTTTGCTCCATGGGATTGTAGCTGTGTGAAAATATCCTCCATTTGTAGCAGAGTGCAGCACATCTCTTCAGGTAACGTTCATCTGGATGGTTTTTCAGAGCCTCCTCTGCCAAATCAATGGCTTCATCAACAGATACATATTTTCCGTAATTCCATAATAACGGTTTGATACCACTGTAGCTGCTGACAGGATTTCTCAAAACCTTTCTGGCTAACTCGCGTGCTTCATCTTCGATACTTTCTCCTTTCTTTGCACGTTGCTCAAGCTCATGAACAGCAATGTACAGGTTCTCTGGATCCTTTTCCTTGGCCATTTTCATTTTCTCGTGGATGTCTTCCTCTGACGGTGTGTTCCAGGCATAAGCCTTTGACGTTAAGACATAGCTGGTGTGCCACTCCACCACGTCTGGCTGCATCCTGATGGCTCTCTGGAAGTAATCTGCAGCCAGCATCTTCTTGTCTTGGCCGAACTTCATCAGTGTCCAGGCTTTTTCAGCGTAGATCTCCGGATGGAGCTCGTCCTGGGACGGAGACGGGTATTCGTTCAGCAGAGTGTCGACCTTTGACAGGTAAGTCTGACTCTCTGCTTGTTCTCCCAGGTGGTGGTGCAGCCAAGCCAGGTTCCCGTAGTTCACCACCAACCAGGGACCTTCATCTGAGACGGTGTTTCTCATCTGGCGGAAGGCCTCTGTGGCCCTGCTGAAGAAACGCCGGGCGTCTTCAATAAAGCCCAGCTGGTAGTGAATGTACCCCTGCAGGTTGTAAATGTGACCCAGCCAGCTGATTCCCTCCTCGGTGCCGATGTCCTCCAGATTGTCCCTGAGACGGAACAGTTTGGACCTGCTGGGGTCGATGTCCCAGGTGAAGTGGCACTGCAGGGCCCCAAGTTTGGCCTCCAGAGTTGACTGATTCTGAGCAGCACTGATGGAGAAGAACAAATGACAAATATATTAAATATTAAAACACGTCATCTAATGTAATTTGCTGGACAGTTCAGAACAGGTCTATTGATCAGGTTGATCAATAGTCATTTGACACCTGTTGGTAATAATCTTGGTAGATTATTGATTTATATTACTATACTGGTAACTGAAGGGTACAATAACATTTAGATATAATAAAGTATATTATAATAAGTTTAGGGTCATCTGCCTTCAGCTGCCATGCCTACCTGCAGCCACCAGGTGTCACTGTTTTCAACCCTGTTAGGATTTAGTTTGGTTATTGTCAGGTTTTCTGTACTGATCTGTCTGTTGACTTTAAAAACTATCATATAAATGAGGCTCAACCAGTTTGTCCGTCAGTTTGAATCCACTGTGAAAAACAGTAGAGCGAATAAACCGCACCTGTCCAGAGTCAAACACACCTGAGGACATAACGCAACACACCTCTAACAACTGCACAAGTTTATTATTAAAGTTAAATAATAATTACCCCAAACCGTTTGATGGTTGCCTGACAACCATTCTGCTAAACGACGCTAAGGAACTACATCTTTTGGCGGAAGAATGTTGTGTTGTGTTTATCAGTAGCTGCTTTTCTTTTTGCTGTTTGTTTATTGTGATTAAAAACCTTGAAAGTTGTCATAACCGTTTTATAAAAGCAATAAACCACTAGAGGTCGTGATTTACAGGGATTTTACAACAGATAAGAGGCGGACTGGACCGTCTGAAGTCCGGAATCAATAACTCATCAGAGAAACGTTGTTAAAACACAAACAAACAAACAAACAACGGTCATGATCTCATCTCTTCATCTATGTATGTTTGTTTGTTTGTTTGTTGAAAAGAGGCGTCGTTTGTTTTGTTTTTATCCGGAAGTTTGAATCTGTGAATAACTTTACTGAACTAAACCATCTTAGATGTCGTAAAACATTGTAAATCACGGCCTCTTGTGTCTCATTGGTTTAGGGGAAAAAAACAACAACAGATCAGTTATGACAATAATAATAATAATAATAATACATATAGGCCTATTTTTAAATGGACAGATAATATTTTACAGTCTTTGGTTGTGATGAAGTTACACCTGAAGGATCAGTTTCTAAAATAAAATATGGAAGATAGAAAAAAACATAAAATATAAATAATAAAAAGGAGAAAACAAAAGGCAAAAAAACAACAGAGGAAACGGAAGAAGAAGAAAACTCTGAAGCACTGAGTGATAATTAAAACGTCGTCATTAACTTGTGAGAGATGTTAATATTTGATGCTGTGATGTTAGACAGTTTTATACATTTCTGACCTGCAGAAACAGAAACTCACCTCATTATCCTGTTGATTCCTGCACAGGCTGCTCTGAAACTACTTGTGGCTTCGTTGGAATAAAAATCAACAGATGTTTAACTTCTGCTGTGATGTTGATGGTAATATATGAACTGAGAAAGATCAATGACGCAGAAAGTTCGTCTCATCAACATATACAGAGAGAGAGAAGAAGGAGGAAACACAGAGACTAATGAGAAACTGATAGAAATCAAAGTCAAGCTCCTCCTGGTGAGTTTTCAGGAGAACAAATTCGCGCGAACAAAGTCGAGACGAAATTTCGCCTTATTCGAAGGCATTTTAACTTTCGTTTGCCAGTAATATAAAGTTTCTGGGTGACGGTGAGACACCTCAGAGGTATGTTATCATGCTGGAAGAGTACCTGCCCATTCTAGACACCTACCACACCTGTTGTAATGCTGTTTCCTGCCCAGCGAGTTAAACAACACCTGTCCAATAATGGGCATGATGGTAAACACAATCCACTAAAGTTTAAATGTTCCACAAATAATCTAATTATTACTGGAACATTTAAACAATTTTTATTACATAAAAAATAAATCAATTTATTGTCATTTTTTTTTAAAATAATGACTTTAGTATTACAATATAATTTTTTATTTGTATAAGTTAGAGTAACTGAAAATGAAAAATAAAAATAATAAATAAATATAATAAATAAATAATAAATAAATATTCACTCAGGGTCAAGGATGTTCCTGTTTTCATAGTATAATTATTAGCATGTTAAACTATTTCTAGAAAATAGTAAAATGAGATGTTATCAGAAAAGACAACATAAAATATTACATCTTCGGCCCAACATTTTGTTTCTCTTGAAGTTATTAAATTTAATGTTGGCAGTAGGTTTTTAAAGTTGTCGTTTGACGTCCATCAGTGTTTTGTGTACAGTGCTGCAAAACACATGAATGTCTTGCAAATTAACCACCAAAATAAACGTAAGATTTACAGCATTAATTTAATAGTATTCTGTACAAGTGAAATACAAGTTTCTACCCACAATCAGTTCCACTTTGTGATTATATTCAAGTTACACACCTCATATTAAACATTACATTATGACTAATCAGAGTTTTCTTTTTTTTACTACCACAAAGCTTCGAGCAAAGCAAATTTCATATTTCATATTTTCACACACTATGATCATATATGAGTCCAAGAGCATCTGATTAAAAACTATTCTGACCATTAAAGTACATCACATCATTACAGTAATGACATAGTAAAGGAGCATCCCAGTGCTTTAACACTATTTTATTTTATTTTATTTTATTTTATTTTATTTTATTTTATTTTATTTTATTTTATTTTATTTTATTTTATTTTATTTTATTTTAATTTAATTTTAATTTTATTTTATTTTATTTTATTTTATTTTATTTTATTTTATTTTATTTTATTTTATTTTATTTTATTTTATTTTATTTTATTTTATTTTATTTTATTTTATTTTATTTAGTAACTCGGTTTTGGTTCCTGTTTCTTCAGAAGTCTGATGCTGTTCTCTCATAAATACGATTGTTGTTGTGTCTCTGCAGCCTTCATGTCATATTCTCTCAACCTATTGACTATTAGGATCCCTTCTTCTACACAGTCGTCCTGTTCAGGTTTGTTTCTCTGATCTGGGTCTAATCTAAGCTCATCCAGGCCTTTATGTTTGTTGGTAGTAACACTGACATTTCTGGCTGTGGGTAATAATAATAGGCCCAGTTAGGCAACAACTACTGTCAATTATTGTCCAATAGAATTATATTGGTTTAATGATTTACTTTAATGACGAGGCCATTAAAGGCTTCCATACACACAAATATTATTGGACTTTGCATTAAAGCAGCAAAACTGAAATCTGTAATTATGAACATGACAGAAGAAACACAGTTTAGACTTTTAGAAATGTCCTGACAACTGTGATGGAGCTCAAGATGCAATTGCATGTATGTAATTTGTATAAAATCAGGATGATGAATATGTACAGGGCTTTTGGGTTTTGGTATCTGTGCTTTCTAGACTCCCAGCTTGGCCAGGAACTCCTCTATTTCTTGACACCTTCGGCTCCTGTTTCTTTCTTTAATCTTCTTCAGACATTTGATGCTGTTCTCCCTAAAGAAGGTCTGTTGCGGCATCTCTGCAGCCTTCATGTGATAGTCTACCGACCGGTGGCGATCTTGTCGATCAAAGTTCAAATATTTTGCGTAGTAGTGGTAAAACATCTGTTTCTCTATCGGTTCCAGATCCCTTTCTAGCAGTTCCTGGTAAATCTGTTCAGCTTTAGCCAGGCCGTGATTTGACTTTGCGTATATGTTTGCGAGATCTAGTTTCTTCACAAGTGACCCATGAGGGTAAAGAGAAATCACTTCTTTATGGAGACTAACTGCTCTGTCTATCATGCTTTGCTTTGGGTCACTGTGAAACACAATCCTCCATTTGTAGCAGAGTGCAGCACATCTCTTCAGGTAACGTTCATCTGGATGGTTTTTCAGAGCCTCCTCTGCCAAATCAATGGCTTCATCAACAGATACATATTTTGTGTAAAGCCTTAATAACGCTTTGATACCACTGTAGCTGCTGACAGGATTTCTCAAAACCTTTCTGGCTAACTCGCGTGCTTCATCTTCGATACTTTCTCCTTTCTTTGCACGTTGCTCAAGCTCATGAACAGCAATGTACAGGTTCTCTGGATCGTGTTCCTTGGCCATTTTCATTTTCTCGTGGATGTCTTCCTCTGACGGTGTGTCGCAGTGCTTCAAAGCATTCACTAATGCTAAGACATGGCTGGTGTGCCACTCCATCACGTCCGGCTGCATCCTGATGGCTCTCTGGAAGTAATCTGCAGCCAGCATCTTCTTGTCTTGGCCGAACTTCATCAGTGTCCAGGCTTTTTCAGCGTAGATCTCCGGATGGAGCTCGTCCTGGGACGGAGACGGGTATTCGTTCAGCAGAGTGTCGACCTTTGACAGGTAAGTCTGACTCTCTGCTTGTTCTCCCAGGTGGTGGTGCAGCCAAGCCAGGTTCCCGTAGTTCACCACCAACCAGGGACCTTCATCTGAGTGGTTGCTCGACCGGCGGAGGGCCTCTGTGGCCCTGCTGAAGAAACGCCGGGCTCCCTCAATGAAGCCCAGCTGGTAGTGAATGTACCCCTGCAGGTTGTAAATGTGACCCAGCCAGCTGATTCCCTCCTCGGTGCCGATGTCCTCCAGATTGTCCCTGAGACGGAACAGTTTGGACCTGCTGGGGTCGATGTCCCAGGTGAAGTGGCACTGCAGGGCCCCAAGTTTGGCCTCCAGAGTTGACTGATTCTGAGCAGCACTGATGGAGAAGAACAAATGACAAATATTAAGACACGCCAGGATGTTAATATAATATGATCTGAAGCTTCATATGTTTGAGCTCCTCTGGTAATGAAGGAAGGATGGAGGAAATGAATAAGGACAGTAAAGATGGAAGGAAAGAGTTGCTGAAGGGAGGAATGGATGAGGAAATGAGTTTTATACAATATAAAACTAAAGGCAGCACTGACTGATGATAAAAACGCTGTCATTAACTTGCAACACTCATCATGTTACAGTATGTGATGCTCTAAAACAAGATATAATAAGTTTTACACAGGCCGACCTGGAGAAGCAGCTACTCACCTCATTATCCTGTAGAGTCGTTCTCTAAATATCAGTCTAAAGCTTCTTTTGGGTTCGCTGGCATAAAATCAGTAGCTGTTGTCCAACTTGTGCTTTGCTGTGATGTTGAGGATTATATAAACTGAGCGGAGCGACAAGTCCAGTTTATCAATGTGCAGACAGATGAGATGAAACATGAAGACTTGTGGGAGAAAACAACAGGAACAACTTATCTTAACTTTCGTTTTCCAACCTGACTCATCAGATTTCACCTTAAAGGAAAAGTTCACATTTAAAAAAAAAAAAAAAAAAAAATGTCTGTCTTTACTGTCAGGAGCCCAAATGAACATTGAAACGTGTTTTTCTTGCTCTAATCATCCTCCTGGTCACACTGACCATTAAGATCCCTTCATAATACACTTATAATGTAATTGATGGGGGACAAACTTTCTGGCTGTGGGTAATAATAATAGGCCCAGTTAGGCAACAACTACTGTCAATTATTGTTCAATAGAATTATATTGGTTTAATGATTTACTTTGATGACGAGGCCATTAAAGGCTTCCATACACACAAATATTATTGGACTTTGCATTAAGATTCATCCTGCACGACGCCTTTAATATTAATAATTTCACTTACATACTTTTTTATGATACTATGTGTGTATTATTGTATGAATCAGTGGTGGAAGAAGTATTTAAATAAAAGTACAAATACAGCAAACATACGTACAAATACTCCATCACAAGTAAAAGTTCTGCATGAAAAATTCTACATAATATAAAACAGACAAAATACAGATTAAAACCAAATAAAAAAACAAAAAAAAACCAAACAAAAACAAAACAGTAACATAAACAAGTAAGAACTAACTGAAAAGAATAAACCGGGAATTTTAATGTAATATTTAAATATATTAAATAAAAACAAAATCACTCAGAGAGAAAAAAATATTAATCATTTTATAGGTTTTACAAATAATAATAATATTTAAATAATATTTAAATATATTAAATAAAAACAAAATCAAAATATTAATCATTTTATAGGTTTTTACAAATGTATTGGGCCATTTTTCATGTTGTATCTTAACTAGACCGTTTACGCTTGAAAAGTGCGCACTTTACGTAAAGTACGTCCGGATACGGCGGAACGTTTCCTGCGTATGTAGCTGCCGTTAGTAATGGCGGAGCTCAAAGAGGGAGACGCTGCTCAGCTACACCAGGAGGACGTCGATATCAAACGTAAGTAAACTACGCCCGTTTGTCGTTTGCTCACTCATCTCGGCACCGTGACGCGGAGCATAAATCGTAGTTTGAACATAATCAGCGCTGTGCTGCGACTTAACGGACAATTTGAGTTTATAACTGCTGAACTAAACGAGGGCCTCACCACGGAGCTCCGCCATAGGACCTAAATAGTCAACAACGACAGCGAAGAAAGGGGCTAAAGCTAACACTAGCCGAGCTGCTGTCGCCACCGGCTGCTTGTGGTACTATATGTGTTTTAATAGAGGCTTTGTCAGAGTGTTAAACAAACCGTGTGCTGTAGTTTTGGGTGACACGGTCTCTTCACGGAGCTGCACTACAGGACCGCAGTTATTAACGGCCCCAAAGCCTCAGGTTTACTCCACCTCATCTGGCTCCACAGTGGTGGAAAGTAACTAAGTACATGTACTCAAGTAGTGTGATGAAGTACTTGTACTTTACTTGAGTACTTCCATGTGATATTACTTTAAACTTCCACTCTCCTACATTTCATCTTGTACTTTCTACTCCACTAAATTTATCTGACAACTTCAGTTAGTTTTCACATCAAACTCATAATTATTACTGGTAAAGTAGTACTTCTACGTTGCTGCATCGGTACTTTTACTGCAGTAAAGGATCTGAATACTCCTCCACCTTTCTACATAATCTGATCGATTGAATCTGAACTCTGATAGATGGATAAAGACATTAAAGTGTTACAGCTTCCTCTTGATCAATCAAAATAATAAAAAATAAAAAAGAAGGAGGAGGAGGTTGGTAAAATAATGGTCTTTGTCTCTGAATGAAGGTGAAGACGGTGGAGACGCTCCTTCAGGTGGAGATCAGGTTGCAGAGCAGGAGGTGAAGAATGAAGCTGCTGCAGACAGCGATGCCAAAACCTCCACTACGACTACTGGTCAGTTAATACCTGCTGTTTGTGTGTTTATTGATCATTTGGCATCATTTGACATCTGGAAGCTGCATTCACTGTTCTAATTTTACACTAAACATTTAGAAAAATGAATGAAATGACATATTTTCATGCTGCCATCAGAGAGACACATCTCCATCCAAACTAAACTGGAGGGCCTGGAGCTGCTGGTCGACCTCAATGGTGGTGAGTGCAAAATTAATGAATCAATCAATCAATCAATCAAAGTTCAATTACAGGAATATGTAATATGAATTAGGAGACTAATGCGGTAAGTAAAAATACCAAACGTTAAAAAACAGGTGATTTGTAAATTAAATAAATAATAATAAGATATAATAATAGATTAGATCTATGGATCCTCTGGAAGGTTAAAATAGGTAAATAATAATAAAAAAACAAAACCGAAAAGGCTCAAACCAAAACATCATCATGAACGTTGTAATAAACGGACTTCTGTGTTTGTGATCGCGGCGTTTTCACCGTCCAGCCGGCCGTAAGTCGTGTCCTCTGTGTCCTGAGGAGAAGTTTAAAGCCTGTTACAGCCACAAGCTGCGCCGACATCTGCAGAACCTCCACTGGAAGGTCTACGTGGAGTTTGAAGGTAGGAACCATTGGTTTGTTTTTCTGTAAATGAGTGTGGCACCTTTTTAAATGGATGTTATAATATCATGGAATAAGTGTCGTCTTCTCCTGGTTTTAAAGGCTGCATGACAGTAAAGTAAAGTACAGTAAATATTTCTCATGCTGTTGATCTTTGACCTTTTAACAGGCCAGAGGATGTGCATCTGCCACCTGCCCTGCAGGAACCTGAAGCCCAGCCTCAGCGGAGATCAGGTGAGACGTCGGACACACAGACAGTCTGCAGCTCAGGTTACCTTCAGTTTCCACTGCAGCTTCAGGCTGTAACACATTTACCATTTTAATAGCTGCATATCCATAAAAAAATGAAAAAGAGAAGAACTTACTGAGACAACGTTTAAACTCATATTTATGTGTTATTGCAAAAGTCACAGTAAGATTTGTGCACTAATTAAAAGACTCTCGGTTACTGTGACGGCTGCAACTAACAATTATTTTCACGGTCAGTTAACCCGACGATTATTTTATCGATTAATTAATTAGTTGTTTGGTTTTTAAAATGTCGATCTTGTTTTGTCCACAACTCAAAAATATTCAGTTTACTGCCTTAGAGGACTAAAGAAACCAGAAAAGAAGAAGAAGAAGAAGAAGAAAAAATGACTCAAAACAATTATTTGATTAATCATTTCAGCTTTAGTTACACTAGAAAATAATTCAAACATGTTTAATCAACTTTCTTAAATTAAATCATCCTTGTTACCATAGTTTCCTTTGTTTGAACCCCCTGCAGGCGTCAGGCCGACACGTGGCTCACTATCACTGTGTGGTGTGTTCGGTCACTATCGCCCGTAAGACCGACATGATCAGCCACCTGAAACGCCACGTCAACAAAGGAGAGACCGAGGCCAGCTACTGCGGGAGCTCAGATGTACCGTTCGAGGAGCCGGGTAATAAAAACTGACATCTCAGCACACACACATGAGGAAAGAAGCTGGGTGATTCTTTTTAAAGGGCTACTCCGGAAATTTAGTCATGCAAATCAGGGATTCACAAGACGGAAACAAATACGCACAAAAATTGTTGGCTGCAGCGCCTCAAATATGAGGATTTGAAGTTTGGACTGTTGATGGAAAACAAGACATTTGAGGACGTCACCATGAGCTCTAAGAAGTTATAGCCTTTATATCTTAAGCTAGTCTGCAGATGGGTTTTTTAAACTATATCAGCCTCAACAGTAAAATACATTCAGAACTGCACAAGACTCAACAATACATAACAAAACATACATTTAGGCACAAAACTTAACAAAAACCAGTGATGCAATAAAAGTGTCAGAAGCCAACAAGCAGCACATCACTCACGACTACATGACTGATCTCGCTTTAAAAAACGGTTTCAATTCGAGTTCAAAACGATTCCACATGTTGTTCCTTCGAGCAGAAAAAGCCGCCTGTCCGAGGGAGAATTTATGAAAAGAGCTGACAGTTACCAGCAGACGCAGCTTGTGTTACCGAGCCAGGATCCCTGAGGGACACCGCCGGGTCACAGATACCTGTTTTATGTTGAAATGTTAGCCGCTATTAAAAAGCTTTTACTACATTCATGTGCTCCAGATCCGAGTTTGAATAGTTCCACTTAGATCCCTTCATCCCGTACGCAAACGGAAAATAAACATTTAAAAGCACCGATATTGTGACGACACTTCGGCGTGCTTTTAATGTGTCTGATGTGTCCGCAGCGCCGTCCGGTCAGGCGTATGAAATCATGAAAGAGCTTGGAACCAACGTCCAGCTCCTCCCGAACCACACCACCCCGCAGAAGAGTGACACCTACTTCAACCGCAAGATGAAGACCAACAGGTCAGCAGCACTCTCACATCCATGATACAACGAGGCATAAATCTGCTTTATGAATCTATCTGATTGTCGACATACATTGAGGGTTTTTTTTTGTGTTTATGTTTCAGGCAGCTGGTGTTCTGTTCGCTGGCTGTTCTGGCTGAAGAGAGAAACCCGCTGGAGTGTCTGGATGCTTTTGGAGCTACAGGTGAGACAGAAAACTATCTAAAGTACAGCTGAAACTCTCTGTAAGGCTAAATGGACATTTCTGACGCTCTCCGTCTTCTCCGTCTCTCAGGGATCATGGGCCTTCAGTGGGCGAAGCACCTTCGTAACGCCGTCAAAGTGACCATAACGGATATCAGCGACACATGCGTGAAAATGATCAAAGAGAACTGCCAGCTCAACCACATCCGAGTGGACGGAGGCTCACGAGGCCCCCGGGGGCCCGACGGGGCCGGCGGGGAAGTAGAGGGCGTGCCGATCGCTACGGTGGAGGTCGCCAAGATGGACGCTAACGTCATCATGCACCTGAGGCCCTTTGATTACATGTGAGTGGGAAGATTTGATCGAGCTTATTAACCTGATTATTTATCAGTACTTTCTGGCGCCAAATGTGGATCCAAATGTTCATCCGCTGCTGAAAATAGTCCCTAAAATTGCACTTTTTGCAATTCCTACACCTTCAGTAGGAACCAATGAGCTGGGAGCTGAGAGGCAGAGTAGGGAAGGAGGAGCGGGTTTAGAAACGCAGTAACACATTATTGATTTTGGTTTTTAAAACTCAAATCACCGGAGCTCTGAAAACAGCTCACCAGCAACAGAGTCTGATTTATACACAGAAAAAAATACAAGTACTTTGTAAATAATCACTTATTTCATCTCCTTCAGTCACTTGGATCCGTTCGGTACAGCTGTGAACTACCTGGACGCTGCCTTCAGGAACGTCCGAAACCTGGGCATCATCTCCGTGACGTCCACAGACACAGGCTCGCTGTACTCCAAGTCACCCAACGTCACCCTGCGTCACTACAGCTGCCACATCGTACGCACGGAGTACTACAAAGAGCTGGCTGCACGCATGGTGGTCGCCACTGTGGCCAGGTACACGCGTTTGTTTGTTTCCTAATGCGATACTGAAACTGAAGAAAACCATCCTGACTGCTCGCTGTGTGTAACTGTCCAGAGCGGCGGCCCGCTGTAACAAAGGCATCGAGGTGCTGCTGGCGGTGGCGTTGGAGCATTTCGTCCTGGTGGTGGTGAGAGTCCTCAGAGGTCCCACGCAGGCCGACGAGTCCGCCAAGAAGTTACGAAAACTGGTCCACTGTCAGTGGTGCGAGGAGAGAGTGTTCCTCAAGCTGGGAAACATGGTGGACGGTGAGTTCAACAAGGCGGACAGTCGACGTGATGCTTATTCAGAAGGTTACTCAACAAGCTGCTGTAACTGTAGGAAGTAAATCATGTTGTGATCTGTGTTTCCTGCAGACACGCTGCCCTGTAACTGTCATGGAAGTCTGCCCGGAAAGACGGCCGTGCAGCTGGGACCGTTATGGTAAACATCTCGGTGTCACATCAAGTCTGTTTTCACGTTGATGCAGTTTGGTGCATTTTTAAACAACTTTAAAGTTTAAAGGCTTTTGAGACAAAGTTAACATTAAACAGACATTTCAGCATTTGATTGTTTGCACACCAGAATATTTCAGGGTTGTCGAGTCCTTTCATGAAATATTAAATCCTCTTAAATCATCATTTGGAGTCACTTTCCACACAAATAACAAACAAACAAACAAACAAAATCTGTTTTCCTCCTGAATGTTTTTCACCGTCTGTGGAGGAAGAAAAACAACAACTGTAAGAGCTGAATAATGTGTGTGTGTGTGTGTGTGTGTGTGTGTGTGTGTGTGTGTGTGTGTGTGTGTGTGTGTGTGTGTGTGTGTGTGTGTGTGTGTGTGTGTGTGTGTGTGTGTGTGTGTGTGTGTGTGTGTGTGTGTGTGTGTGTGTGTGTGTGTGTGCAGGGCCGGCCCTCTGTTTAACACAGGCTTCCTGAGGAGGATGCTGTCGGCGGCGGTGCAGCACAGCATGGACGACATCCAGCCGCTCGTCAAAACTCTGATCTGCGAGTCCGAGTGTACGACCATCAAGTCTTTATTTCACGGACAGTCCGCTCTCACCAACCAGGGTAAAACCACCACGTCCCTCTCTGCTCTGTGTGTGTGTGTGTATGTGTGAGTGTGTGTGTGTCAGTCAAAGCGTGTGTTGACGTGTTGATGTGATGTCCTCTGCAGTGGAGTGTGGAGTCGTCATTAAGACCTTAGAGAGCCGAGAGGAGTCGGGACCTGCTGATCAGTCTGGTGAGTTGCAGCTCTACTCCTGTCCACCAGGGGGCAGTGAAGACCTACATTTGATCCTCAACCTCTTTAACTCTTAATTTCACCCTTAAATTTCTTCTTAAATTCTAGAAAACTTCTTTTTCTAAACAAATGGAAATATTCTGGATGTCTTCATTTAAACACTGAGATCTCTTGAGTTGAAAGTACATTATTGTGAGTTTGACCAACGTTTGGATAAACTCGTTGATTCTCGTTTCTCTGCAGGAAAGAGGAAGACTGGAGAAGAGTCGGGAAACGTTGTGAAGAAGCTGAAGTCTGACGCGTCTCTGGAACATCCACCTTTCTACTACAGCATCCACCGCCACAGCATCCGCGGCATGAACATGCCCAAGTCAGTCACCTCTCACCACAACTCTTAACTTCCTGTGAGAAAACACGATATTAATGACGTTCCTGATGTTCCTCTACAGGTTGAACAAATTTCTCCAGTACCTGACGGAGGCCGGCTTCAGGGTGAGTCGGACTCACTTCGACCCGACGGGGGTTCGAACCGACGCCACGCTGGTGCAGTTTAAATCTGTCCTCACCAAATACAGCGTCCCCACGTACACCACCGCCGCCGCCACTCAGACGAGCGTGAGCGCTGAGAAAACGGTGTGAGGAGCGAAGCCGAGCAGGACTGAGGTGAACGCACGGTGTGTTTCTGACGTTCTGACTGCACTGATGTCTGTTATATGTACTGCTTACACACACACACACACACACACACACACACCTGCAGCATCGATGAGCCCAATTTATCTGCTATTTATTGTATTTCAGATGGTACAAGTTTGCTTTTTTTTTCTTATTTCTTGTATTTTTATGTCTCTCTTGTCTTATAAAACCATAATAAAAATCTTTCTGCAAAACCTGAATGTTGAATCAAACTAACCCATAAAAAAAAACATGTTTCATCACATATATAAAACACAGACGAGCGATGCTGATTCACGTTCAGTTCGATTCGTTTGATTATTATTGTTCGATTATTATGACGCAGCTTCAAACTCTGTTGTTGTTGTTGTTTTTATGAAGATTTGCTGCTTTCATGTTGCATATGACTGAATATATTTTAAACTGTTTGATATTATGACATCATAGATAAGATCAAATAAACGTTGTCTTTATTATTACTGTGTTTATTTATTTAAAACATTTGTAAAAGTTATAAATTATCTAAAATATCACATCTCTGCTGACATATTGAATCATTTCTAGAAATTAAAGCATGTGAGAAGGAAAACAAATCACTCTATTATATTTATACATTTTAAAAGCTTATTATTATTATTATTATTATCCATTGAGTCAGTTAGTAAAGCTGTCAGATGAATGTAGTGGAGTAGAAAGTACTGCAAATACTCAAATACCTCAAGATTAGTACTTGAGTAAATGTACTTAGTTACAAACAACTATTATTATTATTATTATTATTTAATTTAATATAATCCAAATCACAGCTGGATCACATAATTAATCACAGAGCAGCTCGTGACTGATCATCAGGAGCCTTTAGGGATTAAAAAATAAGAGCTGATGTCACAGGATGAGGAGGGATGAGGAGGGAGGAGCACGCCCTCCCCCTCCTCCCTCCCCCTCCCTCCTCCCTCGGCCGCTGCAGATCAATGTGACGCCGTCTGTACCTGAGGACTGAGCCCTACCTGTGGATCCTCTCCCGGCAGCAGCACCATGGGGATTTCCGCGTCCAGTCTGCTGGATGACACCACATCCAACTACATCAAAGGTAAAAACACACACAACAAAACCTCCAAATCAACAAACAAATAACATAAAAAAACAACAAACAAACAGATTGAGTCGTGTGGAGCGACGCTGCGGGACGTTTCATTGAACGACGGATGATCGTTTGTGTCGGTTAACGGAGGAAACTTGTTGGAAACCGGAGAAACGACCGGAGACGCGACCGGAGAACCGACCGGAGACGCGACCGGTGAACCGACCGGAGAACCGACCGGAGACGCGACCGGTGAACCGACCGGAGAACCGACCGGAGACGCGCGTCTTTACGCTTCACGGATTTCAGCTTCTGTCTCGTTTCTTCAGACTTCTTCTGCTCAACTTGTTCTCACACATCTTGAATCTCTGCAAAACCTGTCAGGCAGGTTTTTTATTTTATTTTATTGCACACAAAAACCCCAGAAATCCGCCTTCCTGCAGGCAGATGACACCCCAGAGACTGGACTCAACCTGCTTCAGCTGCTCATTGATATTTGTGATCAGTCATCTTTAGTAATGATCAGGTCACTCCAGCATTTCCAGTCCTGCAGGGGACAGAAAAGTGAGACTGAGGGCGCGTCCTCGACCTGTTTCCCCTTTTTGTCTTTTTGTCCTTTGTGCTGCAGCTGCTGGGTGTGTCCACAGGTTGATGTGTGATGTGGGGTGTTGTGTGTTTTTGTGTGGGTAATGTGTGCAGGTACAGATGCTCACAGGTGTTCAATGCTGCTATTTTATGAGCATAAATAAGATGAATCAGGAGGCTGTTTGTCATTAATTTCATAGTTTTAAGAAATAAGTCATAAATTTTCTGGTTCCAGCTTCATAAATGTGAAAGTTTTCAGTTTTTTAATATTTTTGTGTCATCTCAGTGACGTGTTATAGATCAAATAATTGATCGATTAATTGTTCTGTTTTTGAGACTCAGTTTAACCCGTGAACCTACCTGCTTGATTTGTGACATCACCACAAGTCTGTAAGCCAATCGTGGTCCAGTATGAAACGTACACAGGTGTGATTACAGGTATACCTTATTAAGAATGATCAATCAATCATCGTTATAATATTTTTGGGACTTTTTTTTTCCACATTTTTATCGACTGAACGACTAATCGGTTCATCACTGGCAGCTCCAGACGTATTAAAGTTGTCAAAAGTCAACTTTCACACAGAAAAACAACATTTTCATATGAACCTAAAACATCACACACTTCCAGGACATTAATATGAGATTAGAGGAAACGTAAACTGAAGTGAAACTCGTATAAGTGACTTGACGTCTTGTGTATGTTGTGAATCATCGGGGATCCTCCGTCTGCCTGCTGGATCCTGTAAATATTACACAGTATATGTTGAGCTCTTGTTTAATGGGGTCCCCTGGGTGCTTTTTATCTCCTGCAGCTCATATTAGAGCTCAGTAAAAGCAGCTCGTGGCCTCGGCCTGCAGACTTGAGGACTCGTCAGTTTTTCCTGGCTGCCATATTTTTTATTTTTTTATTTTTTTTTTTAGTGGAGGCAGATTTTGAGGCCGGAGCAGTGACACTAATTCACATGGTCGAAAGCATTCCTCTGTGTGTGTGTGTGTGTGTGTGTGTGTGTGTAGAGGGTGTGGTGGGTGTGTTTGCTGGATAATTGTCATCAGTGTCCAGAGTTTGGTTAGATGCTGCTTGCTTTGGTTGGATGGAGACATCCTGTTGCAGAACACATGATTCATGGAGTGACAGCGGTGTTGGTGGAGGCTCATCCCTCCACGCTGGAGCAGCTTTTCTGACTGATGTCATCTGTCGTGTTTGCGGTTCTGTTACAGTTTGGCCTGCGTACTAGTACTGATGCAGAACTCCAACTATCACGCCTTTAACACAAACATGGTGGCTGTTGTAGAAACAGGAGGGTCCTGTAATGAAGCCACGCAGCTCAGGGTCTCCAGAAGTACGACACATCACTGCATTCGTGGCTTTTTGATCTGATAATTGATTAATTGTTCAGTGAAAGCGATCTGTAGAAGTCACCACAGGTTTGAGGGAATAGCAACAGGCATTTTTTCTCTATTTCAGCAGCCCTGAAGCGGCCTGTTAGTCTGCTCATGTTGTATCTACCACAGTGTAGAAGTCTGTCAGGCTGAAAGTATCAAACATGTCTTTAACTCTTAACTCTGTGCAGCTTTTAGTCGACTTTTGAGTATATTTGTCACCTAAAACATGTAGTTTCCATCTATAATAATACATACAAGACAAACTGTTTCTTGTAGCCTGGCTGGACTTCACATTCCCCCTCGTCTTTGTTTTCGCTGTCAGGCTGCCATTATTCATGCTGTGTCACTCTGCCTCCAGCTGCCATTACACAATCCCTCAGATATTCAGAGGAGCTGAAGCTTTTTTCCCCCCTCAGATGTGAATCCGCTGCTCTCCACAAAGAGAGGAAGCTGCTGCTCGGGCGGCTCTCTGCTGGAAACCCACCTGGTGTTTACTGGGACTGACTCAAGTGTCCTGAGAACGTTTCACCATTAACCCAGCACCGAATGGGAAAGAGGACGTGTGGTTGTATGAGTGAATCTGTATGTTTATGGTGTATACGCTCTTACTCGTATCATCCAGGTATGATGGCATGCAGGCGTCAAACAGGCTCCGCCGCTTCTTAAAAAGGTCTCACGACTTTATTTTTTGTTTTTAGAAAAGCAACCGGCGAAGCAGCTCCTGATCTTTAATAACCAGTGAGTCACGGAGAGAGAATGAGATGAAATGATTAAAGTAATTATCTGATTATTAAAATGGGCGATTAATATTCTACCAACTGACTAATCGAGATTTACTAATTTGATTCATTGTCTGATCTTGTCATCTATCGAAATGTGTTTTATAAACTAGTTTGATCCTTGTTGATGTCGGCTGTGTCCCTCTATATATGTATATATATATATCTATACCTGTCTGTCTAGTAATGTGTGTTTGACACCATACGTAGCACACACACACACACACACACACACACAATCTCAAAACTAAAGTACCCAAACAAACATTTACATTCCCTTTAGGTGACTTTCATTGATTATTTCTTATTTGTCACTTTAATTAATTCAACCTATAGACCTGCAGCTGCTCTGTGTTTAAACTCCGACGCTTATGTTAACGTTGAAGGAGCAGCAGGTCCCTCCTGAGTAGTCGACAGATGAGTGTTTAAAATATGCGGTCGGCAATTTGGGAAAACAGGTTTTAACAAAAGCTGCTAAAAAGTGAAATGTTTTCATCACACTGTAGGTTTATTCAATGCAGCAGCCGCAGCAGTTTGTTTACCTCCACCCACAACCTGGATTATTCCATAGGTGTGGCTCTTTATGTCTCATCTACCTGCAGCAGGTGTAACATACTGCAGCTATACGCTAACCCAGCTGAGACTAATGCAGGAAGCTTATAATGTTTTATATTAAAGAGGAAACACTAAATATTAGGATGCATCTTATTCTGATGTGTAAACAAACAACAACATCACCTGTGAACAAAATCCAGTGTTGTTGTATCAGTTGTCAAAACCTGGCGCCTACATTACCCACAATGCAACGTGACCACCTACAGTTCAGTTTGTGTTATGCTGATAGAGGCAAATCCACCGATGTGTAAAATGAACCAGGCCTTTTTTAGTTCTTTTAATGCAGTCAAATGTCAGTTTGACCTTTTTTAGACCAGTGCATGCTGGGATACCGTAGCTTCCAGTGTTGTTGTTTTTAATGGCACTTGTGTCTTTGTCTGCATCGCTTTATATAATGTGTGATATAATAATAACACTGCTTTGCATAGTATTGATATATTTGAATTGGAGACAGCAGTTGAGAAGGAGGCAGATGGCTCAAACTGGCACATCTACAGTCCCCGAAAACAACAAAAAACAAACCAGTTACTGTGAATAATCTGTGGTTAAGAGAAAAGAGGGCTGGATTATATGTTTCAAGACTTTTTACAAACTATATTAAATAGATATTGCTCCAACTGGAGGAACAGAAACGCTTAATGTTTACAATAAATCTCATTATTTGCTGAAATCCTCCCGCTTGAGAAGCTGTCGAAGGTCTTCTGAACGTGTGTCTGAACATTTCATCCCTCCTGCAGCCTCCTTCCTGTCACACAGCGTTTGCATAACCATTTAACCTGATAAGGGAAGACGGTAAACAAACAGCGGCTGGAGATATTTTGCATGAAGCAGCATCAGATCAGATGAAGGACGACGTCACAGCAATTCAAATCACCTCCGAGCAGAACGGAGGTGAAGAAAAAAACAGTGTTGAGGAATAAAATTCTGCCCTCTCGGTGCAGATTAATGTGGAAATCAGCGTCTGTAAGATGAAACCTGCAGCGTTTATGATCCTCCCAGAGTGACTCACAGCTTCTGCTTTAAACCTCCATCCTGACTGGATGTTGATGAGCAGGCTGCAGTTCACATCGCTGCACCGGCTGTAACATAAGCTGAGTATTTATTGCAGTGTCCTGTGAGGACTCGGTGTTGTCTCATTGGAAATGTATTTGGGAATATTTCATGTTTTACATCCTGGAATCGTTTCAGGCGTCTTTTTTTTTCTCTTTCTGTCGTTCTCTATGGACTCATCACTGTTTTAAACTGAAGCGTACATCTGCACCAACAACAACAGAGCTGCAATACAAAAAAAAAAAAAAAGGATATTCATGGGAGAAAAAGTAAAGTTTATAGTGTCGGTGGAAAGACTGTGACTCTGCAGAACGTCTGTGTTTTAGATCAGACGATCTGCAGGTTTTTAATTTCAACTGAAGATTTTAATCAACTGATTAACACTTAATTAAGATATTTAGTATATTTTGACCTGTGGTGCTGGTTTACAGATGACTGACAAGCCAATAAAAAGACAGAACAAATGTTGAAAAGAAGAAAACTAGTCAGCAACAATTCTGATAATCGATTTAAGAGTTTCTTAAATGTGTCCAGAGGTGATTATTAAAAATGAAATCTAATGGAAATCTGCCCGGTAGATGTTAAGACATGTATGGAGCAGATCGATTGGACAGACTCGGCACCAGGAAGGGGAATTAAAAACAGCATCAGAGTGGAGAGTAACGGGAGCAGGAAGTCCACAGCCAGCTCGTTAATGTGTGTGTTGATTAGCTGATCAGTTGAGGAAACGAGGTCAACGGAGGACACGAGAGAGACGCCGCCAACCTTTAAAACGCTGCATTGTTTAGACTCGAGGAAAAAACAAGTTTGCAGCGGCTGATGAAGAATGAACCAGCAACACCTTAAACTGACCTGTGATTTACCCCCGAAGCATTTTAGACACCTGAATCCAAACCGAGATGTTTGATAGGTTCAAAAGCCCTTAAATCAATCAAAATCAATTAGATTTTAAGGGATATATCATGACTTTCCCCTTAAATTAACACATTCATTTGCATCCATTATTAATTTATATTATAAATGTCTCTGAATTAAAGGTGCAAATGAAGAAGATTTTTCAAGTTAAATTATTCAGATAATACGTTAACATTATAACAGTGTGATGGAGCGCCATAGTTTCTGTTGCCATAGTGATGTGGAGCACGTTTGTGTGGCCTTCATCCATCCAGCAGCTACCCAGCAAGACAACGACAGAGACAGATCAGTCCCAACATTAACACTCGGCGTACGGTGACGGAGTGAATAAACAGCAGCTGCACGCTCAGGCATGTTTATCCATTAAGTGGCAGATGAGTCACAGGGAATTAACTATAATAGTTTGTGGATATTGAGCTTTAAAGCTGGGTAAATACTTATTTAATACATCTTGATGATTGTGATGGCGGTTTGCAGCCGTGCAGAGAGAAAGCAGGAAGCCTTTTGAGAGGTTTTAGTCTGTCTGTATGCTGAGCTTTGTTTGGGTTTTTATCCTTAGAAACTGAATCCCCCTGCGTCAGGAATCTGGCCTGGTTTTTAGCAGGAACACAGTTGAAACCTGAGACATTTTTTTTTTCCTTTTCTCTCAGCGATCTTGTGAATGTGCTGCCAGCAGTCATAGTTGACGAACCACAGCAGAGAGAGAAGACAGCGTGAAGAGATCTGGTGGATGCTGCATAGTGAGAGCGGCCTTGGAGTCTCGGACAGAGACGCTCTGATTGAACACTTAAAAGTTACTCATAAACTCCAGAAAGAAGCTAACGAGCGCTAACAGCAGCCTCCATGACCTGATTACAGTATTGTGCAGGAATCATTGTGTGTGATATCATCTGGTGTTTGTTAGTCAGGCTGGAGGAAGACTGGAGATGGAAAATAAGTGTCAAGTTGTTGGTGTGTGTGTGTGTGTGTGTGTGTGTGTGTGAAGCTTTTGGCAAAATGATGCACAAACTTCCAAAACAAAAATATTCAGCTCCTTATGGTTTGTTTTAGCAAAGCTGCTTTTATGCAGATGGATCTGAACGGAATAAAGTTGATGCAGTTAGCGTAGCTTAGCATAAAGAATGGAAGCAGAGGGAAACTGCTAGCCAAATACTAGCCAGGGTGATGATGCAGCGTTCGTATTTGTTTATTGCTGCCTGATGACTTTTCTCCTGCATAATCCCAGTTTGCACAAACTTCAAAACTATTAAAAATATTAGTAGATTTGTATAATCGTTCCTACCGTGTTGGTCTGAAATATAACCGGGCATTTTAAAGGTGCTTTTTGTATTGGTCCAGGTTCTATTATATATAAATATAAATCTGAACTTTTCTCTGCAGGCCAGGCCGAGGCCGAGCTGAAGGGCTTCAGTCCGTACTACAGGAAGCAGTTCTCGGTGTCCCGCTTCTCTGAGGTAGAAGATGACCTGGAGCAGCACAAGGAGAAGATCACACAGCTGCTCAAACAACGGGTGCGAGTCTGAATGTTTGTCTGAGTCAGCAGGAGACAGTTTTAAAATATGTCCTGATGAGACTGAGGTTTGCTTCCAATCAGTCCAATCAGCACGTCTGCAGGCGGGACTGATATCTGTGATGTTATCAGGCTGTCAGGGCGTTTTTTATAATAAAAATAAGACAGTATAAGGATATAAAAACCTACAATAACTGATTTCAAACATCTGTGACATGATGGATCAATAAACTAAGAGCTTTTATTTACCTAAATTGCAAAGAGAAGGAGACCTTTTATTAATTTTTATCATTTTTGGGCTATTTTACGCCTTTCTTTATTAGATAGTAACAGTCAAAAGATGACAGAATATGAAACAAACAACGTGAGCTGGTTATAAGACACGTTTCCATGTGAAAGTACATTTTCACCAAACATTTTTAGAAAATTGGCAAATTCAAGCATGTTTTCATCCAGTACGTGTTTCAGAAGAAGAGGACACAACAAGCAGCAGTGTGGAAATAGAAAAACCTTTCTGTTTGTTCTCGATCTCTTGTGTACTTGTTGCCATTTTTGTGGCAGTTTGTGTCACTCTGGAAGTTTTCCGGCTCCACTTTAGGTAAAAACAATCATCAAGCCTGAACTATTTAATCAACAGCCGTGGTTTGTTTGTTCACATGTGTTCACCAGGAGGCACCAGAAGGAGGTGAGGTGCTGTACGAGGAGGCCGTGCTTTACTTTGACGACACCAGGAAGTGGAGGGAGAGGTATGTGGTGGTGAGAGCCAACTACTGCCTGGAGTGTCACGACGGCCTGGAGGTGAGCCCGCGCGGCCATCTGGTATTAATCCGACACGACAAAATGTCACAGTTAAATAATCTCACTTCTTCTTCTTCTTCTTCTTCTGCTGTTTCTATTTTAATCAGACTTTCGTTAAAGGGGTTCCTCCGCGTCACAAGCTGCTGCCTACAGGGGGCACTGTTCTGACCACAGAGGAGAAATACATGGCCATGGTGGACAAATGCTTCCCTGATGACACCAGTGAGTAATTCTCTTATCTATTAATTATGCTTCAAAGCAGCTGTTGGTTTGGCTCATGAAACAGGTGTGATCAGGTGTGTAGACGCAGGTTGATGTGGGGTCACATGGTGAACCTGATCTCTGTGTGTGTCGTGGAGCGTTTGTGGGAAACCTGGCAGTAAATTCCTTGAACACAGAGCGTGGCCTGTTCGAACCTGCCTGCAGCACAGTGACAAATACTTCTGGCCTGTTCCTTTAAGACTCATCATTTTTTTGTTTTTCAAAAAGCAGGGAGAATAAAGTTAAAGCTGGATGTTGTTTCAGAAAACAACAACAGCATCTTTTTTGAGGGTGTCTTATTAAATTAGGGGTGTTTATCACGTCTCCTGCAGCAGAGAACCATCAGAAAAATCCATAAAAAAAGTGGAAAACAGTCAAACGAGTCCAGAGAGCTATAACGGATAATAAAGCATGAACTATGCCAGTAGGATTTATTGCCTTTTTTTTCACGTTGTCTTCTGTGTATTCTGTGCCATAAAACAGATTTGGATTTTTAACTGCTGCTCCAGCAAAAAAATAACTTAATCAGCAGATTAATATGTGGAATATGTACGGAGTGAAACAATAGAACAAGTAAGAGTTGGCACCGTCTTTGCTCCCATCTGAGCTGCTTTTAGCTTTAAATGTAAGCTGCATATTTGGTGGTTTGTTTTTGTTTGTTTATTGTTTTTGCAGAGAAAAATTCAGACAAACACATTTTAATTACAGCATGACTTCTGCATTATGTCAGTTGTCATGTCGCTGCACGAGTGCATGTTTGTGTGCAAACAGTCGAATGGCACCGTTACGTCAGACAAGTCCGACTGTTTACTCGTGTGTGTGTGTGTGTGTGTGTGTGTGTGTGTGTGTGTGTGTGATTGAACACTTGCAGGCATGTTGTGTGTTCTGGGAAAAGCAATGCAAGAAAACAAAGTCGAATTTAATAAAGATTAAGTGTCAAGTTTCTCCCCGACAACCAAAACAACTAGTGGAGAAGACGTGTGTTTCCATTTGTTGCTGTGGAAACGGGTCGTACGAAGGTCTCCAGAGGGAGCTGATGATGTCATGGATGATGTCACGTTCAGGGCTGGGTGTGTGGAGTTAGAAAGAAATGAGGTCATTGGGCGCAGTCTCTTCATGTGGGTGTGGTCATGTGACTTCTGTCAATCTTACATCTTGGATTTTTGTCCAGAGCTGCAACAACTAGTTGATTAATCGATTCGAAGATCAATTGGCAGCTATTTTAATAATCTCTTTATTGCTTTGAGCACATTTTTAAGAGGAAATTTAAATCGTTAAATAAGAATATTTCCTGGTGACCTTGAACTGAAAATCTTTGAGTTGTTGTCTGATGTTCAGGACAAAACAAGACGTTTCTCGCTGCATCTTGGGACATTTTTTCTTTTGAACTAATTGATTAATGGAGAAATTAACCTTGTTACTGTTTCAGATGTAAAAGAGGACTTTGCTCCGCCTCTGTCGGGGATGCCGGGACAGTTTCCCGTCTACCTGCGTCTTCCCTACAGGAGAGACTCCTACTTCTGCTTCAAACAGCAGGCGAAGCAGGCCGCCTTCCTCTCCATCCTGTCAGACTGCATCCGACACCAGAACCAAGGTGGGACTCTCCACATCCGCACCGATCACACAATAAATAATCTCTAAAGCAGCGTTTGATAACTCACAGAGACAGAGTCTGATAGGCTTTGGCTGTACAGCATCTCTTGAACCACTTTCAGCAGTTGCTATGGCAACAGATGCACCACACCAGGTCCGTCGGAGGATTTTTAATCACGTTGAAGCTGAACTCTGCCGTGTGCAGCCGAGCACGTTGTCGGAGCGTTGAAATAGATTCAGCTGATGAAAGATCTGCCACTTTAACCAATAATTAACTTGATTTATTCTTTGACGTGCATTTATTTATTTATTTTGGTCCGTCAGACTTCCTGAAGAAGACGACGTGTGAGGTTCAGGCCTTCCTCAAAGCCATCCAGCTGTACAGGCAGGACAAAGGCAGATACGAGGCCTGGGACATGCTGATCGGCAGCGACGTCAGGGTACGTCGCTCAAACACAACACGCGGCACAAAATACGGTCACATAAATGATCTCCTCCCATTAAACAAATAGTTTCCATGAAAATACGCTCGTTTGCTTTCTTTCAGAGAGTAAAATGAGAAGATTTAAGGTGACGTTTAATTCTGGTTTATTACAACACGGTGGCATTAAATATATATATATATATATGTATGTATGTATGTATGTATGTATGTATGTATGTATGTATGTATGTTTAAAGTCTGATGATTCAAGACACACAAGCAGTCATGTAAACAAACCAAGGAGGTAAATAAATAAACGTAAAATAACAGATGTTTACAATAAAGTTTTTTTTAATCCTCCAAATAATTGAAGATAAGCTGAAGTTTTGTTTTTTATTGGTTTTATTGATAAATTGATGCTAAATATTAGATGATAAATGAATGATAATGTTACATATCAGTGTCTGTGGTCTGTTCAGGGACAAAAACATAATTTAATGCAGGTTTAAGATAAGTGGTTCTGATGTCAGACTAAATATAATAAAAGTTTAACAGAATATTTGCAGGCTGCAGATGGTTTGCATGAATGAGCGATGACGGGTGTGTTTGAATCTCTTTCCTCCGTCGTTTCTCCGTCTCTGTGCTTCCTGCTCCGTTTCCCCTCTCAGCTCCTTTTTTTTTTTATTTTTTTAAAAGCAGAGCGTAATGACAACACACAAACGCTCCATTGTGTTGTTGTTGTTGTTCGCATTGTGTTTGTTCAAAATCAGTTGGAGGCGAAAGGAAGTTTGACTTGCTGCAGGAAGCCTTGGCTGAGGTCGTTTAGTTTCAGCAATAAGTCAGACGCTTCCTGTTTGTTCATGCTCTTCACACACGTGCAGTAAAAATACACGGCAAAGTACGCTTACACACATACACACACACGCACACACGAGTCATTAGTGGAATGACTGAAATGTTGGCAACACAAACAGCTTCACCGTGTTTCATAACCAGAGTCATAAATCAGCCACGTCAACACGTCAGATTTATATTTAATGCAGAGATCAAACAATGAATCGATTAACTGAAAAACGACATCGTAGTTATCTGAACGTTGACGACCTTTTAATAAACCAATCGATTCAACGATTGACAAATTAATGAACGGGTTTGTAAAAATAAGCAGTCAGCTTCCGGTTTGACTGAATCGGTGATGGAAATCATCCTCAGCTGCTGTTCTTCCTTCGTGTGTTTCAGGTGATGGCGAACCTGGTGATGGAGCAGCTGCTGCCGTCTCTGGAGAAAGACATGCTGCCTCGTCTCAAAGCCAAGAAGACGGAGAAGAAGAGAGTCTGGTTTGCTGTGAGTCACCCTGTTCATCCAGCTTTACTTACCTTTTAATATTGTGTTTTTTTTATTTTGGATTTGCTAACAGCACTTTGCAGAAATGCAGAAATTGTCTTCCTGAAATATCTTTTAACGGCTGTGTTCATGCTCAGACGGTGGAGGCGGCGTACATCCTGGTCCAGGAGCATCTGTTGGAGGGACTTTCTGCGCTCAAGGGGGACTGTCGAGTGTCAGTCCGGCAGCAGGAGGTGCTGATCCACTCCGACATGGACCAGATCCTCAACTCCAGACAGCAGCTGGAGGACAAAGTCAGAGGTAAAGATCTTATTCTCACAGCATGAACCTGCTGCTGATTGGACGATCATCAGGTTTAACAGTTTACTGAAAAGGTTTCCTTCCTCCGTTCCTCCTCCAGCCAAGGTATCGGAGCCGGCGGAGAAGCTGTGCTGTGAGAGCGTGCAGCCGTACCTCGGCTCGGTCCTGGAGGAGCTGATGGAGCCCATCAGCTCCGGTTTCCAGGAGGGACGACAGCTGAGTGAAAGCATGATGGATCGAGTGTGTCAGGACGTCCTGCAGGGACAAAAGGAGCAGCTGAAAAAGGTTCGCTCACGTTTCTCCTCTTTTAGCTTTCTTTTCTCTCATCAAAGATCAAACAAACTTAGTAGGAAATTATTGTTATTTGTTCTTTTATTTATTAGGCTACATTAGCCGCTACTCACATAACACACCTGAACTGTCAGCAGCTGTGTTGCATTGTGGGTAATGTAGGCTGTTGATCCTGAGTGCCACTGTTACATTTACCGTACTTGATTAGCTTGAATACAACAGGTTGTTGTATTTGTATTCACGTTTTCCGTGTATTTTTATTTCTGCTCACTCATTCAAATAAAGTGTTAACAGGGTTTCTTTTTAAAGGACACGTCCGGCCATTTATTATTATTCTCATTGTCCATGAATCTCACGTTTAGAGCCAAACCGACGATGGATTGTGTTTTCAGCTTCGCTCTCGGTCTCTTTGTCTCAGGCTCTCGCTGACATGGCGAAGCCGAACCTGCTGAGCTGCTACCAGAAGATCGGCTCCCTGCAGCAGAAACTGCAACACCTGGAGGAGAGATTTGGTTTCTCAAACATCATTGGAGTGATCCACAGCGCGCAGATCGAACTGCAGCAGGTACCGCTGCACACACACACACACACACACTGCCTCGTCCTTCGCTGCCAGCTGAGTGGGTGGAGGAATTTTCTGACTCAGTAATTTTAAGAAGCAACATTTATGACTCACCTGTGAATATATGTGTAATTCTATTATTCATCGGATGTGGCCTGTTGGTTCATTTCCAGTGTGTGTGTGTGTGTGTTTTGGGTCAGTAAACTGCAGTCTAATGTGATATTGTGTGTTTTTTTTGTTTTTTTTGGTTCAGCTGATGGAGAACGCAGCGTCCACATTCGAGCAGCTGCTCCACAAAGCCGTCCAGGACAACCCAGACAACGCCGGCTCCGCCATAGAAAAGGCCAAACACAGAGTGCTCAAGGTTCGATCATCACCGAACCTGCTACTGCTGGACACAGATCGCTTTAAATTAGTTCTGAATTAGGACGGTTTTGTAATATATTTTATTTTAATTGTCTGATTTTATTGACCAATTATGGTACTTAAAGGTTTGTGTGTGTTCTTCACACCAAAACTACAACAATAAGCTGAAAAGAGACTCTGCATGTACTGACCTTTGACCTCTGTGTGGCCTGCAGCAATATGATTATGACAGCAGTACCGTGAGGAAGAGGACCTTCCAGGAGGCTCTGGTGTCCATCACTCTGCCCTTCATCAAGAAGAACCTGGCCCCCACCTGCAAAACGGTGAGTCTCTGGCACACACAGCGATACAGACTCAACGCATAAACACACACTCGACGTCTCGTTCTCCGTCTACAGGAGCTCCAGGGTCTCGAGCAGTCCGTCTACGCCGACCACTCCAACTTCATCCATGTGGAGAACGTTTATGAGAGCATCCTCCTCCAAATTCTGGACAAGGAGGTCACAAAAGGTACGATCAAGCTAACAAGTTTCTCTAATGTTAAATCAGCGTCGTGCACGTTCTCTCTCTAATGCTTCCTGTTCCTGCTCGTCCTGCAGTGGTGAAGGAGGCGGCGAGCCTGAAGAAATACAACCTGTTCACAGACAGCAGAGACCTGGTGAGCCGCTCCAGCCGCTCCAGCCTCTCCTCCCCCTCCGTGTCCACCCCGGGCAGCCCCGCCTTGCAGCTGGCCTCCCCCACTAAAACCTCCTCTGAGCCCACGGCCCCGTCTCCTCTCGTGGTCAACGGTTTGTCTTCCAGCCCCAAGAAGAAGGAGAAAGAAGAGAACACGGTGCAGAACAAATCCCCTGCAGACGTCACGGTCATGGAGACGCCTCTGGGAGACGTTGAACAGAAAGACGCTGCTGCGAGTGCAGAGCTGCCAGCACCTAAAGCAGAAGAAGTCATCCAGACAGCAGAAACAACCACCCAGAGTGAGACACAGGACGTTAACAGAGAAGCAGCTGCACAGACTGTGATCGAAGAAGAGAAAGTGACCTCCAGTGAAACATCATGTCCTGAGCCAAAGATGCAGAACACAGACGCTGCAAAAGTAGCAGAAATCACTTTGTCAGAAACTCCCACTGTTGTAGAAAGTATAAAGACAGACGCAGAAGAAGCAGCAGAAGAAGCAGCAGAAGAAGCAGCAGCAGCAGCGCACAGTGGAGATCCAGAACCTGAACCTGAACCTGCAGGTGAGCCAGTAACCACTGCAGCAGGATGTACTGGTTCCCAAACTGCAGCCAGTAGTGAAGAGACACAATGCGAGAGCTCAGAAGTCAAGTTAGTGGCTCCATCTAGTGGTGAAGTGCCTGTACTCACACCCGGCGTTGAGCTGAAGGTAGAAGATGTAGAAGAAGTAGAATTAGCGGTTGCTTCAGACCCTAACTCTCTGGATGTGTCAGTAGGAAGCGAGTCGCCGCCCTCAGATGTGGAGTCCATGGAGGAAACGGAAGTGTCGCAGTGCAGCAAAGGCGTCGTCACGACGACCGCTGACGTTTCAGAGCAGGAGGCTGATCTCAGCAAATCACCTGTGAGCTCAGACGAACCTCCTGAGGAGAAAACCACGAATAAAGAGCCTCAGACAGAAGCTGCGAGCGGGGACGCTGAAGCAGGTGTCAGCGTGGAGCCTTCGGTGGAGACGGCAGATGCTCATCCTGAACCTGCAGCATCCAGCCCCGAAGCACAGCCTCTGGACTGCATCAAGGAGATCCGTGACCTGGTGGTGGAGGTGATCGAGGTGGAGGAGCTGCTGCAGCGTTACCCCAGTGGAGTACCAAAGGAGGAGTGAAGCGTCACAGGACGGACGAACATGGGCCGACTGTCCTTCCAGCAGGATGAAGGACAAAATAACTAAAGATGAATATTAGAACATAAATCTTCCATTTGTCCCCGTCAGTGTCCTCCGGTGGAAACGGGGACATTTTCTCTGAGCAGAAACAGAGACTCACAAACGCTTCCATGAACATTTTATGCATGAAATTATGGTAAATTATTTATATAAATCAATATCATTTACACAAATCAGTTGTCAGGTGTAAAAAAAACAAACAAACAAACAAACAAAAAAGTTTCATTCACTGACTTTGAAATATTTTTTTAACATTAAAATTATTTTAGCGACAGATTTATAAAATCTAGATTTAGAACTATTTTATTAAAAAAAAGTTATAATAAAGACATATTTTACTGTGGTAGAGTCCACTGTAAAGGAATAGTTCAACATTTTTTAGGAAATATGCTTTTGTTGTGAGTTTAAATAAGAAGATGGGTATTAATCAGGTTTAATTATAATAATCAAAGTCTATTTATAAAGCAGCACAAAGGACAATAAATAATAATAAAGACTGCAAGCTGGTAAACGTGAGGAAGGGAAATCCATTCAGCATGTTTGTTAGACCTTAATGTTGCGTTCCAGACCTGTAGGAGATGTCGTAATTACGGGTTTCTGACCTTCCTAGCCTAGCTTAGCATGGAGACGTGAACGTAGGTGGAAACTCTGTCCACAGTTCAGTCATTAACATGTTTGTCTTCAATCTGAACACAAACAGAAATGTTAAATTTTAAAAATAATAATTTGGGGTGACTGTTACATGTTGGAAACTTTTCTCTTTTTTTTACACATCCGTTTGTGTTCGGATGAAACGAGATAAATCGTGTTTTTCGGTGAGCTTTGGCGCCGTCGGCAGACATGAGACCAACATCCATCTTCTGACCTATAAAGTGAATAAGCACGTTTTCCTAAAATGTCAAACTATTCCTTTAAACAAGCTAGACGAGAACGCAGTAATCGATTTTTTTTTAAATTAGAGTTTTAGATAGTTCAGAAATCATTATAAAAGATGTTTTAATATATTTAACCACATTAACTGGATCAATATTGGAGCCAAATTCTTACTGAAGCTGTTAGTTTGAGAACATCGTTTCTTAATATTTCTGCTTAACGTGACTTTTTTTTTGACCTACTGAAGGATTTTTTGTCTTTTTTTTTTAAAGGGAAACTGAAGAAGTAGCTCTTCAAAGTGCCTTCACAGTATCTCCGTGTTGCCTTAGATGAAGCAAACCGACCTGTCATGTGGATGCGGTTGCCATAGAAACTAGTCTGTGAATACCTGAGCTCCACCAAGTGCCTGTTACCTGTGTAGAGAAACGTTTTAGTACAGGGAGGAAATATTGAATGTTAATGGAAACAGTGTGGAAATATTAATAAAAGATTCTATAAACAAACACACGTTTCTTGTTAACGCTGCGGTGTGGTTTGAATTTAAAGGGATAAAAAAAACAAAAACACAAATAATAAAAGGTTTTATGTGACAATAAAACTAATGCAGCATGATGTTTTGATTCTTTATTTACGCTCCACAAGAACTATTTGTTGAACTAATCACACACTGCACTGAGAAATATGAAAAGCCTGCAAGTAATCATACATCTGAGATAGATTTTATGCAGTCTAACAATAATATTCCCTCTATTTATTAGATATATTGCACCACATATTTCAGCAGCTCCAGGCACATGAAGGAAAATAAATAAATAAATATTACCAGAATACAGCAGTTTGTTCATATTTAAAAACAATAAAACATTAGAGGCAGCATCAACATTACATTCACATAAATAAAAAGATAAATGACATTTTAATCCGGCGCTTTGATTGCATACAAAGTGTTTACAAAGGCAGAACAACATCCGAGTATAGTATAATAATATAGTTTAATACGCAACCATACGTCAACACGAATATCAGCAGAAAAAATATGATTAAAAGGTGAATTTTATTCAGATTTTTGCTCTTTTTCATTTGAAATACTGGAGAGTTTCACCACTTTAAATCTTTAAATTTAAAGAATCTAAAAAGGAAATTTTAGTTTGTGTTTGTGAATCATCACTTCAGGCAGACGGTGGTAAAAAATAAATAAAAACATAAAATAAATAAACAAACATTCTGTTCTGTCAAACACAAAAATAAAATCTGAATCAGAAACGTCTGATTTCATTTCAGTGGTAAATCAACAGCTGCCGTGTTCCTCAAAAAGGCAAAAAAACAACATTTGTTTGCTCCAACATCATGAAAATGTCAATTCAATTATTAAAAATGCAACAGAAACATTTGAAACAACCCCTGAAGCTTTGTGCATGTTTTAATACAACTAATGAAAGTCTAAATGGCAGGTTAAGATGATAACAGAGACACATCTAGACATCTATTTCTCCACAACACGGCGTCGGTAGCAAAACACGAGATATGAGGCTTGTTCAGTGTGTTTCTATGTGTGAGGAGCTCCAGCGTTTACCTGGAGGAGGCCGTGGCGAGGCTGAAGAAGAGCTGCTCATCGGGCCGAAAGCCGTACGCGCTGACGGGTCGATCTGATGATGTGGCCAACTGCTCCGAAATACTGACGGGAGGAAAAAAAGAGGAAGATGATTTACTTCTTATAATGTGAATATGTTATGATTGTTTTAGTGCTATATGACAGTAAACTGAATATAGTAGAATATAGTAAACATATATATATATATCTGTTTGTTGACATTTTTCACCATTTTCTGACATATTATAGACCAAACAACTAATCAATTAACTGAGAAACTAATCAACAGATTCATCAATAATGGAAATCATTAGTTGCAGCCGCACTTATTTTCATTACTGATTAGTCTGATGATTATTTTCTCTATTAAGTAATAAACGTTGGGTCTATAAAACACAGTCTTCATGTATTTGCCAACCTTTAAAAATCCTTAAAAGTAGTAAAACGTCACAGACAAGTAAAAGTCGTCCCTCAGTGTGCAATAAAATGAACTCAAGTGAGAAAACGTTTGTTATTAATGTGACAATAAAAATTAAAATCCCCCAAAACTGCATTTTAATTTATTTATTTTAATTAAATGACATTTTAATCTCTTGATGATGATGATATCTGAATGTGTAACTACAACACAGCTGATCGGTGAAGTCAGTGGGTCAAAATGTACTATGAGCAGTTAGTTACGGTACTTTTGGTCAGGATGTGTGTGTTTTTTTTCCCCGTTCTTCACATAAATCCAGCTCCATAAAATCTGCTGTGGGAGAAACTCGACTGGCCTGCACAGTCCTGACCTCAACGTCAGTGTTGGACCTCACTGATGCTCTCGTCCCTGCAGCCGAACTCCAACATCTGCTGGAATGACTGAACGCAGACGAGTGGAGCGGCTATAAATAACTTAGTGTCAAAGTTTTGGCTGAGCAGTGTAATATTAGAAGACGTTTTGGGGACGTATTTCATTGTGAAACAGTTGCTAGAGATCACATCCACACCAGCAGGTGGAGCTCTGACATCAGCCATCTCTCAGGGACCCCCCTCCACCACCACCACCAGCACCACCAGCACCCCTCCCCAGGGCCAAACCCTCAGTCATGGATGGAAAAAAAAAAGGCTCATAAAAAATGAATGTAATATTCATCCGCCCCGATGCTTGCAGGTGTTGGACATCCACAATGAGTGTGTGAGTTACAGACTGCTAATGGCTGGAGGGGTAAACAGCAGAGCGGCCAAGCCATAAAAAAAAAAACCCGGAGAGATGTCAAAACACAACACCATGACGAGGGTGGAGGCTGACAGCCAAGCCTGGAGGACCTGGCTGCCCTCCGCCCGGCAACAGAGGCCTGTTGAGGGGGATGATAAAAGGCCTGTATCTACACCGTATAAATCAGTTACTATGGGGATGTGGATACAGAGGGCGGGGGGCTCCGTCTTCTGAGCAGCTGCTGAGAGTTCGCATCTGGTTTGTGGGGTCACGGCGACAGGCCCGGCCACCTCGTCAGGACGGAGCAGATGATGGATAAACTGGGCTCTGATGGATGACACCACATCTCACACGTATCCCGTCTCTCTTCTCCAGAAGTGGGAGCGTTCTGCTGCCCGGCCTGTCGTCCTCTCCCGGCCCTTTAAAATACGAGCTGTTTGCTTTGCCCCTGCAAGCGCCTATAATGACGTGTTGTTTTTAGCCAAATCACTTCCAGCGATCAGTTACACAGCTTGCTGCATATCCCCGACTCCCCTCCTTCGCCTCCTCATTCTCTCTGCTTTGCCATTGCCCCCTGCTGCCCCCCTCCACCACCCCCACCACCACCATCCCCTCTCCCTCCTCTCTGGGCAGAAATATGTCTTTTTCCTCTCTGCACGCTACGGCTGTCAGGGGGGATTTGAGAGCCGGGTTAAAGGAGGCTGGATGAACACTGGAGCTCTGAGTCACACCATCCGCCTGCAGCAAATACTTCCAGGACCTGAATACGTCCTGTAGAAGTCTTGACATTGAGGCATTATCCTAAAATACAAGTTTAAAAACAGGACAGCTTTGATGATAGTGGTTCCCAAACTGGAGATCTGGACTCCTGAGAAGTCGCAAGAGGAAAATATAGAGTACTTTACAAAGGTTTTAATCACTTTAGATGCCTAAAGCATAAATATATAATGCAACAGCATCACAGAGTCAGTCAGATTATAAAAAGAGACAGAAGCAGCGAATCCACAGAGGAACTGTGGAAACGCCTCCGAGCTGCAGAAACAGCCGACCTGGAGCAGGTGAACCGAGGAGAACGCTGATTTCATTCAGGTTGCAGGACTCAGTTTACGTTCCTGCTCTGTTATCCTGAACGGTGTTTCTGGTACTTTTACGTGTTTGAAGTATTTTTATACCCAGCAGGTCTGATGCCTGACACAGCTTCTGTCAGCTGGGATATTTCTCATTATGAAACATGCAAATCAACCTGTCTGCCACCTTATTCAATTTATGTGTGTCAGTGTGTGTTGTGACATGTCGACAAAATGAGGAGGGGGTGTTTGGGTGTTTGGGGTGGGGGTCATTAAGACAAAGGGGCCCAGTGTTCCCACAAATGCCAGTTTGGCCCCAGAGGAGCGGCTGCAGGAGGCGGCGGGCGGAGCGGCGGGGACGCGTCCCATCCCGCTGAGAACATTCCGAGGTAGTGAACAGGAAAGGGAATCAGGCCCTTTTCCTCCTTCAGCGTGACCCTTCGCCCCGCTGCGTCTGTCTCTTCCAGGGCCCCCGCTTTGATCCCTGCCCGCTGTCACTGCTCAGGTTACAGCGAATCAACACGCGGCCCCGGTAAAGATCCAGATCTCGCCGCCCCCCCCTCCTCTCTCTCTGTGCGTATCTCCACGTCTCACCTGATTGCGACGGCGTTCTGCTTTTCCTTCTTTTCCTTTATTTTTGCCTCACTTCGCTCCCCGGCGCCCCGTCACATCCTGACAGCCTCTCAAAGCGCTCATTGATTCTCCCGTTGGCGTGTTGGCGTTCACACACACACACACACACACACCTTCTCTCTCCTGGACACCTGACTGAAGCACTGTTGACACGTCTAGTAAAAACCTCCGTCTGTCCCCTCCGTCCTTTAGTCACACATTTCACTACGTTTTATTACAGCTCGACCGATGCTGGCTCATAGAAACTCTAAATACTCTATAGAAAACTAATATGATATTAATATATTGGCAGATATGGTCAATATATCGGTCTGGCTTTACATCTTATACAGTTGGTACAAAAACAGCTTATTATGATATTCCTACACATACCAAGGCCCCATTCACACCATGTTTCACACATAGTTTAAAATAAGCAGCAGAGCTGGCTTTGATTATTATGTTAACCTGGATCACTCAAGAGTACAGCGGCCAAATTAAAACAGCCTTACAGACGCCAATTCCCCCGGCGCTCTCAGTATATTTAAAAGGTATCAGTTACAAAGCTGAGAGAGTGAGCGAGCGAGGCACAGAAAGAGTAGAAGAGAGAGAGAGAGAGAGAGTGCAAAAACAGACAATGAAGAAACGAGTGAAGGAATCGCTGGTTGAGATTTCTCTGTGTGTCGTGGATTCAGCCACTTAACAGCAGCCAAGTTAAACATTCCTGACTGCGAGAGGAAATAAAAAAATATATCTATAGACACGAGTCTTTTATTGCACGCAAGGTTTGATAATAATTAAGACAAATTACTCACAATAACATTTCTATTTCCTCGACTATTCATCATCTCAGCAGCGTTAGTATGGAATTAGCTGCTGCTCCATATCGGAGTTAAAAAGCGGAACTCAAAGTTGGTTTTAGTGATAACGGGATTCGGTTTTTTTTTTAATTCCCAGGCTTCAGTTTCATGTTTCGCATGTGGAATTTCAGAGTCGCGCCGGGAACCAAAAGTAGTTGATATATATCGGAGCCACAGAGGAATAAGAGAGACAGAAACACACACACACACACACGCAGGCTGTAGGAGACACAGAGACAGCCAGGGAGTGTTTGTTCTCAAAGCTGGAGTATTGCTGTTGAGGGTGGAGCGATGCCTTCTGGGATTGCTGAGGGGTTGTTGACTCAGGCCCGGCCTGGTTCAATAACACACATCAGCGAATAGTGATTCAGAATAACAATGTGAGAGGGCAACGCCGGCCGGTGGACGAGCCCGCTGAGACTCTGAGACACTGAAGGTAAACACTCACAGTTTAGTGTTTCCTCGACGACCTGCCCTGCTGACAGCCCGCATCACATGCTCACATTCACAATCTCACCGCACGGTTCATACCGGCGAGATAACTGGATAACAAATATCTTCAAATTAGCAGAAGGCCGGATTCTCATGACTGACTTGTGTCTCATATCCGGATAAAAACAGGAAGAGATTTAAGTCACGTATCTCCGTCTCCATCGGCCAGATCGGTCTGTTTTTTTTTCCTGCTACCTGCAGATAAGGGTTCTACTCCGGTCCAGAAGGGGGCAGCAACGCACCTGAATCTGTTGGATAACTGCTAGAATAATACCAGAAGAAGAAGAACACCTTACTGGTTTAGTTAAAAACCGTTTTTTTGGAGCTTGTTTTGCTTATTTTCACGACTCCGCCTTAATGTACCCAAGATAATTTATCTTGAAAAGTTAAATTAAAAGGTTTCATATCCAATAAGCTGATTTATTGTACTCAGTACCTGCCCATGAAGCCAGTCTGTCCCAGCTCTCGATTCTGGAAGTCGGCGTAGAACTCAGGACTGATGGTGCCGTCTGCTGAGATGATCCCATCTGCACAGAATAATACAAACACACACACACACATATAAATATATATACATATATACAGGTATACATGTGTGTTGGTAATGTGAGTACCTGCGCTGTAGAAGAGGTCTGCTCTCTCCAGGATGTCTCCGCTCCCCATGAAGGCTTCTCCGTCCTCCTCATACAGGAAGGGCTGTCCTGCCTCCACCATCTCCAGCCACCGGCCGTTGTACCTGCGAAACTTCTGATTCTGGATCTTCTTGCCCCACTCCTCGTTGTACTCCTGGAGACGCGTGAAAGGGGAGAAGATGATAGGTTAAGACAGAAAAACACTGAGATTTATGCATAAATCAGTCGACAGAGATACGGTGGATGTATGTTCATTCATTTCCTTTAAGAGAATCAGAGCGTGCAGGTACATGAGTGCATGTGTGTGTCGTCTCCATCCTCTTCACTACAGCTAATAAAAAGAGCTCTGTTTTCTTTTCTCTGCAGGAGCCGAAGCGGGAGTGATAAAGGCAGCCTTTGAGGCTGTGACGCCCTGGTACGAGAGATTAATCATCCAGACGCAAAGCAGAGCCTCGTGGGCAGAGACCCCGCCCTCAAACGGGCCCATTGACCGTCACACGGACGCACGCCGCCACCCTGGAGTGACGCGTGTTGTCACCAAAGTGATTTATCAGAGGCTGAAGTAACACCGTGACTGAGAAATGAGTTTGTTAAATGAGTCTAATATGATGGTTATTAGCAGCTGACCTCCGGACAGAATGATAAATATAGATAAATATACTTTATTGATCCTAAAATGGGTATTTATGGAGTTTGAAATATGACCAGGTTAAAAAATATCACTGTGAATCAGGTCTCTGTCCCATTTGGAGCATCTACAAAGTTCCCTGTGAAGCCGTGTGTGTGTGTGTGTGCGTGTGTGTTTGTACATGCACACAGGGCCACACTGATCAAAGCCTAATATTTCAGGACTGCACAGTTAGGACGCGTGCTGCCAAAAGGGCCGCGCGCAGTCCAGGAGTAATGATTGTGTCTGTGTGTGTGTGTGTCTGTGTGTGTGTGTGTGTGTGTGTGTGTCCGCGGCTCTGCTTTCTCTCTCACCTCTGCTGTCCAGCCGCTGACACACTCCAGAGCACCAGCGGCTGCCTTTCATGTGGTTCACAGCTTAATAGGTCTCACTGATAATTTCAATGAAACACTTCCTTTGCCCTACTACACAGCCCGGCTGTAATCTACATCTAATTACGTTGATCTGAGGTCTGGCAGCGATCACACACTGACTGGGAGCTGACCACACCTGTCAGTAATTCATGAATTCATTGGTTAGTTAATCGCTAATGTCAAACCTGACTGAGACGTCAGGAGAAGGAGATGGTTGTTGAGCGCATGAGGCTCAAAGAAACTCTAAAACTACTACTCTACAAGGTCAAAACGCTCGTTTGTATAGAAATATAAATGATATGAATGTAAATATTGTGGTCTTTGAATCTCTTAACTTTGCTGATCTGGTGAATGAAATTAATTTTAATGACTTGTTGAAGTATAATTTAAATATTGCCTCCGATCTGCATATGAAACCGGTTCCATTTAGCTTTTCACATTTCTCCCTTTGTAGATTCACGTATAGAGTTTTCTATATATTTGTGTGAACTGACCCTTTAAATGTTACATGTAGCAGCTATTAAGTGAATATCTCAGTGTGAATATCACAATAGATCCTTCCTGTGAGCTAAGTATGAAGTTTTGGTCCTCCCACTGGCATTTCTGCAAACATTGGGTTACTACAGTATTACTACAGTGTTACTACAGTATTACTACAGTATTACTACAGTATTACTACGCTATTACTACAGTATTACTACATTGCCTAGTAAAAAAAAGCACAACTTTGAAGTGACGGTAGTGAAATGTTTCTCACAGCAATGATGTCCAGCGTGTTGTCACAGACTTTGCGGATCTCGGCGTTGTTGTCGTGCATCAGGTCGATGAGATAATCCGGGGCTTCTGGGATTAAGACTCAAGGAAAAACAACAGCTGCTTTCACGTCAGAATAACTCTTACCGTCCGCAAAAAATCGAACAAATGTTTAGAAAAGGCTCAGTGATCCTAAAACATCTGGTCAAAAAGTGCATTTTGTTGGGGACTATTTTTTAGTGGCGGATGAATCCACATTTGGTGCTGTAGAGAGTATTTATGGTAACAGGAGTGTGTGGGAATCAAGGGTTGCTATGGAGATGCATGATGGAAAATAAACAGTGATGAAAGATACTTATAAAATAACTATGTGCACGTGTCACCGTGACTGTGATGAAAAGATGAAAGACCACATTGGGAAGGACATCTGCGATACTTAATAAACTTAATAATAATAATAATAATGAAATAATAAATAGAAGGATACGCGTGTCTTTGGTGATGACGTCCCTCGTAGCTTTGTGAAGCACCATCTGGTAGAAGACGTAGACAATCTGACACACAAACTCATCGTCCTCCTGCTGGACTGAGGTGGAAACAATATTAATTAGTTAATATTTGAATATTTAAACACTAATCCTTCATAACCGTGTTTAAGACGCCCCGGACGGCAGGATGTTGGTTACTTACCTCTAAGCAGCTCAATGAGAGCAGGAATGATGCCAGACTTGGCCAACATGGCTGCACACGAGTCATCCATGGACACGGTGCCGATCATGATCACCACCTCCAGGATGAGGTCATCCTCAGCAGAGCCTGACGAAGGGAACAAAAAGTCAATAACAACACAGATAAACAAACTAAAAGGCTGCAAATGACTTTCAATTGTCCTTTGATGAAGACAGAAAGGGAAGAGGGCGGGTGAGCAGGTCAGTGGCCCTGAAAGGTAAGAGATGAGGCCCAGATCTTAATGAGGGCGCTCTGTCCTCACATCATCATGTCTGGTGACGCCTAACTGATAGTGTGATTTAGGGAGAGCAGTTAGAGGTTAAGACAGGGCATGGGAGAGACCTGGCCTCTGTGTTTAAAAGGGCGATAGATGAGAGAAATGTGGCCGTTTTATCCTGCTGGGATGCATGTACGGATGCACAAATAACCGAGAAAACACTCTCAGAAAGACGTTTATGTAATCCAGGATGCACACCTGGTTTGAGTCGGTCCTTCAGGTACGGCACCAGGTTGTACTCTTGGAGCAGCAGGGCCCAGTCCAGGTCGGGGATGGTCAGATTGGCCAACGTGCCCAAACACTCGATGACAAACTCTTCAGATTCCTCCTCAGTGATCTGAGCGGCCAGGTCTCCAACATGATCCTACCAGCACGGAGATTGGAGATGTATGAAAGGAGGCTTGTTTACTTTCTGTTTGTTCCTGCATTGATATTTAAATAAACATTTAAATACTGACCAAAAAGAGGCTCTTGGTGGGTCCGCTGTGCTGAGAAAGATTCCTGATCATCTTCATCACCAGAACGTCCTTCAGCTTCACCGCCCGCTTCATCAGCATCTTCAGACCGTTGCCTACGACAACAGAAAGAAGACAGAAGGGAGAGACGAAAACGAGCATTTTAGAAGTAGAAAAAGGACAGGAATGAAATGTTTCTATAATAATAATAATAATCTTTTCTCTGGAGCTCGTACCTTCACAGATGAGGTGAGCGTTACTCTTATTCGCAGCCAGGTTGATGCAGAGTGAGATGAGCTCAACATCCATCTTTTCCTCCCCGCAGTCAAACACCAGCTTCATCAGCTGATTTCAAAATGACATTAAATCAACAGCAAACTAAACATTTGAGGATGTAATCCACCAACATACCGACATACACGCTACAGTATGTCCCAGGAGATGATTCAACACACACATGTGATAACACAAATATGAACAAACACAACTCGACATCATGTCGGTTAGAAAACTGAAACTCTGATTTAGTTCATGAATAAAAAAAAGATTTATAAAGTTTGACTTTCAACTGAGTGTAAAAGGAAAGATGGTGAAAAATAAAAAGAATGATTTAACAGTGAAGCCGAGTGTGTGTTTGTGGGTTTGAAAGAGTGTGTTAGAGATAAAAGAAGGAAAGTGTAACTCCTCAACCTCCCAAACACCCTCCTCCTCCTCCTCCTCCTCCTCCCTCGTTCTGTCCGTCCGTCTCTCCTGCGCTGATTTAACATTAAACAGGAAAGGCTTTGAGCTGGGGGGTGAGGGAGTGGATGGAGGGGAGGGAGGGAGGGGGGTGAGGTGCACTGCTTCCCTGTGAGGAGTCAGGAATCAGAGAGAGAAAGGCTGGGCCGGGCCTGGCTTAGGTATCACATACCAGGGGCCCCGGACCCCAAATCAGCCACGTCTAGACTCTCTGGCACCTGCCTCTGCTTATTTACCACAGACAGCCACCGGAGGCCCAGTCAGGGCAGCAGTCTGACCAACACAGGCAACCTCCACCTCCACCTCCACCTCTGTTCCTCACCTCCCCTCACTCACTGACTGACATCCCTGCTCTGAAAGCCCACATCCAGCACCAAACGGTGACCCCATTAAAAGCCGGAGAAGGGGGAAAAGAGGCAGGTCAGTCGCTGCCCTGGGAAAGTGATAAAAGAGACGTCTTAAAAAGTACCAGATAGGTGAGAGAGGATAAAAGGTGGGAAACGGGGTGAAACCGTTGTTGTTTTTTTAAGACAACAGATGGAGGGACATGTAGACGGAGTTTGAGACTACGTCCGCATTACGTCATTTAAATGTGGAAACACTTTTTACACGTCAGCATTTCCAGGTCGTGTTTGTGTCCACATTCAAACTCAGTTTCATCTCTTCTTTTGCTCGTTTTTATGTTGGCAACAACAACAACACAGCTAACATGTGCTGACGTGAGATTATTCTGCTGCGCGCCGCGTGATTTATGTTTTTAATAAACGCGCACACACACACACACACACACGCTTTTTGTTACTCTCATTGATGTATTTTTCTGTTGTCAAACGGCTGAATGAGTATAAAAACTGTCAGCTTGATTGCAGCTCTTTAAACGTTACCAGGTGAAACAGTAACAACACCTGTAATCTGTGATCGGATATATTGACGCTTGAAATAAATGATCAAAGCGGCAGTAAAACACGAATCGTTTTCGATATATAAAACACTAAATTGTCACATTTTATTTATCGTTTTAAACTTCTCTTATATCTTCTGACAGTCAGATCTGAGGCCAGTTGTTATTTTAACACTTTGATCGCTGCTCCTTCTTGTTGTTTCTTTATTATTTCTGATACTTTTACTCGTTTCTTACTTTAGTAATAAAACTCAGAGAGAAATATGCATTTGATTCCTTGAGGCTTAATGTGGATGTACTCTGAGCAAGAGATAGATGGAGGACATCAGAGGGATGGAGGCAGAGGAGAGTGAGCGGGCCTCGAGGGTGGGGTCAAAGGTCACATCCTGGTCACGCTGCGAGCCAGCGTCCTCTCCGCCTGAGGTTCAGATCTGCTGCTGACGTGACCTTCTGAACAAACAGCCCGCTCTCCTGGCCACATCTGGCCGGTATTTACACCCGATCTCAACAAACAAACACAACACACATTTTGCTAATCGCCGCCGACGAGAGGAGCAACTGACCGGGTCAACTCGATCAGGACGGAGGAGCTCAACTCAAACAACGCTGCGATCCAAAGCTGAATTTTCAAGCCTCACTTTCATTTTTTTTTGGACAAACAATTCTTTTTATGAACACACACACAAAAAAAGGGTGAAATGTTGGGAGGAAAAAAGTGAGTTGTCATCAGAGCGAGAGGGAAGACTGAGCAGCGGCCCTCCGGTGGGTTTTGCTTCCAGATGTGGCGTGCTTCCCTCCCTCTCGCTCTGTTTCTCATGCATTAATTCCCCCGGTGCCGTTAGCTGCCGATGCTAATGTGTCTGTCTTGGTCTGCTGGCGGCGTACATTAGCCAGCCTTACCTGCGGTATGCAGTCTGTGTCTGCAAACATGGACTTGAATCTGTCGTCCATGCTGATGTGGTACAGAATGCACATGCTGAGCTGTCTCTGGCCCTCGTCAGCTGCAACGTAAACAGAGGAGGAGGAGGGAAGTCAATGGATGAATGACTGGTTGTGCTGCAACGCTCTGCAGGATGCCAATGACCACATCTAGAGGAGCTGCGTGTTTTTTGAAAATATTAATGGGCTGAATGGCCTTTTTAACAGCGATTCCATTCGGAGGTCAATTGGCAGCAGCAGTCGACTGCACTTTCTCAGTTTGTCGTGTTCCCTGAGCAAAAAAACAATATTTAAAAGGATAAATGCGGAGCTGCACCAGGCAAATGAATGGAAAAGGCTGCTTAAAGGGGCAGTTCCACCAAATTACAAAACATGTACAGAACGCACTGGAGACTGCTTTCATTGGGACAAATTTAGAAAGACGTCTGTCCTCAGCAGCAGGGACATTTTCATATATTCCACTTTTTCCACCAGCTAGTCTCTACAGAACAACCAGAACCAGAACAATTATCCAGAACAGGCCGACAGCCTCTGAGGGGGACTGCAGAGTTTGGTGGTAATACTTTGTGGGCGACTTCGTCCCCTCCAGACATGTTTTAAGACATATAAAAAATACCAGAAATAATCATTTGTGTCTGACATTGTTTTTTACACACAAAAGTTAAATTACTTTGTTGAAATAAAACCTCATCCTTCACTCTCACTATGAATATGCAAATATCAAACGTTTATCTGGTTGTGATGTTACACCCTACAAACGTTAAACTGAGATTTAAAATGAGCACAACGTTCATCGTTCAGCAGACGAATGTAGAAACAAACTCTGCACATGCAAATAAAAAGAAAGAAGACACTTTTGTCAGCGGACTGGGACTTTAAAATTAGTTCGTTTTAATTAGTGCATTTTTTTTTTAATGAGCTGCACAAGCGTCATTTACCTTCATTACACTCGGGTGCAGACAGAAATCTATAAACCTGGACACATAAAACCAAATACTGGTCAGATACACTAGTGGAAATATGTTTTTTATATATATATATAATTTTAGTGACCCCGCCCTTTAAGATTAGACCGAAACAGCAAACCATGAGCACATTCCCTCTTCTATCAGTGCAGTTATTGCATACTTATCAAGCCTCCGCAGCAGCAGAAAGGAGATAAAGACAGAATGGATTGAGTGTTAGACTGTCAGTGAGCCCAGGACCTTTATGAGTTTGACCTTTGACCAGAGCTGGGGGGCTGGAGGCCTGCAGGAGGAGCCAGCCAGAGAGAATTAATAGAGTTCAGACCAGAGTTTGACCCAGGGACTTTTCATTAAGAGAAGTGTTAAGAGAGGGGCTCTTCACTGGACCAGAACCACTGACAGACCTCCTGTGATGCCCACTGGCCTCCAAAGCCCCAACATGGTCCAGTTAAAACTGGTCCCAGCCATGTTCGGTCACTGGCCGTACAGGGAGCCTTATCACTGGGTATTAGATCCAGATGTGCTCAGTGAACCCCTGGCATCACGGGAGGGAGAGAGAGGGCCGAGTGGAGACGGCTTCCAGCTTTAATTGGGAAAACAGGAGGAAGCATCAATTTTACTGCCTTTAATAAGTTAAAGCTACGCTGCTCGCTGCTCTGGCCCTTCCAGCGCAGCCAGCGATTGGCCGGAACATGTGCTTCTCATTAGCGATCCTTTACCTCAACCAGTACCTTAAAATGCACATGGAAACAACCGAGCACACACACACACACACACACACACACACACACACACACAGAGGCAATAAGCTCCCCCAGACCCAGCGAACTCCTTCACTTTTCTGGTAGGAACATGGAGGATCCTTTATGAGCGAAGAGAGAGATCCCATTAAATGTTCAAAACGCCAGTCGGGTTGGTGCAAAAGAGAAAGAAAAAAAATTAAAAAATAGAAGAGGTGAAGGGGAGCTGTTAAGAATTAACTAGACTGTTCAGGGGCAGTTAGTGGGAGAGCTAAACTCCAATTACACCCCAGCCTGATTTAAAACGGCCTAACCTTCGTAAAATTACACCCGCACACATTTAGAGGCGTCTGGGCTCGGTTTGTGGACAGCGCTGCTCCGTTGTTATTGCATTTTCTGCATAAATAAGCAAGCTGGGTTTGGAATTCAGAGACATCACACGCCGCAAAACAGAGTAATAAGAGTAAAAGGCTCCTAAAAAGATCCCCACCCCCACGCCGGTCCACTAATATGTCTTCGCTGCATCATGGAACAGAAAGACGGAGCTAACGATGACTTCTACAACCAAGAGTCGAAAACCGAAATTGATTCACGTCGAAGGACAAAGAAGAGAGAAAAGCTCCATCATCTATTAATCCATCACTTATGATTATAATTAAAAAAGGATGAGAAGAACGGTTTTTAATTACTTAAATCAAACTTTTTTTTTTTTTTTTTATCAGATGACGTCTGTTGATCAATTAACTGATGAGCCGTAAAGAAATGAAGACGCAGCTCTGAGTTCAGGCGTCGGTGGGATGGATCGAGTGGGAGCTGACAAGTCGAGGCTCCCTCCACTTTCATCGTATCATTAAAAGGTCACGACCTGAGGTCAGGTCTGGATGGCGAGAGAGTGGCGGCCTCCGCCTCCTCCGCCTCCTCGCTGTCTTCTTTCTGTGGAGATAAGACGATGAGAGTCCTCGCTCAGAGAGCCTCAGAGAGTCGGCAGTGAAAGCGGATGATTAATGACGCCTCCGCTCGCATACAGAGCACATTACATACGCGCGCAAACACACAAACACGGGCCAACTCAACAGTGTCAGACCTGTGAGCAGGCGTGATATTTCAGTGTTAACTTATATGTGTGCCTTGCTTCCTGAGTGAGCGACCCCCGCCCGTCCGCCACTTCCCAAAAAACAGCCCTGCCTAAATCTCTGAAGACTCCATCACCTCTCCGGCCGGCTCCTATGAAAACATTTGTGCAGAGGCTCTGGCATGTTGTTCTAACAAATATATTATATCAATTATGCGCCGTTACCCGAGCTTCCCCCCTGAGAGGCTTCAAAAGGCCCGTCGGATGCTTCTGACCGTGTCACGCGACCCCGCGGATGAAGACGACGCAACAATCACACGCTCTGCAGCTTTCAGGAAGTCACTTCTCTAATGCTCACCAGAGGCAGGCGCACCTGCACATACGCCTCGGTAACGACCAATCAGAGGCTCCGCTGACATGTGTCTGTTTGTGTCAGTAACAACCTGGAACAGATGCACTGGAATAACACACAGGACAGCCCCAGTTATAAAACACAAACACAAACACAGTCGGAGCATTAGCGCCCGGTCAGAAGGGATTGATTAGTCGGATTGATTACCGAGCAGCGAGGAGAGTTTTGGGATGAGGCCGGCCTGGACCATCTGGCTGCGCAGGGCCGCGTCGAAGGAAAGGTTGAGCAGGAGACGTGACGTGGTGATCAGGAGCTCCTCGTGCTGGCAGGGAAACAGCCGTGCTAACTTCTCCACGGCAACCGCTTCAGCCTGAGGACAACACACACACACACATGACTTCATCATTTAACTGTACAGAAACACGGAGCCAGATATGAATATGTAACTGTGTGTTTGTCTTGGTATCGTTTGGCATTTCTTCAAGTCTTAATCACTTTTCAAATATAATTTTTATTAGAAGGTTAAACAATCTTTGATCAGAGATGCTCCACCGTCCGTCCGTCTGTTATTCAGTGTCACCATCAGCCAATAGGACGGCAGCATTTCTGCTGTATGCAAATATGTTTAAAATTATGGTATTTAAATAAGTTATCCAAGAGATAAAAACAAACACTCTTGGAAGGAAAGATTTAGCAGGAAAAAACAAACAAACATGTCATTTAATTTCAGCTCGACTTAATAAAGTTTAACTGGAATCTCTAAAATCCATTTTAAAGATGTATGAACAATATATAAACTGATTTATTTATATACATTATAAAAAATATTAGATTTATTTTTAGAATATGACATTCAGCCTGAGAAGAAAACTTACTTTTTTTTACATGTGCCAAAAAAAACCCAACAACATTTACCTTCTTTTTAGTTGATTACATTATCTGACAGTTTAAATCTGTTTTTTTAAAGAGTACATTTTAAAAACATAAAGTTTTACTAACTAATAAACTTCTGCATAAAACCCTCCAATCATCTGCCTTTTTCTTTTTTATTTATTTATTTATGTTTTAAACCCTGACATGCATCTTGGAGCAGGTTCACACAGCCTGCAGGCAGGTGGAGGTGTTGAGCTGATGACACCAGCTGCGGCTGAATCTCCGCGCTTTTCGGGCCTCCGTCTCCGCCCGCTGTGTCACGGTGACTGTCACGGTGACACGGCCGTGTGCCAATCACATGTCCACATGTCTGCTTCCTTCTCCTGTGGTCTCCCCACAGCCAGACATCACGGTGACGCAACCTGCTCCCAGTTAAAAACTAAAACTCGCTGCTACTGTGCGCCAAACCAGCTCCAGTCACACCATCACGAACCAGACCTCGAGCAGCGTAATCAGCTGCAGCCTGTGTCAATTACCACTGACATCCTCCTTCCATTAGTGACAGCAGCAGGAGAAGAAACACATCAGTCTACGTCCAAGTCTTATCTGATTTGGACAAAGTCAAAACAACTTTTTCTGTGTAAATAAAAACCTTATGACATACTGTATCCTTCTGATTCTTTCAATCAATTAACCATCCAGGTCCGTTAATAGCAGCATTTTCTCCGTGTGTAAACTGATACACTCGGAGTCACAGTGTTGAAACCGCGACTCTCCCGCTGGACACATGCTCGAGTGAGTCTTAAAAAACCCCCCGAAGCGTTTCTTTAATCTGAATCAAAGATACACTGAAGGGGAAACACGGAGATAAAACCAGTTCCTAACAGGGTCTGGCTTTGATAAAGACCCACAAACTGTGTGAGATTGGAACCAGGTGGAGCTGGATTAGAGAAAGTTGATGTTCCCGTACGAGCGCTGTGGGACACGTGGACAGAAGCAGACCCTCTATTTAATTTATTTATTTATTTTATTTTAAATTGATATTTAATAAGCGCGGTTTCAACTGGCAGCTATTTGTCAAAATGACCCGACGACTGATTTACTGAACAAAGAAAGAATAAAAAAACCCAAAACGTTACTTTTAAAACTTTGACTAATTGAGCTTCAAAGTAAAAGTTCAATAATGTGATTGATTCTATTGGTAGAAACTATGGAAATGTATGTTGCTATAGTTTAAAATCATGCTTTGATATTTACACGCTTCACTGCAGGATTATTATTTTATTTTGCTAAATAAAATCATTATTATTTTGATCAATGATGCGTCTGTTCGACACAGAATCACTGGAACATGAGTTTAAAAAAACAACAACCTCGCATTGTTTACACTAAATGGCCAAAACTATGTGGACACCCCGACACCCGGCTCCTCCGCTCTCACCATGTCGTTCTTGTTCTCCAGGAAGATGGAGAGCTTTTTGAGGAAGGAGACGACCACCAGCAGCAGCTCCTCGTCCTGCCGGTCCAGGAGCTTCACCAGCATGTGGACAATGTTTTTGTTCCTCATCTTCAGCTCCGTGCGGGTGTCTTCAGCCAGGTTCAGCAGCAGACACAGACACACTGCAGGGGCACAGACGGCACACACAGCGGCACTTAGTGAGGAAATGATCGCCAAACACATTTTTATTTATGTTGATCTACTTTATGAACATTGTCCATTTAAACTAGGAAAATAAATATGATCAAATATACTTTACTGCATGCTTACAGTAGGAAACATCTTACATCTCATGGGTATAACATATTAGCCGCTGAATAAACCCTCACGATATTTATTAAATATGCCGTTTATACAGAAACCTGTTCGTGTAGTTTTGCATTTTACCATCTAAACAGACCAAAAATAGAAAGAAAAATGAGATTTACGTCCTTTTGCAGTAAAATGTTTGCACCTCTGAGAAGCTGCTCCTGCTTGTTCAGAAGACTCTGGTACTTTCGGAAAGATTTTTCATGTTCTTTCTTCATATTTTGGTTCTCGGCGCTTTCTTCATGTGAAATCAGTCAAGGAAGAAAGCCGACCGTGTAACAGTATAACTTACATACTCATTTATTTAGCACGAGCTGGAGTTTAGTGTGATGACTGAAAGGATATAGGCCTTCTTCTTTTTCTGCAGCTCGTCTTGCCAGAGGTCATACCTCTTCAGCTCATGTTCGATGATATTCATGCAAAGGGCCCCAATCTTGAAATGTGTGACCAGGCCGTGGAACTGGGAGAAGCTGGTGGGGGAGGTGGAGGAGGTGGAGGGAAGTGGAGGGAGGTGGAGGAGGTGGAGGGAGAAAGAGAAAAGTGGATTTTTAAAACTGAATATTTGAGATTCCAGCTGGGAGCTGTCATTAAATGACCCGATCCGTCACCCCTGAAGTAGTTTACAAAGTAAACCGTCAAAGTCAAAACACATTGAGTCAAACAGTTCGTCCCGGTCCGACTCATAATCAGCCCAACGTGAACCGTTTCACAATCCAAACAGCATAACGCGGAGATGGAGACGAGCCAAGAATGACGATCAGTTTTCAGACGGACACGTCCTCTCGCAGCCTAAATCAGCTCTGACAGACGTTTATGTGTTATTGGAGCGAGGGGCTAATTTTAGTGTTTCCGAACCGCCCGGTTGGAGAGTGAAACTTCAGCGTGGAGGTACGCTGCCAACGGTGGAGGACTACTGTAAGGACGGGCGGAGACGACAAGTTCAAACATGTAGAAACACGGGACGCTTTAAATTTAAAATGTATAACTGACTCATTTTTTTTTTTATTTAAATCTGGAACTATGTGATCCAATTAATCTGCAAATATAGAAAAGAGCATAAAATAAAATAAAGTGTTTATTCATGTTTAGTATCTTTTATTTATCTGGAGTGTTTCTGCTCGTTTACCTGGAGAAGCAGAAGAAGATGTAGATGATGGTTGTCGCCAGGTCCACGCTCTGCTTCCAGTCCTCCCTCAGGACTCTGGCCAGGGCTCCGAGTGCCGTCTCTGAACGCACACACACACACACACACACACACACACACACACACAAAAACACGTCTATAATATGTCAGAATACAAAAAAAAAAGGAGGCAAGATGAGAATGAAAGTCTGCAGATGAGGGAGAAGGAAGGAAGGAAAAGTGCAGCTGGAGGTTAATTTAAGGGGGTCGTATTTTGAGCTATGGGTGCTCCTCAGCGTAAAGACGTCGGTCTCTGGGTTCGTCTCCTCTTTCCTCGCTGACCCCAGGCCTCTGGGTTCTCACGAACGCTCGGCTCTTATCAACATCGGACCGGTTGATGCGTCGCGACAGACAGAGTGAGCCGACGATGCGTTACGACAGAAACAAATGAAGCCGTGCCGTCTCCACGGCGACTGCAGAGGACGATGGCGCCGCGCTGTCGTAGGAAGAAAACAGCCTGGTTGTCAACGGGAGCCGAACCGGAGCCACGGAGCCATCTTTTCAATTAAATTAAGGTTTGTTTCCAGAAAGCTACGTTGTTGGATTTCTGTTGTGTTCCTGTATTTCTGCACACACACACACACACACACACGGATACAAAAAGAGGAAATGTTCGGGGTCGTTGGCGTCAGGTACCGTTCTGGATGAGCTCCTCCAGGTTGTCCGGGTTACGAGCCAGTTGGAAGATGAGTGTGGCTCCTCTGATTTTATCCTGGATGTCTTCATACAGCAGCTCCACATACTCGTCAATGCTGCCGATGCTGGCCTCCTCGTTCAGCTGGAGGATGCACACACACACATATTATATATGATTATACTGTATGCTGTATACTGTACAGTATAAAGTCTGTGAGTTCTTACCTCCACTCCCGCGTACGCTGAGAAGTCTCGAGGTGAGATGCGTTTCCTGTCTTGATTGTCTGTGTGAAAGTACAACAAACAAACAAACAAACAAACAAACCAATAAAAGGACTTGTTGTCTTTATTAAAGCGGTCGTGGTGAATCGTTCAGTACCGTTGGACTCTTTGCGGTTTTGCAGGTAGAAGAGCAGCTGCTCCACCTCGCGGAGTTTAGACGAGTGAATCAGACGACATTCCTGCACCACCTTACGAGCCAAAGAAGACGTGTCGGTGTTGGCGTTCAGGCTCTTCAGGCGAATGCTGGAGGAAGAAGAAACAAAAAAAACATCAAAATTACAGCTTAACACTGAAACATTAAGCACCGAGTTGCACATATAATACACATAATCTGAGATTTTGTGCATCATGCTATCATAATGATTAATAAATAATAATAATTGTGTATTTTGGAGACAGGATGTTATTCTGACATCTTCTGACACTCTTTGCGTTCTCCGACCACGGGCTCCCCCAGCTCTCCCAGGATAGTCGCCTCCACCTCGTACTGAACCACGAGGGCTTTCTCAGTCGGGTGGACGTCCAGACTGCAACCCTTCACCCTCCTGTTGGACGGACACACACACACACACACACACACACACACACACACACACACACACACACACACACACACACACGTAACATGATTACAGCAACAGACACATGTTTATGTTCATCTGAGCTCCTGAATGTTGAAAAAAATGGTGAATCTGTCCTTTAACTGTTGACTCTATAACAGGTTAAAATATGATAAAAAAAAAACAATTAAAAAAGCAAAAAATGTTTGAATCTTTTCATGTGAAACAGTTAATTGATCATTAAACTAGTTGATTAACATTCTATCCATCGATTTATCGATTAATCGTCATCATCTCATTCTAATTTAATTCAGATTAACTGATTTATTTATTTTTAAAAACAAGAAACAGTTGAAAAATAAACTGTTGACTTGTTATTTTTCAGATTTGTTTTTGCTTCTCTTTCACAACGTTTGATTGAACATTAGTCGTCGTCGATCGATCCCAGATTATCTAATCGATACGTGCTCGTCTTGATTTGACCGTTAAAAACGTTGAACCGGAGCAGCCGTTACCTCGTCATGTACCGCTGATCTCCTGCCTGAAGATTGTCCATGTTTTAGATATGAAGTAAATCCCACATGAGCCTTTTCTTCCTGCAGACGTGATCAGCTGATGCTGGAGCAGCAGGCCGGATGTTATGTCTCTCTATGCGGCTCGTTGCCAGCATGGTTGCCAGGGCGGCGACCGGAGAGATGTCCGGTAGAGACGCACCGGAGAGCTGCTGCCATCTGCAGCCGCGGAGGACCTGACGTTAAAGGGCAGCTTCACTATTCTTCATGTGTGTTAAAACAACAGGCAGGTGGACGTGAGGACAGAGACGTTAAAACATACAGTTTACTGTCATATAACAAAAGCTCCACCAAATAGTGATTTTTACCTCCAAACTTCTCACATGGTTTCATTTCAATAAATGTTCAAATGATCCAATATTTTACCAAAAATCAAAGATTAGAGAAAAAGTCCAAAAGCTGAAAACAGATTTGTGTTTCAGAACTTTGTTTCTTCTTCTTTCCTCTCCCATTAATCATCTCACGACCCCTCAGATTTATCTGGTGACCCTTTGGAGGGCCCCGACCCCTAGGTTGGGAACCACTGGACTAAACTAGCTAACTGTATATAAAGTAGTTGAAACTTACATATACTTATGTACTGTTACTGCAGTACTTTAACTACATCAAGATCACAATACACGACGTCTACTTTTTACTACAACATATAATGGGGTTGTAAAAATGTCTATAAATACCCAGTAATATTATCATACTTTGGTAATTAATATTTTGTTGTTCTTCCAAGAATAAAGCAGTCGAGTCAAACCTGTTGTTCCTCATTTAGACGTCTGCTGATGTGATGGATGTTCTGGCTGCAGGGTGGAGTCGAAGAGGCCACCAGGGTGACGGAGGCTTAGATGACTTAACGTAAGGTAAGAGAGGATATGTGACACTGCTTGTTATACAACCTTGAATTTTTTCTTTCCTATTTCTACTTTATGACTTTGGTTTAACAATGAACACAATAAATGTCTTCTGAAATAAGAGATGCTGTAAATGTCACCAGGAGAAGAGACTAAAATATGTAATGTAATCAATAATTATGTGTATTATTGAGTCTGTGTCAAAAATCGACCTTTTTCCAACACAAGTCATTTCTATCAAGAGTTTACAATAATTGAGTTTCAGTATCTTTAATAAAGTAAAACTGGTTCAGATCATCTCACTCGTAATAAAATAAATGTTCCTTTTTTTATATTAAAAATTGAGACGGAAATTCATAAAATTTAATAACGAATGAATAAAAAAAAAATTTAAAGTGAAAAATAAACAAATAACCAATAGATGTAATCAATACTGTAACACGGCTCTGCAGGAAGAATCTGCTTGTCTCAGTCAGTCTTCAAGCTGATGTCACTTCTCTAAATTTAGCCGGTGACTCATGACGGATACATCAGAATATTATTTGAGGTTTGGAAATATAAGCTGGTGACTGATTGATTATTGGTGCTCGAAGAAAACATGTAGATCATTTTTGTTCTATAAGGTTTGCTGCTGCATGACAACGTCAAACTGTGCAGCTGATTCAGCAGATGTGAACTATTATGCTTCTGTTTTCCACCATAATCAAGTTTTTGCATCAAATATGGGTCAATATTTGATGCATATTCTTCAGGAAATGCAAAACGATCTAGTTGCTTCTAATTAATCGAACAGTGTGTTTGATTGAAAGGTAAATATAGACGTATTTTAGAGCTGGAAACATTGGACATGACTCAGGACTTGTTGGTCATGACTCAGGACTTGTTGGTCATGACTCAGGACTTGTTGGTCATGACTCAGGACTTATTTAACTTTGTTTCAGACTTGTTGGACTTGATTTGATTAACATGACTTGACAATGTTGGGAAACATGAGACTTGTTGCACTTTATTTTGTGCTTGTTAGTCATGACTTGATTCATCTTATTTGCATTTCAAATTAAAATAATAATGATAATAATCGGTTACGTGTGAAGATGATTTACGCCCTACATTTTGTTCCCTGGTCTCTGACAAACGGGGGCCAGCGTGTATACAAACATGAGAAGACGCTGCTAATTTTAGGCACCACATTTTAAGGCTACAAGGCCTTAAGGTCAGATGTACGGACTCTCTCGTGTCCCGCTGGAATCTGAGTCGCCTATGTGGAGGTTTGTTCGTCCTGAGACAGAAGCACCTCCATACCCCCGGCCCCTCCAGTGTCCGAGCAGGATCTGCAAATCTGGCGGGACGTCTTGAGCACCGCCCTGTGAAAAAGATCTCTGCCGATCACTTGAACGCTGGCAGAGACGTGTTGAACACTCAGCTAGACAGATATAGCAGCAGCTGGAGAAACAGGCACTGTTACTCTCCTCTACCAGCGCTCAGTCAAACACCCTCCGGATACTCGCTGAAGTGCCACAAGGCCACATAGTCAGAGTCAAAAATGGAGATTTCGATTGAAGACGATGAAAGCAGCACATCGCCTAACATCGAGTACAAAGGCGCTCATCAGGCGTTCAGGGATCGCTGGAAACTGACAGATGACACCATGTGTCGCCACAGCATGTCCTTCCACCTGCATCACACGGTGAGGAGTGAGTTCTTTGCCAGCTACCTGTACCTGGTAGAGAAGATTCCTCTGGGTAAGAAGGACCTCACAGAGCTCCAACCTCACACCCGTTTCACACTCAAAAGGTTAAGATTTACAACCGTCTCTTGACCTTTGTTTCCATGAAGGTTTGGACAAAGCAAGAGAAGCATGCTGGTGGTTTTGCATGTTGCATATTTTGTACAGTAAACGTTTCCCTTCCAGACATCCACTGGTTTCCCTGCATGAAAATTAACTCACACAGACTTTAAAAGCAAACATCTTATCTTTCATTATTTCAGTTAAACACTCTTTATTTAAAAGCTGTACAGGAAGCGTTTATGATTTTTGTGTCTATACGTCGTAGTGCAGTGTCTATGCATAAATATCTTTAAAATGTTGCTAAGGATGTAAATATACTGTTTTATGTAAATACAGTTCAGATCAATGAACTTGTTTTTGAAGAAACACGCTGACAAGACATCACAGCATCATCGGTGTAACATTAGACTTTTTGTAAATGGTAAACAGACTGTTTTACATGTCAATATTCACCAATAATTCAATCAATATTCACACGTCAACACGTAGACCAGAGGAGCCGGGAATTGAACCGGCGGGTGGACGACCTGCTCTCCGTCTGAGCCACAGACACCCTTAAATGTGATAATCTTTGCTGTATCTGTTCATTTTATGAAGATGAAGATACCTAAAGCCAGAGCGAACATGGATCTCAGCGTTTCATTCATCGACCTGCTTCTGGGGCTTTCTGTCCTTGTCTTAATGATAATGATGCCTCCCAACCGTCTTCTGTTGAGATAGAAAGAAAACCCTGGACTTTAAAACGTTAACAACAAAAAGCATATTTCAGCCTTTGAGTCAAAGCCAAAGCCGTAGAGCTGTGAATGCTAACAAAATATTTGCTGTTTAGCACAGTAGTGGATAAGCATTTAGCCTTAAATATGAACAGAAAGACTCAGCATCATGTGTCATACTAACGTTTCATGAAGTAGAGAGTAAGAACTTTTTATTTTTCACAACATATGCTTGTGAGTGAGTTACGAAGCCTTGAACGTGCATCCGTTGTTTGACTCACAGCTAATCCTCTGTGCACTTATCTGTCATGAAACCACAAGTTGCAGAAACAGGAGATCCTGACCTGATGGTCGTGTTGGCTCAAAGAAGCCTTCTTACCACCAACTTGATACAAGCCCCATTAATGGCATGGCATGTCAAACATGAACGCACTAACTCATGTCAGTCAGACAGATTATTTACCAACAGCCGTGACAGCTTTAAATGCGCTGAATGAAATATTTTCTTCTTCTTTTTTGAATGTCTTAATACAGAAAATGTCAAGTAGAAAAATATATAAATATACCCTGAATAATTATACGGTTTAAACTCGGGCATAAGACATTGCAACTGAACATTAATCTGTATCGTTGAATCAGATGTCTTATTCTGTTATATCAAAAGTCAAAGGTCGGCGTCTCTTCTCAGCTGCTAATGAGTTGCTCCACTTTGAAGGTGCGCCAAAGAGAAACATGACTGACGCTTCTTTGGCAGACGTCACGCCGTCTGTCACGCTGTCTGTCACTCTTGGGCTTGCCCGATGTTTCTATACTTACCCTTCTTCATGCTAGGGGGAGAAGGGGGGGGTCACATGACACATAACCTGCCCGCTGTCGTCTTATCAAACTTTGACGTCCCCCAACATTTATAACAATGACGACGCCTGAAATATATCTGATTCTTCACCTTTGTTTCTTGCACGAGTCGTTTTCGTTTCAGTCGCTCTCTTTGACTCTCTCTGCCTCGCCCTGATGTTTCTAGCATGGAGGAGGGAGTCCAGCTGGAAATAAATCCTCCGTCTCAATGTTTCACTGTGGTGTCATGAATTTTGCCACTGATCCTTTACAAGCGAACAGACATGACCCCTACACCCCCTACCCCCACCCCTCTCTCTCTCTCCGCACCAGAAACGTGTCATCCAAGCCTTTGGAAATGTTGCGTTCATTCTGCCGGATTTATTTCAGCTCTGCAGAATTGAGACAGTGAGAGTTTGAGATAGTTTAAGAAGCCAGCTGTCATGTTTCTGAATGCTATATTATGTCACGTGTTGACGTCATATTATTATTTTCATATTAGTTTTAGAGTAGCCAGCATGTTATCTTATCTCGTGTAACAGCTGAACAGTGTAAGAGTGGCACAGCACGTCCTTATTTATAGTCTTCTGGTAATCAAATTATCATTCTACATATCCTGAGAGATTGTGAACAGTAATCCTCTACATACAGAGCAGTCCACCGTCACATCATAGGTTTTGCTAGAAATCATCTGTTACCGATGTCTTCAAAACTGCCAGACTGTCATTTGGATGAATCTCGGTGTATCTGTGCAGTATTTTTACGTCTCTGCGCGTCTCCCGACAGTAAAGCTGTTTCCAGTCACCTGCGAGTACATCAAAGGAGAGAAACAGTTCTACTACCGGGCTCAGCAGTTCTACGAGGACGTCCCCGCCTCAGAGGAGGGCATGATGGGAGATTTTGTGGAGATGTCCAACGTTGATCTGGAGGCCTCCCGACAGTTTCTGAAGAGGTTTGTGGTGAGTAATGATATATTGACAGATTTAGGTTTACAATGCATGAACAAAGGTTCAAACTGATACTGATACTCCATCTGCTGCTTCTCCATCACCTGAACACTTGGCTACTTGTATATCAACTTACTTTGTTGTAGTTTTTTTCTGAATATGGATGTTAAAGTCTATTTCGGACGAGGATTTTGTCATCCAACTGCGTTGTTTATGTGGGAGGAGGCTGCAGTGCAGACTCTAATAGTGGCATAAACTCAATGTCAGTCCCATAAACACCCATACAAAGCAAACTGAGCCAGCAGCTGTTAATCAGTGTTTAGCAGCGACAGTGGAGACGAGGGGAGGGAAATCTGTAGTTTCATAAACTGCATGCAGAGTGTATGTATGATTGTACTTTAAAACCTGAATCTGAACATTTGCATGCATGCACATGTCAGCGTGGATGTTTTTTTTTTTTTTTTTAGATGTGTGGTTTGGCCAAGAGGCCGAGTTATTTTGAGGATCATTTTTACAGCTGCTCTAATTATAAACGGCTAAGACTGGATGGCTTAAAGGAACTACAGACGGCTAAGTAGCTGCTTCTCCTCCGGTGCTAATGTAAACACAACAAGCCCAGATTTATCACAGCTCCGATGGCACTTCACTGCAACTTCACTTACTGAATATTCTCAATATGTACAGTAATGATGTAATTAGCAGTTTAATATTTACTACACTCAAGTGTGACTGCGCTCAGTAATAACAATAACAAGTCAACAACACAGGATCAAAATAAGAAAACATATTAAGAATAAAACAATAAGTAAATTATACAGTATTAAGGCTGAAATAAAGGCCATAGTGCGGGGTGTCCGCATACTTTTGGCCATACACTGTACTTGTTTCCTTGTGCTCTAAAAATCGTACGTTTATGAGTCAAAGCCGTTTTAGAGTCACTTGACATCTAAATAATAAACCAAAACACATCCAGAGGATTCTCTTCAGCCCTTAGTGGCTGCAAACAGCTCCAGTTCAAATCTGACATCTCCATTAAAAGAAAGATATTTAGGCTACATCCAGATTAAACTGAGCTACATACTCTCAGAGCAATATGGCAGTAATTCACCCAAACCAGGAAGCCTCCTGTAACAAGCGCAGAGCTCCTCGGGGCCCCATCTTTCATACAATCACACACTGGGGCCCCTCATGTGGAGGGTTTGGAGTGAGGTCAGAATACCAAATGAAACGGAAGAAAAACCAGCATGATTCAAGTGAGGTGACTTTTAGTTCCCTTGTGGTAAAGTTCATAGTTTGGTTGCCCTGAGGAACTACAGGCTGCTTGTTTGTGCTGTCGGTGCTTTTTGAGGTGCAGAATCCCGACATCTGGCAACACGGAAAAAATATAAATAAAATATAAGCCTTCTATAGATATGATAATAACATGCAGCAGGGAAGCTGATATTTAAATGAAGCTTTTTTTAAGGTAATCTGTTATTTAAGGTATTTATCTTTATCCTCCAGCTCCACCTTAAAGCAAAATAGATTTTTACGTTTGTTTCCATCCTCAGGGTCCGGGCATGGCCGGCACACACTGTGCCCTGGACTGCGGCTCCGGGATCGGCCGTGTGAGCAAAGGTGTCCTCCTCCCTGTGTTTGAGAAAATGGAGCTGGTGGACATGATGGAGCACTTCCTGCTCCACGCACACGAGGAGTACCTGGGCGACGACGCCGACCGCATCGAGACCTACTACTGCTTCAACCTGCAGGAATTCACACCTCCGCAAAACAAGTACGACGTCGTCTGGATTCAGTGGGTGGCGTGTAAGTACGGGTTGCATCGAACATGACATAATTGTTTCATTAATTAGCTAATACCTGTACAAATGGTTGTGGATATACCGTGTCTTTGGTTGTAAATACACTTCAAGGCAATAAAAAACATGATATACAAGATATCAACACTGAGGGGAAGTTCTTGCATTCTTCAGGTGTTGCATAAAACATAAGACGCTGCTGGAGCTGCCTGGTTGGGATATTAAAATGTGATGGAGGAGATTTCACAGAAACAGATACTGGTTTCTTCTTTACTCTCCAACTGTCCGTCTCTCAGAGCTGTCCGTCTTCCTGCCATTCATTTATACCCTGATAGTCTCACTGCGTTGGACGGATGGCTTTTAATGTCTAACGATGATAACGATATTACTTTCATAGGTTTTAATAACATTGTACAAACGGAGTTAATAGCTGAGATTGGGGATTATGGTAGCAGGATGACCTCTGAGACAAAAACCCAATGATAAACTGATATATCCCATCATGCTCCTCCAGCCTGTAGCATATGTGTATATTTTTGTTTTTCTTTTCAATCTGTGTCTTTCTTCCTCTTCAGGCCACCTAACAGACAAGGACCTAAAGAACTTCTTGATTCGCTGTAAGAAGAGCCTGCGTCCAAACGGCGTCATCATAATAAAGGATAATATGGCGCGGCAGGGCTGCAAGCTGGACCCCATCGACAGCAGCATCAGCCGCCACCTGGACATCATGAAGCACATCATCGCCAAGGCGGGCCTGGAGGTCCTGGCTGTTGAGAAGCAGGAAGGTTTCCCTGAGATCATCATGCCTGTCTGGATGATCGCTATGAAATAGAAGTGACAGTTTTACTGTAAAAAGTAGATTCTTCTTTGCTCCATTTGGCAAATACCGCGAGGAAATTCCACCCTAAAGCTGAATTCATATGTTATTCCACTTTAGTTTACGTCTAGATTTGTGATCAAGCCTCTGAAGACTATAACAACACAGCAGGAAACCTTCACGATGTCATCAAAAGATAAATCCTGAAACGACAGCGTAGGACGGGCTGATGGCACCCGGGGCGATTTTATGGAGACAGAAGCATTTTTTTTCTGCTTGGCGCTGAAATGAAATAAAGCTTTTACTGGGACATTAAACCTCTACAGAGGTACTCTGTGCGTCCACAAACAGACTGTAATTTATCATCAGCCGACCACCTCCGGGGTTTTGTACTGTATCTTGATGACATCAAAGATTAGAGCCTCGGTTCTCTGAGAAAGACGATCGTTCCTGTTTGAACTGTGAGGCTCATTGGAATAACATGTGGATTCAGATTTACTGCTGGGTTCCTCCTGCTAGTGAATGATTTGCATCCCTTTTTGACTAAATCCAACACGGTGCGGCACAAGTGCAACATAACAACAATAATGAATCATGTTAGAGTTGCTTTACAAACTCTACAGCTTTATATTTCTGGGTATTCTTAACCTGTGATCTGTATTTGGATACGTTATTTAAACCTGGTGTTAATAAGGGTTCTTGTTATCATGAGCTGCTACTCCAGTATGTGACGGCTCAGGTAACCGTAGCACCTTTAGAAATGCTCATAGATACTTCTGATAAAGCATAAATCTCACCTTTGTGTCGCTTATCGAACTAAAGCTGTAAAACATCCACTGCGACTAATGAGAACCGTAGCTGTCGTAGGTGTAAATCACACGTCTGATGCAGGTAATAAAAAATATTGTTCAGAGCGACCACAAACTGTAAACAGTGCATGAGATTAATGCTAAACGCCGGAGTCTAGTGGGGTGATGATGTTCTACGAATGGCAATGAAACGTCTGTATTTCCAAGTGCTCCTATTGGCAGATTGTAGTGAAACAGTGAAACGCATGCTTGGGTTTGTTCGTCATGCAGGGTTCAACAGACGTGAACGGGGACCGGCGCGGACTGCTTCTACCTGATCCAGTCTCATTCTGATTACACCTGCACAAACCTGTTTCCTATTAATCCAGGTCAAATATCCAGACACAGATCACACGTTAACGCCAGGTGGAAAAAATGCAGTGTTGCAACAGTCTACAGGAGAGATCATGTTAATGTAGTCCATCTAGTACACGTTGGTCAGGTGTAAATATTAATTTAGTTTGTATGTAAGTATGTGTTTTATACTTTTGCTTGTAATATTGCAGATTAATACAGTATATATGTACTTTTTATATGGATTTCTTCTGTCTTCTGTGCAGCTTTTCTTGCAAACTCATCAATACACAGTTAGAAGCGTTGTGTCATATGTGTGCTGTCATTAAATGCATCTTTAAGTTAGACGCTTGCGTTGTTTTTTAGCTTTCGAACCAAATCTCCAAGATCTGAAAGCATATGGATGTAGTTTTATGATTTCTACCTTTTTCATATACAGTATAATATTCTTCATCCCATGTTCTAATAGGATTAGAGATAATAACAGGTAATCACTGTTGGCTATTATAATCAAGGCTGCAACATAACTGCTGACACATTTCCAGTAAATATTCCTTCACTACAGTCGGTCCACACCCCTGACATCTTCCACAGAGCAGCTTCAAAACACACGAGATAATTGAGATCCTCTCAAATTGTTATGGTAATTCTCCTAAGTATTATTGCTATTATTATTTTTTTCAGACTAACAGTAGAAGCAGCACATTGTTTTGGGCTAATGGCTTTCAGCTGGGCCCCTGAGGTGGATGGCGGCGTTGATTATTTCCTGGTTTTGACAGACAGTGCCTGCTTTCATATCTGCCCTGGCTTCAATTCAGGCCTGTCAGATGTTGTCTGCATAAAACACATCCAGGAGTCACCTCAAATATTCAGCATTTACGTGCGTAAGCGCTCGACGGGAGCGGTGCGGTGTTGTTCCTCCCTGAGCTTATTCATGAAAGGACAGTTTGTCAATGAGCAGCTTGGCACTGAAGGAAAAAAAAAAGAAAAAAAACACAAAAAAACGTACAGAATCATCAAAGTGTTGAAGGCGCGATGGCGTGAGATGATCTCCGCGGCGTGTTTCTCGCGTCAGAATGACTCTTTTGAGATGTGAATAGACCAAACACATTTTCCACATCCCGTATGAATTAAAGATCAAAATACCCCCAAAGTTAAACTTGTAGGTGTTTTTTTTTCTCTCTGCCCCAGCAAATAGCAGCCAAATGTGCTGTCACCTTTTCAGGAGTGGTTAGCGTCGCTGACAGTCAAGGCTATCGTTTCTAATACTCCTCAACGTCCTCTGCAGACGCTCGGCAGTAGTTTGAATACGTTAGCAGGAGTAACACTAATTTGTTCAGTCACGTCAGCAGAGCAGAGTTATGGGCTCGAGTCCAGACTCAGTTTATCTCAGACAGCTCTCATAGACGGGAGGAAGAGGAAGAGGAGGAGGACAGGTGTGATCACCTTTATCTGCAAGCGGTGCTGCCACATGGGACTAACAGAAGGCCCAATCAAAGCCGTCTGTTTTATTTATGAGCAGTTGATTCGTTTTTACGACAGTCGTCGCTCGTCACGCCGTTGCACGTTGATGACGTTCACGTCACATGTGATGGATGTTTAACGACGTGTGAACGTTCAAGTCATCAAGACCGTTTCATTATTAGTCTTTTGGCAACGTTTGTTTGGTTTTCAGCCACTTCTGTATTATTAATCACCAAGCTCAGTATGAACATGAACGTTATTTACAAGTTGGAGATTATAATCAGCCGACTGAACTCATGTGGGATAAACAGTAAATATGGTTCATTATGGCTGTTTATACTCAGAGTTTGAGTAGATGCATTGTTCTCTTGTGGTTCCAGGATGGTTCTCGTTCCAGTTTTGTGTCAGCTGATGGATGATAAGTGATGGATGATGTCTACCGTAGTGCTGCCGCGTCAGCTAAAAATGCAGCTGAAACCCTTTTTAATCTCACCATTGAATTTAGTATAAATATTCACTTATATTTTACCTCTAAATGTTATTGTTTATGTTCAGTGCATTAGTATGGTTGTAATAAACACCTCAGCCTCTAGGGGGCGCTAACATGGTTTTAGCCTTTTAGTCTGTCATTTAGGCTTTTTTTGTAAAGATGCATCAACAGCCCACAGAGTGATAGCCACACTATAGCTGCAGATAGTAAACACCCCCAGGAAGCAGCAGAGGCTCAGACAGCCGGCGCTTTCATCCTGAACAGACCGAGTCTTTGTGGATCCTCCAGTTGAGACAAACCTCAGTCGAGTCAGTCGGTCTCTGGAGCCTCGATGGTTTCAGAGAGACAGAGAGAGGAGTAAGCCTAACCTCCATTCCCTGGGAGACTTCAGACCAGAGGAATGTGCTCTCTATTCATCTCCAGTTCTCATAGTAAATCATGTCACTGAAAATGAAATGAAAAAATAGACCTGATGATTTTTGGGCTGCTTTTCCTTTGGCTGCCCATCAGGGGTTTTAACTTCTCCCAGCATGTCGTCGAGGGTCTGAAGCTGGATCTCTTCTTTTTTTTTTTCCTCGACTCAGCTCTCCTCTGCACAGAGGGCAGGGATTAGTAACACAGACTTTTTATAGGCCCTGCCCTGAGCATGTAATATTTCATCCAACAATGTGGGTTTAGAGTCTGGATCAGGTGCTGCTGACTTTAAGGTTTTAATCTCCGAGCCGAGCAAACGATGACAAATGACGACATCCTGACTGCCTCAAAGCAGAACCAGTGCAGCTCAGCAGTAACTTCAACCTAATATACCTTTAACATGTGTTTTAAGTGTGCAACACAAAGGGAAAGGATTCATTTCTCTTCCCAAAAATGACCTTCCTGTTGAGCAGAAGTTTGACGGAAAGCATTGCTCACAACAACAAAAAAAATGAAGGAATTTCTTCCCATCTGGAGCTGGCGTGGAAAGCTGTGTGTGTGTGTGTGTGTGTGATTCACCGTGACTGTTTTGGAGCAATGCAGGGCCAGTGCGTTTTTGGCTATACAGAGCCAGACCCTGAGGCATACACACAGTGAGAGTGGTGTAACATTTCTTAAATGTGTGTGTGTGTGTGTGTGTGTGTGTGCATTTCCATGTCTATTCCAAATCTTTTCAAATAAAAGCTGCAATGATTGGTCGATCAACTGTTTTCCTAATCAAATAATCATTTTGGTAAAAAAAAATTTAAAGCAAATATACAAAAATTCACTGAATTTTGCTGCTTAAATATGACGATTTGATGATAAGACATTTAAACCTGTAACCTAACTTTACCGATGTTACCTTTTTACACAGACTGTCAACAGACCGAGTGATTAAATTATAATGAAGCATGTGATCGAGCGTTCTCGCTTCTCATTGGTCAGATGTGTCTGGGGCTGGAGCGAGAACGCAAACACAGGAAGAAGTTTCGATCTGTCCAAATAATCGAGAACGTACTTTGTTGTTAGTCCAGGTCGGACTTCGATGTTGATTTCACTTAAACTAACATTCCCACCACAAACCGCTCCAGAGCTTGTTTGTGACCAGACGGAGCCCACTTCCTCTGGAGGGTCTCTGAGCGGGTCTTTTGGTCCCGGTATGATCACCGTGTTCAGACCTGCACCGACGGGGAAAACCAACCCATTCAACAGTAATGAACTACACAACACAAACATTTGGTTAGATATTTGTTGTCTGGTTCAGTCTCGGCTGTTTTCTGATAAACAGACTGCAGCAAACAGTGAAGCATTTAGCAGCTAAAGAGTCGGTTATTAAACTAACTAACTAACGAACACAAATAAATGCAGAATTAGAAAACGTTGCTTCATGTCTGCTGGACGTGTAAATATGCAACACATTCACCAAAACAATTTTATAAGGTGATAATTATATCAATGTTGTGTTTACAGCTTTTACAGCCGGCCAGAAAAATCAATTAATGCAGGTTTAACGAGGACGTTACCCTTTCGAGCTGCAGCGTGTTGATGAGTTCATTAAGCAACACAGTTTGAATGTAAGAAGCCACTTTTTCTTCCATTTGTTCTTTGGCTGTGAGCTTTTTACTGAGCTCCAAAACTCAACACTTAAACACATAAAGGTCAAAAGTATGTGGACACCCCCGTCCAGTGGTTTTTCCAGTTTGGTGCGTAAGAACTTGATCTCAACAGCATCCAACAAGCCAGAACGTGTTAGCATCATCAGTGTTGGACGTGAAGGTAGAATTAACAGCTCTTCCCAACGGCCACAGCGGCAAGTTACGTGTCAGGAACGTAAAAATAGAACAACAGAGAGACGTTAAAAACGGCCTCCGATGAATGTTAAATGTTGGATTGTCGATTTTAGTTAAAGAAACGGTCCAATATAACAAATCACAAATGCCTCAAGGACAACATCCTCCGTCACAAACAACAGCATGTCGCACACAAATACGACAACGAGCAACATACAGATCTGGAAGCGCACACAGCTGTGTGTGGCAAGTGCAAGTGTATACATTAATTCATTGTAATTTGGTACAGCAAACACCTCATTTAATAGCTTTGAGTGAGGTTTGAGAGCAGAGCCACCCAATTAGGTTTACCCACAATTCACGCTGCCGCCTCCCTCCTCCTGAGTGTTACCGTGGTAGCGTGTTGTCAGACAACATGTGGAGCCGCTCTCGGGCCCCGGCGCTGCTGCTCGGTGCCCTTGGAAGCACCGTCCCTCATGCTGTTTCAATTCCATAACCTTTCAGATCACGGCATAATGAGTCGAAATGGCTCGCACATGCACATTATGCCCCGACGAATCATTTTTCCACCGAACCAATTTACTCCCATGATTAAATCTTTTTTTCCTACGTGAGTCAGAGCTGAGGCCGAGGTTTGGAGCGCGATGTGTGTCTTCAGGGAGTCAACTGTGTGTGTGTGTGTGTGTGTGTGAGTGTTGAGCATCAGAGGTGGAAAGTAACTAAGTACATTTACTCAACTACTCGTCAGAGGTTCAGCTTCTTGTTATTTTCATTTTGGGGACCTTTCAGAGGGAAATGTTGTTGATTTTACTCATATAAACAGAGATGAGAAAAGCTATAAAAACACCACTAACATCATTTCTTCCGTTCCTTCTTTCTTTCCTCATTTCATTACGTTTTCCTCTCATCTTCTCTGTTCATTCCTTCCTCCGTTCTTTGTCTTCTTCTACTTTTTTCTTCACCTCTTTTGGTTTCGTAACTTTTTCTTATCTTCTTCATTTTTTCATTTATTTCTTGCACCTTTCATGGTCATTCCTTCTTTCCTTACTTTTCCTCTCATCCCTTTTCCTTCTTCCTTCATTCTTATTTCCAACTGATTTTAAAAGCACAGAAACCCACAGACCTGACAAATAAACTAAAAAACACCACTTCTCTTCATTTGATATATAAAACCATGTTACCACCGAGGCTGTGTTCATACCAACATTAGCATTCAACCACGTCCACACACACATCCAGCTAAACAACACAGCAGTAAGATGAAGTCTTAATGAGACGGCCGCGTCGACACAGCTGGGGTGTCATCAGACGTCTCTGGCAAAAAAAAAACTAAACGAAAACCTGGTCATCCTGCAACATAATGTGTTTTCTACTGACTGCCTGTGAACGCAACGCTGTGATAGTAAACCACAACAGTAAAGCTGCAGCTGGACGACTAAACAGTGAAACTGGCTATAAAAGCTCCATAAAGGGGAGGGAAGCTGCAGAGTTTCTGATAATTGAACAAAATATAGATTATAGCTACTTTAAGCATAAAATACTTGTGTGCCTGAGTCTCTGTGTGTGTGTGTGTGTGTGTGTGTTTGGCCTGGTTGTGAGCGTGATGTATTCAGAGAAACAGACCCGCTGCTGGAGCCATTAGCTGCTCCAGTAAATCTGCTGGGACCTGAGAGGGTCGGGCCTTCAGCGGCAGGTATTTCCTGTCTCTTGATCTCGGGAGGCAGAGCTCATTTCTGCCGGTGGGGGTTCGGCCTTCATAATAAGTTGCGGTTTGATGCCAACAGTTTATTATTCAATTTCATTTTGTGGAGCCTTGTATGTGTGTGTGTGTGTGTGTGTGTGTGTGTGTGTGTGTGAATGTCCATAATACAGTGAGAGCATGCAGCTCACTCGCCAACTGTTGTAATTGGGCCATTTGGTAAAACTGCACATTAAATTCATTAGCAACATTTCTGAATGTTTACTGCCAATTTTTAAAATCAATTTTTCCGATAATATCCTCCAATACAACCACAGTGTGGGTGAGGTATGGTTATCATAAAGCACACTTCGTTAAGCTCCACTAATCATGTTATATTAATAATAAATTAAATCACTACATGTCGTGTGTACTTGAAGTGTGAAGACTCGGCAGCTTCTCTGAGCTTTTCAGCCTCTTTTAGCTTCTAGTTTTGGTTTTGCAGCACAAAAAGTCCTGCATGGAAAATGGTATGGCATGGTAGGTGCTGGAGGTGGAGCTAGTTTCAACTACTTTATATACAGTTAGATAGTTTAGTCCCAACCTAGGGGTCGGGGCCCTCCAAAGGGTCACCAGATAAATCTGAGGGGTCATGAGATGATTAATGGGAGAGGAAAGAAGAAGAAACAAAGTTCTGATACACAAATCTGTTTTCAGCTTTTGGACTTTTTCTCTAATCTTTGATTTTTGCTGAAATATTGGATCATTTGAACATTTATTGAAATGAAACCATGTGAGAAGTTTAGAGGTAAAAATCACTATTTGGTGGAGCTGTTAACAACTCATAGACATCTGAAATGTGACCCGACTACACACTGATTTATGTAAGACGACAACAGACTAAAAGGTTGAAACCACTGGTTTCATCTTTAACAATGTGTTGGATTTTAAAAGCTTCTTATATTATCCATTAAAGTATAAAGTAGCATCAAATGGAAACACTCAAGTAAAGTACAAGTACCTCAAAACTGCACTTAAGTACAGTTCTCTAGTACATGTACTTCAGTACTTACCACCAGCCAGAGTAGTTTTCCTGGTGAAATGACTTTTCCTCCTTAAACTCACACAGGAAGGAGCTGCAGCATCTTTATGTGTCTTTGTATGTGTGTTTTTTTTCTCTCTCTCCTGGTTTTAAGCCATTCAAAGCTCAACCTCAAGCAGAGTGTTTGCATTCTGAGGAAAACAGGATGTGAACTTTTAAGACCACACTAAAGGAGTTTATGATGGAGGGAGACATTGTTCAGTCGTGTTCCTGAGCTTGTATACAAGGGGAACATTGAAACACCCCGGCGGTTAAGATGTGAGGGGGGGATTTATTGGACTCACATGGGCGACATTTTTAGTCAAACCTAATAGTAATTTGCTCCTCATATGGGCCGACTGCTGGAGGGAAGGAGGAGAGTTAGAAGTAATTTGGGTATAACTGAGATGATTACTGACGCTAATTGTTGACGCTAACAATCAAGTGAAAATAAGCATCAAAGTGTTTCACAGTTGGCATCAAATATTTAGATTGATGTGGATCCGAAATATCTTCATCTGGCATTTCATCAGTGTTTACTTCCTAAAAAAAACAGTCACAAAAGGTTTATTTGTTTGTTTGTTGAAATAATTAAAGGGAAAATATCAAATAAAAAAACAACAAGTGGGTTTCATAAAAGTAATTGAATAAGTTGAACTTTGAAGAGTTGATGTCACCAGGTGCTTCAGTAAAAAAATAAATGCACGAAAAGAAGGAAAACAACGAGACTGAAAAATGAATGACAGATACAGAACGTAAAGAACAAAGTCTCGTTAAAACATCACAAATGTTTTTAAAAATATTCGCAGGCAAGTATTTTGCATTTTCGTGTTGTTTATTCATCACGTCTCCGGTATGTAAAGGTGTTTTTCTCCTCTGAAAACTGCCTCCTGTTTACAGGGAAGACAGAAACGCTGTCATACCGCTGATAAACAGATGGTGGCAGTAGCGTTGGCGTTTTATTTGGAAGAAGAAGAATAAGAAACAATAACAACGATGGCGGATGTAGCTAGCTATCAACTTTCTCTGCTCGTAGTAAACTCAGGAAGTTGCTGTATAATGTTTCTTCTTCGTTGGTTTTCTGTCTGTCTTTTTCTGCACACGCTCAGTAAATGACTTGAGCATGCAGCCTGAATCTGCAGGCGGAGACTCTGTCACACTTCACAGTCACAATCATCACAATATTTATGGTGTGAGGAAATTTGCTGCCATGTGTACAGGAGCCAAGACTCAAACCCGAACCCGATGTGAGCCGAGTGATCCTCACCTGAGATGACAGCTGACAGCCCGATGGCATAAACGGTGTGAAATCCAGCACGAACCCACCATTCCCTCTGATGCTGAGCAGGGGGAGAGCCGGAAGGGAGCAGAGGAGGAGCAGGGAGGAGATCAGTCCTACTAATTTAAAGCAAGTTGAGCAATTTTATGAACTATGCTGTGAAATATGACTTTAATAATGGTTGCAAATGGCAGTGCAGGCGTCTGGGAGCATTGGGAGGGGAATATGGCGGGAATTAAAGTGTGGAAAATAAAGAAGTCAAAATTCCAGCGCTGGGTTCAACACCAGCTCGCCGCCGCCTCCCTCTGCCTCCGCCGCCACCCTGGCAAAGCCTGCAAGCTAATGAAATATGAAAATACTTGTGGGCGCGGTGACTATGGGCTCAGCGAAATCCAGCTCCATAAACTGATGATTAAATCGATGTCCCTGCGGCGGGGGCTTAATTCATCATGCATAGACGCTCCACTTTGCTTTGGGTGAAGCTTCGAGGAGGCGAAGAGGAGCAGACTGAGACAACCGACGTCTGACGAGAGGTTTAACGGGTACCGCGGTACGGTTTAATGGGGCACCGCGGCACCACCCTGGCTTCACCCCTGCCCTGCGGTTTGGGTTTTCAAACCATGATGTTGATGTTTGGATCGAATTTTTATAGCGTTTTTTCGCCTATTTTTAGAATGTGTGAAACAAACTGAAAAATAATGATTCTGAAGTGTCGTACTAACAAGCTTTTAATCAACTCAACCAGATTTCTTGTTTGGAGCCTCAACGCTGCAGTAATGTGAGGCATTTATCAACATTATAACAGAGACACCTCCCTGCCAACATAAAAAGCATGTTGGGAAAGTCCCTCTTTCTTTCGGCACAGACTCATGATCCTCCTCTTCCTGTGCACAGAACTGCTGCCTGCGTGTGTGTACGCAAACACACGACGCCTGCCACATTTGATTCTCGATAGAAAACATGCACGCTGCACACATTTCCCCCGATGAGAAATGAGAATTTAACGACCGCGCCACCGCTAGCTGCTCCGACCCGACCAAGCGATCCTGGGAAAGAGTTAAGGGATGTTGTTCATTGTCACATGACATTAAGAGCACCGACGCAAACTCTCCTCCCTCCTCCTCTGAACCTCTCCTCTCTCCACCCCCCTCCTCCTCACTGAACCCCCCCCCAGCTCCGTACGCACATCTTGCCTGCAGATGTGGCGAAACCGCAAACACTTCAAAGTGCCTCCCCTCAGACCAACAGCGTACCCTGACGCCAACTGTAAATGTCCTGGACACAGTGCACGGAAAATATTAACCCCCCCTCCGACTTACAATGAACAGCCAGGCTGAAGTGGGGGTCGGGGAGGGTGTAGACTTCTAAAAAGGCCTCCTAAAAACACTTAATGAGTCATCATTCTGCTGCACAACAACAAGGGCGAGTCATCTGTGCTGCCTGGAACACTGCGGCTTCTGCTGCTGTCGCTTCTGCTGACGGACACATGTGCAGCAGAGTCAGCGCCGCCTCAGACGCTTACCTGGCATCATCAAAACATCTCTGGTGTGAGTCAAGAGGAAACAAACTGACGGCTCAGACGTAGAAAAACGACTCGGAAAAAGGAGGAAAGATGATGAATGTTGGTCTGATTGTGTTTGGAGAAAAAGGTCTCAAGGCCTCTCCTCGGTGAACTTAGTTAAGATAATGATGTAATTGGTCGGGGGGCCCCTAAATAGGTCCATCACACCCACGTAGAGACGTAAAGAAAGTCTTATTTGTAGTTGGAGCCATTACTCTTATTAGTTATGATAACATTTTACACAGCGACTTAACTGCAGAGACACAGATACACAACAAGATCACATGATCGAAAGTCCAATGATATAAACCGCTAATATTAAAAGAATATTATTACCCAAACTATGAGGTGTAAATGTCCATTGAAGCTGGACTGGAGAATTATAATGATCAGTGATGCTACATCTGTGTTTCTTTAGCCTGGAGCTGATGAGTAAAATGCCTCCAAAGGTTGGGGATTACAGAAGGAGGCAGACGAGTGGATGCACGGGATGGATAGACGTCACTGAAACACACACACAGTAAATACCAATATGACAAATGAGTGCAAAATGTTGTTGCAGTGAGGTAAAGATGGTTGAGATAGAGGGAAAAAACATGTACTTTTCTAATTTATGTAATATCTTCACAAACAACACTCAGATTCTTCAAAAAAGAAATTAAGTAAATCGAAAGCATTGAGCAATATCTACGTGTGTGTGGGTGTGTGTGTGTGAAATCATCTGCAGCAGCACATGTGCTCGCTCGCATGCTTACGTACGCACATCATACATGGGATTGCGTGCCTGCAGCTCCACGCCGTTTCTCATGGAAGATGAAATGCGCTGTTTGCTGTCCCAGAGGGGCTGCTGGGAAGGGTTGAAAAACGAGTGAGGGGAAACATGGCAACGTCTCCTCTGATTCCATATCCCAGGGAACTTTGACCTCCAGCAGAGAAACCAAAATAAAAATTCCCCTTCTCGCTGCCAAGCCAGCACAACAGGAAGATGGGGTCGGCAAGGAGAGGTGGAGGGAGGGAGAACAATGAAGCCTCTCTCTTTGACTCCAGATGGGTGCTTTCTGACAACTCAAAGCTTTTGTTCTGGTAATATAAGTGGGCATACTGTAGCTGCGCTTTGCAAGGTTGCCAGACATTGTAGGTTTGTCATGATGATGCACCACGCCGGGGTTTAATATCGCAGAGCGCAGGACCTCACCACCACGGAGGAGATGTGGTGAAGAACAAACTCCCCCCAGTGTGATGTATTACCACCCTGCTGGGTTTTTACTCCAGTTTACACGCAATGCACACACACGTACAATACAATCTTACACACACACACACATTCATTTCATGGTGTGTAAATAGTCAGGCCGGGGCAGAAAAGAACAAATGTGGTGTCACTGTGATTTGTAACCACTTACAACATATTAACACATTTATATTGTCATTCAAGACCATCCAGCGAAGATGGAAACTGTGTTTCTATGTTTCTCTGAGGTCAATGTCCAAAACAACAACTGACATAAATGAGATGTACTAGGACAGTACACACATGCCTATAGACACTCAGTAATACTATGCTGGGTACACATAGTATTACTGAGTGCTGGAATAATAATTATATGCCAGTTGTTTGGATTTTGGGGTGCTGTAATAAATCCGTGATTATAGCGGTAACACATGAGGTTGCTGTACCACATTTGACCATACGGGGGCACTATATAAGATTTCAGAACCATAACATTGGTTTTGGGAGCTATGCTGTACCAAGTATAGTTTTAAGAAAGTTTCTGGGGAATCTGTAACAACTTGGTGGTTCATAACAAAAAGCAATTAGCTTTAGCAACTAATGTTTCAACGTAAAGTTTTCATCAGAGAAATTCAGTAAGAAACTTTAGTTGCTGCACCTTGTTAAAAACTAAGTTTATTTCCACTTATCATACAAAATGGTAGCAAAACATATTGTTGAAGTTTAACCAGATTTTTCTGTATTTTTTAATTTCAGGTGTCATAATTTTGCTCTAAATTTGGAGGGGTGGCGTGGGAGCCTACTGTATGGCTTGAGTCGGCCCTGTCTGAGTGTGCACTACTGTGGGTAAACATGTAGATGTGTATATGTGTGTGTGTGTGTGTGTGTGTGTGTGTTAGTTGTCCAGCAGCTGGATGGATGAGGTGTGATGCTGCCTTTCTTCTCCCGTGACAGTGGTGCAGCCAAGGTGCAGGGCAGCGACTTGCATGTCTCCGTCTCACATGATTCCTCACTCTGACTGGCCGAGTGAAGGAGGCAAACAGTGACTTAACCTCATTATAGCTCAAAAAAACAAACAAAAAAAAACTACTATGTGGATTTGTTTTCAATTACAGTCTCTTTGTAACCTTCCCCCTTCTCCAAACACACACACACACACACACTCACACACACTAATCTACACTTTTCTCACACTGGATAAGAAATGTCTGTGTGAGCAATCATAAATATTTTATGGGACAAATGGGATTCAGATCTGATTATGTCTTCATTGTGTGTGTGTGCGTGCGTGTGTGTTTTGTGCATGTGCGTGTCACGACCTTGGACACCAATAAGCCAACAAATCCCCCCATTTATAAAATCAAAGTGGATCCATGTGTTTTTGCTTTCCCTCGTCCACATAAAGCATATCACACATTTGACTCTTGGAGGATGCTGTAATCTCTGCTGCAAGCCATTCGTCCTGTGATGGCTTAATGAGTGTGTGTCTGTTTTCATTAAGCTAAATTCTTGTAATAATCTGCCTTCTACAGGCCAGAGGTTAGTCAAGTTGTTGCTCGGCGGCGGTGGGAAATTGTTTCTTTTCACCATAATTCAGGCCATACACAGAAACAGACGTGAATGTTAACAGGTGCCATAGTCTAATCATTGCTTCAATCACGGAGGACCGTGCGTGTCTTTTGTATGTGTGTTTGTTTTTGTCAGGCGTGTAATCACTAATCACCGTGGGGGCGGGGGCCAGGGTGTCACGTCCCACCCATTATATGGAACATGGTATATTTGTAATTGGCATGACATCAGATTAAAGTGACTCTAGAGCATCAAACGGCAGCAGAAGTAATAAGTGCATCTTTAAACTGAAAGTCACAATTACGCAGGTGACCACAAGATCTGATGCTAATTAATGTTTTTTTTTGTTTGTGAAAAACAATTTAAAAAAAAGTTTGTCATAAGAGACATATGGGAAGAACTAAAGTGGCTTTTTATTTTGAAAATCATGACGTCTCAGTCTTAATGAGACTTGATTTAATTATTTTCCCAACATCCTACCCAAATACTGTATATAAAGATGTACATAGGTGTGATGTCACCTGTCAATCACAGCTGTCAATCACAGCAGACATCAAAGTCTTTAAATTTAATTAACGGAGCAATAATTACCAAAATGACCACCAGTACACTCATGAAGCCTGAACTTAGAGACTGAGACCATAATGACTCTAAAAACTAAATATTAGTTGTATTATTTCAGAGTATGTTAACACTTTCTGAATGGGAGCCAGTTGGAGCATCTAGCAGACGTCAACCTGAAACTGGTCGCACCGTAAGTGAACGCTGAAGAGAGAAGAAAGCATCGCAAAACTATTGTAAATGCTTCTAATATACAAATACATAAAGTGTACTGGGGGAAGTAAAGTTATGTGTGATGAGTCATATTTATGTAGCGTCTCTTTCATTTATAAGGATAAGAAAGCACAAAAACTCACGTTAGTATCATGTCTGTCATGCCAAGTGCCCCTTGAGTGACCCTAAGCGCTCATCTGATTGGCTAAAAAAAGTAGTTTGATTAAAACAAGACATGCTTACCCCTCACAGGTGCCCGTCTGCCTTCAGCTCAGGGCAAAAAATGAACCTATAAACAGAATTTATATTCCATTATATTCCTCTGGTCTGCATGCAGGCAAACGTTTGTTGTGGTCACTTAAAATTGTTGCTTGTTTGTTTTCTAAGTTTTTGTTTCGTCCTCGTTTCAATTAATCAGTCCCTTTCCTGTTGTGCTTATTGGCTCCTCTGTGACCTAAAGTTACCCATAATTCCCTTCTCTGCATAGGTTCACAGAGACATTCACATGTATCATAATTCCAGCTTTACCCTGAAGGTCTCCTGACCCTCAGTGCATACGAGGTGCCCCCCTCTTCAGTTTTGACCCTGGCCCTCAGAGAGTCTGAACACAGCTCTGCACACACAGATGGATCGTCAGCCGTATCTGTTACGAACACCGCGACCGTGGATTTGATTTGGAGGAATAAGACGTGTAATGACAGCATTAAGGCTTGTTCTGCATATATTGAGTTTCAAGGAAAATGAAGACAGATGCTTTCAAACTTGCTGCTTTTATACGTCAACAGAAATAAGGCAAAAACACATTCCTGGTGGCTACGCTGGCTGTGTTTAGCCCTGTCTGTGTGTGTTCTGCCCCGGCACTTGAAGGGCCCAAATAACAGGCGATGCTGAATGTCTTGACTTGAAGCCGAGGCGCCTTGCCATCGTCAGCTGGTAACGTGAGTAATGAGCTCTGTCAGACGCTGGCGGCTGACTGATGTTTTCCACCGCAGACGAACCTCCCTGAGAGCTGATGGCCACATGCTAATGACAAATCTGTGCATGAAAACGGCGACGTATCCGACGGCCCCCTAAAGAGAAAGGTGATGAGATGATTGGCGTGATAGACCCCGCTAACTTCTCAGCTCGAGGTCATCTTGATTGAGTATCGAGACGGTGTACTGTGTGTTCTTTGGTTGAGATTACGACACAAGGGAGCGAACACGCCTTCGGGAAAAGCAGCGTACGCCACAACTTAACTGACACGTTTATTATTAGTTTTTATCCGTAAGACTTTTGTGTCTGAACTTTTTAAACAACTTCAACTTTCAGCTGTCTAACTCTGTTGGATATCATGTGTTAATGTGACTTGAGGGTTTTAAGGAAATAAAGGGGAACAAGATGAAAGCTCAGTAGTGAATCTGGAAATTTAACAGTCAAGAAAATATGACTTGTTTATGTCAAACATGAACTCGATAAGAGTAGAGCATACACAAAACATTACCGAGTAATCTGTCAGTTATCGTCTATAAAATGTCTAAATATGGTAAAAAATGTTGATCACTGTTGATCCTGAACAGTCGTCATAGAGGACAAAAGGAAGCAGATATTACTTGAGAAGCTGGAATCAGAGAATCTTATAAAATGACGTATAATAATTAATCAATTACCCAAATAGTTTGCTGATTAAATGTCTGTCAATCATCTAATTAATTAATCATTGCAGGTCTAGTTTATCATAAACGTTCTGTTTGTTTCATACTACAGGTTGCTATTATTTACTCTACCAGTACCGTAACAGTATAACAATTATACAACCAAGTACGTGGTTTGACCATGTGACTCTATGACAGCATTTTCTCATCCGGCGCCCCTACTGGCAGCGTTCGGTATGACGTCACATTATTTTTTTTTAACAGCTTTTTAAAAACTGTCCTGGCTTGTAGTTGAAAACAGGAAACACACAGTCTTTGTGTTGTAAAGTTAAACCATTCACTCAACCCAACACCTCTAATATATAACTTATATATTTACATCATCTGAACTGCACCGCCGCTCCGGTTATTACTACAGCCGCTAGTCGACATCTATCACTCCAATATGACTACATGTTGTTTTTGGGTGACTGTGACTGTGTCTCTTTCCTTGTGAGGACAGTCTCTCTTAAACGGATAGTTTGGATTTTTTTTGTTTTGTTATTTTAGCCTATTTTAGCTTCTGATTGTGTGTTAGTGGTGACTTGCTGTTTGTCATGCAGCTCACATCCTGATGCAGCAACAATGTTATGACAGATTTTATTTTTTTTTCCCCTCTTGTGGATAAAAGTTTCATCAATGCCTGCTGTGACTCAAACTAACGGCGTCTCATTTTCACTCTTGTCATGTGGGAAACCGTCTGACTCAGACTAATGGTCCAGTTAAAGGAATAATGACACAGTGGAACGGAAATCAAACCCTCAACTGGTTCAGCATTGTCTCTCTTAAATGTTTTGAGTTTGATGGACAGGTTGGGTCACGAAAATTAAATCTATAAAAAATTTTTTTTAAAAAAAGCTCTCCTGTTTGTTTACGGTGAGTGGTTGTTTCCCTCCTCAGACTTGTAGAAATTTAAGGAGAAGAAACCAAACAAACAAAAAGAGCATTAAAGTCCTCTGCTTTACAGGACACACCCTTTATGTTTCTAACACATTAAGGAAACCTTGAGGCCACTCGTAAAATAAAACAACATCTTTCTCTCTCGGCCATAAAATAAAACAACATTGGCTGCCTCCGCAAAAAAACACACAGGCAGCACTTTTCTCCCTGTTTTCCTCTGAGAAGAATGATTGTAAATGTATAATTAAATTAATAAAATAGTCCTGTAGTAAATCACGGCCCCTGAGGATGCCTGATTGCACAGCTGTGTGTGTAGTATGTGTGTGTGTGTTTATGCATGAACATGTATGCAGAGGTAGGTGTATGCAAGAGTGTGTGGTTAAGGGTTAGCATATTAAAAACAAAATAGCAACACAGGCTTTAAATGTTCCCCCAGTCCGGAGGGCAAGGCGCTCTCACAGCGTTACCTCTGGCGGTTAGTTAGCGAGCTGAGGTGGGGGCGGCGAGGCATTAAGCGTCGGTACATAGTGCCAGTTTCTGCCATAACAAAGGCATTAAAAAGCTTCTCATTAAACTATTTTGGGCACCGGGGTCGGCGTGGTGGGGTGCTGAGGGTTGGGGGCGTGGGGCACAAACATTAAGGCAGAGATTCTGTGCCAGGGCACCTCTATGTCACTGGTGGCTGCAGGGACGTAATTACAAACACATGCTTATTAATAGCGCTCCAGGAGACGTGTGTGATGAGAGAAAAGAGACTGAACGAGAGAGAAGAACTTAAAGGGTGTGGAGGAGGAAAAAGGTGTAACGGTACGCAAAGAAGGCCACGTTGAAACTGAAGCAGATAAATTTAGAAACAGATTTTTCTCAGTCAGTTTTGGCGTCGTATCAACGTAAAGTCTGCAGCTTCAGGGGATTAGAGCTTTTTAAAAGAGAAAAACAACGAATTAAAAGGATTAAACATGTTTGTTTTAGTCAGCAAACAAACAAAAAGTCTGATAAAGTTTCATAGAGCAGAGCAGAGATCAGTTTTAACCACGATGACCTTCTCTTACACTCAAATTAATATCAGCACGATCCAGAAAGAAGTCAGTATGAGTAATAGATCCATGTGATTGAACACTGAGCAGCTGTTCATAAAACCAGGAATAAAGATGTAAAAAGTCAATATTTGACAAAGATTTCCAGGTAAAGAGTAGAATTGATAGTTATTGATTTGATGATGCAGCTGATCAGACTGATCTGATACAGTTCAACATCGCAGACAACGACAACTATAACGAACTATAACGCCGTAACAAGGAGGAAGTAGAGGTGAGAGCAGGTTGAAAAAGCAAAAAAAAAAACCTCTCCAAAATGGATAAAAATAAAAGGAAAAACAGTCCATATTTACCATTATTGATTACATCTGTATCGTGTAATTGCCTGAATTCAGAAAACTAAATACAAGATGACAGAGAGGGTTGGAGGAGACAGAACAAAGCTTCATCCTGCTGAGAAATCGAGGCCATGTTTGTACCAGATGCTGGTAGAAGAAGAGATTTTCCTGCAAAGAATGGGTAAAAAAAATCACATAAAACACATCTTTGAATGTATCTGCATTAGCGTGGACGAACCCTAATGAGTAAAAGCCTGTGATGGAGTCAGCTCAGGTCATGTCTGCAAAAACAGGGACATTCGCTGTATCATACCAGGACAGTTATTATTTGATTGATATTGATTGCAATAAGGTTTGTGTAGCGCTGGTGGTTGTACAGTGTTGTGTAAAGGTTGATAGGAAGGAAAGTGGCCATGAATGGGCCTCGCTATGGAAACCCATGTTTACATTAAACTGTGGGGACGTATCACGGTGCTGCGGTTGTGATGTGGTGCGGCAGTAATCACGTCACCACAGACGGCGAGAGCGAGAAGCTCTTTGAGAAACGATCAACACCAACAAACGCACTGATGAAAGCGCTCGGCCCGCCTCGTTTCATGAATACATTCAGACACGTGTTAAGAAAAAGTGCGGCGGTGGCGACAGCGGATACGTTTACGAGTCTGTAACTCAAATTAGACGAACAAATGGCAGAAATCTAATGACTCGGCTGTCTGTTATGTTCGTCGTATTCATACGCTGTTTTAAAGATGTCCACATCAGCATTAATTTATTTATTTCTCAATTGAAAGAAATAAAAAAAATAGAACTTCATCAACTTCGTCATCATTATTCAGTCTGTTCATGCTAGCTGTTAGCAACGTATGACGCGTCATGATGATGTCATTTTTTAGTCGTGGTTGTGACGCCTGGTAGCAGTCAACGTTATTTAACGCTGATTAAAGAAATATGTTGAGTTTGTGTAAGATGATGTACAATATAACAGATGTACAGATGTGTGAATATCAGTGTGAATTCATGTAAAAGACGTGATAAAAGTAGAAGAAGATGCAACACAATCGGTTGACGTGGAAACATGCGACTGAAATCTTTCAAAGGACCATCAAAAAGTTGCAGAGCTCAGTGTGTGAGCAACGTTTGTGAAACGGGACTGTTGACTTTGGCTACACACACCTGACATTATCTGAAGAGTGAAGAGTGGTTACCAACCTTCAGTGTAATTGTGGCGAGCTCTGTGACAGTTTTACTGTTGCTGCCGTTTCTCTGGCATCCACACGAACTGCACTCAATTCAATGATATTCAACTGCAAACTCTGTAATATCATTTATTACAAACCTCTGACTGAAAACTAAATATTCTAGATTCCAGTCATGAATGACCTAAAATTAAATATTAAAATATTTCTACAATTACCATAAAACAGTCATATTGACTTTTGTGCTGTTTTGTGCATGCTAGCCTTATGTGTACCGTCACACGTTCTTCTCTGCATATTTAGTTGTGTGTGTTGGTATCTCCAGATTATGTACATTATACATGATGTGTTCCTACAGTGAAATCTACTTTATTATTTCTGTCTTTTTGCGTGTGGACGTTGCCGACCTTTGCAACGCGTTCCCATGGTTTCAGGCCACCGTGTATCAGCTGGTCTGTTGTGGTTTGATAATGCAGCTCAGGAATCTGTCACCCGGAGCCAAATACATTGTGATGTTTAGGATCAGGCCACAAAATATGGAGGTGGTTTGTGAGGGGAATATCTTGGCAACTCGGCCCCTGGATGTGATTAGCTGTGTGTTTGTGGGAGGATGTCTTGATCAGTGTGTGTGTGTGTGTGTGTGTGTGTTAATGTAATGTAAGTACATTGTACCCCTTTAGCTTTTCTGGTTTTGTTCAGTAGTGGAACATGGAAGCTATAAGTAGTAAATAAATACTACAGTTTTAAATAAAGTACTTTTAGAGAAATGTACTAAAATAATATTACTTATAATGAAAAAGAAAACTGTTTCTGTGGGTGGATTTCTGAGAAATAATGAAAATAGTTTAAGACGGATGGAAAGAGAGAAGGAATAATAGACTTAAGACTAAAGTACTTTAGTAAATGTACTTTGTACTGCGCCTCTGGTGTAGTGAGTATGTGAACTCATGTTTCCATTTCTAATTTCTATCTTCATGTTACATTTAAATGACATAAACCCTGTGAGAGCTTCCCTTAAGAGCATTTTAAGAGGTTAAATGTTGAGGGAAAGTGGGGACATTTTAAGGACATTTCTGAAAGTGAGGATGTTGGAAAGAGTTTGGACATTGAGGACATTTGGAGACCATTTGTCCAGCCCTCTTTCTCTCTGAAGAGTGAAAGTTATAATTGGGTTTAGGTGAAGGTTAAGAGTCAGGGAATGAATTATGTGTGTGATGGTGGTTGTGGATTTGGTCACTGTGGTGTTGAGGGTTGAGAGTTCATCGCCATCGAAACCTTCATTCTTTGGATACAGTTCACGATGTCTCCTGATCTCTGCACAAGAGAGCAAAACAAGTTAAAACACTTTCAAACCCCAACAGATGTTTTTTTACCAACTGGCTGCTACTTTTAATGAACGCATCGACGTTGGACTTCTCTCAAAGTGCACGACCTCTTGTTTCAACCCACATTAGTATCGTTTCATATCCCCAATCCAGTGATCGCCGTATAATTTGACTTTGAAAATAATCACATTAGTTTTGTTTATATTTATGCAACTGTTTATGAAGAACATAAGAAGGTCATTATTCGTTATTCATTATTCGTTATTGCTTTGCACATCCACAAACACACAAACACAATGCATACTTGAATTTAATGTGATTAACTCACTGCAGTACAGTTTCAGCTGAGGCTTGACGTTTCTGTACCATAAATCTCGATACTCTAGTTCTCAGCAGGGACTGTTTACCCCACTGCTGCCAGAAAAAAAAAAAAATCCCAAATCCATGACTCCTGTTCATTTTGTTCCCCTCATTCAGGCTGTAATGAAATCAGGTAATAAGGGCGTGGCAAACAAGCTGAGCAAGAGGCTGTATACAACATAAGACTACCAGAAACTCCAGGGGGAGACGGGCCATGGCTGTTCACGGTGCACCTATGCCAGAGACTGTTAATAGGCATTCTCTCCCTCTGCCTCGGCTTGATTGGGACCAGATGTGTGTGCATTACACTCTGGGAAATGACTAAGATGAGAGACAGCGAGGCCGCCAGAGCCACAATAAATTCGTGGAACGGGTAATGAATAAAACAACAGCAGATTAAATGTGCCATAGCTAAAAATAATTTGATTAAGAATCTGATTCGGCAGCCAAATTGTTCAAGGCCATACTGGAGACAGCTGTATCTTTATTTGAGCTCTGGTTGAACGAAACCACATATTTTCCTTCCTAATGAGCTTCTACAAGACTTCGATCGAGGTCTTTTTTATGGGGCTTTCTGGGCGAAGCTTGTGGCCTGATGAATCAGTTGTCATCACATGTGATTGCCTGTTTAAACGCCCCAAACTTTTTGACTCTATTAAGTCAGGTTTAGCCAGGGTCAACCCAAAGTCAAAACATACCCTGCTCAGTCAATAACCTGCCTTTATTAACAAGTGTCTCCAGCTCCCTGTCGTTTTCATTAATCACACATATCTCAGGGCCTGCATGAGTTTTTCTGGCTCCTTGATAATTCCCCTGAACTGCCTGACACCTAAACATGTTAATGAACACAGTTGATTACCTACAATTAGTCATTTAAAATCACTCAAATGGAGAAAAAAAAAGGATATCTTGGGAGTGGCGGTCTGCTCTCCTACAGTACCAGGACTTAGACAAAAAACACACTTACCAATGACTCTGAAATTGTTTACAAGTTGTATATTCTCATTTGACAGTCAGCATCTACTGGTTGTTTCCAACAGAAGTAAGAAAACCTCATTGAAAATCCCATTGATATTTATAACTACACTAATAAGTTAAATCCAATCATGTTGTTCGGCTCACTTCATCTGCCCCCAAGAACAGCGCCGGGTGTAATTACAACTTCTGGGTCCATTTCTATCAGACTACAGTACAGGAAGTGATGTCACAGTATGTCTCTATAGGCAAACTGCTCTACTGGCTGTAATTTACAGCAAAAAAACATCTAATAAACCCTCTGTGCACTGTTATCTCATCAAGAAACATAGAGCCAGATATTTCTCTCACGAGTAAGAAGACACAGAAACGGCTAAAACACGATATCAGATTTATATTCATCAGCTGGAGACAAACATGACTCAACATGAATGCTAATGTTGCTCAGATTAGCTCGGTTGCTTCTTCAAATTCGGAAACTTGAACAATTTGAACTAATTTTCTATTCTGACAATAACAGAAGGGAGCTGACTCTTGTCAGAGCGAAGCTAGCTGTTCTTACCAACCAGCAGCTACCGAGCCGTGAGGCTGAAATGCCTTAAAATGCCACAGACGGCCACTAGATGCTCCAACTGAGACCCTTTGAAAAAGCCTCAACGTCTCTCTAATAAATCATTTGTTTCAATTAGTCATTATGGTCTGAATCTCTAAATTCAAGACCTCTAAGAAGTGAAATTAATGCTTCTTTAAGACTTATAGTGTCTTTGATGTCTGCTGTATGGGCATTGATTGATAAGCTAGCGTTAGCCCCGAAGGTGATTTCTATCCTCTCTTATTTCCCCATTTTTCAGAGTATTCCTTTAAACACTACATGTCATTACATTTTGACATAAATGAAGAGAGGAAACCAAAGATACTTCATATTTGCAGTTTTCTTGAGCATGTGTGCCTCAGATGTACCTCCTCGGTCTCCTGTCCACTTCAGCTACTTACCTCATGTCCTTTTGTTCTACTCCTCCTCTGATGTTTCTGTCTTATCTAACTGCTCCTATTTTTCATCTCAACACAAACTGACAGGCCAACTCCACTCCTGACTTTCACAGATTAGCTCTGCTCGCTGTTGGGGCTGCAGCTGGGGCTTTGCTCCCGGGATGAGTTCAAGTGTCTGGACGTCAGACTGCTGAAGGGGCCTGTTGAAAAGTCTGGGCTCTGTCCAAAGGGACATAGAGCTGGGAGGCAGGTGAGACAGGGAGGCCTTGTTTGGTCCTGTTTCTTACAGGTGGGACTCTTCAGAGAGTGCAGCACAGACCTGTGCTCAGATGGATAAGTGACACTCTCCAAGAACATTAAGAGGACTTGGCGTGAGGTCGGCACGACGCGGACTCAGAGCCAAGTCTGGAGGAAATGGTAATGAAGGTGGAGGAGCTCAGGTTCAGTCGATCTGGGGTTCGATAGCTTTACTTACAGTCTTTGTGTTTCGCTGTTGAGCTGTGGTGGAAGTATAGGAACAAAAAGAGGGACTCTGGCTCTAAAAACACTGTAACGATGACACATATCTACTGGGTTTGATTTTCTAGAGAGAATACTGAGGGCAGAGATGCACAGAAAAAATGGAGAGACTGACACTGAAGGAGAGGAGAATTAGAGATAAAGGGGAAAACGGCGAGCATGATGTCAGGCCGCCGTTTAGCGCTGCAAACTGGCTGCAGATGGCAGGATGAGAGGTCAGGGATGGAAATTAAAGAACAAATTCGGAACAGCAGCCGAGAGGGAGAGGAGGCGCTCTGGCCGGGACCAGGGGTCAGCGTGGACCCTGCACACAGATTTTTAAACAGCAATTAGAAGTTCCTCCAGCTTCCAGCTCAAAGCCACAGCGAAGACCTGACCTCTAATCATCCTCAATTTCTCTCCGGCTCTGATACACGTCTCCTCCGATTGGCTGTTTATTTTTCATGGCGCTTCCTGTTTGATTGAGCACCACAGGCTGTGTGTCTTTATGGATAGCAGGGAGGGCAAAGGTCATGTGCACACTTACTACACGTGTTAAATCATCCGCCACCACGAGCAGTCAGTCTTATAATCAAAACAAATGTATCTCTAAACATCCCGTTTATTACACAGACTGTGGGCGAAGGATGTGGACACCTCGTCATATCCGAGGCTCATTAAAGATACAGCAGCTTTATGTTTACTACAGTCACAGCTAACAATTATTTATTAATCTGGAGATTATTTTCCCAATTAATCAATTAGTTGTTTGGTCTATTAGCCCAAGTTCATATCCTTATATGTCGTGTTTTGTTCCAACACTCCACAACCAGAAGACTAAATAAACCAGAAAATATTTACATTTGAGGAGCTGCAAGTAGAAATTTTTTAACATTTTTTTCTTTAAAAATGATTAATTGATTATTAATATAGTTGTCAATTAATTTAATGGTTGGTAACTACATTTTTTTGCCAGTTTGATGTGGCAAATAGCTATAAATGCTACAGTACTCATGAGCCTCATCCACTAACCTTTTAAATGATGGGTCCTTGATTTTATGAAAAAATGGACAAAAACAGCTTTTAATTTTTAAGCCACAAACAGATATTTTCTAATACAGTTGTTCATCTTCTGTACTGATGATTTAATCAGCAGTGTTTCATCCTTGAAATGCTCCAAAAGTCCTTTTCCAACATTGTCTCTGTGAAGACGAGCAGGACACTGGATACCTGAAGTAACTATGGCATGCTTTTTCTTCTGCAGAAATACGAAGGATAAATATTTTTTGGAAAATATCCTGAAACATCAGTACAGACCTTTAAAGTGTTGACAGTAGTTGACATTTCTGATTGATTTTAAGTCATTACGCTGTATGAGAGGAAGACAAGTTGATGTTTGAAAGTTTGACACAATTTATCGTCCCAGATGCACCCACATAATACGTTCTGTTTAACTGGATGCATATAAACCGACTTCAAATTGACGTCTCGTGTAATAGACGTGCAGAACGGACAGACTTCCTCCTTTTTTCAAGACACGTGGACGACAGATCGGACATGTTGAACTTCTGAACCGAGCTCAGTCATCGTCTGCCTCCTCTCCTATCAGTACCACCCATTCCCACAGGGGATTTATTCACTTCCCCCACCTCTAACCCTGATGTGCCTCTGCAGGTCATTGCAGTAATGAGCCATGTGGTCCCCTCTGGCTCTCACTAATCAGGGATCCGAGGCCCGACGCAGCGACAGCAAAACACACTCCCAACCCAGAGTGGTTCCCCCTCTCTGCCATCTGGCCTCCATGCCTGGTCCTGTCTCCACTCTGCCGGCGATTTATGCCCTCCTGAGGTGTTTCGGCTTTTAACTTGTGCATAATTGGCCCCCAGATGCAAAAAAGATGTGGAGGCCAGTTTTTATTAGTTGCCAAGCAGAGGTCATTGTTTTAGCATTGCTGACTCCTTAGCAATGCCAAGGTTAAAAAGATACTCTTCATGTCTGTGCCTTGACCAATTACTGAGGGACAGCTTACAAGAAGTAAAGGTTCATTGCAAAATTGTGCATAAATGAGAAATAATGATGGAGTATAGAGAGATGAATGGATGCAGTGTGGTCTGAATGACAGTAAAGCAATAAAAAACAAATCATACGGACTCAACCTTTTTCCGTAACATCCTGGAATACCTTCTGTCCCGTTTTCTGTCCGCCGACCACACCTCCACCTCCACCTCACCAGACACGATACGCATGCTGTCAATTTGTTTGAGTTAATAGGCGATATTCACAAGAAAAGCACATGACATGACAGGAATAAGAAACTTTACAGCTTTCTGGGTAGCTGAAAAAGTCTGATTGAAGGTCTGACTTCATTTTAAAGGTTAACCCCACAGAGGGATGAATGGAGGAACCTGTTCTAAAGTCGTGTTCGGACCGACGTCAGCACCGCATAAAAGAAACGCAGCCACATCAGTCATTTTAATATGACCACTGCAGTGTTACCGCAGGGATGCAGACAAAAAACATGCAGGGTATGCAGGAAAAAAAATGTTTAAAATGGCTCAGATTCTGCAGCAATGCAAGGCGACGACATCTGGTTCAATGCTATACATATGTGCAACGTGAATGGTGTAATTCTACTGTTTATCTGGCGATCATGAAGATGGAGGATAAATGATAGACATGTTTGTAATGTTTTGGTACCTGATAAGCCTTCAAACCCATGGATCTGCTCTCTGTCTCACCAGCTAAAACATATTTATATAAATCTTTACAAAAATGAGGAAATAAGACTTGGAGCAGCATAAATACACAATAAAATATACAATAAAATATTGTATTTTGCTTTCTGCTTGCAGATGATACAGAAAAATGTCACAATAAAAACTCACTTTTCTTGTGCACCACAGTAAATCCACACAGAAAAAGTAATTTTTAAGCAGTAAACGATTGAAAATCTAATGTATTATTAATAAATAAATAACTGAATTAATTACAGGTCATTTTTATCTTGATATCATTAAGATAGACCTTATCATGATATTATAAGTACATTAATAACCCAGACTGGACATGACCATGTGTTTATCTGTCCACTTTGCACTACTTAAATGTTCTTTAATTAACCTTTGACCTCTCTGACCCCACATGCAGTCATCCCCTTAAAGACCATATGAGGCAACTGGTGATAAACTGAGTGAAAACTGAGTGGAAAATTGAATCAACAAATTGAATGATTTGGATGAATTAAATTGTTTTATCTGAAATTGTTTGGCTCACAGCAGGCTGATTGTAATCTGTTATTAGTGTGGACAGATTTCATTAGAAATGAACAATGCAAGATTTCTCTTGAAAGAGTTTTGTGATCTTACCGGGTCAAACACCATAAAACCAAAATCACAAACCACGATTGGGTCATTCAGAAGATATGTGTTAAACGCGTATAGCACACGATACATTTGCCTTGTGAATTATTACTTAATAATTTAGAAAATATAACAAATAACGTTAGAATATAATTGGACCTTGTATAAGAAAGCGAAGCTGAGATAATGAATTAAAATGTAATATTCTCTTTTTATATGTTACGTTCATATTTGTTTTTTATTCAGGCAACATCTGTAGCCTCCTCCTAGCGGTCCTTCAGGGGTCCTTGACGTGGCATTAATAAACAAAGATGGCGGCGCCGTGCAGCGCTTCATAGAGTTTTTTGGTCTTTTTTTCAGTTTTATTGTGGTTTATTTCTGAAGTCAGTCATCACAACTGTTTCTATATGTATTATTTTAGTTTTCTTGTCTGGGGACGTTTGAGTTTGAAGTCGTAAAATGAGCGGCTGGTCTGGTTTTTCTGACGCAGAGCTGCGGAGGTTGCAGCAGAAAGGTAATCTCTTAACTTTACGTTACGTGTCTAACTCTGGCTCTCCCTCCAGGATGCGGTTGATATTTGTTTCTACTTCATGAACATGTAGTGTCAATTAATATCTGTGTAATCATAGTAATCATCAGTATTCATACCCGCTTGTGTTTCCAGACTCAGCGTCAGCTCGCGGTCGCAAACCGACTCCGGCCACCCGGAGTCGGCAGCAGTTACAGCGGGAGAGGGCTCTCCAGCTAGCCGAGTCTCCTGGACTTCCGCTGGAGCAGAAGCTCACCAAACCGCCGCCGCAGGATGAGTCTCGGCCCGCATCTCCGGTGGTCAAACTGGAGGTGCAGCAGAAGAGCAGCGAAGGAAAGGCCGCGACAGAGGAGGAGAGCCCGGCTGTGAAAGAGCTGGAAAAACAAGAGGTGGAACTGTTAGTATGATTTTATTATCCTACACACGGTAGATATTATATTATATTATATGTGTTGTCCATGTCTCTTACTGTTAAAGTAGATTTGATTTAAATTATATTTTTTTATATTGTTTTCTTTGCTCAAAGTTTTGACATGTGCAGATGTTTTACTGATTCTTGTTTGAGATACAGTATTATTAATAAGCTGTCTGTATATATATATCACTATTTATAATTTATGCATAATTTCATTGTATTAATTATGACTCTTTTATTATTTGAGAAGTCATTAAAGTTGATATTTGATAAGCGTTTTTTATTTTATTTTATTTACAGACGGGAAAAGACGCGTCTGGAACAACTGCAACAGGAGCAAAAGATGATCAAAGAGAGGAACAAACGCAAGAAAGCTCTGCTCACAAAAACCATCGCTGAGAAGTAAGTAAGACGTTGATCGTGACTGATGTAATGATGTCCAAAACTGTGAACACAAGACCAAGCTTGAGGCAATATATGTGATTTTTATTATTATTTTTTGTCTTAAAAATGTTCGTAGTCTCAGTGACGTTATCGTCCACAGGTCCAAACAGACTCAAGCAGAAGCTGTGAAGCTGAAGAGAATCCAGAAGGAGCTGCAGGCCCTCGATGACATGGTGTCCAATGATATCGGCATCCTGAGAGGAAAGATCGAGCAAGCCAGCTGGGAATACAGCACTGCCAGGTAGAGACAATATGCGAGAAGAAATCCATCACATATCTCACGAATGAGCCAAACATCTAGAAGTTCAAACAGACTCCACTCTAAAGCATGTGAGAGCAGGGGGACAGGAAATGCCACAGAAATAATAATAATAATAATAATAATAATAAACAAAGCGCTTTGTCTTTTATTGACGGCGATGGTTTTTTGCCTTTTGGAGAATCTTTATATTCAATCACAGACTTGCAGTAAACCTTTAGTGTATATGTTGGAAACACTGCCCCCTGCAGCTGCTATCAGGTATTTATGTTTGTTTGTTTTTCTCAGGCTCACTTGTATTCACGTGTTCTCAACAACTTTCAGCAGATGACACTGAGATGATGTTTGACTCAACCTCAACATTATAAAAGATTAATGAATCATCATCATAACAAAAATGCTGAATAATTTACTAGATATAAAATGAGAAATATCATGAGTGCAGTTATAAGTATTTTCACACACAGTTATATTTGACTGTGTGTTGTTGTGCAGTGCGTCTGTCTCTGCGTTACTTGTGTTTGTATACGGAGGGAAGGAGCTGACCTTCACGCCCTCATTACTCCGGACTCTGTTCTGCTTCTCTAGATTTGGTAAATAGTTGAGATGTCACCGAGGAACAACAACAACAACAAATCCCCGAGATGAAAATGGACATTTGGAAATGTTTGACATCATCTGGTTTGTTACTTCAGTGTTTCAGCATGTGATGTTTTGTTTTTCACAATTAGAACAATGTTTCTGTGTCCAGCCAGTGTGGGAGGACTTGTATCTGTCCTCAGAAGGGCCGGGCTTGAAAATATTCAGCACTGGTGCCAAAACGGTTCCCGAATTTTGATACAGATACAGAAACATAAACATGTTAAAAAAAAAGCTTTTCATTTAACAAACGAAGCTCCATCACTGTTAACTGACCTGATCAGAAACGATCAATCAGTCGATTAGCGGCTCAACAGAATATTTATCTTCAAACTTTTTTAAAAATTAAATAATTGTTTGGTTTTTTTTAAGTTAAAATGGAAACATGCTCGAGTTTTTATAGAACAAATGATGAATCAATTAATGAAGAAAACAATCTGCAGACTATTTGATAATAAAAAGAATTATTAGTTGCAGCCGTGGAAGTTTAATGAGTTTCAGTTCCTGCACCAAGGTCGTTAGGACACATACATATAATTAGATTCATAACATCTCCGGTTTGATTCTGGCCTTTTTATTACATGCAACTCTCTGACTGTCAAATGTCCAAAAATGATTACCAAAGCAAAACAAACAAAGGAGACTTTATTTAACTCGATGCACAATCCTCAAATGTTTGAACACAATCAGCTGTACAATAATCAAAGTAAAATAGTTTAAAATCAGCAAAATTGAGGTTTATACATGATCCTCGGTTCATCTCAAGACTTTATGCCAGTTTGTGATCTTCTCAGGGAAGCAGTGGCAGAGGAATATGTTGCATTTTTGATCATAATACTCATAACAACAATCAGGATGCAGATAGGAGTGCATCAGTTGTTCATCAATGAAGATGATATGTAAAGTGTTTATGATTATCGGTTAACCGTTTTGTTTCTGATTCCATTTTCTCTCATCATTTTGTCACAGGAAGCGCTACGAGAAGGCAGAGACGGAGTACGTGATGGCCAAGTTGGACTTGCACAAGAAGACGGAGGTGAAGGAGCAGCTGACGGAGCACCTCTGCGCCATCATCCAGCAGAACGAGCTGCGCAAAGCCCACAAACTGGAGGAGCTGTTGCAGCAGCTGCAGCTTCAGGCCACCGAGGAGGAGCTGGAGAAGCAGCAGAAGAAGGAAGAGGAGGAGGAGGAGGAGAAGAGAAAGAGTGTGGAGGCACAGAGAGGTGGGAAAGAGGAGAACGGCGTTCTGGAGAATCAGGAGGGAACTGTGCAATCAACCAAAGACTGTAGATCCTTAAAGGAGGAGACTGAGGAGGAGAGAGGAGGTGGCGTCCAGCAGGAGCAACACGCAGTGACTGAACAAGACTGTAAAACTCTAGAAACCCGTCTTCAGTGTGAAACTGTCGCCTCCTGATGCGCACTGATTCTAAAACACTGAAGTAATGGTGTCTTCCACTGATACTGTCATCAAGGTGAAATATCTTTGATTTGCAGCGACGTTGTACGTGTCGGGTTCGGTTTCAAAAAGTATCATTTATCTACGACATCAAATACGTCTGAAAGAAATGCGACTGTGACCTGAACGTTGGGACGGAACCGACGTCGGGACGGAACCAACGTTCTGGTTCTGTTCAGTTACTAAAACACTTTGGTTGTGGTTAGAAAAAGGTTGTGCTTTTAGTTAAACATGGAGACATTTTCAATATTTAACTAAGATTCTAAAGCTGCAACTTAATTAATCGAAAACTATTTTTATAATTGATTCATTGTTTTGGTCAAAAATTTCAAAGCTTTCTTTGTCTCACATGGTGAGTTTTGGTCTGTTGGTCCTTATAACATTTTCTTTCTCTGTTTTGCCATTTTATCAACCAAACGATAAGATGATGAATTAAAATAATAATCATAAGTTGCAGATTGTAGTCTTAACTAAGTGCTTTGAGTTGCCTGAACAGAACCATAAAAACACAAATAATGCTTTGTGTTGTAGGAAAACGAATGAAATGATTCGTCGGTTAACGTCAGTATGAACATTTTGGTCTCTGCAGACGTCTTCATGAAATCTTTTCCTCATTATGTTGATTTAAAAACTATAATCACCTTTGCAAAAATCAAAATCAATTCTGCAAACACAACCTCCACATGCAGGACAAAGATTGTGTCGATTTCTCTCATTTGCACATCAAAAACTGTAAAGTACTGAAAGCTGGTATCAGATTGTCATATTTATACATATTTTTTTAATCAAATTGTTGCTAATATGGTTCAAAATTATGGTTAAAATTAAGAACTTTGGCTAATTTTTTTTATAGGAAAAGAGGATTTTGTGGAAAAACATGTTTATTTCTTAAAGTAAATTATAAAGGAAATAAAGATTAAAAAGTTTAGAAATGTCACTGCGCCTGCAGGATTATTTTCAGCATTAAGTAGCTCTTCATGTAGATGCTTCTTTAAAACATGTGGCTTCAGGCTACATCATATGTGAATGATGTCTACAAGCGGAGGTCGAGTTCACACTGACTGTTTTCCATTGCTGTCTCTTTGTGTCAACACTGAACGATGGGTACCGATTACTTCCTGGAAAGTCTCTCTCGTGTTCGATGCAGACTGTGGGTGGGGGTTGGGGTTGAGGTTGGGTTGGGTTGGGGGGGGGCATTAATCCATTTGTATTTCAAACATAAACCGCTGTCTTATGTGTTGTAGATGAACATGTTAGCTGGCGCTGGGTTCGTGTTTCACAAAGTGAATTCAGCTCTTGTCAGTGCGGCCGAGGAGCGTCGGGCCTCCTGAAGGGTAAGAAGATATCTGCTAATGTATGTACACAATCAAACGATGTGTAAAAAATATAATATATGACATTAATCTAAAGCTTTATATATGTGGCTCTGTTTAGTTTAAGGACTGGAAGTGAAAAGTTGTCTTTATTTAAAGGGCTAAATGTTTTAAACGGGGATCTTTAGGGCTTTTCTACAATATGATATTTTACCAAAATAAACTTTTTAAAGAACATATGTTCCTCTTGTGTATTAATACATTATATCGTCTCAGTTTTTAGATAATTACTTATCTGCTGGCCTGAAGCGTGTGCTCTAGTTTTTTTTTAAAGGTGCAGTAAGTGTTTCTGTAAACCGCTCTGAGAGTTTTACGGCGCTCCGGTCACATCTGGCTGTCTGAAGCAGAGGCTGTAAAAGCAGCTTTTTTAATTAGTTGGAGGTTAGAAGCTCAAAAAGAGAGAAAGTGACCGTTTTGTCTTGTCCCTCCTGAACCTCCAAGGTCAACGTTTGAAGTCCTCGGGAGCAGCAATCTGCTCAAATCATCCAAATTATCAAGATAATAACTTGATTATGTCATTTCCACTCGGTTGTGGGCATCACTATAAAAACTAAATCCAGTGCTGGAACATAACAAAGTACATTTACTCAAATACTTTTACTACGTCCCTGAGAACTTACTTTATATGTTACACTTGAGGGGGAAATTTATACTTTTTACTCCACTTCATTTATCCAACAGCTGTAGTTAATTTGCAATTCAATATTATACATATGATAAGAATCCTTAAATAGCATAAAGAGAAGGAAATACTAATTATACTTTTGCACCTTTTTAAGTAAAATTTAGAATCCAGAAGCTTTTGTTCTACTTTTGCAAAAACATACAGGATCTGAGTAGGACTTTTATCCGTCTTCCCACCATCATGTGCCTCACTGCTTGTTGGGAATGATAATTGTCACGATCCTGTAGAGACAGGATGACTCCTCAGGGTGCTCTGGATTATGACTAAGAACAATGAAAAGATACAGACTGCGGAGATTAAGCCATCCAGAACTGCAGAAATCGGCTTTATATTGGAAATACATTTGGGGTGTGTGTGTGTGTGTGCGCGTGTGTGTGTGTCCGGACTTCAGAGAGCGGAGGGTTTATAAAGTAAAGTGTGATTTATGTGGCGCTGGCGTCCCCCGACAGGTCGAGAAAGACCCTGAAACCCGAGAAGTCCGAGAGCGAAAGAGAGGAGAGAGAGAGAGAAAAAACCCCCCAAAAAACCCAAATCAAGTTTTCCTGAAACTCTCAGACATCTGGCCGAGCTGAGCTTCACATCATCTGAACCCTGAACTCACTGTCTGTAGAAATGTGGACCCACACAAAATACAATCAGACCGCAGTCATGTCTCAACAGTTCTTAGATCAATATTGGATCCTTATTGGTGCATTTTATTTAATTTGCTTTGGCCATTAAAACAATATTGTCAAGCTGCAGGAAAATTAACCAAATTTAATTTCTGCTGCAGATGTATCCTTCATAATAGTTGTCAATGTTAATATTATTTTCTATAAGAAACCACCAGTGCATTCAAAGTAGATGAATCTGGACAAAACTATCACAATAAATTTAAATACATTTAAATCACGTTTGATCCAATTAGAAGAAAAATCAAATGTTAAAGAGTTTGATCTGTTCAAAGATGATTAAAGAAAATAATTAAAAAAAACACATTACCTGGAAAGAAAACTCAGTAGAAAACCACAAATTAATGAATTTATTTATGTAAACCTCTGAGCGGTTCTTTGGGGGGGTGTAATAATGAGAATCAGCGCGGCTGAATTAATTTCACACGGCCACTTGCTCTGTAAACTCTCCTTGTTGTTTTAATCAGCAGCAGATTTGCTGTTTTATGTCGGAACACCACAGACCGTTTACAGTTACAACAGGGCAGCATGTGAGCCGAACAACAGCGGAACAAAAACGAGCCATAAAACATAAAGTGGGGACACAGATAGTTAATGCACGTCCAATTACTGGCACTGAAATATCAGGAGGTTTCACACCGCACTTATCTGACAGCTGGACTTCATTTGTAGATTCAGATTTTACTCCCAGCATGAGATGAAATCACAAAGTCATGTCGTATTTTCGTGCAAAAAAAAAGAAAAATATTTCCAGCAATTCAGCAACTTTGTTTTATTCCAGCTCGGTGATGATGATGCAACTTTGACTTCATTTAAAGTGTTTTTATATACATTTTAAAAAATGATTTATTTTTTTTCAGCCTGTTGGGTCAAAAATCTGGAAGCTGAAATTCACAGCATTATCTCCAAATGTTGAAATGTAATAATGTATTATCAATATATTCATCAATGTACCACTAAAACAACAATTTTCACATTTTAATATAAATGAGATACTATAATAATATATAAACTATGCTTTTAAATGCAGGAAATGTTCCTTTAATTGACACTTTTGTAGTGCATTTAAGATAAAAGATAAAATCTCCAGAAAGGAAATTTAACATAACATACATAACGGTATATATATATATATATATGTATATGTATATACATGTATTTATATTTACATAGATAACAATAATATAAAATCAATGAAAATAATAAAATGAACCTAATCATGCAGTTTCCTCTTGGTAGTACTATACTAGTATATAGTAGTACTGAGGAAGTACTCAGATCCTAAAACATAAAAATACCTCATTACAAGCTTATTTTAGTAAAAGTACAAAATATATATAATAAAAAGTGCTCATTATATAATATTATATTAATGGATTATTATCACCTCTTAATGTTGACATCTGTTCACTACTTTAAACCGCTGCACATTTTAATAACTGATCAGGTATTTAAATAAATGACTACATAATTATGTAGTAACAGTATATTTATGTGCATTAAATGTTTATGCATAAAGTATAATGGACTTTTCCCACCACGTTTTGTTTCTCTTGTTGCCCAACAGGCCGGTTCATGTCTGCAGTGTTTGAGCAGCAGCAGCAGCCGTCAGGACGTCCCGGTGCAGCCGCTGCAATCAGGCGCAGCAGAGAAGCGTGTCTGCGGTTCCCTGCACAGGACAAGGAGGCCATTTACTCCCAATTAAGGAAATAAAACAAGACAGGGGTCAAAGCGCTACTCCAATCAGCACCAGGGGTCACTGGACAGCGGCGGCAGGGCGGCGGCGGCCCGACCGGTGCTCCGGGACCATCCTCCCCCTCCTCCTCCTCCCCCTCCCCTCCTCCTCCTCCTCCTCCTCCTCGGTCCCGGGCTGGGACCGAGCTAACAGAGAAAGAAAACACATTAAGACCAACAGGGAGCTTTTATTTAAATACTTCTACTTTGATTGACAGGTGGTTGCTATATTAAAATATAAAAATACTTTATTGTGAGAACAAGTCCTGCATTCAAAATGAAGAAGTATCAACACTGTAGATGTTACTGCAGTATCAATACTGACTTTATTAACATGGAGCTGGTAGAGTTGGAGTTGAATATATAATATGTATATATGTATATATATAATTCCTCTAGTGCTTCCCTGATTTGTAGATTGTGTGAAGTAAATGTCGTGTATGTTTTGTGCAGTTGTGTATGTTAAACCAGACATATCATCTAAAATAATAAACTACATCTTTTCATTACTATAATCTTGTTTTTGATGCATGATTTGCACCTCACACACACTTCCGCCACGTGTTCAGGTCTTTTTTTCTGATTGTTTTACCCTCATTTTAAAAACTAAAAAAAGTCATATTTTGGTCTGCATTGAGTTTCAACTACTTTTATGAAAATAGTTTTACTGTATAAAGTCATAAAACTGCTGCTCTTACTGCAGGTATCCTCTGTGAGATCACACTCTCACCTGCCGGCTGAGTTCTCTTCATTAAGACCTACACTTCATCTCCAGAGGTCAGCAGGTTTTTTGTTCAGTTACCACCCACCATCTCCCTGAGCTGGACCCGACTACAAAACAATACAGGCCCTAATCATCTCCGTACAGACTTTCAGTCCTGACATAAATTCAAGTGTGCAGTTTCATGACTCTGTGATCAAACTCACAAACCCAATTTATGATCATTCTCGTGTTTTGCGTAGATCAGAGTGAAAAAGATTAGACTTTTATGTTGATTTATGTGATGCACTTTATCAAATTGGACTCTGAGCCCAGAAATGTGCCTGTCAGGCTCAGACTGTCGACCGTAACGCTCATTACAACACTTGGAGCCTTTTAATGAACTGTTAGTTTAGATTTTGGATTAAAGACAGTCAAAGAATTTGTGTTACAGCACAAAACTCATGTTAAAATGATGCCTGCAGACACACACGTACCTGATAGAAACACGTATTTAAATTCTTTACATTGTTCTTATAATTATTCGTCGCTTTGTGAAGACCAGTTACAATAATTTTCCTTTTTTGGTTTCTATATTTTCTTGTTTTGGTCGTGGTGCAGCAGACAGGAGTATTTTCACAGTAAATGGTCTCAATACTTCTTTCACTTCTGCTAATTTAGTCTTTTTCTGAGAGATAATTTTATGACTTTTGTACATACATTTGGGTAGTTTAATCTATAACGATGCATATTTTATAATTCATGTATAAAATCTTGATGGCTAAATAAATATAGTGGACTAAAAAGTATGAAATGCGGAGTATAACGTATCATAAAATTAAAACAGTGAAGGGATGTAAAAGTTCCTCAGAAACGACTGTTTTAAGCTCTTCTTTATGAAACGTTTCAACATGCAGCAGGTTTTTATTCACACTTTAAGCAGAACATCTTTTGATGTGTTTGATGTTTTTTCTCCCGTTGAGTTTTTCCATTTTTTTGCTTTTTAAGGACGTATTTTTGGTACATTTTAGCCGTTGATAGATTACAGTGAAGACGCAGAGAGAAGATGTGTTAAGACAGACGTGCAGCAAATGTCCACAGCGGGATTCGAACCGTGAACGTTGTGGTGACATGGTGTTGGACCTCTGGGCCTTCAGCACAGCCCTGTGGAATTTTTACCTTAACTATATCGAGGGGCTCTTAAACTTTTGTTTTCTGCTTTTTTTTAAATCCTCATTTGGGCTGATAGTGGCAACAATAATAAAGCTTAAACTTTGAATGAATGTTTAATTAATTAATTTGACCTCGTTGTTTCGCTTTTTGATCATTTCCAAACCTGCTCATTCATTACTCCTGTTTGATCTGACCACATAAAATCACCACAAAGAAAAACTTTGCATTTCTAAATTATTTAAAAACTACTTTTTAAATCAATGAAAGTCATCCTGATGCAGATTTTTAGCCTTTTCCCGCTAACATCAGCTCTGCAGGGTGGCATTTTCCTTTCAGAGATGTTTGGACGTTTCCATTCGCCACAGACAAACTGCAGCCGTCGGAGCAAACAGGCCACTTTCACATCGAGCTCTGAACAAAGAGTAGGGGCCCTGGAGGAGAAGACTTTGAGTCGGAGACATTGGGAGGCCTTTTTTTCTCCTTTTTTTGCCCTAGCTGGCACCGGAATGGACTTGTAGGCAGGAAAAGAGAATCTGGGGGGAAAACTAATGATGAAAAAGTCTACTCTATCCCTGCGCCTTCATTAAATACATGGAAAGAACGAGAGAAGCACATCTGGATTCAATCCGCGTCCCTTTGATGGCATCAAGTGTTCTTTTCCCAGATCGGGGGGCTGGAGCTACGGGATGTCTATGGCAGCTCGGAGCCCAGAGTCGACTACTGCCATCTGAACATATGAACCCCCTCCAAACCCCACCCACCCACATCACCTCCACCATCCAACTCCCTCCAGTCTTCGATCCCTTCCATCTCAAGAGCTAGACCATGGTGTACAAACAGGCTGAAACAGGGATTATGCGTTCTCATTTGTTTGTTCTAGTTAAAACTCTTAATTCTGTATAACTTGAAGACGGAACGTGTTTTACAGTTTAGGCAGGTGAAGAGTGAATTACAATAATCAATTCTTAAGAAAATGAAAGTACTAATAACTTTCTCCAATCAGAGAATAATAAAAAAATGAGCTTATTTTTGGTGGATCCTGGTTTGACAGACACATAAAGCTGTGTGTCATCAGCATAGCAACAAAAAGAAATCTTAAGATTGTGTGTTATTTGGTCAGGCATATACATACAGATTATAAGGGGACCTAGGACAGAGTCTTGAGGTACTCCACGGTTTATAAGGTGATAAGAAAGATGATGTAAAGTTATCAAGAGTAACTGTAACTGTCTGCAACTCCTGCAACATCTATTAGATGACAAATTAAGGTACTGTTATCTTCTATCTTCTTTTTATTTCCTTCCTTCCTCGTTCATTTGAATGCATTAAAATTTTTCAAATTGTCATAACAGCTTGAAGAGAATCGTCCCACTTATTTCTGACTAGTGAGTAGTGGTTAACTTTTACTTCAGAAAAATGTGATTTCTTTGGAAATTTCTTTCTTTCTGCAAAAGTCTCACCAAGCTTGGTCTTGTTTGAGGCTGTTAGCTCAGTTGATGGAGAGTCCCTATGCTGCTGCAGCTCTGATTGGCTGAGCTGCTGTAAAGTACCTGATAATCACACATGTGGTTGATGAAACCACAAAGCTGCAACCGTTGCTTCATGATTAGTAAGAGCAGCGTGGACATGTTACTGAGGATATAATGTTTCCTTATAAGAAAGATGATGTAATAAACACAAAGTGCAGTTTTATAAAAGTAACGTTCAACATAATGTCTTGAGTGACACTAAATTTGCCAGATTTGATCATCATTGTGAACATAAACGTCTATAAAAAAGCTGATTAAGTCATTATTGATATTATGTTAAGTGTTTTTACACATATAAAAAGGGTCAGTTCAACCAAAGGCCAGTAAGTGGGCCTTGAATTGTCATTTTTTGTCATTGGTTTTACTTTTTTTGTAATTTGGGTGAATCTTCCCTTTAATTATATCCTTATATCAGCACACAACCATTAATATGGTGTTTAAAAAGACTCAACTTCCAGTCAATAGATTTTTCCAGGGCTTTCAATCATATCTCAAGATCTTCCTCAGTGGATGGATTTACATTAAACCATTTTCAACTGTTCACATCTGACACTAAAGACCATGTTGGAATTGGGACACTTCAAATCTGCTCCTTTAGGAAGACCATGAGATGCAGTTGAAAGTCGCATAAAAGACTAGCATGTAGAGCTTGAGTTAATGTTTCTGTTTTGTAACTTGACCGAACCTTCCCTTTAATACATCTTGACTCCACCATGTTTGAAGTGTGTTGGCTACGTCAATAACTTAAAAAAAATTTGAACATTTTGAAATAACTGGTTTTCTTCACCTTCAGATTCTACCGACCTCACAAGAAAAACAACGTGTCTTAAATTCAGCTCTCAAAAACGACCTACAGTCAAACGTACGCCATCTAGTGGCTGTAACAATTATGACCAGATGATGTAATTTTCCTTTTCCAAGATTAATTTGTGCTAATTAGCAGGAGGCGGTCTGGGTGGAGGGTAGATAGTTACGATAGCAGGACACCGCTGTTTACTTCCTATTTCCAACCAAGAGTGTCATGTTTCCAACCGCAAATTAGGATATTTTCTTAAAAACCCTAATTGGTGTTTACTGTTGCCGTGACGACGAAGGAAGTAGACACCACATTTCAAGTGATCCGTTTAATCCAAACCAGATCTTTCCTTAACCATACCCAAGTGGTTTTTGTGCCTAAACCTAATCAGACCTTAACCACAGCGTTGTCACACCATAAAACATCATTAACATTTTAAACAGTGATTTATAACAGTTTTGGAAAAGTGTCATATTATGTTCCTACGGGTCATGTGTCACTTTCCCGGGTCACGATTACTACGGTTGATAGACGACTTAAACGTAACTATTGATCACTCTGGGATGCAGGTACGATCGATCATGTTTACTTATCAGGATGTGAAAATACACGTCAGTGTCAAATATATTTCTTTTTTTTTTAAAGTTGTATTTTTTTCGATTGGAGCAGGATTTGTGACATCACAACCTGCTTGGAGCCAATCACGGTCGAGTATTCAACCTGAAGCCACGTGACAACTTTTTTGTGTAAGATTTATTAGTATTTTTTTTTTTTGGTCTTTAAAGTTGCTTACTGCATCTTTAAGTTGGAAATAAAGGACAGATTTGGGTTCAAACCTCCTCCATATGTTTTCCTTGACAGCTCTGCTCCTGCAGACAGCTCTGTGCACGGATTATGTTTGATGTAATTGGTGGCAAACCACAGGACAGTCAGAGTGGGTTTATCAGTGCACAGCCAGTGATAACACCAGCATGTCTCTGACTCTCCTCACACTAACACACACACTCATTAGGTGGTGAGGTTTGCCAGCCAGAGGAACAAAAACAGGCCAAACCAGGGTGTTGACGGTGCTGATGGTGATGTTTCTGCTGAAGAGGGGGGTGGAGGAGGGGTGGTGGGGGCCTGTGAAACGTCAGACACAGCATAAAGGCATTGCCACGTAATTACGGAGCTCCTATTAAGAGTGTGTCCGCCCTCTTCTCATAGGCCGCAAGTTTCATTTAGGAAGGAGAGAGAGAGAGAGAGAGAGAGAGAGAGAGAGAGAGAGACTACAGGGTCCACAGCCTGGAGGCGCGGCGGTAACGTCCTGCCTCCTCGCGCCTAGCAGCCGCTGTGCAAGCTTTGCGCACACACTGAGCTTTGCGCATCTGGTCGTCATCAGCAGCAGCAGCAGTTCTTCCTGCTCAGATGTGTCTCAACCAGAGTGGGAAGAGAGCTGTCCTCCTTCCTCTTCCTCTTCTTCTTCTTCTTCTTCTTCAAGGACGTCTTTGAAAGTCGCTCTGGGGCAGCGGGACAAGCTGAAGCTGATCTGATCTTTTTTTTTTCTGGTTTGACGCTGGATGGATTGTCTGTAGGGTTTGATCGGGAAAAGGCAGACGAGGAGAAAACTTTGCGAAAAGTTTGTTTGAGCCCTCAGCGGCTCATCTGGATGTGAACAGCTTTCTGCTCGGAACAGCCGCGTTGGTCTCTGGTTGGTGTCTGGAGACGCGTCCTGTGCGTCCTGCATGCAAGGATCTACTTGGCTCGCTTGTTCTTCTTCTTCTCCTTCTTCTTCTTCTTCTTATTACCGCACCGTTTTTTTCCGCTGTTCCCTATTTGCGTCATGACTTCTAGCTATGCACATGTAATGGACAGGCAAGCTACGATATCAAACCGCCTGGAGAGTCCGATCACGTCTAACCTGGACAACCTGCAAGCCAAAAAGAACTTCTCGGTCAGCCACCTGTTGGATCTGGAAGAGGCCGGTGAAATGGTGGGCACCCAGGCGGACGAGAGCGTCGGGGAGGCGGGGAGGAGTATGCTGGAGTCCCCGGGGCTGACCAGCGGGAGCGACACAACCCAGCAGGAGAGTAAGTGAAACAGGCTGGGACTGAGCAGGAGAGATCAGAAACATCTTTTAAAAAAGAAAAAAAAAATCAGATTTGTTTTAGTGCAGATGTGCTAATCACGTGTTTCTGATCGCGGGAAAACGCTGCAACAACCTCACGCATATGTAGTCCTAATGAGCAGCTGAAAGCTAAACTCATTTGTTTTCATTATGATCTGGCGCATGTCCGCGTGCGGAGCGCATGAATGGAGCTCTGCGCAAAGCGGCGCGCATGGAAGGAATCCGAGTGAGTCTTGGCAAAGCTGGCCCTCAACACGGCCATTAATTTAACATTAACACTTTGATGTCAGTGAGGTATGGTGATGTTGGTGGACATGGTCAGTGAAGTAACCTTACGGGTCGTAAATCTCGACTGTCGTGACTGTCGTGACTGTTGACCTGAATGAGGCCACGTCTTGGATGTTTTTATTGAACAGAAAGAAAAAAAGAAGTATGTGCATTTATTTTGAAAATACTTAAGAGTAAGTCACGTGATGAGCATGCTACGTGCACGTTGAGTAAAATATGCACAAAAAAAAAGATAAAGTTTTGCAGCCATGATCCACGATCTGCCGTGTGTGGGCTAAAATGAGGCCGAGTTTGGTGACCTGAGAGGCGGGTACAGCTCGCTGAGCTGCCGCTGACGACCCAACGTAAAAACTTTTATTTCCAACTTTTTCAAATGAAAACGGGCCTCAGAGTGAATGAAAGCCGACTAGAGTTGAGATAAATCCCCAGTGAAGGCGCAGGAACAGGCCGCTCAGCCTCTCCGGCGCACCGTGGAGAGGGTAAATAAACGCTCCCTCCTCCTCCTCCTCCTCCTCTTCTTCTCCTCAAAGGTCCATTTGCAGAAGTTGACAGAAACGTTATAGGCTTTAATGAGTGTTATTGTTATTTTTAAAAAGGCTAAAAATCAGAGCGGCGTCTGTGTGAAATATGCGGGAGGAAGTGGCCCGGTCACGTCGTTAATTCACGCTTATTTTCGGCCTGTCAAACACTTTCAGAGTATCGGAGACTAATCATTTGTCATAATTACCGCGCGTGTCCTCGATCCAACAATTAAGGAATCAAATAACATCTCATCGACTTAAAAAAAAAAAAGAAGAAGAAGAAGAAATGTAGAAAACAAATGTTGGTTTGAAGAGTCGAAACATTTGCGGTCTTATTCTGGTTTTATTGCGTAATGTTGATGAAAACGTTCATTTCAGATTTACGCAACATTCACATAAGAAAAAAGTCAAGTGTGAATTTATTTTATCCGATTTTATGACAGAAACGTGAAAGCAACAGAGCATTTTAATCTGATTTATAAATTATCAATACAGCTACACAGATATAGAACAACATACAGAATAATAATAATAATATATATATAATTTTATATATTTCTCTTCTTTTATTTCAGTTTTATCAGAAAGACTCACTGACTTTCACAGATAGCTGCTAATAATCTAATAATCTCTAAAAACGCAACTAAAAACTAGATTATTCTCATAAATTGCTCCTAATTTGACACATATATTTAAATTTAATGATAAAGTTATATTATTAAAAGATTTATATATATATATATAAATAAATGTTTTTATTTCATCTAATTCACTTTAAACTGTTTTTTTCTGCATTTATTCTGTTGATTCTAAAAGAGTCATTTCAGTATCTTAATAGTCAAATGTATTGAATCATATTTAATAAGTGACTCCATTGAATTTTAATATTTAGTTTTTATGTCATTAACAGCACGAACAGCAGCTATATATATTATATATTATTATTATATATATTATACCCAAAAAATCAGACAAAACCTAAAAAAAAAACAGAAGACAAAACACTACAGTGACCATCAATATTACACAAAACAGTTGAATAAAGTTCATAAAATCCAATATTATTATTATTATACTGATTATTTGTTGTTTTTAGAGTATTTTTTTTAAAAATACTCTAAAAACAACCTTTAAAATCAACTTCCAAGAATGAAAATGAAGCTTTGTGATTGGACAACTTTGATTTATTATTTATGTTTTTAAGATAACAATAACATGAAATTCAATGTCGTCCTCATTGAACTTGAACCCAACAGCACATGTTGACAAGAAAAAGGAAAATTCAAGAGTCAGCACGTTGAGACAAACATCTTTGTGTTTTCTCTGAGTTGTAACGTCATGAATCGAACTAATGAAGTGCGTCATGATCTTCATTTAAAGCTCCAGCCTGTAAAACGTCTGTTTTCTGGGCTGAAACTTACGCCGTCTCTGGCTGGTCGTGTGCAGCTGCCATCAGCTGCCATCAGCCTTTACTGCCGCCGACTCCTCCAGGATCTTTCACTGCTGCTTTTGTTTTGTTTTTTCACCAAATTTTTTACCAAGTTATGCAAAAAAAACCAACAAAAAAACAAAAAAAAACCCAGGATGGAAATGAGAGTCAGAGAAGATCTTTTTGGTGGTAAAAAAGGCCTTTAATCATGTTGCTACACAGGCCTCTTTAAAAACACCACATCTTCATGTCTGCTCAGTTTTCACATGTTTGACGCCACAAGACTTTTTCTACAATATTTAAGAGGGGAAATATCGTGTTTTTAAAGCTAGTTTTGTGCAGATTTAGCTGAAGCACAAATTTATTATAATAAATAAAAAGCAGGTAAAATGTTTAAAGCTCAAACACTCATCTGACAGCTGGAGTTATGAAATGTTTTTGTTAATACGGTTGAATCTGTTGCTTTCAGAGGATAATTAATCAATTTATTTCTCCTGATTTTCTTCTAATCTTTCAGTCTGAATATATTTATTTATTTATCTGCAGTTTTAATCTGAAGATGCATAAAAGAGAAAAACAAACAAACACAAACTTGCCTTTTTTTCTTCTGTGAAATATTGTTGTTGTAATATCCGACAGTTTTACGACTTCAGGCCTCTAAAAAGAATCCAGATGAAACAACGTGAAGACAGAAAATCACTTTTGGTTATTAAACTCTCATCTTACCGAGTCAAAGGTCAAACAGGTTGTGAAGCAGCTATTTGTTGTTGTTTTTTTTATAGTTATTACAAACACAAACAGGAAGTAGTTTCAACGTTCAACACAAAACTCCAACTTTTAATTCATTTTAAATGCTGCTGATACTTTGATTCATTAAGGATTGTAAAACTGTTTCCACCTCTGTGCGGGAGCCTCAGCTGGTGCCCAAACTGAGGATGAGGGGCCCAAAAAGGGTCTCGAGATAAATCTGAGGGGTCACAAGTGATTAAATTAAGAATGAAGAAAAAGTTTTAGATTTTAAAAGTTTCCTCTCAGACGTGTCCTGATAGATGGAGGAAGTTTCTCTCACTAGACAACATGGTGACAACAAAACAAACACACTGCAGCTCCTGCTCACACTGAGCCAGGTGTGTAGGAAGTACTGCACAGTACTACACAGTACTACACAGTACTGCACAGTACTACACAGTTCTACACAGTCCTACACAGTACTACACAGTACTACACAGTACTACACAGTACTACACAGTACTACACAGTACTACTCTCACTCTGTATTTAGACGTTGACTCACGTTGAGGACGTCCCGGTGTCCCCGCGTGCTTTCAGGCCGGCCGGGGATCTTTGTCGCAGGTCATCTGCTCTCATTTCCTGTCAGGTCTCAACTTTACTGTCCAATAAAAACAAAAACATGCTCCCAAAATTAGAAAACCGAAACTGGCAGAAAGAAAAGTTCAAGTAGTTGTTGTAAAAACTCTTTAGGAGCGGAAAGTAAATCAACAAACCTGGAAATAAAAATAAAAAATAAAAAATGGAGCTTGAAGTTGTGGATATGAGGTGTTTGACTTAATCTCTACATTTTGGGGACTTTACTTTATTATTATCTGAATATTTCAGTGTTCATATCACATCCTTCAGTAAATTATTAAGTCTTTAGATGTAAATACTTTCTTTTCTGAAATGTGGTTAAAAGCTCGAGTTAAGATTGTTTCTGGATCAAACTTTTAAGGTCAAGAATGAACTTTTATGTTCATATTTATTAAAAGTTATTAAAAGTTATTAAAAGTTATTATATAACTGAGGCCGTTTTTTTTTTATTTTTTCCGTGACAGCAGTGAAACTTGTGATGGAGGGAGAAACAAAGTCATTAACCAGAGAAGAAGAAAATTAATACGTTTAAGTAGAAGTTTTGCTTCAGCCAGAAGTACATTCATGATACAGCTAATTTACATCAGCTGTTTAAATTAATATATTACCAACATATTCACCCAAAAGGTTTCTGTGAAGTCATTTATCCAAATGAAACTCACGCAGTTGTTTTTGAATCATGATTCTGAAGTAATATTCATCTTTCTGTGTGGATGGTATAAAAAATAGAAATCCCGTTTGACTTTTTAACCGTTGCGACCAATCAAACTATTCATCTGCTTCAAATAAACGTCTTTAATAGTGAATTAAATGAAGTTATATGAAGAGTCTTTATGTCGTCGGCTTATTGGTTTCATCTGGAAACAGATAAAATACCACAAACAACAACAACAAACAACACATTAATTGATCATTTAAATAATTAGTAGCAGCTGTACTATATATAACTTATATTAAACTAGCAGAATAATAATAGAAAAACATCTTGGTGTGTGTGTGTGTGTGTGTGTGTGTGTGTGTGTGTGAGCAGCTGAAGATGCTGTCTGGAGAAAATCGTCTTTTTTAGTTTTATATTTACCTGTTTTTTCAGTCCTGGCTGCTTGTTTATTTGTATGTTTGTTTCATTTCTTAGTTATTTGTAAATAGTTACAGGATTTATCGGTTTCCGTGCCGACAGCTTTGGATTCATTACAGATTTAATAATGGACGTTAGTTTATGCAGCTTACAGCATCCGCACATTCGTAAAATTTAACTTTTTGTTGGATAAAAAACACCAGAATGACTCGTTTATGAAAACATGTCGTTGAATTTTTCTTCTTGTTATATTTATTATAAGTATTGAATCAAATCTTTTATATTGAGATGAGACGTTTTGCACATTTTCATTATTTTCTCTGCACAAATTATTATGAAAAAGATAGAAAACCTGTGTGTGTGTGTGTGTGTGTGTTTTCTAATACAGACACACACTGTCTAGTTACAGCTGCAATGTTCAATGACAGAATCAATGATCAGATTATTGAGTTTAGTAATAATTAAACATAAAACAGCACAAACGGATTAGGAGTACTTACATATTAAAGTACTGGGGGGGGGGGTTCGATCCCGGGTCTACCTGTCCAGGTGTCAAAGTGTCTGAACCCCAAACTGCTCCTGATGTTTGTGCACACACAAGAAAAAAACACATGTAAGTCTGGATAAAAACTTCTGACAATTAAATTTTTATTTGAATCTGTACATTAATACGAGATTCGAACCTTCAGTCGGAACCACTTCACTGTTTGGTAGTTAAAATTATGACAATAATTTGAACTCTATTCTCAAGCAAAGAGCAGATATATCTCTACAGATTTTCATATTATAAAACAATTTGAACAATAAACCAAACAAGCCATCAACATTCCTCATATTGGATCGATTAACTTCTATAAAACCGCCTGCAGCAGGTGTTGCTCGGATGCAGAACGCTCAAAGCTTTAAATCTTTATTTATTTGAGCTCCTCCGGCTCTGAAAATGACAGTAGGAAGGTCATATTTCACCACCTTCTTCTTCTTCTTCTTCTTTTTTTCTCCTCCCCATAGATGAACAGATGAACACAGAGGAGAAGAAGAAGAGGAAGCAGCGCAGGAACAGGACCACCTTCAACAGCAGCCAGCTCCAGGCTCTGGAGAGAGTGTTTGAGAGGACACACTACCCCGACGCCTTCGTCAGGGAGGACCTGGCCCGCCGGGTCAACCTCACCGAGGCCAGAGTCCAGGTACGAACGGGGACATCCGAATAACCGTCTTCGTGTAGGCCTCCGTAGTCCTCTTCCTCTATCACACAGGATTCACATCAGTCATCGAAAGCCATAAAACACAGCAGACAAATGTTTACACAGTCCTGAAGTAGGATTATACGATAAAAACTTTAACTGCACTCATCCGAAAATAAACAGACACTTCATACAAACAGACAGATACAGATACTTTCAGCTCATAATCATAAACTGGTTTTAAAAAGTTTTTGGCAGCTCTGCAGAAGTCTGTGGAAATGTTAAAAAAAATAAAAGTTATATTTTAGTCATCCGAGAAACGGGCCGTTCATGGAGAGAAACTGGAGGACATGCAGTCACACAAACGGGACGAACCTCATCTGTTAGTTCTTACTCTAATAGACTGAGTTAATCATCCTACTTAGTGGCTGATAGTTATCAGGACCTGTTAGCATGTTTAGATTGTGGATTAAGGACTGATAAGAAGCTTTCAGCACCTTACGGGTACTTTATATCCTCTCTGCATGATCTCTGAAATAATTACTGATAGTTTAGAGTCTGTGAGCAGTTTGTGAAAACTCCCCAGAGGACTGGATGTGATCAGAAAAGTGGATGTAATGATGTCTAATTTCCTCAGCGGTACACAGATCAGCGATAAAGTGCGTCGTGTGTGCAGCACATGAGGGCTGCAGCAGAACAGGAGCTTAATATGATGCTGTCAGAGGCATGATGACTGATGTCACATGTGAAGAAAACAAAAAAAAAACACACCAAAGGACGCAGATTTCACATGTTTGGTGCAGGTGAAAGAAACCTGAGAAATGCTGCAGTGATACGTTCAGTTTGAGCTTCATCTTTAACCAGAAATATAAGAAATACAACAGCATGCAAATCATTGAAGACTGAAACATACCAGAAGAGCTGTTTGGTTTTGGTTTTTTTTAGTTTCCAGGCCTCAACAAGCTCCACTAATCAGACGTTGAAGCCTGAGAAGCAAACATTAAACTGCTAACTGGTTAAACTGGGTTTATTTTTAATTTTATTTGCGAATCAGAGATAATTTAATCTGGATTTTTACAGTTATTGAGTCACTGTGGAGGACGTGAGGGAAGGAGCGGTTGAAAAGTGAAAATATATTTTTCTTACTTATTAAGACTTTATGCAGCTATTGTTCTTTGTGTCCACAGACCTGCGTTTGCACTCATTAAACAGTGATGTCAAATACAACAAACATGTATATATACATAAGAAATAAGTATATCTAGTTCATTTAGTGCTTTTTTTTGTGTGTATATTTTTCTGCCCTCTCTTTAAACACCGCAGTGAGAATATTTGTACTGTGGGCAGAGTGAGAGGGAAAAGAGGAAATAGTGATGTTGGAGGGAGGAGAGGGAGCACATCTGTCATTAATGTGTAGCAGAGAGCGATGCAGAAATCCTTTGATAAAAGAGACTTTGGGCTCATTCCTGAGGCTGTGCGTCAGCGAGCAGCGAGCCCCCGCGAGCGCCCGCAGCATCTAATAATGGATTTGATTTCACAGTGAGGAACAACACTAGCACCCCCGGAGTCACATCATTATCTGTTTAGCAAAAGGAGAGGATGGAAAGGGAGGGGGTGGGGTGGGGGGGGGGGACACACGTTTTATCCAGATCTGTTAGACGCCTGTTGTTCTTTTATTTGATTTCACACTGTAGAGAAACTTCACGATGATACGTGACAAAAGTCTCAAAATCGAACTGTAACACGTCTCAAACCGAGATTTCGTCTTTTCTTTGGTGAAGGTTTTAGGCAGTAAAAAGTGAAATCTAGTAATTAATACCTTTTATTATGTAGTAATGTTATGTCGGGATGAGCCGTGTGATTCATGCAGTGAATTTATTGTTAACAGTCGAGGTGTGAACACGCTTTCATTGTCGAACATTAAAGACACAATAAGTCAGATTTACGTAAGAATTTTAGTTTAAACGTTTAAAACATTCAAAAGTCAAATTATATTAAAATGATCACGGCAAGAAATAATGATGTTAATCGTATCTACTGAAGTTAGCATGCTAACCACCTAGCCGTTGCCCGCTCTGTCTTGTAATACCACTTTGTACCTCAAGAGGCGCTAGTGAGTCACTGCAGCGTCCGACATGAGAGGATGAAGAAGTAACACAGAGTCAGCAAGCAAACATTAGCTTAACGTTAGCACTGAGTTCATGTTGCTATTATACTTAGTTATATTGTTTACCTAGTTTGTTAGCTAACCCAGCACTGATATTGGACTATTGATTCGGCGCTAACGTAGCGTACCGTAACAGTGGTCTGCTGCCCCCTGTTGGTTTGGAGTGTGTGTAGCTGTTAAATGTTTCATGCTCATTAGTTATATCTTAATATCATAGTTTACATCATTTGATTACATCAAAACCAAAATGTTATTATTGTTTTATTTGTAAAGCAGCACTGAAAGATTATAATAAATAATAACAGGACAAAATATTTAAACATAAACAACACATTCACATTCACACACAATCACATGAAGCTAACAGAAGGCTGCAAAATATGAACATGAAAATGTGAGTTTGGTATATTGTGAGTGATATACTGTACATACTATATATATATATATATATATTTAGATATATGTTGATATATTTGGTGTCTCTGAAAACTTTGAGGCGTTTGATCATCTTGAGTTTACAGTGATTGTAACTTTCACGACATGAAATGATGTTTTTATAACAGCAAATGCTTGAAAAGGAAACAAAACGCAGCTTGAATTACGTCAACATGATGAGTTAATGTTGCAAAAATGTCGACACAGAATACGTCAAATGTTCAGTTACAACTCGATTTATGTTTCTGCTGCAAAAACATTCAACCGGTCTGCAGTGAAACAGTCCAACGGTCTCATCACAGAAATTAAAACTAGATGTTTTTTTTATTTGCTCGTGTTTTCTGTGTCGCTGCAGGTTTGGTTTCAGAACAGGAGGGCCAAGTTTCGCCGGAACGAACGCGCCATGCTGGCCAGCAAAAACGCCTCGCTGCTCAAATCCTACTCAGGAGACGTGACGGCGGTGGAGCAGCCCATCGTACCACGCCCTGCGCCACGCCCAAATGACTACCTGTCCTGGGGCAGCGCTGCCCCCTACAGGTAGACTCCCTTCTTACTTCACAATAACACACTGAACTACTTCTTTACTAACAAGTGAACGTCTTCAGTCGTGGAAGAAGAACTCAAAAACTTAGTGAAAAGTACTCAGCTTTCAATACTTTGCTTCTCACAAGCCGATAAAGCTGCACCGTCACACACACACACACACACACACACACACTCACACACACACACCCCGCTCTGTGTTATTGTTTCATTTCCTACCTGCACATACTCCTCATTGTTCCTCCGAGCGTCTTCATCTCCTCTGATCCACCTGGACTCAAACCGGCTCAGATCTGATATGATGAGCTGCTGATGTTTGAGTCAACAACTTCTTAAAATTATGTAACAAAAACCACTTTGGTCGAGGTTAGTGAAAAGTTTTTATTTTTTATTTTTCACTGCAAAAGCAGTGAAGCAAAGAAGAGATGCAACGTCGACGGCTTTCTTTATAAATACACAGTAAAGAAACTAAACCGTTTCTGGATTCACTCTGACCGGCCGACTTTTTCCTTTCTGTCTCTCTTAATCTCCCTTAATCTCTCTTTCATGTCTGCATCCTGTTTTTCTGATGAGCTGAAACAGACGCGGTAGAGTAACGTCAGTAAAGTTTTTGACGTTATGGCACATTTACATGTTTTTACTTTTCCTCCGTTTGCCTCTCAGAGGAAAAATATTATAAATATAAAACAGCTTGATCTTTGAGTTACTGTATGAGATGTTTGCTGCCTCGTTCATACCTTCGATGCCATGAGCTTTAATGCAAGACAAGAACCTACAAATGATCCAAATAGCTTCAGTTTGGTGTCTTTTATATTTACTGTATTATAAAGCCAGACTCAGTTCTTACCTTACATCCCTCCAGATACTTACCCGTCAAGCCGTGTTGACTACATCCTTTAATAATGAACATCTTTATTTTAAATATAAACTTGACACATGATGGATCCGATAATTTGATTTTGAGATTTTGACCCTTAAATCACCTTTTCTTTCACGCTGGAAACTTGTCAGGTTGTTTTACTTCAGTAAAATATCTGAGTCCTTCTTCCATCGCTGTTAAACCGATTTGTTTTGTCCGTCTCGTGGCTTCTCTCTGACTCTGCTGCGGCCTCTCGCCTCTGTTTTCCCTGCAGACCTTTTTTTTTTCTAACAGCACGTATCTAACTCCAGACTAATTGTGTTGAATGAAAACACCCCTCTTCTTCTCGCCTTCTCTTCCCATCGCTCGCCTGAGTCAGCGCGAGCAGGGCGGGGCCAGATCCTGTGACCCTCCTGACGAGGTGATAATGTGAAAACAAACCGTATTAAATCCACTGTTGACCCCTGTGACCCCTCTCTGCTACACTACACCAGATAATGAACGCTCCACGGAGAGACAGAGCTCTACTGGGCAACATTTTTTGTGACTCTGGTTACATTGGTCGTGATTTACAGTAATCCTCCGTATAAAATGTCAAACACTGCGGCCACGGCTCAAACTCACTGAGAGCTTTTTGGCCGGACGCGCAGCAGCGAGGGAAATCTTCTCTATAACAGGAACAATGCTATGCTAATGTGGTGCTAACACTTGGTTGTATATTATCCTTAAGCTGGTATCCAATGCCGGAGGGGGGGCCAGTGCGAGTGCCACAGAAAATGCTGCCCTCAGAGAACAAGTACGCCTCCACTTTACTACATCTAGTACTTTTCTTGTTGTCTTAAAGGAGCATGATGCTGTTTTTTTTGCACGTTTCAGTCCAGTTTTGTTTTATGTAAAAAGCATAAAGTTTATGTTTCATTTTTAATGTTTTTACTGTTCTGTCTTATTATCTTTAATAAACCACGACAGTGTTTTTATACATTTTAGTCAGTTTTCAAAAGCATTTAATGATTATATCTAATTTTATCCTTTCATTTGGCAGGCATTAGTTTCCATAGAGTAAAAACTAATTTATTATAAAGATGCCTAAAACATCCAACATGTCTGCTTTTATTTTGTGCAGACGTTTCAAATCCATCTTCACTGTTATTATTGAATTATTACACAATAATGCTTTAAATACAAAGAAGTCGACCCAAAAAAAAACAAGAAAAATGAAATAAAATCAGACAAACGTTGGAGCAGTTAAAAGTCGACAACTTCAAATCGAATCTTCACAAAAAGATTTTAAAAAGACGGACGAATCGTTTCTGTGTCTGTTTTCATACACGGACATTAAAAACTATAAAATTATGATTAACTTGAAAAAAAGTACCAATAAAGACAAATTGACTGAAGAAGATTGTTACCTCAAAAAAGCACATTTAAGCTCTGTGAACTAAATCACCAATTTATGACATTTTAACAGATAAACGAACAAGTCAAGAAATATTTTCCAAACAGAAAAAGGAAAGATTGCAAAAAAAAAAAAAGACAAATATATTTTAATACAGGAAAATAGAGAGAAAAAAGGCAAATAAAATACAGGGATTTGTTTCCCAAAGAAGCTATAAAAGAGGAAAAAAGCAAAATGTACAAATCTAACATTTAAAAAATAACATTTTTACTATCGAAGGTTCATTTTGTACTTTAGAAAAACTTTTTTTTCCCAGTTTCCTGAACTTTCAGCCAAATCTCTCAGTCTTAAAAGTGTTTTTTGTCATTTATTTGTTTTATTTTATGAATTAATCAACTCTGAGCTTCTTTAATTCTCACAGTCTCTTAATCCAAAGACCAGATAGATAACTAATCCACCAGAGATGGATGCACAACGGCACACGATCACTTCTTTAGCCGGTAAAATACACTGATTGACAGATTTAATGAAGAAATTCTCAAAAAGCAGAACAGACTTGGAAAAAAAGAAGAGTTTTCCGCAGGATAAAAACTTTGATAGCTCTCATCATAAACAGATTATTTCTGGGCAATATTCCCCCGAATATAAATGCAATCTATCACCAAGGAACCAAAACACTTCTCTCACATGAATTTTAAGGGATTAACTAGTCTTACATAATGACTGAAGGTTAAAACGTGCAAACACTCTGCTCATGCTCCTCTGGGGATGTTTGGGTTGTGACTGTCTTAACGTCACATTCAGTTCTCCTCTCGTGATCAGTGATACCTTTTTCTTTTTTATTCCTTTTCATATTTCCACAGCTGCGGCTCATACTGAGCTCTAGCTCACTGACAGCAGCAGGTGATGTAACCTTTTCCACGTCTTTTCCCCCTCCTCTTGTCTCTCAGCGCCATGGCCACCTACCCGCCCACCTGCTCCAACACCAACACGTCCCAGGGCATGAACATGGCCAACAGCATCGCCAACCTGCGGCTCAAAGCCAAGGAGTATAGCTTGAACCAGGTGCCCACAGTCAACTGAGAGGGGCGGGAGGAGAGGCTTGGGGAGGGGAGGGGGACCCTCTCTGCCGCTGGACACCCAGCAGACAGACACCGTCTCTGGGATGAGCATCATCTCACACAGCCTGGATGGTGGAGTCTCCTCTCCTTTCTGGAGCAGGGATGCCGTGGACACCGAGTGACGGGAGGATTCTTCTCCAAGCCGCCCTTTTTTGTTTTTTTGTCTCCCGAACTCTTATTTGTGCGAAAGACATCTAGAAGCGGATGCTGTAGCTGAATTATCTGCATAGTTTTACATTTGTGATTTGTGACTGAAACGGAGGGCGAGTTTCTCAGAAAGATCTTTTTGTCTTTTTAATCAGAGACGGAGACTCGTGTATGGACTACGTGGAATTCCCTTTTTTGTCCCTCCGGCTGTGGTGTTGGATAAAATCACACACCAAATACGGGATCAACAACTCTATTTTCTCCCCCTTTTTTTTCTTTTAAAATCAACAACAAACCGACAGACTTCCTCGTCCATGTAAAACGGGGAGTTACTGACATTTATGCATTTTTTTTTTTTTTAAAGATAGTTTTTGTTTTTTCACATTTCTTTCCATGTTATACCACTGACAAGCAAACATGTTTCACTGCATTTTGATTTTCATGTAATAGTCCAATATACAGGAGAGGCTAATGTATTTCTGAATCCAAAACCAGTAGATTCTCTTAATGTCCTATAATATCCTTTATTTGTAACAGAATTAAAAAAACTTGTATATTAATAAAAACGCATTTCAAGCAATGCAATGGCACAGTGTCCACTTCACCAGATCCTACAAAAACACAGAAAAATAGTTTTAAATAATTTCCCTCAAACAAAGTGAGTGAATCTTTAATGTTGGAAGGTTTTTTTTTTAAAAATCATCATCACAAAAAAAAATATATACGATTGTCATATTTGAGTTACGCTTCAGAAATAAGTATGTTTATAGTTGGGACCATTTGGAAAGCAAAGTGATTTGGACCTCATACACGCCCCATAAAAGAGAGATTTACAGCTCGAGAACAGATTCTCCTTCAGAGAAACCTCAAGCTGTTCCAGCTTTGTGTGTTTTCTTTTTTCCTGATTACCACAACCTGAAATTTCCATCTTAAAAACAGGATATTTATGAGCAGGGAAATCCTCTCCTTAATATGGAGGGCCCCTGGGCCTCGTTTAACTCTGCGGCTGTCATACAAGGTGTTTCTTCTCCTCGGCCCCTCATAACCTTCGCCGTCAACAAACACATGTCGACATCTCGTCCTCTTACGGAGCACGCGGGCCGTAAAAGTGGTGTCGTGTGAAATGAAGTTGCAGGCGATGTGGTGCAGATTTAAATTTTTGTCTTGTTTAAGTCTTTGCAGGAGTTTATTGTTTACAGCTCACAAATACCCAAAATAAACTCATTTGCTTCTTTTTCAAACATTTCTAGTTAAATTTAACTCTGACTGTGGCAAATCTTATTTAATTGCCACGTATAATATTGCCGTATTTTTAAATTTTCATTGTGTTTTGCTAAATTCAGCAGGAACGTAACGCGACGATGATTTATTTCAGTTTTCTGTTCTGCAGCTTCCATCATCAGTTATTCAGTGTTTTAATTTAAATACTTTTAGGTATTTTTTACTTTTACTTTGACATGCTGGTACTTTACTGGAGTATTTCCAGGTTTGGAGAGGTTTTTTTATTTTTATTGTAATTGTTACTTAATCTACATTAATCTGACAGCCAGAGTCATTTGACAGATTGAGATTTAAATGCACCACATGAGAGAAGCTCATTAAATATTCATGTTGCCGGGTAGAAATCTTTACTTGATGAAAAGTGCATTTTTTGACTTTTTGTTTTCGACTTTAGCATGAGGTCCTTTATTTGATCTAAAAAAAAAAAACTCAAAACATTTTCATCGTTTTATTATCTTTAACTTTGGTGTAGTTTATTTTGAAAGCAGGACTTTTACTCGTAACGGAGCGTTTCTTTTCACTTCTGGCGTCGTTGGACTTTAAGGAGTTCCTCCACTTGTTTAAGTGCTTTAACTCTAGTCAGGGTTAATAAAAAAAAAAAAACGGTGGTTCATTGAAGTGACTTTGGGTTTTTCCCGACTTGTATGCCACATTAAAAAAGGGATATTCCTGTTTTCTCTTGTGCTCTGGGTTGTTTTCCTGATCACTGATCCCTGACTGTGGTATGTCCAGTGTCAGACCCCTGTCCCCCTCTCCCCCTCTCCCCTGCCAGGCGCCCGGTCTCACCTTTCACGGCCAGAGCTGACCTGAAGTGATTCCAGATGTGGAGATCTTTTTGACCCCCCTCCTGCCCCGCCTCCACCCTTTACCCTCTCACTCCTCCTCTTCCTCCTCCATCTCCAGCACCCCTCCCCTCTCTTCGCCCCCCCAGGCCCTGGGCAGCCACTCCATCAGGGCTGACAGCGTCCCCTCGGACAGCGTCTCTCTTCGCCTGAGCACATGACATACAAGGCAGCTCCCCCACCACCACCACTCCTCCTCCCCCCTCTGCCCTCACCCACCCACCCCCATCCTCAGCAGCACATCTGGAGCTCATTACAGAGGAGACAGTAAGAGCGAGGGAGGGGCGGGGAGTCTGCGTGCAGAGTGTGTGTGTGTGTGTGAGAGAGAGAGAGAGGGAAAAAGAGCATTTCTTAACCCTTTTCCCCTAAAACATCCACCTTTTTTTTCTCCTCTTTTATCCCTTTTTCTCCTCATTTTTTTTCTTGTTCTCCTTAACTTTGCTTTTCATCCCCTCCCTCGCTCTCTCTGCCTGCAGTGATCTTTGTCCCGCTGTCAGTGCCACATGATCACAAATTCTTTATTAATGAGTGGTTTTGGAAAAGAGCTCGGCACACACACACACACACACACACACACACAAAAAGAGGAGAAAATCTCGACGCAGCCTGAGTGAAATACTGCACAGCTGTTAACAGTGTGTGGTTTGGGTGAACAACCAAAAGAATGTCCCGAGATGTGGAGTTTCCACGCAAAGTCAAGTTGACTGAGAGGTTGCACTGTTTGTGTGATTAAGTCACTATTATTACACACTTTTCATAAACACAGATGCAGGCTCGAATACACCCTCTGTTGGACTGTAAAGGAAACATAATTAGCTTCAAACTGCCGTCTCAAGGTTATACGCTGATGACCATATGGACTGTACAGCCGTCGTCAAGGAACCGAGAAAATCTGGCTGCTTTTTTCCCTTCAAAAAAAAAAAGAAAAGAAAAGAAAGACGATGGTTGCTTTTCTTCTTATTAACGTACTATTTCTGAATGTATGCACATAGTTTCAAAGTCATTAAAACCCGGAGGAACATGTTAAACTCGGGTCTTATTTTTAAGCTTAGATTAACAAAACCAACACTGGCACCTTATTAGCATCTGATATCTGAGCGCTGTGGCCAGTTTAATGTGAACACCGTGACGTCGGTGGGTTTCTCTGATATGTTGTCAGGATGTCAGGATAGGATGTCTTGCACAGGAGATTCGTTGACAATAAGAAAAATATAGTAAATCTGCAGCCGTAATTCCTTTAAAGGGAAAAAAGTTCTGATCTAAATCTCTTTATTTGGTTATAAAACTGCAGCAAGAAGTGTGTCCAAAAAAACTATGATGCATGTTTACAACAAGCTCATTTATAAACGTCGCTGTCATTTTCTCTTCCAAATATGTCTGCTTAATCTGAGGCCTTGTTTACAGCATGTCTGACCTGAGCGCTCGCTACGTCTACGCTGTTATTACTAACAGAAACGACGGCCAAAACTACAACGAGAAGGTCAAAGTCCAAACTGCGAGAGCTCTGATTCATCGAATCAAAAAGTACAAAACCCCTAAATGTCACCGTGTGTATTTTCCCATGATGCATGTAACACAGTGACAAAGATAGTTTGTGTGTGTCGTCCTGGAAGTAACTTAATTACGGTTGTGACAAAAGCGTTTTTTGCGTCCTGGATGAATTAGCGTTTTAATTCTCCGTCTGCCGTGTTGAGGTCCAGCACAGCAACAACCAAAACAGCAATTATGGTGAGTGACATGATCATCCTCCATATAATCACCACCAGAGTTCATATTCCTTCATGGCACATCAACTATTTTAAGTATTTAGAGGAGTTTTTTTTTTTAGTCTCTTACAGGAAGTCCGACCTCTTGCAGCAGAACACGTGTATGACCTGGGAAATATGCAACAAGGCTCCCGAGTGCAGACGTTTTACTACATTATTCCTCCAACGGGTCTTATAACTCATTTGGGATTTACTCTCTCTTTACCTTTTAAACTGTCTCTTTCATGACCGACACAAAGCAATAAAACATTTTAAAAGACGTCTCTATCAGGCTGTCAGATTATAAGCGGAGCCTGTTGAGTGCCTACTATCATATGTACCTGTCAGCTGCTGATACACTGTCCAAAACCTTTTGACTCTTTCAGCTCACTTTGAAGACATGAAATAACTAACAACGCACTAACGGATCACATCTGTCCAGCCTCAAAGAGGTCGAGACAGGAAACAGTTTGTATCGGCGCTGATAATCAGATTTTTTTGTTTTCTCAGAGGGAGCCGTGAGATACTCTCACTTCAGGGTGGGGTGTTGGAGGTGGAGGTGGAGGTGGGGGTGGGGGTGGAGGCAGCCATCTGTGGTGTCCATACTGAGTGTCACCTTTACAGGGACTCCTCCTCAAAGTTATCAGAGGTCTTACGCCCTCTGCTGGACGCTGACTGTCTTCACAGCTGCAGGAGAAGCTGCTGATCACCAGACAGGAAATCTTATTGAGACATTTTTATCATACTGGAGCTTTTGATTATCTACCGTGGTCTTCCTCAGAGCTGGAAAATAATAATGTAAGGACTTGATTACAGATGGAGATTGACAGGAAAAGTCATATTAAAGCAAAAACTAAATGAAAACAGCCACATTTCTCCAAAGATACAGTTTAAAATGACAGTTTAAATCAGTGAAAGAAATCTTAAATGATCAAAATTAAACATGAAGAGTAAAAAAAATAAAAAAAATAAAACTGAGGAAGTACAAAGCACATTTCTGACACTGATTTAGTGTCCGCTCAGCTAATTTTGGAACTGGATCTCTTTCATGTGCTTCTTCTGTGATGAAATGATCCTCATGTATCATTTTCCTGCTCACACTGTCCGTGTCCCTCCGAGCTGCTGAGGAGGAAAACCCGCTCGCTCATCTGCACTGGAGCTTTCTGTAATGGGCTCCATACAGGCCAGTTGGAGATGATTATTTGGAGAAACATGACACTTGGCTCGGATCAAAAAAATCGGCTGAATGGGGGCACATGTTACAGGTCTGAACAAGGGCTGGAGAAGTGTGTGTGTGTGTGTGTGTGTGTGTGAAGGAGAGTATAAGAGAGGGATACAGTTTATGCATGTGCCTTTTGATCAGTGCCTAAACTTGAGGCTATGTGGAATGTTTCTTTTTCTCCTTTGAAGGCAGTTTGAGTTTTCTGTAATAGTTTTGGTTCAGCTGGAGCTTGTGTGTGTGTGTGTGTGTGTGTGTGTTCAGCTCAGTATAAATGGGGGTGAGCTCTGAAATGAATATCATTGTCACATCTCGTGCCAGAGCAAATTCTCCGTCCAAAACGAGCAATTTGGAGCCGACGCCTGCCGTGGAAAATCTGCCTTCAATTTTCCTCCACTGGTGGCTGTGTGTGTGTGTGTGTGTGCTCGCCCCTCCAACTCTTTTTCTCTCATTCACACACACACACACACTTAGCAAACCAAAGGCCGATAACTTGTAGATCTAGCTGGCCTGCAGCAAGTGGACCCCACAGTTTATTTTTTTCTCAATTATCCATTTAGTGTAAGTGGCAGGCGCGTGATGGGCGCCTCGCCGAGAGGAAACGTTTGTATTGTCCTCATTTAACAATTGCATATAAACTAATACCTGAGTCATTTGTGAGAAATAGATTTTTACTGCTTTCTCTATTTCTTAGTTTTTTTCTCGTTCAGACTGTTTTCTGCTTCGATTAGCTATCGGAGCGCTTTTCCACATGACACACAACTTCTGAATCTGTGCTCATAAATTCAGAGCAACGAGTCTTGGCTGCACCGAGCGTCTGTGTGCAGGCTTACGACTGAGGCCCAGGTTGGAATATAGTTAAAGAGCACATATGTCTGTGTGGACATGTTCAGTGTTGGAGACTCATGTGGTGGAATTAATGGGGATTTGTGATTAACATGCAGAGAGGAACTTGCTTATTACAGATTTCATTAGTTTATAGCCAAAAGTTTAGAAATACTGAGGTCATGAATCCCTCAGACATGGGATAAATATTTCTGTTTCTGTTTTTCTGTCATATTTCTGTCATATTTCATAAGATGAATCTGGCAGTGGATCGATGTTTTGGGCCAGCACCATTACTGTGGTGGCAGATGAGAAGTGAACATATTAGTACAGACAGTAAAAGCAGAGATGTTTCGGTTAATCAACGATCATCCCCTCTGACATATGAAGGTAATCTGTGTGAATATGGATCTTATTAAGTCTTTAAACACATGTGTAAATTAATAACGAGCTTCTGGCTGACCGCCTCAGTCTGGATGTGAAAGAGTTGCTCATTAAACTCAGCAGGAATTAATTATGAAAATGTTTTCTGTCATTTTAATCAGCGAAAAAAACAACAACATTATTTAAGATAATAAAAGAATCTGTAAACATTATGCTAATGTCAAGCTAACAGAGATTAGCGGGATGGCGGCGGTCTGTAGCGGCTCCTGATTGGTCAAAAAAAGTAAGAAAGTAAAATTGATTTTAATGTAGTTAAAGTTAGTAGATTATAACCTGGATATTAATGGCACATGATGAGTTTATTTTCAACATATACAGTAAATGCAAAAAAGTGCCCAGAACAGTGTAAACACGAAGGATCGACATGATCAATACTTAACTTTAATACTTTTTTACAAACATTAAATCAAAAAGGTTTTTTTTCTTCTTCTTCCTACATTCAGATGTTTGAGCTTCACTCTGCAGAATCATCTCCGTCTGGGATATTATGAATACCACATTTTCACCAACTAAATGATTCAATCGATAATCAATATGAACTGATTGTCCTAAAATACTTAATATGTGACGGTTTTTAATTATTAACTAAAATATCGTCAGCTGTTGTTACTGACTTACTGTCTTTACTTCCAAAGTGGATCCTCCATGTGATCCAGCCTCTGTTCACGCTCAGCTGCACAAGCACAGATGACTTCAGTACACACACACACACACACACACACACACACACACACGCACACACACGCACACGCAGCACTCTGAAACTAAACCGAGCCTCAAGTTCAGCCAAGCAGCCATAAAAATCTCTGACGCAGCACTTTCCAAATGTTGTCTGTTCTGATCTGATGTAATTATAAGGCTGAGTTTCCATGACAGACACCGAGCTGGCAGAGCAGACAGCTGAATGTGATGTGAAACAACGCCACGGTGATACATCATGACCGGTGACTTACCGTTAATCATCCCAGTCTTTTTTACTTTGGACCAGTTGCTCCTCATCAGCTCTGCAGCTTTCTATCAGTTTTACTATTCAGGGTTTACTTCTGATTCATCATCAGCCTGAATGATGAGAGGGCTTCATGAACTCTTACTGACACCGCTGAGGATCGGCTCGTCTTCATCTTCATCTTCATTCTCCTCTCTCCTCTTGTTATATGTGTGTTGGTGTGCTATTGTTCTGTGGAGCATCTTTTTCTCTTAAGCGATGCAGAGATATTAAGTCTATGGAGACACCAGGAATGATGGGAGTGGATGTGAAGCAGTAATGTAGCAGTAGATGTAAGCTGCATCTTCCAGCAGCTAATGCATGCAAAAAAATTAAAAAAAACATATAAGAAAAAAACTTACAGAAACACGCTAACAAAGAGTGAATATTAGACTAACAATCACCAGCTGGACAGAAACACGACTCCTAATGAGCGTCAGCATCTCATCTTAACAGCTGATGATATGTCAGAGTTGTGTTCACTACAAGTTCATTGCAGGTTTATGCAGCTTTAAAACAAACAACAACAACTCATTACACATTAATAACCTCAACTATTATATATTATATATTATATATATATATCAATCAAATCAGTCTAAAAGGACGTGCATGAACATGTAACTCACTCTAAAATCATACATGTGTCTTTAAAACAGGGTGTAACATGTTAATGGTGAGCTCTGGTTCTTTATGCTAAGCTAAGCTAGGCTAACTGTGTCCATATTTGTGTGCATCAATAAACATGTATGGTCATCTTATACACACTAGTATTTTAGTAATGAATGTAAATGTCACACACACCTGCAGGGAGAGGAAGGAGGGACACACACACACACACACACACACACACACACACACACACACACAGAATATCAAAGGGGTGTAGTTCAGCATTTAGCCACCAGGTGACATAAAAGCAAAGGTTGGCTCAGGTTCATTCAGAGACCTGCTGTGTGTGAAAAGCATCTTTAAAATGAGAGAAAAAAGAAAGAAAGAAAGAAACAGATGAAAAAAAGAAGAAGAAGAAGAAATGACCTGAATCAAAGCAGAAAAATATGAAAAACAGCAAAAGAGAAAGATGATGTTATTATGATCATTGTGATTTCATTTACTGTCGTTTTATTTTAATTTAGACAAAATTAAATCAGACGTTTAAACACATTTTCTGTCCACGTGTGACGTAGATGGGGTGGGGGGGGGGGGGGGGGGGGGGGGGTCCCATATGTTTACATTAACATCCTGTCACCTGGAGGCAGACCACTCATGACCCTGTTCTAACACGTTTGTCACGTGTGTGTATGTGTGTGTGTATGTGTGTGTGTGTGTGTGTGTGTGGTGGGGGGGTATCCAGTCTACCGTTTATTGGGTCACGGAGGGGGGGGGGGGGGGGGGGGGGGGGGTTGGGGGGGTTGATGGTGGGTTCCTCTCTGCTACCGACCAATGAGCTGAAACGGGAGCATCGTCGGCGTCGCCTGAGCAGCAGCAGCAGCATCATCAGCATCATCAGCATCTCTGACTCCAGATCCAGCTGATTATAACCCGGGAAGCTGCCGGACCGAACCGGACTGGATGATTAATTAAAGGACGATTCCGTGATTAGACGAAGATGGAGAGAAGACCGCTGCTGTCACCGCGACGCACGACACACGTCAGGACCTGAGAGGTAAACACACACACACACACATGACATTACATCAGACACACGTACACGAGCGACGAAGCGGGAAAACTTTACACAAAACGGCGCATTTGTGTTGTTGCTTTGTGTCTGTGTCTCTGACGTTAAACCCTCCCAGCAGCCTCAGCGTTGTTGAAGCTGTCTGACGGGTCTGCAGGTGGTGTCACAGTCTCACCAGTTCCTGTTCAGTATTGATTTATTGATTGTTGGGCTGTGTGACACCCAGCAGGCCCTCTGTGTGTGTGTGTGTGTGTGTGTGTGTATTGATCCTGTCATAGTGTGGATTTGGTGTCATCAGTTCAGTAATCAGTGTGTCCGTTTGTTCCTCTTAATCTATTTATGTGCATGTAAATTGTTTCTTGGTGCATTCAGGTGATCACCGATCACTCGTTAACAGTCACACATACAGTCATACAGGGACAGTCGTGGTCATGATCTTCGATCCGTGGTGAACTTTGACCCGACGTGTCACACCGTGACCTCGACTCAGCACTAACCAGACGGGAAACACACAACCTGACTTCACGCTGGCAGTAACACAACTGTTTTATGACCACGATGCATTCAAGATACCTGAAGAAGATACAAAACTTTTAACATCACAACTAATATTTCAATATCTCAGAGGCAGAATTAGCTGAGCGACTGTGTTTTACTGCAGTTTCTTCTACATTTTAGACCCCAATATAAATATAAATATAAATATAAATATAAATATATGATGGATGGAAATGACTGATTCCGTATTGTTACTTGGACCAAAACACAACACTCAGTTATTGATTATTTTGTAAAAGTGGCGTTAAGTAAAGTCAGCTTGGTATGACGCTTATATAATAAATAATAAATGCATTTGATTTGTGCCTATAGATGCAGGACAGTCACTTTGTGTGTTTTAATGTAGATTTTATTTTTTACAGTTAAATCTTCATGTTTCTGAGTTAATTAGACAACTACAGCGTACACTAAAGGTTCAGACTCCCTGGATGTAATCAGAGCGTCAGAGACGAGGTCTGTGCCTCATTTACTACAGATGTTGATGAGGAGATGCCTCTCAATCACATGTTGGATGCTGAAAAACAAAGTTTCCCCAGGCGAGATTATATAACAAAAAAAAAAAAAAAAAAAAAAGCATTTTTATCAGCCTGAACCGAAAAGTGGAGCCGCGTCACATGCGTGTCAGATGTCGTAAATATGTTGTAAATGAGTTTCTGATGTTGGTTCTGTGCAGTTACTCAGATCTTCTTCCATCGCCAGGATTAAAAGTTGAAATATAAAACGGACATCCATGCAGACACACAGCAGCTCCCACCAACATTAGACGTCTCATCTTATGGTTATCCGTTGGTATTAACCGGTCACAGAGCAGCCGGGTTGGTAATCATCAGAATCATCTCAAGATTTCAGTCGTGTTGTTGGTGCCAACATGTGAACTCATGGCTGATTTTACTGGAGAGAGAACAGAGTCTAGAGTAACATTATAAAGTGTTGAAGGATCAGAACTGAGAGACTTGTGGCAAATTTAAGAGCAAATTTAAGATTAATTTGTCATTTTCACAACTGAACCTCGTGAAGTATGAACAGAAACAACCATATATGATCATGTTCTTGATGATGCACTTTAAATATATATAATATATCCTTTTGATTTGTTGTTTTATATCATAGTAAACTCTTTGGATTTTAATCTATTGGTCAAGAAAAGTTGATTTATTTAAATTTGGGAGCCACTAGTTGATGAAGCATCAGCGCAGTTATTATTTGTAGTTTGTGTTTATTTTTCCTGAATTACATAATGACGTTTTGACCTCATCTATAGTTATTAATCTTAATTGTGGGTGTCATTGCTTTTAGAGCAGGTCTGAGGTCAGAGCGTTCGGATGGTATTTGTCTGTTGTGTTGACGGATGCGAGGGAGGAAGGAGTCAGGGATAGGTGGAGGAAAGACGTGATCAGGATAATTAGAGGGTGTAGTCGAGCTCTGTCAGCGACCTCACTCCACGTCTGTCCCCTCGCTGTTTTTCTTCTTCTCTTACTGTAACTCCGTCCCTCCTCCGTCAGGATAGGACGACTGAAATAACAATCTGTCTCGTGAGTTTTCTAACATCACTCATCTCGGGGTTTAACTCGGCGATGAAATGAATGTGTCAGAAATTCACGCCCATTTTCACTGATGTCAGTCCTGAACTAACTGATCTGGTGTCAGTGTGTTTCTCTCTGGACCACAGTGTGAAATACTTGCACGCTTGCACAACTACGTCTCACATCAAGTGATGCTATATATTCTATATATAGCAGCAGGTAGTCTATTATATATAAAACGACCCGAGAAAACAGCTTTACCTGGTGGAAGAATCATGGTGTAAGGTGCATCTAAACTATGTATGAAAGCAGGGCTTCGTCTAACAGGGAGCATTTTTACACATGTTTAACATCTGATATCATAAATATCAGAACTCCATCATATGTTCCCTTTAATCATCTCCCCTCATCTTCTAAAGACCTTTGCGACCACCAGATTGAGAAGCTTTGTCTTTATACTTGAATCCCAGCATACGTACAGTAAAAGTGAAAACATAACGATAAACATCCAACACTCGAAAGGACGGAGCAGTAATTCATAAACGGAGTGAAGGTTTGTGGTTTTCTCTGATTGCTCGCGCGCGGGGAAGCATCTCTCTGGCTCCTCTCTGCTTCAGGCTGCAGCTCCTGAATGCACCAGCTGCATTTGAGGAATGTGAGGCAGGTATGTGAGCTTACCTCTGCAACACGAAGAAGAGATTCCTTGAATTTTCACCCTTTAGTTTCACGTTTTTAAGACATCTGTTTGTCCTCAATCTGAAATGTATTTTGCAAAAACTTCATCCCGACATGCTGCAGCTGTTTGTGTTCAGAAACATGTTGCTTCTTGTCATTTTGGGGAGTTTTTATACTATTTGTGCACCTTCCAGGTATCATTTCAGTATGCAGGGACTCGTCCTGGTGGTGGATGGATGGAGGTTATCGCAGCAGAGTTTCACAGTGATCTGAATTTAAACAGTGACTATGTGGCAAATACAAAATACATCTAAAAACTGCTGCAAGTTTTAAAGTTATATTATCTCAGAAACAGCTGCTGTAAAACCTTTCTGCAACAGTGTTGAAGCAACTGTAAACACAAAACCATCAGCGAGGTCGTTAAAGTTCACTCCAAAAACTCTCACACACACACACACACACACACGCACACACACACCCTCCTGTTTGGAGAAGCACTGAGGAGGAATTTCCGTGGACTTCTGCTACTGACCGACTGGACTGACTGTTTGTCTTTGATGCTGAGCTCCCTCCACCAGCCTGAATGTGCTGCCTGTCTGTTTGAATCGAGCCAGTCGAGCAGCACTGTGACCCTTTTATTTAAAATGTTTGTTTTATTTTTTTCTAAGCGAGTGATAACACACTCATTTTTTTCATGAGAAATATTTGATCCGTGTGTGTGTGTGTGTGTGTGTGTGTGTGTGTGTGACCTGCAGGCAGAAATGTAGAGCAACTCGATGTGTGATATGTGCTTTTAGACTCGTACCTTGTTTTACCTGCTGGAAGCCTGCCCCAACATGTCACACACACCTGCAGGGAGAGGAAGGAGGGGGGGGGTGTAGAGACACACACACACACACACACACGCCTTTAAAGAATCCTTTAGGCATTAGTCAATTGACAATTTCGTCACTATTACAAGCAATGGCAGGAAGACAGTGGTGTGGTTTGTACACATGCTGACACACACACACACACACACACACACACACACACCTAGTGAAGCGTCTGTTTGGAGCATGCTGAAACAGATCACTCTTTCATGCTGAACCAGGCAGTCTCTGTGCACCTTTGCTCCCCAGTGGTGTTTACCTCCTCTCTCTCTGCCACGTCGAATGGCTGCCTGGGTGCTTGGCTCGCTCCTCGGGGAGCCTGACTGTGGTCACTCTGCTCTGGGTCTGAGGAGTTAGAAACAACCGGCTCAAAGCTTCCTACCGACTTAAAACTTGGCTTTTTTTTTTTTGGCTGGATCTTGAACTATTCACTGGAGCTTCACTGGCGGTTTGTGAGATAAAGGGATGAGTTCAGGTCTGTGGAGGCAGTCATACTGAAGACTTCTGCTCACCTGACAGCTGCTGGAGCTACTGGAAACTAAACAGTTTTTATCATTCATGCAGCTGAAGAATGAGTGGATTTCTCTATAGGGGAAGGTAAGGCGTTTCTGTATTGTGGTTTGTGTGCATGTGTGGGAGTGTGTATCATGAATGTAACGTGAAAAGAAAAGCCTCGTCTCTGCAGCGAATGCAGATAAATAAACCCAAAAAGAAGTCTGCTTTTAACTCACATTGAAAGACAGGACCTTTGTGCCGGTGTTACATAAGCACCCATGAGGACTCGACTCCTGCATAGGAGGCAGCTATTGGCTGAGCTAATTTCAGTCTGAATCATCTGTGGAGGTCTCTCTGTCATTTTCAACCTCTCCTAGTCTGCCAGACAAAACAGAGGGTCCATTATCATGTAATCCTGTTGTCAAAGCTGCAGAACTATATTTAAGATTTAAGTTTCCGAAGAATATCGTGCAGAGAAATGTGTTTAAATACATGAAATATGCAGTTCAGTAATAAAAAAAACAACACAGTATTTTGGACTTACTTCAATATTGAAGGTCGGATCCAGTATCTATTCTCACTTATTCAATCCAAATCCTTCTGAGTCCCTAATCTGATTACGTTCAGATTTCAACATACATTATGTAAGCAGCAATAAAAGTTTAAAAGACGATGTGATGAATAACTTTAACATGATATAAATACACATCTGTAATCAGACAGGAACCCAGCAGTTTAAATAGAAGCCTAATTAATGTTTAAAGTGTCTTATTTAACTGTTTCTTAATAAAGATAAATAAGACAGATAAAGACAGATAAGATTATGTATCGTGGAGCCAAAATGCAGGAACCTAGTTGGCTGTTATGAGAGTTGAAGTCGCCTTTATTTATTGTACTGAATTGGCGGCACGAGGCTGTTTGTGAAAGAGAGAGCAACTTTCTGATTGGCTGTGCAACCTGGCCAATCAGCAACGTCTTCCACTTCCACAAGTTAAAGTACAATCGTCTTCTCGTAGGTGTTAATTGCATCAGTGGAAGTAATATAAGTGAGGAGTAAGGAGGTGTTGGTCTGATGAGTGCCGACACATGAGAGCACAAATGTTGTTCACAGACGACGACGACGACGACGACGACTCGGCCTGTTGATCAGTCTTCTGGTGGTCTGCGGCCCACACAGCTGTTTAGTGCACTTTACTGGTGTCTACTCAGCTTCTATTGTCACACAGGACACATTTACTCTCCTCCATCTGTCATCTGTGTCATAGAGGTCACACACACACACACACACACACACACACACACACACTCACACACACACACACACACACACACCGGGGTGTCTGGGTGTTGTAAAACAAGCGAATACACTGAAAGCCTTTGATTCCTGTGTTATTCAGAGCGGCTGAGTTGAGCTCGTTTACACCCTGATGTGAAGCTCCTCTCGTCACTTTAGTTAATAAAAGACGCCTTTACAGCTCATATCTTAATCTCCCTCATTGATTATTCATGAAAGGCTCAGAGGACGTGCTAATGGGGAGGAAATCCATCCCCTGATCCTCTGATCCTAATAAAATCCTGCTTATTGACTGGTGTTTAGGTGGTGCTTCAGTAGACATAACAGACGTGGTGTTTCTTATTGAGGTAAATGAACAGCTCTGGGAGCTCTGAGGGTTTCCAGTTGGTGGAAGGATTTCATGGATTCTTCCAGTCTCCAGCTTTGTTTACTGTTTCTCTGCTGATGAGTGATGGCTGTGTGACTTGAAGCATGTGCTGACTCAGTTTCCACCAGTGTGTGAGTGTGCCTGCTGTCTCTGACATGTCAGTGGGAAGCTCAACCCCACCTTCAGCTCTGCTCGCCATGAACTATTTTTGACTCTTTTTTTTTTTTGGCTTTTGAGAATTTACCACATTTTCTGCGACACATGACGCAGCAGCAGGTAGGAGCAGCTGATAGGTGGATGTGCTACCAACACACCTGGGATACGTGGTTGAAATGACGGGATAAGGGTCAGTGTGTGTGGCCGCTGGTGACGACACACGGGACTCTGTTGAGTCTGGAGGAATCTGGCTGATAGCTGTCTCTTGTTTCAGGCACTGTAGTGCAGAGACACGGGCCGGGCCGAAGACACCTATGATGGGTAAGTCTTCAAATATAAATACCGTATAATCAATACTTGCATCTATTTTACTGGCATGTTTTTTTATGTTTCTGCAGTATAAATATCTCAACATGGTCTGCCTGTTTCTGTGTCGACTAATTAGCTACAGTCTGTTGCAACTGTGACTCTATGAATGAGTCTGTGTTAAGGAGAGTGTTGCTAACAGCCACCACCTCTTTTATAGTGTGTGTGTGTGTGTGTGTGTTTGTGTGTGTGTGTGTGTGTGTGTTTGTACTGCAGTCTTTATGAGATCCAATTTGAGAGTTTTAAATTTTTAAGAGTGAAAATGAAAATGAGATTTTAGCCCGTTTTCACATCTTGGGTGTTAAATAATAACGTCCTGGCACGTTTCCTTGGAGGAAGTTTGTAATGTGGTGCTAATATTAGGACAAATATTGAATAATCTGAAGCAGATATTTGGAATTTATAGATTTATTTTACATAATCAATACTAAAGTTCATAAGTTTATTTCAACAAAATTATTAAAATTAAAAGAAAGAGTTACACTCCTATGATTCCTAAGTACAGGTGTGTTTTTTAATGAGTTGATACACACTTATTTGCTTTCTTTCAGTCTGTAAGTTAATCAGGATGTGATTAGCCTAGCTTAGCATAAAGACTGGAAACAGGGGGAAACAGCTAGCCTGTCTTTGTCTAAAGCTGACTTACTAACACACTGTTGTCTGTTGTGTTGTAAACAATACATAACTGTAACACAACTGTACATAAATAGAAATCTAAAACCCGGGGGGAGAACTACTTTTTGAACAGTGTATCCATCCGCCCCGTACTTCGGTGAAACACTGCCAGCATATTGACACCAACTTCACTGTGATGAACCGACTACTGTTCAACAATACAACCTGTAACTCTTCCTAAAACCACAAACTATAGACTGTAGAGCTGCTGGTAGGTGTATCTTTAAACTTGGGACAAGGCCATGCTAGCTGTTCCCCTCCACTTCCAGTCTTTATGCTAAGCTAAGCTAACGCCATCCTGAATCTAGTTCTATACACAGACATGAAACTGGATCTCACAATCGTAAAAAAAAGCAAAGCATGATTCCCAAACGGTTGAACCGTCTACGTATTTAGTCTTTTACTTAAAGGACGGGTTCACCGTTTTACAAGTCTGTCTTAAAACAACAGTCAGCTGCCCAAATAAACACCGCAACAGGTTTTTCTTGTGGTAATCATTGCTTGAGTCAACGTATTTGGATGCTGAAGCTTCATATTAACTTCAGATAAAATTTGACCTACATTTTTCCCATCCCCCATCACTTCCATTGTAAATGCATTGAGGAAGGATCTTCTAATGTAAAAACAGGAGGGATAATTACAGCAAGATAAACCTGTTTCAGTGTTTATTTGGTCACCTGAGTGTTGTTTTTTAGTGTTTTTTCCACGGTTGTACCAGTGCATCATTCATATGAGCGTTGTGTATGTAATATTGTATACTGCAGGCGCTGCAGCTTCCTGGGCCCCGATCCAGAATATCTTCTACCTTCACGTCACAGAGCAGCTTTTTAATAACAGTTAATGTGCTGCAATTTTAAAGAACCGTCAGAAATCTGTTCTCTGCCAAATCAGACTTGATTATGTCCCTCGGGACCCGGCCTTTCACTGCATCCCGCCCCGTCTCTACCGTGAACCGATTGGCTCCGCAGTTAAAGGAATAAAAATGTGAACCATTGTACAAAATCCCTCCTGTGTGGAGTTTTCTGGGAACGCTTGTTGGCTCTTTAGAGAGGATAACTTTGGTACTTGTGGTACTGTTTCAGCTGGATGGGAATACACCATGTCGGCTCTGTGTGTGTGTGTGTGTGTGTGTGTATGTGGTCATGGCTCATATACATCCAGGTTTAATAGCGTTATAATGAGGCCAGGGGTTGATCAGGACGTCTCAGAGATGCTGCTCAGAGAGCCCAGAGGTGAGGTGTGTTTAGATTTCAGCACCGTACTGTTAAACCGATGAATCTCAGTAACAGTGGAACATTTTTACTGAAGGTTGTCGGGAGGATTTATGAGGATTTTTTAAGCAGCAGTGTAAAGTAGTTTACAGATGAAATGCATTTCTAATCATGAAAGCACATTTGTTTGTTCATCTCAAAACTACACTAGTTATAAACACAACATGTCACAGTCTGTTGAACTCCTCGTATCAGGCCACCGTGAGGTCAAAGGTCAGGTTCAAAAACAGTAACACCACCCTTTAAACTGTATTTGTACTCAGTGTAATGTCCACATTTCTCTGCTTACTCTGGGGAGGAGTTCCTGCAACTATATTTTGCTACCAGTTAAACAACAGTAATCTGCATCTGTATCCTAGGACATAATTTTCACTGTGGGATAAGAGGACATGTCAACGCCACATTGTCATAATGCTGTTTTTGTCACCGTCAGTCCTGCTGTAGTAAGCAGTAAGGGACTTTTCCAGTGAAGATGTAAGATCCAAGTGTTTCTTACAAAGAAGTGAAATTTGATTTATTTACTCCTGAACACAAAGCTTCACTCTTTATTGGCCACGAGAACTGAAAAAGGAGGAAATTGAAGGGTAGCGTTTGGTGGCAGGAAGCCGTTAAAGAAATGAACGGTCACAATGGAAACACACTGGAGCAGAGCGGCTGTTTCATACGTTCATCTAAAAAAGTAAAATCCAAAACCTTCTGATGTTGTTGTTGTTGTTTCTCTTCACCTACCAAGCAGCATAGAAACATGATATAGTCGCCTTTTTAATGACCTATATCTGAAATGTTGTAATCAATAAAAGCACATTAGAAACACACACACACACACACAGGAAAGCCTCCTGATGTTCCTGCTCCTGCAGTAGAAAATCAGTTTTCCTGCTTATTACGGTAAAAACTCTGTTTATCTTTTTCTATCTGCAGATTTCTCGTGTGATGAGACAGACAAAGGCCCGCCGGTACAGATGCACAGCCTCAGAGAGTTTGAACAGGTAAGAACCTGCATAGATACCAGCTGTCTGTGTGATGAAGTTAAGATCTGGCTAAATAATGCAGCGACACAAACTGATGAAACACATCATTTAAAGTCTGTGTGGAAACGTTAGCTCTCTGCCGGAGGCGTCCAGGCTTGTCTCTCTGGTAATGACTGTGTACGTATGTCTGGGAAGATGATGTGGCAACTGAAACTGAGTCACTGTTTCTCTCCTTATGTACACACTAACATGAATAATAAGGATGTGGAAATTCAAGTGTCTTTGCTCCTTATCCTGATCTAGTATCGGTGCAAACTGATCCACAGACATGTGTGATATCTGTGGATCTGTTGTGGCTTCATCAACTTTCAGATGAGTTTTCAACCTGTGCAGGAGCAACGTTGGAGGCGTAATACGGAGAAAATGTCACCGAGATAGAACCGGAGGAACTTTTTGTTTTATATAAATAGAAATTGTTATATAATATGGTCAAATCTTTCCATGTTTCTGTCTCTACGGCTTGTGTAGGTTTTTAATGATCAAGGCTTGTCACATCTAAAGTGGGAGATGTATGAATAAATAAGAGGAATCCACATATGCAGACATATTTCTGGAAGCTGGAGCATCAAGTATTCTCTATAGTTCACAGTGTGTCTGGCTGCTTTTGAACCGAAGAGATGAGCGGTGCAGTTTTCCTCCGGTTCTGGTTCTGTGCCACAGTAATGGATTCTGGGAGCTCTGCCAGGTGCATTATGGGTCTGATATTACTCTGGAGGTGCTTGATGCAATTAATCTGTTGAGCTTTTAGTGGAGGACAGAACTACAGAGGAGGAGGTTATATCAGGTACCACTCTGACTTTTAAACAGGTGATGATTTATCTGGAGAAAATATCAAAGGCTTTAAATCTTTAAATCGTAGTGGATGAAGAAAAGTACCAATACAAAGTAAAAATACTCCATTACAAGTAAAAGTACTGCATGGAAAACCCCACATAAGTAAAAGTAGTACTTTTAAGTAAGTTTAGTTTATGTTTTTCTCATTTGTTGTAGTTAAAGTACTGCAGTAACAGTACATAAGTATAGTGATCTTGATGTAGTTAAAGTACTGCAGTAACAGTACATAAGTATAGTGATCTTGATGTAGTTAAAGTACTGCAGTAACAGTACATAAGTACTGTGATCTTGATGTAGTTAAAGTACTGCAGTAACAGTACATAAGTATTGTGATCTTGATGTAGTTAAAGTACTGCAGTAACAGTACATAAGTACTGTGATTTTGATGTAGTTAAAGTACTGCAGTAACAGTACATAAGTATAGTGATCTTGATGTAGTTAAAGTACTGCAGTAACAGTACATAAGTATAGTGATCTTGATGTAGTTAAAGTACTGCAGTAACAGTACATAAGTATAGTGATCTTGATGTAGTTAAAGTACTGCAGTAACAGTACATAAGTACTGTGATCTTGATGTAGTTAAAGTACTGCAGTAACAGTACATAAGTATTGTGATCTTGATGTAGTTAAAGTACTGCAGTAACAGTACATAAGTATAGTGATCTTGATGTAGTTAAAGTACTGCAGTAACAGTACATAAGTACTGTGATCTTGATGTAGTTAAAGTACTGCAGTAACAGTACATAAGTATTGTGATCTTGATGTAGTTAAAGTACTGCAGTAACAGTACATAAGTACTGTGATTTTGATGTAGTTAAAGTACTGCAGTAACAGTACATAAGTATAGTGATCTTGATGTAGTTAAAGTACTGCAGTAACAGTACATAAGTATAGTGATCTTGATGTAGTTAAAGTACTGCAGTAACAGTACATAAGTATAGTGATCTTGATGTAGTTAAAGTACTGCAGTAACAGTACATAAGTACTGTGATCTTGATGTAGTTAAAGTACTGCAGTAACAGTACATAAGTATTGTGATCTTGATGTAGTTAAAGTACTGCAGTAACAGTACATAAGTACTGTGATTTTGATGTAGTTAAAGTACTGCAGTAACAGTACATAAGTATAGTGATCTTGATGTAGTTAAAGTACTGCAGTAACAGTACATAAGTATAGTGATCTTGATGTAGTTAAAGTACTGCAGTAACAGTACATAAGTACTGTGATCTTGATGTAGTTAAAGTACTGCAGTAACAGTACATAAGTATTGTGATCTTGATGTAGTTAAAGTACTGCAGTAACAGTACATAAGTACTGTGATTTTGATGTAGTTAAAGTACTGCAGTAACAGTACATAAGTATAGTGATCTTGATGTAGTTAAAGTACTGCAGTAACAGTACATAAGTATAGTGATCTTGATGTAGTTAAAGTACTGCAGTAACAGTACATAAGTACTGTGATCTTGATGTAGTTAAAGTACTGCAGTAACAGTACATAAGTATTGTGATCTTGATGTAGTTAAAGTACTGCAGTAACAGTACATAAGTATTGTGATCTTGATGTAGGTAAAGTACTGCAGTAACAGTACATAAGTATAGTGATCCTGATGTAGTTAAAGTACTGCAATAACAGTACATAAGTATAGTGATCTTCATGTAGTTAAAGTACTGCAGTAACAGTACATAAGTATTGTGATCTTGATGTAGTTAAAGTACTGCAATAACAGTACATAAGTATAGTGATGTTGATGTAGTTAAAGTACTGCAGTAACAGTACATAAGTACTGTGATCTTGATGTAGTTAAAGTACTGCAGTATCAGTACATAAGTACTGTGATCTTGATGTAGTTAAAGTACTGCAGTATCAGTACATAAGTATTGTGATCTTGATGTAGTTAAAGTACTGCAGTAACAGTACATAAGTACTGTGATCTTGATGTAGTTAAAGTACTGCAGTAACAGTACATAAGTATTGTGATCTTGATGTAGTTAAAGTACTGCAGTAACAGTACATAAGTATTGTGATCTTGATGTAGTTAAAGTACTGCAGTAACAGTACATAAGTACTGTGATCTTGATGTAGTTAAAGTACTGCAGTAACAGTACATAAGTATAGTGATCTTGATGTAGTTAAAGTACTGCAGTAACAGTACATAAGTATTGTGATCTTGATGTAGTTAAAGTACTGCAGTAACAGTACATAAGTATTGTGATCTTGATGTAGTTAAAGTACTGCAGTAACAGTACATAAGTATTGTGATCTTGATGTAGTTAAAGTACTGCAGTAACAGTACATAAGTATTGTGATCTTGATGTAGTTATGATGTAGTTTTCTCCTACGTATAGAAACCTGTCGTATTCATAATACGCTACTATAACTATGCTGATGTTGATCATTTTGACGCATATGCAGTTTAATAATTAGGTAATAATAGATAAAGTCTGCAACCTTTATTAATGCAGGTTTTAGTTTTGCAAGATGTTCCATTTATTTATTAAAATATTCTGGATAGCAGCTTTGAGTGGGTTAAACTGTATGTTGAACTGGTGCAGAAGCTTTAATAACCACAATGAAGACATATTTCCTCTGAAACTCCGAGCAGAGCAGGAGGCTGAACTCTTGGCTGCTCGGTTGGAGGCTATATTACAGCGTGCAGGCAGCTTTCCTTTGAAGTTTCCCTCCGACGATCCCGCTGAGGGATGAAGGGATGAGTCATACTATATGCAGACATACAGCACAGACTGGGAGACAACCTAAACACTGGCTTTGCATGGAGGGATGAGGGGAAAATTCATCAAATTGCTGATGTTGTGTGTTTGAATTACTGTCGATGTGTTGCAGACCTGCAGAAATCCTTTAAATAACCAGAGCCGTGTTTTTCCATGTTTTAGGCCAGTTACTAGAAATCATACTTTAAATTGTCACTGTTCATTTCCTAAAGAATCCTGTAGGTTTTCTTGGTATTTGAAAACTAACTTATAGCGGCTTTAAAGCTGCTTTATTTGTATTTTTTTGAGTCCTGGTTGCCTCGTACTGCCGTTTACTGTCCTGCCATCACAGCTACAGATTTATTTAAAAATTCACTGAAAGACGTTTCTTTTGTTTCTAAAAACTTGCACATTTTAAACCAAATTTAGAGAACAAAATGTAAAAATTGCTCCAATATTTTAGGATATATGAGGTCTGCTAGCTGGTTAGCTCCCATTAGCATTTACAGTCATCCAAACAGTATATATACAGTAATATACTGTATATATAGAATATATATTTTGTTGTTTTTTTGTAAATATTAAGGTTTTCAGTTGTTTTTATATATTTATATTACATTTATAAGTTCTGGTTTAGTATCCAGAGCTTATTGTGTATTTGTGTCTCAGGCTACAGACACCACTGTTCTTTATAAATTGACAATATATAATAATAATAATAATATATATATGGATGATTAAACGTTTGTCTCAATCTGGATATAAACCTCATCCAGCGTTTTGTTTTCCTGCGTGAATGTGCAGCACGAATGATGTGTCCAGATGTGTCCTCTGGTGATTCTGTGTTTTCGACAACAATAATAAAAGAAATCGTCACGGTGATGAATTCTCTGTCATCATATCGATACAGGAGATTCAGAAACTGAAAAACATGGCAAGAAAAAAACAACATTAAAGTCTGTCCAACAGTACGAGAGACTTTCAGGATGCGATTTGTCTGATTTCCATTTACGCTTCAGACTTTCAAACTATAACAAACTGATTTTTCATATATAGAGACATAAGAGTCAAAGGCTGTTGTCTGAAAAATCACCACTTTGTGCCGGAGCGGATTAAAGTCTGTTGACTTTCTGTGCCGTTGTATTTTACATTAAGTTTTTCTGACAGTGGCAGCGTATGTTGGTCACATCTTAATGGAGCAGTCTGGATTATTGAATCCAGGTTATGGCTCAGTGTGTGTTTCTGTGTGTGTGTGTGTGTGTGTGTACAGTTTGTCCTCTGTCTACATTTGCGTCAGTTTAAAGAATCAATCCTCCCGTCGGCTCGCTAGAAGAAACACGAACCTGCCAGAGCAGCGTTTGTAATTGTCAAACATCCGCACTGTGCAGTCCTGAGGTTTAAAAAAAAAAAAAAAAAAAAATCGTCCAATCAAAATGCCCCTTTCTCAAATGGCCTTTATTAGTCCACAGGAGAAATTGAAAGCACATGGCTGCCTATAAATGTGAATTCAAACCGACCACAGAGACACTTAGATTGATAGAAGAAGGGGGAGGACTGCGTATAATTTTAGCCATTAAAACCTCAGGACAAATTAGGGTTGTTAATCTGTTATTTTGCCCTCAGTCTCAGTGTTCACTTCTAAAAAAGCCACATACGCTGTGAAAGGTCCGTCAGAGTTGGATTACCATTACCAGAGTGGCAGTAATGGACCGTATGCAGCGACGTATGGAGACCAAAACACAGAAAGAAAACCCCGATGCTGCAGCCGACAGCAGGCCTGAAGTGACGGCACGTTTCTTTTAATCCCCTTTTATCTCCAGAGTCTCTCGTCTCCTCCGCCTTCCTCGTTTTTGTTGTGGCATTTGAAAATAGGTCAGAATACTGTGTGGGTGTGTGTGTGTGTGTGTGTGTGTTCAACCCTCAAGCCGTCGCCTCTGATTCATCGCTTTATGTAGCTGCTGTCTCCAAATGAAAGGTAAAAACAGCACCGAGGTGTCCGACCACCGTAGAGATGATACCGAAAATATTCACCGAAAATATCGTCTGCACGATGTTATAATCAACCTGGGAAAACACCTGTATTAACATCGCTTGCTGTTATTTATTGTCAGGTGTGGTAGCCTGTCGTTTGCTAAGGAGGTGTTAGCATTATTCGCTAGTGAAATGCTAGTTAGTGGCTAATTGGAGCTGAAGTCATGACATCATATCCTGGCGTTTTTTACTTCCATAATCTGAGACGACTCGGCTGAAAACCGCAACGATTACTTACATTAAATCTAATAGGGCATCATTTAGACCTTTAAAAAACAGAATAAATCTCCTTTTAGGAAACAAAGGAGTCCCAGTAAACTCAGACGAAATATATATATCTAAAGAAAAAAAAATCAGCAAAAAATAAATTATGTTTCTATCAGAGTTTTTCTGGTCACCAGCATTGATGTAGTCAAGAGTAATCACCCAATAAAAGCGATGTTTGCAACGTCTGACTGAACCCTACACTATGTTATACTTAAAAGTTATGTCCCTGAAAATAATATTTAATTAGGTTTTTAAAAGTTGAAAAATAAATCCATATGTGAAGTCATCAAACAAGTCTGTCATTTGGCTCAATAAGTGGGAATGCTCCTTTATAAAGAATAACCTCTAACAGCAAAGGAAATAAAGGCAAGCTGTTCTCTTTATTCCAGGAAACGCCATCCGTACCCGCATTGATAAGTGAAGTATAATACAAATTTCCTCCTCTCGGGTTTTCTCATATCTCCCACTAAGAATAGATATTGATGCCAGCTTGTCTGTCTGCGTCCTTATTGACCTACACTGCAAAACATCTTGACTCAAGTCGGATTTTAACTTGTTTTAGTTATTAAATGAAAAACTAGTTGATTCTAGACATTATTAATCAAAAACCTATTTTTTGCTCAAGCCTGTCCTCTGTATGACATGAAGGGGAAACGGATCAATTTGACTGAAGCGAAACCATCGTACGTCCTTCTTTAATGAACTAAACTAGAAGTGGATGTTTTGTGTTTTTCGTGTATTTTTTTACAGTGCAGATGAGCTGATGAGCGTTTATAGACGCGCTGACTGCAGAGGAGTCAGCTTTCACCACAGCAGCACTCAGACAGATCAATACACAGCAGCTCAGCTTTCAGCTCAGCCAACCAGGAGCTCGGCTTAAATTAGCCGCCCAACACGGACACACACACACACACACACACACACACACACACACACACACACGCACACACACAAAGACAGATTTTTTTCTCAATGGCCAGCTTGTTGTGATTTAACAAGAAGGTGGAAGGGCATGTAAATTGCTGTTTTCCACCACATTTGCACTAAAATCTTTGGTATGTGCATTTGTCAGAGTCCTTTTGTTATATATCACATTTAGTCAATTACTCAAAAGGAGAAACCAACAATAACCTTTAACCGTGCAGCCCGGAGAGACGAATATGTCGGTGATGTGATATGAAACTACAGCACATACTGTCCATAAATTGGATAAATTTTACCTCAAAACCTTGAAAATTCAAACATTTCATGTGCAGGAAAATATACGGGACAATTTCTGACTATTATAGCTCATATTTGTAACCTACGATCTTTCAAACATTAATGTGTGGACTCCTTCTGTGAATCACTAGTAATAATCCTGATGTATCAAAGTCAGAAATATCGGGGCGGTTAATTTATTTGCTGGGAATTTGTAGCACTTATATACAATATAAACTATGATAAATCCTGAATTAATGTAATCCAGGTTTTATTATTAAACCAAACATTCAGAAAGAAAACCTGAAGCTCCTGCAGTTTAAATCCTTTTTTTCTGGTTTCTATTTTCATTTTAGTTTTTGCCTCACTTTGTTTCTGATCTTGGTTTGTTTGGGCTGCATCTTTACATGTTATTAATGTAATTATCATTATTATTATAATAATGACGCTGCAGTCTGCTGAGTGGACTGGATTTAATGGGAATAGGAGGCAACAGGATACAAGAAGGTTAATCCGGGTTAATCCGACATCTTAATCCAGTCATACAGTCAAACATTTCACATGTTTAATCCCTATGATCACTTACAGTATGAGAAGCTACAACACTGGAGGACATGAAGGTGTCATCATGTCTTCCAGCATGATGACACCTTCATGTGTTCAGGGAGACGAACTGGTGCCGAGTGCAGACAGGCTTTCATTACACTGCACTAGCGCCACCATCTGGAGAGAAACCCAGAAAGCCTGAATTAGTGCTCCATTGGCAGTCCGAGCTGGATTAGATTAATTGATCCCAGGCGTGTGCAGTAAATTCATGCTCCTCTCCAGCGGGTCAGAGAAGACATATTGACTTGATCACGGCATCAGTCATGGCTGATAATTATTCAGTTAAAGTGTACAGTAATCTGCTCCCAACACGCTCACACAGCAGTTTTATTCCCGACAAGCTTTATTTTATTTTATTCCTCGAAAGTAACGTGAAGCGAATCATCTTCATCATCTCAGCACGGTTTTTACAGTATCTGAGTGTGCATGTTTTCTCTATATGGTTTACATCAAGCTCCATTGTGTGTTTCTCTATTGTTTAGAAGATATTTACATATTATATTTCAATACCCCCCCACTCCGCTGAACCCAAACGTCATATGGAAACAGTTACAAACAAAAAGAAGTTGAAAACTTTATTTTTTTTTTTATATGTGTGTGTTGTACTTAGTGGCGGGCTGGATCCTGCAATTACTCTGACAGTATAGGCAGCCTTTATTCATAGGGTCAGAGAGGAGGAAAAACCACAGTATATCACACGCACACACACACACATATATATATATATATATATATGAAGGAAAATGAAAAAAAATTCTTCACATGACTGAAACTACAATTCATGAAAAGGTCAAAACTCGTCTTTACTGAAAGAAGCTTTATGGCCTTAATCTCTAAAATCAGGTCGTCCTATTGTCACAATAGTTCGCTAAATTAATCCATTATGATACCTGCTCTGTATACCTGTAGCACAATTTAGCTAAAGTAGCTAATGTTAGCTACTAAACAGTCTGTCCGTAAGCAGGAGAATTACATTTAACAGATTAAGAGATGCTAGATGCGACTTTTTAGACTTTTTTTTCGTCTCAATGAATTTCAGAAGTAAGAAAACCTGAAAACATGATTCATGTTAAAGAAAAAGACAACAAATAATATCATGTTTGTAGTAACTCTGGGACTTTAATATTGAAAATATTGATTAATTAATTAGAAAGAAATTAACAAGTTAATTTTTTCAACATTAATTAATTGCATATTAATTAATTTTATAATAATATCAGGTGTATTTGAGCTGGAACCTTTGTATTCACTTGTTTCTGGTACCAGTAAAGCTGATGCACACATGACAAAACAAAGATGGACGACGAAAGCGCTTCACTTTGAGTTAATTTTTACTTTAAAAAAAGTTCTTTTTCACAGCTGTTGTTTGGTTTTTTTTGTCATTCACACTCATTATATTTTTCATGATGATTCATAATTAAAAAAAGTGAAGTTAAAAGCCCGGTTCTACGTTCTACGTTCCACGAGCACTTGTGAGCACCCGTGAAATAAAACGACATTTCATTGGTTTCATTGAAGCAGTTGTGCAGCCACAGATTTGCCTGTTCTTGTTTTTCTCCGTCTAATCAGAATCAAATTTGTAGGTTTAAATGTTTCAGTAATCAGGCCAGACGTTTAACTCTGAACGCTTTGGACAAACACTCAAAGTACAAGATGTTTAAAAAGCCAAAATACACAAAGAATATAAAAAAAATAAATCTAATGTTTATACTCCACTTGTGCCTGCTGGAAAACTTTGAGTCGTCAGCTTTCTAAGAGCTGGCGGACGTGACGCTTTTCTATCAAAAACACCTATTTATTATGAGGGGAAATTGAATATGGATTTTTACAAGGTTCCTTTTGTATCTTTTTCTCCTCTGACTGTTAGTAGGTGTGTTTCCCATCAGCCAGCTTATTACTGATGGACTGACTGATGGTCTCCATTTGTTATTGTTTTATAGAGTCTCTCTGCAGGCTGGTAATGGACTGATCTGTGTGTAATCAAAGCCACTCTTTCTGCCATTCTTTCTCTTTTTCTCACACAGATACATCCTGCAGATTCTCGCTTTTTCTTCTTCTTCTTCTTCTTCTTCTTTTTTTTCCTCCTTTAAATCCTTTCTTTCCTTTGCCGGGATGTCTTATAAAAGGTTGTGAAAGAGCGACATGTGCAGAACAGACCTCCTGAACAGACAACCCTCTCTTTTTCTTCCCTCCCTCCCCTCCTTACATACCAGAGAAAACTCACCCACTTGCCAGAGAAAAGGGGCGGAAAAATTCATCCAAAACTTTGAGCCGGCCTTCGCACACCCGTGGATCATCTTTTTTTTTCTTTTTTTTAACACGGTTCCTGGAATCATTAGAATTAGGTGTTGAAACTGAGAGTTTTTTCTTTGTGCTTTGGGACAGGTGCTTTTTGGTAAAACCCTCAGACCTATCTGTGATTGAGGGAGCCTTTAAATGGAATAATTGCTAGCAGAGGGAGAAAAAGGAAGACCAGGAGCAGCGAGAGAAACTCCTGATTTTCATCAGCCACTTCGAGATCTTCCTCCTTGTCTTCAGTCTTTCAGTCCTCCGTCCGTCTCCCTGTTTCTCTTTAATGTCTTTCCAGTCGTTCTCATATTGTCCATCACTGACATCCTCAATACTGTTTTATGAGTTCAGCCGCTACTCAGCAGCTTCTTTTCTTACATGATCGTTCTTGCTGCACTCTTCAACATATTTTCAAGCCTGATTATATTTCAAACAGACTTGTTTTTCTGTCCAACTAGACTCAGGCCCGTGATGCTTAAAGTCTGGTATATTTTACTTGTTCTCAACTAATTACTTGAAAAGACACGACAACAACAACGAATCGATCTACACACTACTAGTACTGTGTGTGTGTGTGTATCCAAAGCTGCTATAAAGTCTCACTGATTCACTGACATGTTCCTTCATTACCACGAACACACACACATCGTCCTGCTGCCAGAAGAGCACCAACTGTGGATTCATCCGCTGCTGAAAACAGTCCCCAACAAGTGCACTGTTTCCTTGTTCTCCTTTTCTATAACAGCTCTGACACGAGCACCCTCCACGTCCTGTGAAAATATTTTCTCTTGCCAGTGAATTCAACCATCAAACTCGGCGCTAAGGGCCGCTACCCTCGCCGCTGCCCTCGCCGCTGCCCTGGTGAAGCGTCTTGCAAACACACCACATCTCTGTCTCTGTATTAACCTCTGAAACACCAAACCTCAACTGTGATTTCTCTTTAAGTAGCTTTACAAAAAACATTTTCCCACATATATTTCATATATATTCAGAATCTCCTTTTTCACTTGATGAAAACTAAATCTACGTCTCTACTGAGTTATTTAAATATTTAAATCCATATAACATTTTTTACCTGTACCTGTCTCGAGGTGTAGCACCCAACTTGGTTTTGTGGTGATGGTGTATTGTGTATTTTTTGTGCATATTTGTACAGGTCAGGTGCACTAAACTGTCGAGTTGATCATTCACGTTTACATGGCAACAGTTTTCATCAGTCTGTATCTGTATCTGCATCTCTAGTGTTGCTGTAACTTAATGAGAAACAATAATGCTCCCAAACAATGATGTTTACTATAAATCATTAAAAACATGGTTGAGCATCAACGTCTTTCTGAGTGAAACTTCCACTTTAGGATTTATGTTGCTCATTTAGACCAACATAAATTATGCTTTTTCAACAGTAGTCACTTGGTTTACAAGACAATCGTCTCCGTTTCCAGCAATATTCCGTTGTTTTAATGAAGAAAGAAAGTATGTAAGAAAGTGTACTATAAGCACAAAGGGTGAGACACCAGTGACGGAGGTTTGCATCCTACGTCCTGTCTGTTGTCCTGTCTGTGGTCTGTGGTCCCGTCTGTGGTCTGTCTGTTGTCCTGTCTGTGGTCCCGTCTGTGGTCCCGTTTGTGGTCTGTCTGTTGTCCTGTCTGTGGTCCCGTCTGCGGTCTCGTCTGCGGTCCTGTCTGTGGCCCCGTCTGTTGTCCTGTCTGTGGTCTGTGGTCCTGTCTTTGGTCCCGTCTGTGGTCCTGTCTGTGGTCCCGTCTGTGGTCCCGTTTGTGGTCTGTGGTCCTGTCTGTGGTCTGTGGTCCTGTCTGTGGTCCCGTCTGTGGTCCCGTTTGTGGTCTGTGGTCCCGTCTGTGGTCCCGTCTGTGGTCCCGTCTGTGGTCCGTCTGTGGTCCCGTCTGTGGTCTGTGGTCCTGTCTGTGGTCCCGTCTGCGGTCTCGTCTGTAGTCTTGTCTGTGGTCCCGTCTGTAGTCCCGTCTGTGGTCCCGTCTGTGGTCCGTCTGTGGTCCCGTCTGTGGTCTGTGGTCCCGTCTGTGGTCTGTGGTCCTGTCTGTGGTCCCGTCTGCGGTCTCGTCTGTAGTCTTGTCTGTGGTCCCGTCTGTAGTCCCGTCTGTGGTCTGTGGTCCCGTCTGTGGTCCCGTCTGCGGTCTCGTCTGTAGTCTTGTCTGTGGTCCCATCTGTAGTCCTGTCTGTGGTCTGTGGTCCCGTCTCAGGCATCAAGAGAAGAAAGTCGGTGGTTTTGGTAAATATCAATAAACACAGTGTGTCTCAATTCTTTCTGTATTAAACCAAATCTTCCTCTAACCTCAACCATAAGAAAACATTCATAATACTGTTGTCACAACAAGCAGATCTTGAACTGACATATTTTGGCAAAGGTCAGACGATCATCATATTTCATCAAGATGTTGAATCTGGCCGATAGACATATTAAACCAAACAAACACACATATCAAAGCAATGCAAACAACCAAAAAGAGTCGCTGTTACCTTGGAGAAGAGGGTTTTTGGGTGTTGTGGACCTTTTTGTGATAGCAGGTTCCTGCAGGGCACCAACAATTGGCAGCTAACAAACCCAGAAGAGTGTAGCCTGGCTCAGATCAGCCCGGCCCGGCTCAGCCTGAGCCAGCCAGTGTTGAGTAATGCTGTTAGTAAATACCAGACCAATTACTGCTAACGAGGGCCTAATAGGAACCAGATGAACATTTATTGAATTTGTCAGAGAAAGGTAGAGTGCAGATAGCTAATGAAGTGCAGCCGCAGCGCCGGGCCAGGCAGCCAGGCGCTGGGGGAATGCATAATTCACCTGGCAGTGCCACAATGTTTTCCCATGTTTGTGGTTTTATACTCGTTTAATAATGAGACTTTTTTTAACAAAAAGAAGTAAGTCGAAGGGGGGGAAAGTGCATTTCATTTGCTAGTTAATGTATTTCATTTATACTTTACTTTAAAAAGAGTTCTTGTAGACGAGCAGTTGACGTGTCCCTCGATGTAAATCGTTTCTGAAACCCTGAAAGTCCTCCCACGACTCGGAGGTACCAAACGTCGATGTCCTGAAGTCGCCTCTGTGCTTAGAATAATTATACGTTAAAAAAACGTTTTACAGCGGCCGACACTGCGGTCGGCGCGCGGCTTTACACACACTCGTGCTCAGCTGTAGTTTGTTACGTGACACTGGGAACAAAAGCAGTGACATAACAAATAAAAGATGCGTCGTCTAATTGTGTTTCTGAGAAATGAATCAGTTTTCTATGTATCTCAACTGTATCTCCTGCAAATCATGTTCACAGTTAAAACTGTGCTGCAAAAAGCTGCAAATATCGATTATAAAAATATAACATTAAATCATGAATTAAAGGGTGAATGTTGGAACCGGTCTTGTTTCGTTAGCTTGAGTCGGTTTTTGCTGCAGTTCATTGTAACTGTTGTAGATTGACGCGGTTCAGCTAGCTGTCTGTTAGCCGTTTGCACGTTGTGTAAAAGTCGCTGATGATTCTCACCGTGAGCTGCGACCAACACGTTGCTGTTGATTCGATCTGCTTTAACAGACCGCCTGGTGTGAGACAGAAGACCGAACACGCAACCCGACCCCCAACACATCAGAGCGGAGGAGTCTGAGCTGGATGTAATTGGCTCATGACCTCCGCCCTCATTCAGTCCTGCTCCATCCTCTTCTCCCTCCCCCCCTCCCATCACGTCATTCGTACTTCGTCTCCCCCTTTTCTCCCCCGCCTGCCTCTCTGTCTCATTATACAGTCATCTCTCATCCTGCCAGCTGATGGTTCAGTGCAGCGGGGCCCTCGGGCTCCGCTCTCTGTCCCTTTGATTTCACATCCATAGACAACATAAAGGAGGGCACATGTCCACTATACACAGCACACACAGTAACACAATGCACACACTGTACTTTATATACATTGAGGACATAGTCTGTACAACGTATGTGTCCATCAATACGCACATCTGCACAGTCGATGCTCAGCCATGTGTCACACTGTTCATTCCTACACAATCTTCTTGTTCTGTACAAAGCTCTGAGTGTGTGTGTGTGTGTGTGTGTGTGTGTTTCAGGAATAAAGAAATTCCTTCCTGTAAACGATGGATTATATCACGCTTGGATCGGCGCCTGATGCTCTCGAACTCTCATCATTAGTTTAAAGTTGTGACGTTTCTAAAACTGGATCAACTTAAATGTTCACACCAGTAAAACTACAAACTGACTGAAAGCTTCAAGCACAAACTCTGACTGTAAGAGAAAACTATGCAGCCTGAAACTGGTCACGTGACACTGTTGACTCTGCAGTTTGTTTTTATTAGCGACTGTTTTTAAATCAAATGATTAGATTAGAAATTCAGATTATAATTATACACAACAGAGAAAAGCAGCAAATCCTCAAAATGGAACAAGAGATTTGATTAATACCAAATAGTTGATTATTAAAATTGTAAAAAAAATTTCAGTTTCTTTCTTGTTGTTGAGAAAACTGTCAGCTTTACACTTACCTGGTTAAATAAAGGTAAAACTAAATAAAAATATATAGAAATAAAAACAGAAAGGTAAATAAAAAACACTTATGATAAATGACATGTTCATCATTGCATCTTTTTTTTTTCCAATCTAAAAACACAATAATTGTTTCCCAAATGCTCTACAAAATAAAAGTATCCTTTGTGAAAATTAAAATGTCTTATTGTGACATAAATCTTTAACACCTGACTCTCTTCTGTTGCCATCTGTTGGACAAAGCGTGTACTGCAAATGCAAATTAAATGACACAACACTGATTACAGATTATAGGAATATGGAGATATATCCGTGCTATGAGGTTTCGTGTCATTAAAGGTGTGTGGATTTATAGTTTGCACACACAAACATCACATCCTGAGCTCTTCACGTCCTCCTCTTGTTTGTCAGCTGGGCTTCATTCATAAAACGTGTCTCTGCCAGGCAGCATTTCCTCTGCTTTCTATTTGGGGAAGAAACAACAAAAAAGAAAGAAAAAAAAAAAGAAAGAACCACTAACTTTGTTCTCAAGGTCTGTGTTTGTTTTCTCAGATCTGTCTGCTCTTTTTTCCCCTCCGTACTGCAGAAACGAATCCAAGCGGAGAGCCAGAAATTCGAGGATAGATTGGGTTACACGACTTCCCAGAGACAAAAGTGGCCTATATGGGAGGGTCGGCCATGACAGTTGGCAGTCGTTTCAGTTTGGGGCGAACCTGATACCATAATTTAGATCTGCCATAAACACACAGAAATGAGACACAGACCTACTCGTTCTCTGAAATACAACCATGGGAAAACTGGGCATTTTGGCCGCAAAAGTTCTGCCCCGACAGCAACATGAAATGCATGCTTTTATGATTAGATGTACATGTTTATCATTGCTTACACAAACTGATGGAAAGTATTTGCTCGGCCTTGCCAATGCTGCCTGTATGTGTATAGAGCAGCTTGGGAACAGGTATTAGTTTCTGCTCAGGAGATGGTTTGGTAATGACTCGGTGTTTAGACGTACAGATTGCGCTGACTCTCATTGGTCCAGCGTGCGTGTTGATCTGAAGATGAATGAATTGTCATAATTATTGTTTTCAACTGTTTCGGGGTGTGCGGTGGACAATCGAGCTCGGTATCCGAGGGTTTGTGTGTGAGTGTTGATGTCTCCTGATTAGCTCTGGCACCGCTGCCAAGCGAGAGGAGGTTTGTGGAAGATTAGCTTAGCAGGATGGTTTCCTGTCTGATCTGCAGAAATCAAGTCTTTCCAGTGCGAGGGCCAACAGTCACCAAACACATGCAGAGCTTGAAAAGATGTTTGATATTGTGGACGCAAGTTTTCTGCCAGACTCTGTCAAACAAAAAAAACAAAAAAAACCTCCAAAATGTCACTGTGGAGTATCCAGCAGCAGGCCTGAGAGCAGAGGTGTCTCTGCAGCCTCAAATAGGAGCTCTCATTTTATTGTGTTTCCAAAAAGTCCCAACGTCTCTCTCAAAATACAAAGTCAATATGTATATTTTATTTTACAAGAAATTAAAGGGGACGTATTTTGCACATTTCCAGCTCCATATTTATATTCTGGGGTTTTACTGGAATATCTTTGCATGATTTACAGTTTTAAGACGTTATCTTTTACTGGTCCTTTATGCAGACGTAGGTTTTCACTTCTTTATATTATTCTTTCCTTAAAAACTCAAATATGAGCGGACGATGTAAACAACACACAAAACAACGTCAACAACAAACGCTACGGAGCGGAAAAGAAAAAACATTGAAAAACAAAAATCATAACAGCATATAAACAACAGAAAATCACAAAAAGCAAAAGTTATTAAGATGTTGATGCTTCGATAAATGACAACAATGCTGCGTTCGATATGATATGAAATATGAAAACATATTTACAAATAAATCTGTAGATTTCTTTACATTTTTAAGCACATATGCTCACATATGCACACACAGGACCCCAGCTGTCGGACTCAGCTCGGCTTTTAGCCTCCTTTTCCTCCTGAGAACACTCTGCTTTTATCTTTGTATCCTCTCGGTCCCTGGATGAGGTCATTTCCTGTCTGGCTGACTCACAGCACTCACACCTCTGAATGAGAAGATGGAGGGATGAAGGAGAGATGGAAGGAGTGCTGTAAAGGAGAAAAAAAACAGTGAAGTGTCGGGTGTCAGATCTGCATCCAGGAAAAGCTGTTTGTTGGCTCAGATTTCAGATTTTTCTGCTTCTCGCCTTCGTCCTGCCAAAATATAATTAATACTCTTTACATGCAGAGGTGAGATGTCAGCATATGTACAGGGGAAAGAAACATTTAAACCCATATATGTGTGTGCATATGTATATATGGTATATATATAATTTAAAGACATATAAAAAGGCCTGGAAGATGGTGAAGTATAAATACCAGAAAACCCTTCATTCTATAAACTTGGACACATTATCGCCGTCATCATCATCATGATCATCTTCGTCTTCATCGTTGTCATCGTCATTATCATCGTCTTCGTCGTCATCATCATTGTCATCATCTTCGTCTTCATCATCATCGTCATCATCATCATCAGCAGCAGCAGCAGCAGCTGTGTTTCAGCCGCCGGAGCTGCCTGCTCCCTTCTCTCCTTCCTCCCTCTCTGGGAGTATCACGCTGCATCATCAACCCCAGCCCCAGGCTACGGGCCATCCGTCACGGCCTCCGCTCTCTTCCGGGGGTCAGGTGACTCAGACAGCCCGGGTCAGGAAGGGGATGTGGTGCTGGAACATCTGATCCTGATCCAATCAGCTCGCTCCATTACTCCCGCAGTCCGTTCCAGCCTTTTAAAATCACCTGTCCAGTAAAATAGTTGTCAGTGACAGCTTATGTTCCACCTGGCAGAGAGTGATCTACTGTAGGTGTAGGTGTGATATTAAACACAAGTCTTTGTAGCGATGGATAAGCCTTCGTCTTGATTGGCCCCAGAAGGCCTTTCAGTCAGGCAGCAGGGGATAAATGACCCAGTCATCATATACAGTATTTATGACTCCCTGCTGTCTGCAAAATACATGACATCAGCTGTGGTTGGACTAACTGTGCACACTTACGTCGCTCCAAACATTTAGCCCGTGACTGTTTGGTCAAGAATAGAAAACTGAAGTTTCCACTGCGAAGCCACATGAAGCCAGCCGAGACTTTGTTTTTATTTATTGCTCAATTATATCTGTAATCACTGTTACTGTTCATCTTATCACCAAATATTGAAGCTCAGGACTCTCCTGGATAATAACAATCATATAGGTTCATGTTATAGACACCAGTTTAAGTTATTTGAGCTTCGGCTGTCGTCAGTGCGAAGAAGAAGCGTGAATCAGAGCAGCTTCACAAACACTGATGTTGCTGAATTTCTTTTAGAGCCGACCCAGAAATTAAAAGTGAATTGATTTACGCTGCAGACTGTAAAATTGCATTTAACTTTTATGTCTACAGGCTTGTACCTCGGACGTTTTAATCAAAGAACCAGATATTTCCGAGCACAGTTGTTCATCAGTTGGACTGATGCTTTTACCAGGAGTTTCATGCTGACTGAGGAGCTCCAACATATGTGAAAAATGGACGCGACTACAAATCTTCAATCTCGTATTGTAAACTGTATGAAACAATTTAAATCAACAAAGTGATTTTTTATTTTTTTTTAAATTTCCACCGAAAGTAATTAATCAGTCTTAAAAACAGGATGTTCAACACGTTGCAAAAATTCAGATTCAAAGCTGAAATGTTCTCGATACTTCAGGTCACGTAGCAACGATGTGCAAACACCGGCTGCATAAAACTGCAGAGCGCCCCGACATGCTTCCTGAAACCTGGTGTGTGATTCCTGCTGCAGAGCTTTATAGAGTTAAAACAAGGTTTACGTATTATTTATGTCCGCTGCGTCCTCCCAAACAGCCATTAATGTGATTTCACTCAGAACGACATGTCAGCTGAGATGATTTGTCGGCAGGCTCTGGTTTCAAATAAATGGACATTTGCTTTTGATGCTGTTTTATAAAATGCTCCATGCTCGGGCCGTCGCTTGGAGAAGAGGTGAATAAACCGAATAAACCACTTCCAGCTCAGGCCTGCATCTGCGTCTGGAGTCAGTGTGTGTGTGTGTGTGCTGTTAAAGAGATGCAGATCCTGTTTTGCTTCATGCCTCTTGTTCTCTTGGCATCATTAAAGCAAAACAATGGCGCTCCGAGTAAATAGCCATGGAAACGCAGACATGGCTGCAGATAAACACAGAGGCCAGCCAGTTTCTATTCAGTGTGTGCAGCCGTGTGTGAGATGCTCCTCCACCACTGAAACCGCCGCCGCAGGCCGCGTGGAGCGTGCTCGTCTTGACCTCGTCTAAACGTTAGTTTCACCCCCGTCGTGCACATTACCGAATGTTTTTTGGAGAATAAGTTAGTTAGTGTGCGTAAATGTATTTGAAGTTAACGTGTCGATGTGTTGGTGTTTCACAACCAGCACGTCACACACACTCGGGTGTTTTTTTGTTTGTTTTGTTGGTTTTCTTCTTCTTCTTTTTTTTCCCCGCCACATTGAAGTTGGCAGACAGGCTGGAAAAGCCTTCAAACAACCTCCATACCGAAGCCATCCATCCATCTGTCGTTCCATCCCGGAGAAGCCTGACAGGAGGCTGGCATCGAGCTTCAGACTCCCTACAGACTGACCCTCCGCTGCCACCTCCATCACACCGCACCATCCTTCACTCACATGCAGCTGCTGCCGCCACATCTGGGAACGATTTGATCAAAACCAAAGAAAGGGGGAAAGTGAGAGATGAAGCCGACAATCAGTTAACCTTCTGTCTGTGACATAGACAGATAACTATAACGAGCTGAGCTGATAAACGAGTACATTGTTGGTGTTGCTGCTGTATGTGATCCACAGATTGAACCTTTTATTGAGGTTTCTGGTAGTTTTGATAAGATTTTATTCTTATTTCTGTTCAAATCATGATAATATCACAAATAGAGATAATAAACAGCATCACATAATAGAGATTTGTCAACCGCGAGATGATTTTATATTTAATTTAATCTCTGGTTTTATTAGACAAACTTCTTTTATGCTAATATTGAATTTACTTTTGATTTTTCGCACCAAAATTAATGAATGTGACTTTTAAGTTCGTTTACACATTATTATTATTATTATTATTATTATTTTTTTTTAGACTTGAAAGGAGGTTTTGAACAGTTCGTATTAGAGCTCCGATCAATACATGGATATTAGAGGAAATATTAGTTTAATGCTGGATATGAAAAATCATTAACTTTATATCCTGGTCACAGTTTTTTGAAAAATATTTGTATTTGACTTGTAAATATTTTACACTTAAAATTTTCACCTTAAACCTGCAGAGCTGAACGTCTGTTACATTCACACCTTTGCATGATGCTGATTAAGCAGATAAATATCTCCATATTTCACAGTATAGATATAAATATCATGTCTAGTATATAGTAAATATTATCCGAATATTATTGGACCTGATGGATCAAATTCATGAAAAACTATTTCAATATTTCATCTTAAAACGATTAAAATAAATTTAGAAAAATAAATGAAAAGCTCCTCTTGTATCACTGCATCACATTATTACATTTACAGCTATATAATGTTGTCCATTTGCAGCCTGTAGATCATTACAGGCCTCTCTTCCCCTCAGCAGGCTTTACTCTGGAAGCAACACGGTTGTAAATTTTCTGCTTGATTATTTTCCTAATAAATAAATCTCCGATGCGGAGCTGTGTTTTCTCTGCGCGTCAGCCCCAGCGGTTTGTTCATCATTACGAGCCTTGTGGTGTGAGGAGGAATGACTTTTCACTGGAAAATGAAATGGAAATAAATACAGTTCCATCTCAGAAACAATAAATCGGGTTATTTTGGTTGCACGCCTGTTAGACGTTTCTTGATGTGTTCAGCATTAGTTTTTGTTAGCAGTGAGAGAACAGTAGCACGTGGCCTTCTTTCCCTCGTTAATGTATTTTAAGGGCAAAGTGTAACGTAATCTTTTGCACTGAATGTGATTTTATTGTGAACATTGTCAGTGAACCTCAGTTACATGGATTCAGTTTGTGTGGTCAGATTTTATTTGGCTCTCAGTCTCAGTAATAACAGCAGCGTGACCTCTGACGTCTGCAGCAGCCAACGCTGTCTGAGTGATTAATGCGCTTCCAGCTCATCACGCTCCGTGTTATTATATTCAATTTATTATAAAACTAGCCCGTGCCATGTTGTATTTTCACTTTTATTAATGATATACACACTCGACTATAATTTTCTCTTAACCTTCAACACTAATGTCAAAGTATTTTGACTTATAAACCTCACTATCACTGTCATCTCTGCCCACATGTCCACCTGTCTCAATATCAATAATAAGCTCAGAATAAACTTTAAAATACATTTTTGCACACTGTGGATTTCACCAATGTAAATGCATTATGAAGGGATCTAGTGATGGTCAGTATGCAGGAGGAATGATCACAACATTCACATCAATGCCACCTGGATGAGGCCCGGTGTCAGGCTAGCTGTTTACCCCTACTTCCAGTCTTTATGCTAAGCTAGGCTAACTGCATCCTGATTTCGACCATTGATTTCTATCTTTTGTGAAAAAAAAATCAAATAAGCATATTTCCCCAAATGCATTATAGTATAAATAAATATGTCTGATGCATGTATTAAAGCACACGGCTGCATCCATCCTCTGCAGTGGTTTAATTAGGTCCTGGAGATATTTTTTTAGTGAGTCCCCTGATGCTTTAATTAGGTTTACAAATTATCATTTTTAACCAGCATGTCTACGTTGAACCGTTGCAGCACAATAAACACAATCAGACGTTCGAACCCTGCAAAACTGCATCAGTGGCTTACTGGACAGAGAGCAGGGCTGGAAAAATGTTGAGCTGAGCTGGCATCAAGGAGCTCCTGTTACCGGTAAAAGAGGGAAAACTCCCAGCGCTGTGCCAACCCGGAGCACGCACACACTCACACACACACGTGCAAACTCCTTATTACACTTGTGCAGAGTTGGTTTTTAAACCTTTCCCAACACGGAGTAAGTAAACTGTTATGGCTGCCTCCCAAACGCGCTGCCATGGCAACTAAACAGCAGTCAATGGTGAATGCAGATGGGCAAAAATGTGGGAAAATCGTCTATAGTTGACGATGTTTCAGGTCTGAATCTTTTCTGATTCTAATAACTTCGGGGTTCGTGTTTGTTCTCAAATTGTAAGATGTGGTTGAAGTCAGAGTCTGGAAAATGTTCTAAGCTGCTTTTCTTTTCTTTTCTTTTTTTTTCCCCCTCTTCTTCTCTAGTTTTGGATTATACTCCGACTCTGGAAAAGTCCTGCAGAATTAAGATGATTTCATTTCACGGACACGTCATGTTGTAATAAATTCAGTCGTTTCTCTCTGCGTGACCTTTGGATGAGCTGCCGTGGTCAACGACTCCTCTCCAACTGTCGACTTCAGATTGATTTTGAGCTTTGGCGCAGATGATGCATTTGTGACTAAATCTCTTTTTCGTTTTTGCCAGAATCACTTGTCTTTCTGCGTGTGTGTGTGTGTGTGTGTGTGTGTTAGCTTTTCACCTCATACAACAAAAGCAGATGACAACCCAGTAGATTTCTGGATGGATTGTTGTGGTTTTTCTGTTTTCAAACTCTCTCAGACGGAGAATCTTGTGAAGTGTTGTCATCAGCAATACTTTTTTGGTTCGCTCTCTCTCCCCTCGATTATTAGTTATTGACAGATAGCTTTGGGTAATGAGTTCAGTCAGGCGGCGGATGATCTCTGTGGATGCTGTGAGTGTGTCTGGATGTTAGAGGAGGAGCTGCAGATGCATCGCATGTGGACACATGAACATTACATGTTATATGTGATAGTTGAACATGTGATTTTTTATCTAACCTGGCTGCTGATGTTGGGTGATAAATGTCCGGCAGCCAAACATTTGTTTATGAAGCTGTTTTCTGCATTTTCACGTAGAAACATGAACGAGACAACACGACTTTACAACACAACCATCCCAACAAACAACAACAACATAACAACATCTCGACGACAACATACATTTTCTTTATCGCAAATGTCGCTCACTGGCACAAAATGTAAGAAAAATACGAGATATGAGAAGCAGATGTGTGGTTATTTTAAACAGATCAGCAGTCCTCATTTTGCGGTCTGTATTATATAGTGTTACACAAACTGCAGTTTTAAAGGAAAACTGTGTTAAATATGATTGACAATCCTACATTACCTGCAACAGACTGCGTCCAGGCCCTTTGAGACCTTTCAGCAAATGTGCACTGTTTTCTGTTTCCTTCATTTTCTACATTCAAGCCCTCTGCATATATGATCTCCTCTTGTGTGTATGTATGTGCAGAATGTGGATACAACATGTGTTCCTGCGTTCAGCCGTTTGCTGGCGTGTAGTAGAAACTGCAGCCAGTCAGTCTCGGACTGTGTGCCAGCACATAGGACAGGCCTGCATGTGTGATCCTGCAGCATTCCTCAGTGACAGCCGCAGGGCGACAGCTTCTTTAAATAGCCGCTGGATCGCTGCAGTTCTGTCAGAGAGGTCGGGATCCTCTGAGCTCAGGTAGAGCGTTAGCGCCTCCTACTGGTCAAGATGTTTACAAACTAAGGTCAGAACAAACTTTTTCACCTGAGATGAAATGACTGAACATTTATCTTAGAAAACGTCTCTAAATGTGGTTGAACAGCCTTCAATAAATGAAGATCTGTTACAGGTTCAACTATATTTAGCCTGATCTTAACCTGCAAGTCAGCATCAAAACTCTGCCGGCTCGTCGCACCAGCAGGAAGAAGTCAGATCGTCTTTTCTCTCGTTTTATAAATTGTTCATTCAGCATCTGACGTTGGTTAAGAGGAGTTTATTCACAGAGGCCAACATGCACCTTGTTCTAAAATGACACAGAGACATCGGTCATGATGAACAACATGTTGTGTATTTAAGGTAGATCCAGCCTCCCAGTTGTAGCTGTAACACTTTTCCAGCTTCATTTCTGCAGGGATGAAAATGACAAAACTTAAGTTGCATTATTTTATTTGCATGTTGTTGTTGTTTTTTGCTCCAGTTTAGTTTTATCTCAGTTTCCAGTTTGACCAGTTTGTTATAAAGTCAACAACATTTATATGGTGGGAAGCAACTTGTTACTGGAGACATTTGATATGAGATTTCATTTGAAAACATATTGATCCTGATCTTGATTGGCTCTTAAAAGTTTTTGCTATTTCTCCTCCTGGTTTGGTGCATTAGGAGCATTTTTAGGCCCCAACAGTCAAAAACACTGATCGAGTCTCCGACACGTTCATGAGCGTGATTGTGAAGAGGCTTCTACAGTAGCTCATGTTATCAACACACACACACACACACACACACACACACGTGCACTCTCAAATTCTTGGCATGACTTCCTCGTGGTAAAAAAAGAAACATCCTCTCACCCCCTCCCAGCTCCCATAATCCCCTTCTGCCGCCTTACCCTCCTGCACTGAGAGCAGCTCGTGTCCACTTGATGTTTTGACCACGACTCTGATTTATCAGGACACTTTGATTCTCAAAACCGGCCCTGCTCCTCTTCAGCCCTGTCGTTTCACGTATTATGCTCGACTAAATGGGGGGCTATGATGCCCCCTACGAAAGAGCCACCTGTTACCATGTCTAACTGTGGTTTCCGTGGTTACCGCACTATCTCGCAGCACCTGAACGACCTGAAGAAGGAGAACTTCAGCCTGAAGCTCCGGATCTACTTCCTGGAGGAGAAGATCCAGCAGAAGTTTGAGGAGAGCAGCGATGACGTGCACAAGAGGGTGAGTGAATAAAAAATAAACCAATCACCTGCTGTTTACATGCATGTAAACAGATGCATGTTATTGGTTCTAGTGCAGGTTTGTGTTTGACATTAACTCGTACTGACAGCAGGACTCAGGCGGCTCTGCAAACACTTCATACGAGCTGTCAGTCACAAAGCTCTGACTAGATCAAACTGATCAGCTGCTTCACTGCTTCCAGCAAGCTTCAAATGTGCAAAAGTGCTTTTGACGGTGGAGTGAAGAGCCTGAACTCACTTCTTCACACAGAAAAAAACCCAAAAAGCTTAAGAGAGACGTTCAAACGTACCGTCTCACCTCCACACACACCTAACCAATCACGTTAATGCCTCAAACCTTCAACTCCGACATCAGAAAGGTGTGTTGGGAGGGGCCGTGCAACAAAACAAACACTTCTTAGTCTGACACATACTAATGATGCCTTAAAGGACACGTTCGAAATGTCTTCAAACAACAGTCAGGTATCAATATAAACATTGAAACAGTCTTTTTTTTGTTTCCCTGCTGAGCTGCAAGAGACACGTGAACAAAATGAGAAGATTTTGTACTAAAAACACACCTGCAACGTCAGAAAATGTCCCGTCGATTTGACTGACCCGCGGTGCTGAAGCCTCATAGTTAGACAAACTTTAGATTTTTAGATATTTATACACAAAATGTTTGTTTGTAAATGTTGTCTCCCATCATTTACAATGAAAGCTCATTAAGACGATTACAGCAAGAAAAACCTGTTCCTGTTTAAGTTTTAAGACTTGACTGAAGATGTGAATAATCTGCAGCATAATGAACTATAAATACTATTTGCTCTCACATCTTTCTTTTTATTCTGAGCTGCTCTGAACTCATCAGGAGGATCAGGTTTTACTGGAAACTGTGCTCAACATGATGTTCTGGCATTAGTGGTAGAAATACAGGAACATGTTGTAACCCTAGACAGAAACAGAAACAAAACAAAAAAACAGTTGCAGAACAGATGAAAAATCATCTGGTTCTTTTAAAACTGTGTTTATCAAAAATGTGAATGTGCTGCTGTAACGGGTGTAATTAGAACCCAAATGCAGCACACGCAGGAATCAGTCTCTCTGGGCACAGGGAAAGTCTGGGGCCTTAGGCTGGGAACACCAGTCCAGCAAGCAGGTAGGCAGGAGTTGAGGCAGACGTACCAGGAGCTAGCCACCAGTAGCTGGGCCGACACCAGCTGGCAGAATCCAGAGAGATCAGAAGCTCGTGGTCGAAGACAGAAGGCAGGGTCGGTTACCGGGAGTACAGCAAACAGGTTGGTCCAAGGCAGGCAAAGTCGGCAGCGGGAGATCAATCCGAAGAAGAGTGCTGGAAAGTCTTGCAGGAGCATGTAGAACAATCTGACAGAGAGTGAGTGAGCAGGGAGAGCTTAAATCCTAGCTTGATTGGTGATGGGAAGCAGGTGAGGGGAGTAGGTCTGATGAGGGGGGCGTGGCTGGCAGGTGAGTGGAGAGGGAATGGAAAATTACTTAGAGGTAGGTGAAAGGGGGGCAGACTGTGACAGAACCTCCCCCTCAAGGGACGGCTCCTGACGTCCTTAAAGATGAATTGCTGAGTCGGGAGGGTGGCGAGGGCCCGGAGGAGGTTAATATTCCTCTGAAAGCACCATGTCCTCCTCCTCCCCTGCTTCAGAAGGTGCCTCCTCCTCCGAAGGGGTTTCCTCATACTCAGAGTTGTGGTCAGAGACCTCGGGTGAACAGGGAGGCGGACTGGTAGTACTCCTAGAGGGTCTCGAGGACCTAGCCGGTTGATCTGGGTGACATCGATGAAACTCCCTGATGAGGGAAGCATCCAAAATATGCCGTGCAGGGACCCAGGACCTTTCCTCAGGACCATACCCCTCCCAATCCACCAGGTACTGGAGACCCCTTCCCCGGCGACGGGAACGAAGGAGACGACGGACGGTGTAGGCGGGACCCCCATCGATGATGCGGGGTGGGGGCGGGGGAGCAGCAGCGGGGACCAGGGGGCTCTCACGGACGGGTTTGACCTTGGACACATGGAAAGTGGGGTGGACCCGCATGGACCTGGGTAGCTTGAGCCTCACTGCCGCAGGGTTGATGACCTTTTGAACCTCAAAAGGTCCAATAAATCTGGGAGCCAACTTCTTCGATTCTACGCGTAAGGGTAGATCCCGGGTAGACAACCACACCTTCTGGCCAACTTGAAAAGTCGGAGCTTTAGATCGACGACGGTTGGCCGTGGTGGAGTAGCGGTCGGTGGAGCGAAGAAGGGTGGTTCGGGCCTGAGTCCAGGTCCTGCGGCAGCGACGGATGAAGGCTTGCACTGATGGGCAGGAAACCTCCTTCTCCAGGGCGGGAAAGAGTGGGGGTTGGAACCCGTAGGCACACTGAAATGGAGAGAGTCCAGTTGCAGAGCTGGTCAGGGTGTTATGGGCGTATTCCACCCACAGAAGCCGCTGGGACCAGGATGAGGGGTTTTGAGAGACCATGCAGCGTAAAGCAGTCTCCATCTCCTGATTCATCCTCTCAGACTGGCCGTTGGACTGGGGGTGGAACCCGGATGACAAACTGACGGTGGCCCCTACCAGCGTGCAGAACTCCCTCCAGAAAACGGAGGTGAATTGGGGCCCCCGGTCGGAGACCACGTCAGTAGGGAAACCATGCAGTCGGAACACATGTAGCAGAACCAGTTCAGCTGTCTCCTTGGCTGAGGGAAGCTTGGGCAGGGGCACGAAATGTGCCATCTTGCTGAACCGATCTACCACTGTGAGAATAGTGGTGTGGCCGTTGGACAGTGGCAGACCGGTAACAAAGTCTAGGGAGATGTGGGACCAGGGCCGGTGGGGCACTGGCAACGGATGCAGGAATCCAGCAGGGGCCTTGTGTGAGGGTTTGTGCTGGTTGCATACTGGGCAGGCGTTCACAAACTCCCGGGTGTCTTCGGCCAGAGTCGCCCACCAAAATCTTTGCTGCACCACCTCTTTGGTCCGCTGGATCCCAGGGTGACAGGTGAGCAGGGAGTTGTGGGCCCACTGGAGGACGTCGGACCGTAGGGGAGCGGGGACGAACAGGCGGTTAGGAGGACATGAGCTGGGCCCAGGCTGATCTTCTAAAGCTGCCTTAATTCTTTCCTCCACCTCCCAGCTGAGTGATGCTATCAGACTAGAGGAGGGGAGAATGGTGTCGGAACTGGCAGCCGAGTCCTCCTCTCTCAAAAACTGCCGGGACAGGGCATCAGGCTTCACGTTGCGGGACCCCGGCCGGTAGGAGAGGGAAAAGTTAAATCTGGTCAGAAACAGAGCCCATCTGGCCTGTCGGGAGTTCAGCCTCTTGGCTGACCGAATGTATTCCAGATTCTTGTGGTCAGTCCAGACCAAAAACGGCATTGCAGTTCCTTCCAGCCAGTGACGCCACTCCTCCAGAGCCAGTTTGACTGCCAGAAGCTCTCGATTGCCGATGTCGTAATTCCTCTCAGCTGGGATCAGTCGTCGGGAGAAGAAGGCGCATGGATGGAGCTTCTGGTCTTTGGCTGACCGCTGGGAGAGCACCCCTCCTACTCCCACGTCAGAGGCGTCCACCTCCACCACAAATTGCCTTTCTGGGTCAGGCATTTGGAGGATAGGGGCTGACGTGAACCTGGCTTTGAGGGACCGGAAGGCCTCATCGGCTGCGGATGACCACTGGAAGGGCACCTTGGAGGAAGTCAGAGCCGTGAGAGGAGCGGCTACCATGCTGTAACCCCTGATGAACCTCCGGTAAAAGTTGGCGAAGCCCAGGAACCGTTGCAGTTGTTTGCGAGAGTCAGGAGTGGGCCAATCTGAAACAGCTGACACCTTGGCAGGGTCCATCTGGATGCTCCCAGGACCCACGATGAAACCCAAGAAGGACACAGACGAGGAGTGAAACTCGCACTTCTCGGCTTTGACAAAGAGAGAGTTCTCAAGGAGCCGCTGGAGAACTGCCTGGACGTGGTGGACGTGTTCCTCCTTGGTCTTGGAAAAGATCAGTATGTCATCCAGGTAAACAAACACGTACTTATTCAACATGTCCCGGAGCACGTCATTAACCAGGGCCTGGAAGACAGCAGGGGCGTTGGTGAGGCCGAAGGGCATGACTAGATACTCGTAGTGTCCAGTGGGGGTGATGAAGGCTGTCTTCCACTCATCCCCCTCCCGGATGCGGACCAAATGGTAGGCGTTGCGAAGGTCCAATTTGGAAAATATGGTGGCCCCCTCCAGGAGCTCAAAGGCAGAGGAGATGAGAGGGAGGGGGTAGCGGTTCTTTACAGTTATGTCATTCAGGCCTCGATAATCAATACAGGGCCGAAGAGATTTATCTTTCTTCTGGACAAAGAAGAAGCCAGCACTAACAGGGGACGAGGAGGGACGGATAATGCCTGCTGCCAAAGAGTCATTAATGTAGGTCTCCATGGCCTCCCTCTCCGGAGCTGACAGTGAGTACAGGCGCCCCCTAGGAGGAGTAGAGCCGGGGTGCAGGTCGATGGCACAGTCATATGGCCGGTGTGGGGGCAATGAGGTTGCCTTAACCTTGCTGAAGACCTCCCTGAAGTCATGGTATTCCACCGGCACCCCTGACAGGTCAAGCAGAGGACTGGGACATCGGGACAGCTGGGGAGCAGCTGCTTGTTGGAGACACACTTGATGACAAGATGACCCCCACCCCAGGATTGACCCCGTCGCCCAGTCGACATGAGGGTTATGGCGACGGAGCCACGGGAATCCCAGGATGAGAGGGATTCGGGGAGACTGCAGAATGTGAAACTGGATTGTCTCATGGTGGTTACCGGACATAAGCATGCGGATGGGTGTGGTCTGGTGAGTCACTTTCCCCAGGAGATGACCATCGAGGGCATTGACAGGAACCGGGGCAGGCAGTGGTATGCAGTTGATGCCTAGTTGCTGGGCCAGGTCCTTATCGATGAGGCTGACATCAGAACCAGAGTCAATGAAGGTGGCGAGGGTTTGGGAACCCTCCGCCAGTAACAGCTGAACATGGCATAAGGATCGTTTTCGGAGGAATAGCTCAGAGGGACGACTCACCAGTACTTCCCCCTCTACTTTTGCTGGACACTGTGAGATGAAGTGACCTGCTTGACCACAGTAGAGGCAGAGTTTCCCCTGGCGACGGCGCTCCCGCTCCGTAGGAGTGAGACTGGTGCGGCCCACCTGCATGGGTACGGCCTCTCTTCCCTGACCACTAGAGGTACCCAAAGTCTCTGGAGGAACACGTGGTCGGCCCAGCAGGCGCTGGTTTGCCTGTCCTTGCTGCCTCTCTTGGCGTCTTGCCTGCACGCGGCGATCAATCTGGGATGTAAGTTCAATAAGTTCATCCAGAGAAGAGGGAAGGTTGTGAGAGACCAACTCGTCTTTAATGTAGTCCTCCAGACCCCGCAGATAAGCATCGCAAATGGCAGCCTCGTTCCAGTAACTCTGACGGGCCCTGATGCGGAACTCAATGGCGTAGTTAGCGACAGTTTGTTCACCTTGGCTCAAGTCCATCAGACCCCCTGTGACGTCTGGACCGATGGATGCTATGCCAAACACCTTACAAAGCTCCATGGTGAAGGCTTGGAAGGAGGAGCAGGCAGTGGTCTGGCGTTCCCACTCTGCTGTTCCCCACAGGCGGGCTCGACCTGTCAGGTGGTTGATGGCAAACGCCACTTTGGCCTCCTCTGAAGCGAAGGTCTGGGGCTGCAGAGCAAAGAGGATGGAGCAGTTGGTGATGAAGGGGTTACAGCCTTCCGGATCTCCAGCGTATCGTTCTGGAGGTCCCACCCGGGGCTCCGGCAGTAGACCCGAAGGAATGGGAACAGCAGCAGGCGGGGGTGGTGCTGGTGGAGCAGCAGCCGAAGCAGCTGCAGATTGGGTAAAGGCTGCTGCCAGCTGCTGGACCTGGTTAGCTAGCATAGCTAACCCTTGTGTCTGGTTCCCCGTAGCCTGCTGGATGTCAGCTGTAATGGAGGCGAATCTTTCCTCGTGTTGCTGAAGTGCGTCTTCGATCCTCTTGAGCCGGGACTGCGGCGAAGAAGGGTGCGCTGGGTCCATTTCTGGTCAGATTGTACTGTAACGGGTGTAATTAGAACCCAAATGCAGCACACGCAGGAATCAGTCTCTCTGGGCACAGGGAAAGTCTGGGGCCTTAGGCTGGGAACACCAGTCCAGCAAGCAGGTAGGCAGGAGTTGAGGCAGACGTACCAGGAGCTAGCCACCAGTAGCTGGGCCGACACCAGCTGGCAGAATCCAGAGAGATCAGAAGCTCGTGGTCGAAGACAGAAGGCAGGGTCGGTTACCGGGAGTACAGCAAACAGGTTGGTCCAAGGCAGGCAAAGTCGGCAGCGGGAGATCAATCCGAAGAAGAGTGCTGGAAAGTCTTGCAGGAGCATGTAGAACAATCTGACAGAGAGTGAGTGAGCAGGGAGAGCTTAAATCCTAGCTTGATTGGTGATGGGAAGCAGGTGAGGGGAGTAGGTCTGATGAGGGGGGCGTGGCTGGCAGGTGAGTGGAGAGGGAATGGAAAATTACTTAGAGGTAGGTGAAAGGGGGGCAGACTGTGACAGCTGCCTGCCAGGATGGAGGAAGGTCACAAGCAGACAGTGGATCAACAGCCCCTACAGTAACAGTCTGACCTGTTTTCCACTATAGACCCACTGAGCCCCCAGGCCCGCTGTGTGCATGCATGTGTGAACACTGTGCATGCACATACTGCACGTTGCATGTGAGCGCATTCGGAAGCGCGGTATAAGCGGGTTGTGTGTCAGTGTGTCAGTGTTTAGACCTGCTGATTTTAGATTCGTGTACACGTGCAGATACCTGGCTGACCAGCTCCATCCAGTTTGTTGCTGCATCCAGAGCCAAAAGTTAAAAGTGGAGGTGTTGCTGGGTGCAGAGGAGGGAGAGTGATAGATGTCTACACACACAGGGGGGTTACAGAGAGACAGATACAGCAGGTGTTTGTATCCCTACCTGCTATTTATAGACCAAATGAGCCTCCAGAAATACGGGTCAGCACGTGAGGCTTTGGACCTCTGTGTGTTGTGGAGTGTTTCTGCAGAACAAACCCCTCAAAGTGCATCAATATTCTTGGTTATTACACCTTTGATGACTTGTGCTATGAAGACATATTTTATATTTTTTACTATATTTTCATCATTATCTTCCCACAGGAGGAATAATATCAGCAACATTATAGTGTGTTATAAAAATGTAATACATGTTTATTTAATGCTTATGAATGTTAAAACTGTGGTTCTTGTCATTTTTCAGAACATCGAGTTGAAGGTTGAAGTGGAGAGTTTGAAGAAGGAGCTTGAGGAGAAGCAGCAGTTTCTGGACAAAGCACTGTGAGTACGACTTCTGCTCAAACTTAGAGAAACTTAAAGTCCGGGAACCGTCATCACACGCGAGCCCGCTGGCCTGTAGACTCTCCGAGCTATCACAACACGCACTAAGCTCGGAGGAATGCTATGTATGGACTCGTCAGGGGGGAAAAAAAAGCTTTTGAAGTGGATGAAGTGGCTCTGTGTTCTGGGCCGGAGGATGGAGGGAGTATGAGGAGGTGCAGGGAGGAGGACTGTTTGTTTTGAAGGGGGAGGGTGGGAGTAGTAGAGAGAGTAAAGGGCAGAGGTGCTTTGAGGTTTGAACTATTTAAGCTGCAGCACCTGTCTGCATGTGAGGCAGCTGTCCGCCCGTCAGTGTATCAGGTTCTCCGACTCCTCTCTTCTCCCAACACAACGATGCAAACTCAGGATTCTTCTTCTTCTTTTTAGCCTCTTTTAGCTTCTAGTTTTGGTTTTGCAGCACTTTAACTTTATAAACTACATGATAAAAACACTTCCTGTCCAGCAGAAATCAGACAAAGTTACACACATTTAGCAGATAATGACAACTTTATAAGATCTGTGCAGGTTTTCAGCTTTTTGTGGCGTGTGTGGTTCTTCTCCTCCACGATGGCCTAAATAATCGATTAATATTGCTTGTAAATCATTATGTCACTAGTTTATATCATCTAACATCAGTTTCCATCTGTGCTAGTTTGTGTTTTCTAGAAAATATTGTGCGTTTCAAATGAATGCTTCAAGAAATGTTGCAGTTATTTTTTTTTATAAAGGGATTTTCTGAAAGGTTTTGACATCAACACTTTCAAATCTTCTGTTGTTTCATGATCATATTAAAACGTTGTCTGTGAACATGATGCTGAAATTCAAGACTTTGCAGCCAGCATGTCTCCTGGTTTATGATCATTATGGTTTATGATCATTATCCCAACGGATGGCAGTCAGAACAACAACAACCGTTCGCTCAGAGTTTTATAGAAAATAATCAAATCAATCAGTCAAATAAGCGCTTTGTCAAAATAATGAAACGCGGCAGAATTTCCAGCCTTTGAGGAGAGTAGATGTGTTAATGTTGGGTGCAGTTCAGTCTCTCTCAGTCTCCTGCTGCTTCATAAATAAACTCCCAGGCCACAGTTTATCATTAGAGCTATTATTAACGGAGCCTGGCTGATAGACGAGAGGAGGAAAAGCTGAGTGTGACCTCCTGAGTGGTGGAGCAGCGACAGACTGACTTCACCATAACAATCTCCACCTCGTCGCTCACATGTTTCCCTCTGGAGACCGTGTTTTCTTTTTTGTCCCTCTTTTTGTTATGAACTCTGACGTTTGTTTGTTTGCAAGATATCGTAAAAGGCTGCAGATACACTGTGATTCAGTTAAGTGGAAAGTTAAGGCCGTTTTTTGCTTTGGATCTGAATCCAGCAGCATCGTATGTGTTTGTTTTATAGCGGAGGGGAAATTATTTTCTCCATCTTTCTGCATCTATTTCTACCAAAAAACATGTGATTCTTTTTCTACATATTCTAAAATTTTCCATCTACATAACAGGTGGCGCTACACTAGCACGCTTATTAGTCTTTACAGTGGTCATAAGTTACAACAAATCCTAAATATTTACAGATGCTCATGCACATCATGATTGTGTATATTAATATTTTAAAAATGTTTTTCCTCCAAACGCTGCGACGCCATAGGTCAACAGCAGAGTGCCTGTCCAATCAGAATGAAGCAGAGCTGCAGCGTCGCTTGGCGGAGCGACAGGAGGAGATCAGCCACATGCAGGAAATCCTGGAAACTAAAGTTCAGCTGCTCCAAGAGGTACAAACACACACATTCACTGACCTTTATAGGTTTGCACTAGTTTGATGTTTATCACAGATTCTCCTCCTGTCTGTGCTGCGTTCAGGAGGCCCTGCTGGCGCGAGGCGAGGCTGAGCAGATGGCCTTGCTGGCGGACTCTGAGGCCCAGCGCTGCCTGGCTCTGGAGAGAGAGATGGTGGAGAGGATGGAGGAGTGTGGAGGCGATGTGGGACGACTGGCCAAGCAGGCCCTGGCGGACAAAGACAGGTGACTCCTCCATGTTTGCTGTTTGTGGCTGCTGTGCAACATTATTATTGAATGAAACAGTGAACACACTTTAAAATGTGTTGCACTACATTACAGACAGATAATTAAAAGGTTTTTTAAGTTTGTGATTAATTACTTCTCTTATTTTTCTATAATTATTAATTAAATATCTTTGTTTTTTTGGGGCTTTTAATGGGACAACATCAGTGACAGACATGCGTTACCTTTAACTACTTTAACCTGAACTCTCGTCTGTCTCAGGCTGATCGAGGAGCTGACGCAGCAGAAACATTCACTGGGTCTGCAGGTCAAAGAGCTCAAGGTCAAAGTTCAAAACTTTTCCTCTCCTGTCAAGAAGCAAGAACAAGGAGTTGAGGTAACACACACACACACACACACACACACACACACACACACACACACACACACACACACACACACACACACACACACACACACACACGACGAAGAACCAATCAGAAATACCCGCTTGAACCTTTATTCTCATTAAAATTCAAACAATTATTTTTTATTATCCATTAATCTGCAGATTATTTTCTCAATTCATCAATTAATTGTTTCTGATTTTTGTCTCTAAAATGTCAAACAAGTTAAACTGTTTTAACTTCTCACGGTAGTCACATCAACAATAAGATAATCAGTTTACAGTCACGTATGACACAGAAAACATGTGAGAAGCTGCCAGTTGGTATTTATTATTATTATTATTATCAAAAGGCTAAAACGATCATTCAGTTATTAAAGTAACTGCTGATTCATTTTCTGTCATCTAATCGTTGCAGCTCTGATTTTATTTATGAAGCCCGACATCACAAATCTTCCCCAAACTTTCCAAAACCAGGACTACAAAGTGCTTTATGAGGTGTGCAGTTTATAAAAAAACAACATATAGCGTCTGTAAATAAGTCTCAAACGTAGACGATGAGAAATGCTGTGTCTCAGGATCTGATCCATGAAGTGATTTAAGAGACGTCTGGAGCTTTTATTTTATAAACTGGCCGGTTGGAGTAAAACTGAAGACCTTTTATATTAAATCTAACGTTTCTCCTTCTGTCTGTAAATGTTCTGGCTCGAACCCGAGTCCGGACACCAGGATTAGATATCAAACTGTTTTTATATCCACATGTGGGTCGGTGGAACTTCGTCATTTGAGCTTCGTTAGCTTGAAGAAGAGTCTGTGTATGATGTGGTTCTGGTTATTTCTCTCAGTCATCAGTTTGGATCAATGACGGTTCAGTTTTGGTTTTAATAATAAATGTTGTATTTGCTACCTGATACAGCAGCTGCTAATTAAAAAAAAACATATTTCAGTTTCACACTCATCTTGTTGCCATTTTTTTTTGTTTTTAATTACATCCAGTCAACAAAACGTTTACAGACCGCTTCTGATTCTGCTTCTGCTCGTTTCTATCGTTGCATCTTCCTCTCAGGTCATAGAGATGCAGCGCCACCTAGTGGTGCTCTAACTACACTTAAAGCTTAAAGCTGCTCGAACTTTTTACTTTGAATCCACTTTGAAACATTTCAGACGCATTTGTGATGAAACGTTTTCATCTTTGAATGCAGGAGTTAAGTATTTGAGCAGTTTGGTACATTTTCCTTTACTTCGGTCATTTCTTACTATATGTGCTACAAGACAAAAAAACTTTTGTTTCCATCTTCTCTGTATGAAAGGAGTCTGTCTCTGTTTGTGTTGCTCTGGTTCATCAGCAGAGAATCAGAGTCACTGCAGCCTGTCCAGGACAGTCCTGCTAATTCAGCCTCACTTTCCCCACTGACACCACGTCTAATTATACTCGCTGTCTGCTGGCTGCAGAAGGAATCAGTTGTTTACTGGCTCACCAGCAAGAAGGAAATCAGTGGAGACACCTCTTCTGTCTGCGTGGACATTAATTCTACCGCCGTCACATTCTGGTATTTCTGCCACTTTGAGAAAAATAAACAGCGGGCGCAGTCTGTCAGCAGTGTTTGGCGTTTATCTCTGATTAGGATTAATTGATTTTTGATTGCGTGCCTCAGTGTTTGATCAGTGTTTTGGTGTCGTGTCTCCAGAGTCTTGTAGGGTGACAAATGTGGACACGGTCAGGGCCTGAAAAACAAATGACATGTGAGAACAGTTAAATCAACAACACATCCAGCTGGCTGCGATAATGAAAGACGGATGAAGACTCGTGTATCAGTGAGTCTGTGAGAAAAAGTCCTGAAAGGGTTCAAAATGAGTCAGAGTGTTTAAAGTCACAGTCGGGCTGCTCGAGTATATTCAATGACTCTAAATACAGAGAAATAAAGGCGCGCTCCCCTTCCTCCTCCTCATCTTCCTCATCTTCCTCCTTTCTCCTCCTCCTTCCTCCTTCTTCTTTCTCCTCCTCCTTCCTCCTTCCTCCCTCCTCCCTCCTCCTCCTCCTCCCTCCTCCTCCTCCTCCTCCCTTCTCCTCCTCCCTCCTCCTCCTTCCTCCTCCTTCCTCCTCCTCCCTCCTCCTCCTCCCTCCTCCTCCTCCTTCTCCTCCCTCCTCCCTCCCCCTCCTCCCTTCTCCTCCCTCCTCCTCCTCCTCCCTCCTCCTCCCTCCTCCTCATGAACTCATTCCACGCTGATAATTTAGAGAATCTAATGAAGCTGATGGAAACACACATCCTGTTTTTTTCACTTCAAACTGACACAAAAAGACTTTTTTAAAATGGAAAGTGTAAATTTGAATTACACAACTTGTCTCTCAATGTTTTGACATTAATGAGCTCGAGTGTTTTTTATTTATTAATTATTTGTGTCATTTTGGCTCCTTTAGGCTAAAGTTTAATTAAACAAACAACATATACAGAAGGCAGGACGGACCAACAAATATCCATTAAAAAATATAATGTAATATTATTATCTTCACTATCTGTTCATCTGTTGATTGATTTGCTGAATCGATTAATTGTTTGGTCCATAAAACATTGAAAGCATAAAAAAACTAAAGATATAAAATCAAAGAAAAGCTGCAGAATCTCATATCGGAGGAGACGTGACCATCAGATTTCAATCATTTGTCCAAAATGCCTGAAAACATAAAAATTATTTATTTTGTTTTTTAAAAAGTGATAAAAAGTGATTTTCTCGTATTTTCCACCTTTTCAGCACATTTTGTGAAAAATCACAGATTAGTCCTTTAAAGCTTTTTTTTGTTCATAATTAATTAAGTGGAAAGAAAAATAAAAGAGTCACGTGTGAGTGTTTATTATAAAGAGACAGTCAGAGCATTGAAGGGCTCAGAGATCCTCCTGCTTCCTGTCAACGGTTCCGTCCAGGAAGCAGCAGGAGGTCTCACTCCTACACTGATATCACGGACCGAAAACGAAAAAAAGTCTTCTTCATTCTCAAGGCTATGGAAGCATTATTATTATTATATATATATTATTATTATATTATTACTACTATAGTTTATTCAAGTAACATTTTAAATCACATATTTAAATATCCGGTACGAATCTTTAAATAATTTATTTACAAAAAAAATAAAAAATAAATAAAGGTTGAAATATGTTTAAATATGACATAAGTCTACATTATATGTGGAAGTTGCCTTGTAATATAATTCAGTCTTTTTTAATGGGAGGATCAAGATTCACGTACCTGCAGAGTTACAGCATCGTCTTGAATAAACGATCTTTGCTTTGTGTCAACGTTGCGTCGCTGTCTCGTTTGGAAAGCCGCTCCCTGCATCCTCAGCCGGGGACAAAGCTGCACGGAGAGCCGCGGAGACACCGGCGGATGTTTCCACAAACCGAAGCCGCTGATTTAGGAGGATTTGTTGTTGTTGTTTTCCGTGTTCGTGTCCGGTTGTAACGGAGTCATCTGCTGCAGGAAGGAGGAGGAGGTGGAGGTGGAGGAGGTGGAGGAGATGCTGTCATCCAAAGAGACGTCACTGATTTAAAAACATGAAAAGACGTGAGATGAGGCTCGTTTCTACACCGGATCCATTCATACAACATGTCTGCGCTTCATCACCGAGGAAGTGAAACCGCATGACAGTGGGCTTCAATCACGTCCGCTGTGCGGGGAAATCTGCGGGTCACGTTGTCATGTGTGCGTGATTTGAGGAATGAAGAGACGCTCGTGCTGCTTCCTCATCTGATCTCCATCTTGTTTTTATTCCTGATCGAAGTGTCACGTGATCAATAATTCAGTTCAGTTTGATTAAAGCTTAAAATGGATTCAGTCAGTTGACAAAACAGATTTCACCACGAGGTTGTGAATTTTACGTTTTTGTTGTTGTTTTTGTTGACACTGAGACACCAGGTACGAAGAGTGACAAAACTTTAAATTCTATCAAAACTTTTGTTTTGAGCTTGTTGGACCACACCTGTACACCTGTGTGAACAGGTGTGATTCCACCTCCAACCCAGAGAGCAGCTCTTTAACCTCTTTTTTAAATTGAATATTCTCTGAGAGCTGTTGTGATGCTGGACGTTGTAAAGATGAAGGAGTCGTGCAGGATTTGTGCCCGTGAGCTCTGTGGCAACCAGCGGCGATGGATCTTCCACCCGGCGGCCAAACTCAACCTGCAGGTGTTGCTGTCTCACGCTCTTGGCCGTGAGTTGACCCGAGACGGCCGCGGCGAGTTCGCCTGCTCCAAATGCACCTTCATGCTGGACCGCATGTACCGCTTTGACACGGTGATCGCCCGTGTGGAGGCTCTGTCCCTGGAGCGCCTCCACAAGCTGCTGCAGGAGAAACACCGGCTGCGGCAGTGCATCGGAGGCCTGTACAGAAAAAACAACGCAGAGGATGGAGGTGTTGCTCCAGCTGTTGGGGTGGAGGCTGAAGACTCTCCTGTGGTGGATCTGTCAGACCTCCAGGAAGTGAGATACTCAGATATGGTCCAGGATGATTTGACGTACTCGGTGTATGAATCATGGGCTGATAAGGAGGATCGCAACCTGGACCACCAACACCACCTCCATCATTGCACCGGAGCAGACTCCCTCCCTGGCCAGAAGCCCAGACGGTGCAGGGGCTGTGCGGCGCTCCGTGTTGCAGACTCAGATTACGAGGCGGTGTGTAAGGTGCCTCGAAAGGTTGGACGCAGGAGCACATCCTGCGGCCCGTCTACGCGCTACTCAGCCGGAGCTCCGGGGGCCGAGGACCCCACCAGAGCCTCTGGTGGGTCCGAGGCTACATCTGTCCCCTTTGAGACTCCTTCAGCTGAACTGGAGACTGATAAAACCACTTGCGACAGGACGAGTCTGAGCTCGGCGTCGTCTGTGGAATCTCTCGACACCGCCGTGGATGTGAGCTGCCCTCCTACGAACCACAAAGAGAAGGAGGAAGCTGAGCCACAGAAAGATCCAGAGGAGGCACCAGTGAGAAGGGACGTTCCATGGGACAAAGCCCCAAGTGAGAGCTCCTTTTCTGGGCTTGAAATGATGCTGAGCCTCCTGAGGGGCTGGGAGTACCGACCAGTGAAGCCTCGCAGGGGCAGCAAGCTCCCAGTTCTGGTCAAAGCAAACCTGGAGCAGAGCCTGTCGCTGCCCCTGCCCATCCCACTGAGGGCGCCCTGTGGAGGGGCAGCGGACTGTGAGCTGTACCCCCACCAGCCTGTGCCGGAGGTCGTGACCCCGTGTCCCCAGCTGGAGCTGCAGGCGGAGCTGGAAGAGATGGAGGAGCAGTGGTTGGATGATTACGTTCAGTGCGGGCCGTTCCGCTTTCAGCAGGTAGATCGGTAGCTGCAGTTCATGGATACTAGATGACCTTTGACCTTAAATGATCCACACAGTGTAGATTTTGTAGCTTTCATTTAGGTAGGACAAAATACTGACGTCGTTATTAGAAACCCAGAAAACAGTGTAATGTCTTCTGTGCTCTTTGGATGTTGGTGAAGTTTTAACTTCTTAATCATCAACATCTCAGGTTTTTCTGAATAAAGTAATGAAGTGAAAATGCTGTGACAGTTCAGATGAATTATCTAAAAACCGGGACAGCGTTTTGACACACACACATCTCGCTTCGCGTTTTGTGCGTCCGACATCCAGACTGAACCAGGTCAAATCTCGCTGGATTTTTCCGTCTTATTCATCTCCTTCGACGCTCACAGAGCTGAACTCGCTGCCTTGATTAGCCTCTCGGGGAGCATAAATACCCTTCTTCGTCTGTATCCTAGCAACACTTCCGTTGCCGTGGGAACAGTCTCCAAGAGCTACAGCGGCCCGTCAGCGTGAAGGCTGTGCTGAGTCTGATCCTGTTTATAACTTCTATTGTTATGTTAATGATTCGTGTGAATGTGGAGCAAAGCAAACACAGACAGGTCTGTTATGAATCCATAAACCAGACTGTATAATCGACCTCTCACTGGTCTCAATGAGGAGATTTACTCTCCTGTCATTCATACACCTGTTTAAATGGAGCAGTCCTAATAGAGGCTGACAGATTTCCTGCATTCCTCTTAAAAACTCAAACGATTGAGTCAATATGTGCCTGTTTTTTCCTTTATTAGTACAAAATTACAAACAGTAGATCTTTTCATAAAACCTATTTGGAGCCTTTATGAAATTTCTGCACTTTTTTTTTTTTGTAAATATAGTTTAATCATTATTGTTTTTTGTATTTTTCTATCTGCGTCCTATAATTTGAGCCTGTATTGTTTTCAGCTGAAACAGCTGTTAGAAAAAGTCACGTGTTACATGTGATAGCAGGGTGACATCACGTCTTTACACAGATCCATTAAAAACAAAAACAAGGAAGTCAACAACATGCTGCCGTGGCAACTGTTGTTTCCCCAGGAAGTCATCCAACTGCGAGCTGACACCACTTTCCCTCAGTCACACACACACACACAGACTCACACACACACACACACACAGCAGCAGCTGAGTTAAACTGTGTGTGTGTGTGTGTGTGTGTGTGTGTGTGAGAAAACAGCCTTTCTCCAGAACTGACTAATTTCCTTCCTCCTTCTGTTTCATCGTTAACGTCTGTATCATACTGTATTTAATCTTGGTCCGGTACATAGTACAACTACTGCCTACCGTTATAGTTATATAAGTTATATAGTTTATGTTATAGTTGGTTGACCTGCACTAACATAATTCCTCCCGTGTTTTTCAGCAGTTGATTGATGAGCAGCAGGACCAGCCGAGTCAGTATGAGAGCGCTGCCCAGGACCAGATCCGCTCACTGCAGGCCAAGATCAGAGAGAGCGACAGCCGCAACCAGGTACAAACACGTCACCTCACACACCTGCAACAGATGGAAGTTAAAAAACAAAATGTTCCAGAGCATGTTGTGTGAGTCATTCTGTGTGTGTGTGTGTGTGTGTGTGTGTGTAGAAGCTGCAGGGACGACTCGGTGAGATGGAGCTGATGCTGCGTTCGGCCCAAGAGGAAGCGCAGCAGCAGGAGCGAAACATCCAGAACATCAGAGATACTGTCAACTCAAAGGAGGCAGAGGTAGAGAGGGATGGATGGGTGGATGGATGGATGGGTGGGTGGGTGGGTGGGTGGATGGATGGATGGATGGATGGATGGATGGATGGAGGAAGAGATGAATGAGGGCTGTGATGAGTTTTATAGAAAGAAAGAAAATCTGAACACAGCAGTGAGTGGAAGAAAAAAATTGGAGCAGGACTGAAATTAAATGTTGAAAGGATGCACAGTGTCAGACTTGAATAGTGGTGTGTGTGCCTGTGTGTGCGTGTGTGTGTGTGTGTGTGTGTGCGTGCATGCAGGCTGCAGAGCTCTACAGGGTGATCGAGGAGCAGAATAAGATGCTGTGTTCTCTCAAAGAGCTCGCCAACCGCAACCAGCTGCAGCAGCTGCAGGTTTGTCCTCCACACACACTGTAACCTTCACATCATTCAGCAACTGCACTGATAGAAACTCGTAAACGATGTTCTGTGTGTTTTAAGATGGCACCGATTCACCCGAACCGGTTAACCCTTTCCTACCGCAGGTGTCTGGAGCCGAGGCGATTCACGGTCATGGTGAGCTGCTGGCTCTGCAAGAGTCTCTCTTCCAGGCGCAGCTGGAGCTGCAGGCCTGCCAGCGGTCGCAGCGGCAATCAGCGAGGACGCAGGACGACCTGAGCCGGGCCCTGCAGCGGCTGGAGAAAGACCTGCAGGGGGCGCTGCAGCACAGGAGGGAGACAGAGAGACACAACCAGGTGAGAACAGGAAAAGGTTTGAGAGTAATAAAAGCTGGAGGATACATCATCACGCACCACAGCTCTGTGTATATATGAAGTCACATTTACACGTGTGGCGTTCAGGATCTGCAGCTGGCTCTGGAAAAGGCACGCTCAGTCCTGCAGGAGAGAGAAGAGCAGCTGAGTAGCAGCGAGCAAAAGAGACAGAAGGAGGAGGAGCAGAGAGAGAAGACCATCAGAGAGCTGAAGACATCCCTGCAGACCAAAGAACAGCTGGTACAGGTCAGATATATATACACACATACACACACACACACACACACACACGCTCTGCTGTGCACTGACTCTGTGTTTATCCTCCAACAGGACTACTGTGAGCTGTTGGAAGATCCAAAGGAGAAGAGAGACTCTCTGCTTCAGAAACTCCGACATCGTATTCAGGAGAGAGACCGAGCTCTGGAGGTAAACAGCACACACACACACACACACACACACACACATTAAACACACACACGCATTAAGCACACACACGCATATCAGTGTTTACTCCATCAGCTCCATCATCCAGTACATACTGTGAGATTTTTTTACATATATTAGTTAAATATGTATGTTAAAAAACTCCTTTAGTGCCATTTAGAAGACTCCTAATAGTAAGATAAGACCAACACCGGTCTGGGTTCAGCTTTGGTGATGATTTATTTGGTTTTTTTTTTTGTCCGATCTGCAGCGAGCGGTGGATGAAAAGTTCCGCTGCGTGGAGGCGAAAGAGGAGGAGATGCGTCAGCTGCGGCTGCTCATCCGAGAGAAGGAGAGAGACCTGGAGAGGCAGCGATGTGTGCTGGCAAACAACGAGGAAACCATCACTGTGAGAAAAACACACACACACAAAAACACCTTCCTTCTCTCAGCCTCCTTATCAGACGCTCGTGTGTGTGTGTGTTTGTGTGTGTGTCAGAGCATGGAGGTGCTGGTGCGGGGTAAAGCCCTGGAGCTGGATCAGGTGTGTGACGCCTGGAGGAACGTCCAGCGGCAGCAGCAGGACAGCAGCGAGAGACAAATCTGCCTCCTGACAGAAAGAGACGCCATCATCAACCAGCTGCAGGCGGCGCTGCACGCTCGCACGCAGGAGGCCCAGGTACCGAAATACATTCATACCCGTTATATTTGATTCAAGTTGCATGAAGATGTTATTGAAAATAACTTCATCCATCATCTTCAGGTCAGAGGAAAAACACAAAACCATGAAAACATAAACAAATAAAAAGACATTTAAAGTCTAAAAATGTTGCCCTTGTGGATTCATGTTTCTTCTTCTTCCCTCGGCTGCAGGACCTGCGCTGCTCGCTGCTAACTCAGATCCAATCAACTCCCAGCGACATCCTGGAGGAGCTGAAAGTCCGCCTCCAGCTCAAAGACCGCCTCTTCCAGGAGGTGCTGGGTGACCGGACACGTCAGGCCCAGGAGCACCAGGAGCAGGTCCAGGATCTGCTTAGAACCATCAGCTCCAGAGATCAGTACATCCAGGTACGGCAGAGGAGCTCAGTAAACACAGTATCAGTCGTATGCGAGGAAAAACAAATAACAACAGTCTCCCTGCAGGACTCGGCGAGTCGGCTCAGCGAGGTGATGACGGAGCAGACAGCCCGGCTCCAGGAGCTCCGCAGACAGCTGAGCTCAGGTTTCACATTGAAGTCCGACTCTGGTGCCGACTCGGAGCTTCAGGCGGTGCAGGAGGAGCTGCGTCTGGTTCTGAGGAGGGAGAAGGAGAGCCAGGAGCTGAGCAGGAGTCAGGCCGCCAGGCTGGACTCGCTCACCAGGACGCTGCACGTGAAGGAGGAGATCATCAGGGTCAGTGTGAGACGGAGCAAAGACTTGAATGAAAGCCAGTATTCAGAAATGAGGAGCAGCACCACGAAGGGAGCAGAATTACTATTATTTTTTATCTACCACAGTATGAACAGTATTAGTTGATAAAAAGTGTAACATCTCTGTTTTACTGTTTTGACAATCAGCGTCTTTAAGATTCTCGCTTTAGCTGCAGCTTCACAGTATTTTGTCTTGTAAATATGCTGCTCTCTCTCTCTCTCTCTCTCTCTCTCTCTCGTGTGTGTGTGTGCGTGTGTGTGTGTGTGTGTGTGTACTTCCTCTGGTCGTTCTCCAGGACTTTCAGAGGCAACTGGTGGAGCCCTCCGACATCCCGCTGGTCCAACGTCTCACTGAGGATGTCCAGGAGCTTCGGGAGACCCTGGTCCAGCTGGACGGTCCCCCGGCCAGAGGCCCCGTCCTGGGCCGGGACCGACCCAACGGCAGGCAGTCTGAGTTTGGAGGTGGGCATCAGAGAAGCATGGGACAGTATCTGTAACCTGGGAGCGCTGACTCTGGTGTCGGGGTGGAATCACTCACTGTGGTGGTGACGGGTGAAAATACTAACGCGTCACATTTTTATTCTAACTTGATGGAAACATGATGGATTTTTGGGAACTCGCCTGGTGTTTCAACAGCTTAACGTTGATGACAGAAATGTTTCACTTATTCTGAAAATCCCTGAACAAGCAGCATCAGTGAAACAGGCTTTTCTGTGATGACATCCAGTTAAATTCTTAGTCATAGTTGACAAAATATACATTTTATGAAAGTAAAAAGCTTCACAATCTATCTATATAAACTAGTTTAGGATCCCAGTTGCATATTTTGTAAAATGAGTTCATAGAAGTCGCTTTAAAAGTTTCTATCTTTACATGACTGTACATCATGACTGTAATTGAAACGGTACAGGAACAGGAACTATTTTATTTTAGTCATTTTGTCGCTCGTGCACAAACAAAGTGTGTTGTTTGGGTTTGGAGAATACAAAACACTAATATACAAATAAAATTCAATAATATAACTGATACATTCTACTAACTACTAACTAATGACTTCATATTCACCAGATCACATCTGTCTGAAAATCTCCATGATTTCTTTTTTTTATTTGATTTTTTTATAACTTATTTATTTATCTCATTTTTGGATCAACGCTCTTTTCATATATATATTCAAAAAAAAATCTTTTAGTGCAGATAAATGTGATTTTTGGACAATTTATTAATTTGCTTTCTGTTAAAAGTATTTCAAGGTATTTTGTAATTACAGATGTGGTTGTTATGCTTTGAATTTGTTAATATATGTGGTCATAATATATTACTGTGTGTGTGTGTGTGTGTGTGTTTGCATGTTCAGCAGCATGAATGAGACTTTTCTTATATTTGCTGTAAAATTATCTGCAGAATATAAACATACGAACTGCTTTTATTAATATTTTATTTATATATATATATATATATATATATATATATATATATATATATATATATATATATATATATATATATATAATCCTGTATCAATCCTCAGTTTATGTGATTTATTTAATTTTTATGAGACTGGATGCAATTCAGCAACCAACAGTTGCATCATTTCATGTTCAATATTCATGAATATTATGATAAAAACGAGTGTCACACTGGAGAACAGGACAGTAAGTATCAATGTTTTTCTTCTTATTGAAACAAAGAAAATGTAAACTGTGTGTCTGAGACGTTTAGCTGATATTAAAAGAAGTTTTTAGTCATATTTGCTGCATTGCTGACATTTTATAAACATTCAGGTCCCAACATGTTACTGAACAGTTCAAATAAAAACACGTTACATCATGCATGTGTGATTCTAGCAGGTTTACATGGTTTGTAAAGTTCAAGTCTGGTTTTTTTTAAATATAGTTTTACAGTCACGTCCTTAAGCTGCATCTTTCTGTGGAGTAACATGTTTTCCACACTGAGTTAACTTAAAAAAATAAATAAAAACAAACCGCAGTAACTGAAGCATAAAGAAGTCCAGTTTCAGTTTCAGATGAATCTGAATTCATTAATTATTCATAACACACCTCACAGATGCAATGACGCTTTGAATCTCAGAGTAAAACGCTTCAGGTTTGTTTCCAGACACATCCAGGATTTTATAAATATATATATCATGAGTACATGAAGCTCCCACCACATTTAGTTCATACATGATGATCTAGATCTGATGATCTCTGGTAGAGAAACATCATCATATAAACACCAAATTCACAGAAACAACAGTGAAAGCACAAATTTATGATGGTATAAATGTATAAGAAAACACGCCTATAAACATGTAAATATGACGGTGATGATCATAATAAGAGTCGATCCTGCCTTCAGCTTTTAATTCATTTAACTGACTGTAGATTGGAGACAGATTCAGTTAAATCCTGTTCTCACGTCATTCAGCCTCTATGAGCCGTTTTAGTGGCTTCTTTCATGCAATAAATCACAGTTACAGCTCAGCATGTAGCTCAGTGACATCATTTAGATTTGGGTTCATTATACTGCAGTTGAGTGCAGTAAATGTACATGCAGTAAAACTACATGCAGTATATGTACAAACTACCAGGATGACGTTCTCTGTCACGGTTGCTGAATTGCACAAAGTCATTTTGTTTGTTTTGTTTGTTTGTTTTTTGCACCTTGCTCTAACTTTCTTCTACTTCCTGTAGAGCTGAGCTCAGAGGATGAAGACGAGGCTGATGAAGATCTGAACAGCGAGTATACCGAGAGCGTCGACGAAGACGAGTCCAAACTGAGGGTCCAGTCACACAAGGTATCGATCCAAACACGTCACGTTTAATCTTCTAGTTTCCATCAGTATTAATGTATTAAATGCTGATTGATGTAATCATGCAGCCATAAAAAACACAGTAAGTTTAATGTACTTTTAATTAAACACTGAAGAAGATTTAGATGATACACATGAGAGGTGATGCAGCCAGTCACTTTAGTTTTGCTTGTAGTAAAGTAAATACTCAGGATTTATAACTCAGTAATAATTCTGACTCTCAGACTTCTGAAGATCCACGAAAAGCTTCGTCCCAGGATCTGTTGTTTGAGGGTCAGGGGCTGATGGAGGTCAAACAGCTGGTGGAGCAGAAGAGGGCGGTGGAGAGAGAGCTGGGAGAGCTGAAGGCTCAGCTGGAGAAGAGCGGCTTCTCCTCGCTGTCACACATGAGGTAAGAATATATATATGTATATATATTGACTTTTATATAATATCTCTATAAGATAGATTACGTAGAAGCACTTCCTGTAAGTGTTTGTTTGTTTCTGCTCAGATGGCAGAATATGTGTGTGAATATGTGCACAATAAAAAACACCATCCTGCTGCCACCTTCACTAGAGCACCAAATATGGATTCATCCGCTGCTGAAAATAGTCCCAAACAATTATACTCTATTTTTTAAAGTCTTCAGCAGGAACTTAAGTTGTTTTTGGTCTTTTTATGCGATTTGTTGACAATAAGAAAAATGTAAACTAGCAGCAGTCTTATCAATTAACTTAAATCTGCACTAGAGGTTATCAGTAACTGTCCATCACTGTTCTTATGTTTATGCTGCTTTTAATTATAATTGTACACACGTCTTACTGCACATATTATTTACATCATTATGATATTTTAATGTATGTGTCCAGGATAAATTTAAATCTGTCTTATCTTCTGTTTCAAAGGAAAACTCTGTTCAGTCTGCGTGCGGAGAACGAAGATTTAAAGCATCGGCTGCAGCCTGACGGCAGACAGAGTGATGAGCAGACGCTGCTGGATGGCGAGGAGGAGGAGGAGGAGGACGAGGAGGAGGAGTTGGATGTGACCATAGAGGAAGAGGAGGAGGAGGAAGGCTCTGAGCTGTGGGAAGCCTGGGATGCTGAGCTGTCTCTGTCTGAGGGGAAACGGTCCTTCAACACAACCCAGACCGATGAGGAGCAGAGGACGAAGGTAGCTGACAGAAAGGAGTCGCTGCACCTGCTCACCAGCTCCTCACAGGTAAGAGGCCTCAAGAAGGGTAAAATAGTTTGATATTAGACATACATGATACGATCCCCACCAGTCACAGTGATTCTGCGTCCTCCTGTTTGTTGTCCAGGACGAAGACGTGGACAGTGGGCGGTCGGCCGCTCAGCAGCACGCCACCGTGTCCTCGGTGATGGTTGAGAAGACGGTTCGTCTGCAGCAGCAGAGCAAAGAGCTGCAGGAGAGACTGATGGTGTCTGAAGCCACGGTGCAGGCTCAGGCCGAGCAGCTCAAAGACTACAGAGAGCTGCTCAGTGAGTCACACACACTTATCTGTGTTTACATGGTGTGTTGTGCTGCGTGTGTGTGCATCAATAATCTAAACAATAAATAACCTGACGTCTTTAAACTGGCTGAAACTTGTTCTGAAGTTCAGGAAAAGAAAAGTAGTAAACACACTGCTGCTTCTTCTTCTATTTCTTCTTCTTCTTTTTCTTCTTCTTCTTCTTCTTCTTCTTCTTCTTCTGTGTCTCTACAGCGGAGACGGCGGTGCAGCAGGACAGTAAGCAGATCCAGGTGGACCTTCAGGATCTGGGCTACGAGACCTGCGGCCGCAGTGAGAACGAGGCGGAGAGAGAAGACACCAGCAGCCCAGGTATCCACTCAGAGTCTCATGATTAACTTCACACACAATCATCCAAACTCATTAAAACTCATCATATATAAATACATTTAAAAACTTGTGCTGCTGGGTTGTTGTAGTTATTATGAAGTAGAAACACCAGGGGGCAGCAGAGGCAGCAGCATGAACTACATTAACTTTTTATTGATTTCCACTCTTCAGTTTATTTGAGTTGTTTATAATAATAATTAATCATTATAAATATATATTGACTTTTCTTCATTTAAGAAATGTATAAAACTGTCAGAAACCCAAAATTAAATAAATAAATAAATAATGAAATAAATAAATAAATAATGAAATAAATAAATAATGAAATAATGAAATGAAATAATCAATAATATGCTCTCAGAGTTTGATGACCTGGAGATGTGCACGTCTCTGGACTGCGGGACTCAGTGGTGGCCTGCCAACAGCAGCAGCAGCTCCACCTTCACTAAGGCCTCCACCCAGACCCCAGCTCATGGAGACGAGGCGTCGTCTCTGCAGCGACTGGTCGAGGACCTTCGCTCGCAGCTGTCCCGCTCTCAGGGCGTGATCCGCGGCCTCCAGAGCCGCCTCCGCTCCCTCTCCACCTCCAGCGACTACGGGCCCTCCACACCCCGTAAGGTCAACTGGTCTTTCCAAGCTTCGCCCTCACAAAGCGGGGCGGAGGACGACGAGGGCTGGCAGTCGTCAGATGGAGGTGTGATGGCTTCACCTCGTCACCCTCAACCAGACAAGAACCTCCAGGAGCTGGTGTCCCGTGTGGACGCGCTGGAGGACCAGCTGAGGACAGGAGGCAAGAAGACAGCCAGCGAGGATGGAAAGTCTGCCGCCTGGCCGGGGTGAGTGAGAGGAGTCTGACAGGAGTCTGCATTGTTATAATCAGTTCATATTTATATTTCACATTAATAGTCTACTAGAAAATAGAGGGATAAAGCCCATGCTTTTATTTTTTGAGAGTTTACAGTGTACATTTTTGAAATGAAATAGAAACACAGATCTGTCATTTTTAAATACAGAATCTCAAGAAGACAAACACAACCTGTGTGCACCTGTGTCCGTGCATTGATCCGTTAATCACTGCAGGGATTAAACACCATCCGTCTCCGTCAGTATCAGTCCATGTTAATCAAGAATAACCGCAGATGTTTTCATGTAAACTCGGCTCCCTGACAGTCGGAGGGGATTAACCGACACGAGGTTGGGAACATGCTGTCCAAACTGTAGCTACGGTGAAGCTTAATCAGTCATTTAGAGGCATCTAAAACTCCTCTGCAAGGCACCGGGTTCATAAACGAGACAATAGACTCATATCATAGAGAATATTAAAGTTCATCTTATTGTTCCTTCAGTTTGATGTTGTCCTCTTCTTTGTGGGTTTGTGAAAGTTTCTCCGTGCTCACCTTAAATCTCACGTGTTTTCACACACGGATACACGAGCGGGATTTGTGACATCACCGCTGGTTTTGAGCACAAGAGTGATGTGGAAACTTGAGGCCTCCAGTGTACAAACACTGAAAAATGAACTTGACAGACATAGAAATGAACAATATTTGCATATATGGAGATAATTTAACCAGAAACATGTCAGTAGGTGATCTTTAAAGAAAGAAAATAGCATTTGTTCCTCACAATCCAGGATCCATATAACCTTCAGGTAATTAATCTATGTGTGACTCTTCTTCTGTCCTTCTCTTTCTGCAGTAAATTCGACTCTCTGATCAAGTCCCAGGCCCGAGAGCTGTCTCACCTCCGCCAGCGGCTGCGTGAAGGCCGGGGCGTGTGCCACATCCTCACCCAGCACCTGGGAGACACCACCAAGGCCTTCGAGGAGCTGCTGAGGGCCAACGACATCGACTACTACATGGGCCAGAGCTTCAGGGACCAGCTGGCTCAGAGCAGCGCGTTAGCACAGCGTGTCAACACAAAGATCAGCGGACGTGAGTCATTTATTTACTAGCTTCAGATGTCACTAACAGCCTGTCTGATGATGAATCTAATATGATGATGAAAATATGAATACATGACTGCCTATAACTGTTGCTTTTCTAGCAGGAGATCTTCCTGAAGATCCAGATGAGAAGACAGAGCTGCTCGCCATCCGGTCAGTGGTCATTTATTTGTTTTATTTATCTGTGTGTGTGTGTGTGTGTTTGATTTCTCAATGCCAGTCAATGGAAAGTATCGGTGTGTGACGCTCTGGCCCATGTTTGCTCTTCAGGGTAATGAAGGTCCCACTGGGTCATTAATGAGAGACATAATTGGCTAATTAATGAGGAGGGGGACGTATTATAGGAGAGATCTGGAGGTTTTGTCTTATAGAACCGACTGGTTTAAACCTCACAGGGTCTTTATCATAAAAACAATATTGTATCACATACTGTAATAAAGTATCACAATAAATATCAACAATAAAGAATAAAATTATTCATAAGAAAAACAGAGATAATGCTAATCATAATGCAGATGATGCTCTTAACTGACCTGTCATGTACTGACTGAGTTTATAGCGATTAATTGGAAGTTAATTAATTGGAGGTGTATCAGCTGAACATTGTCTATTAGAATTAGCAGCAAATTATTTTCCAGGATCCTTCCTATGATTGTGAAACTGTATGAAGCTCTACTCATTTTTCAAATGAAAAAAATAAAAAAAATGTATTTCTTAAAGCTGCTTGAAACCGTTAAAATCCATCCTGATCAACAAAATGTGTCATTCGGTGAAAACATGTAATTCAGTGTTAACTAGAGAGACAGAAGGAGAAAAGGTCTCTTTTCTGCCTCATGCAGTTGTATTTTTCCCGTGTCAAGTCTCATTTCCTTTTTCATCGGGCCCCTCAGCAACCAGTTGAGTCATGAAAGATGCTGTGATGTCACTGCATTACAAAACCAAAGTGTCTCTGGTGTCACCACCCCGCAGGGCAGAGCCACGATTGGACGTCCCACCAAACCGTACAACTCATGAAACCGTGCTGGGCATTATATAACTATACTTTTTATTATAGTTATAATAATATTCTCTGTTATTTAAAACTCTCTTCAGTTATTATTGATTCATGAATATTGTAAACACTGTGTGGTAACACCGGTGTGTTTTAGCTTCGAGCTGAAAGCTGCAGCTTGTGGCCTTTTCTTCTGGATGAGTGGTGGATGTCCTGGTTATTCAGTCACTTGTAACATTTAATTCATGCATAACTGAGATTCTCTGTGATTTTCATACCTGAGATGAACAGAATCAAACAAAAACTAAGACAATGTGTAAACCTCTTACTCATAAATAATGCATGAGCTTTAGTTAATGAGCTGAAACGGGCTTTAGGCTGAATCACTGTTGTCGGGTAGAACAGGGTGAGGGCAGGTCAAACCCCAGTAAGCAAACAAAGCTCTGTGAGCAGCGACCCCTTAGACATAGAGAGAGAAAGAGAGAGAGACATAGAGACACATAGAGAGAGAAAAAGAGGGAGAGAGAGGCCTGCAGTAATCTAACCTCTCTCATGTTGTTGCAGCAGATGGTTCACCAGATGTGAAGCTGAATTATCGTGTTTTCCACAACAGTCGCGTCATTTAGGATGTCCTTCTGACTCTGGGTGTGCTTTAACTTACGCATTAGAGCTTAAAGACCTCATAGATATATATATATATATATATATATACGTTCATATCTAGTGTGTGTTGATGATGCACAACATGATGGATCACAAAAATGATCACAACACACTGAGCATCATGTTACATCTCTAACCGAGAAAAATGCAAACAGTCCAATATATACTGTAAGATGGTGTCATACTGACATGAAACATAGATATATAAGTGTTATCACACTGGTTATTTTCATTACTAATCTTAATTTATTTCGATTAATCTGTCTTGGTCTGTAAAATGCACATCACAGTTGATAAGCTATATATATATATATATATTCAATTTACTAATATTTAAGAAAAGCAGCAAATTCTTAAATCTGAGAATCTGAAACCATCAAATATTTGTCATTTTTGCTTTAAAAAATTATTATTATTATTGAAACAGTTGCTGATTAATTTTCTATCAGTTGTTTCAGCTCTAATCATAATCACCCATCTTCCAGTCAGTGCTTTTATTTAGCTTGTATTACAATTAAATGCTGCATTACATTAATTACAAGTCCCATCTTTTACTTTTATGTCAGGTGAATATTCTTGATATCTTGATCTTAGTTTAGCATCTACTAAATATTTTCTATATGATCTTGAAACCTTAAAATAATAATACAGATATATATATATATGTATATATATTATAATCATAATTTTAACAGATACTTTCCAGTGATTCAGAATCAAATATTGTCTCTGGTATAAAATATATACAGTACATCTATATGCTGTACAGTGTGACTGTAAAGCTACTGAGGCTTCTGCTCGGGGCATGTTGACATGGCGTCTAATCAGGTTAAGTTATTAAGACCTCGAATGGGGAAGGAAATAGGTCAGGAGCAGCTAAACGCAGAGAGAGAGAGAGAGAGAGATAGAGAGAGAGAGATAGAGAGAGAGATAGAGAGAGAGAGAGAAAGAGAGAGAGAGAGAGAGAGAGGAAAATGTGAGAGGAAGCAGCAGAGGGATGCAGCTCGGCAGTGAGAGCATCACTTCGCTTCAGTGTATCAGCAGCGCTCGTCGTGATCTCTCTTAACTGGATTTTTGTGCACAGAAGATAATTTTCTTCGAGATAAAGTTGGATGTAAAGTTTTCCTCTTGTTTCTTCTTCTTCTTCTTCTTCTTCTTCTCGCGTGGGACACGTTTATACTTCATCTTCATCTCGTCAGCAAAATCTTAAAAAAAAAAGAGGAACTAAACTCATTTCTGAATTCGGCGTTGCATCACAGCGGAAACTTGTGTGTTTTTACCGAGATGTGTCCTGAAAGACACACAGCAACAAACAACAGGAAGGAAGAGGACGTGCAGCTTTGTGGATGATCATTCATTCAGCTTCTGTTTCTCTCTTTCTGTGGTGATCAGTGCAGCGTGAACATACGAGCCCTCAGGACCCGCACATCCGTTTATACGCACGTCCCTTTTTTCCTTCTTCACGCTGCTCTTTCATCACTACATCTCTCCCTCAGGGCTGCTGTATGTTTGCTGGTGGGATGAGAGGTTACGTCCAGGAAGATAATATGAGGCTTTCCTTTGAGGTCACAATTCAAGACTTGCAATGCAAAAGAGACTAAGTTTGGGAGCGGAGAAGAGGGGACAGTAGAGGTAGAAAAGAAGTTAAGCAGAATCCAGCGCTATAATAATGGATGTCATCCTCTTGTTGCAGCAAATGCTCAAATCCTTTAAATCTGCTGTGTGAACCAACAATTGAGGTTTTCTGGCTTCAGCCTGCTCCCGCCACATGCTTCTCTTTGCAGCGTTGGCAGCCGTAGAATCAGATTTGGGATTTATTTGGGTTAGCACCTGTAGTCCCATCTGATATTCCCGTCTATGTGTGTGCAGGTGTGTGTGCTCTCTGGGAAGCCTTAACCTAATCAGGGATTTGCTCTGCTTTCCACCTGATTGCCTACATGCTCAGTCATCCCTCCATCCCTTTATCTCTTGCTCACACTCAGCCTGTCCACCCTACCTGCTGTCACACACACACACACTTCGGGGTCAGCTGCTAAACTAATGAGACACGCTCAATTACCTCTGGAGATACAGAAGAGGGGAAAAACTGCAACGGAGACAGTTTTTAACAACCAAAAAGACTGAGGGAGAGAAGAGGGAGACAGGGAAGGGATGGTCAGTCAGTAGCCCAGGAGGAGGGCTGTCGGCCAGGTGAGCAGAGGAGGCTGAAGGAGGCTGATGGCTCCTCTGTGGAAGGCCATGCTGTCAAAGAGCAGCCCGCTGTACAGAGACTCCCTGTTCTCCTTCTCTCTCTGGGAGTGGAAAGCTCAGGAGAGGGAGCTGCTCCTTCTGAAGAGACACACGGACAGAGAGAGGAGAGCACTGTTCACACAACTCGACAAGTAAGATGGAGACAAAAACAGCAGCTAAATGCTGTATGGTTATAGTAGACAACATTAGAAACGACTTCTTTACAATAAACATAGTAGAGCTGGAGTCAGGGTGCGATTAGCCTAGCTTAGCATAGAGACTGGAAGCAAAGGAAAACTGCTAGCCTGGCTCTCTCCAAAATATATCTTATATCTTATATTTTATATCTTTTTGACAATGAAATACTAGCTAAATGGTGAGAAAATAGCATTTACAAAGCTCACAGCCCACAGTTATTTGCTTGTTTTGTATGACTAAGAGCCTAAATGACAAATAAATAAAGCAAATTGTCACATTGGGCATTTTTTAGGTTATTAGATTAACTTTCTGTTAATTGACTAATCAATTAATCAACTGATGGTCATCATTAATTAATCTAGTAGAGGTACACATGTAATCCACAGTCAAAGTAAAGACGCACCATTAGCAAATTAAAAGTTAGCTATGGTGTATTAGCGACACATTAGCCTCAGACTAGATCAATGGCTAGCTCAGTTAGCGGTAAAATTGATTACAGAAAAACTAACTTTACAAATTAAAAAACACAAATGAGGGATAAAAAAGATGTTAATTATAAAGTTGACAGCAGTATTTTTGAACTTTGAGCAGAGCCAGGCTAGCTGTTTCCCCCTGCTTCCAGTCTTTATGCTAAGCTAGGCTAACCACGTCCTGACTCTAGCATTCTTTAGCATTAATAAGCTATATATAAACATTTAGTTTATTCTAAATAATGTAGCTAAGATGTCCTCATATCTACTTAAATAATATTATATATTCTATTATAACCATAAATTAAGTGTTTATATACACGTTTAAATGAAAAATATGGGTGTAAAAGACGGATACAGGGGAAATTACTGTGTGTGTGTGTGTGTATGTGTGTGTGTGTGTGTGGGTGTGTGTGTGTGTACTTGTTCCATGTGTCTGAACTATGTGACCTTGACCTCAGCATCTGTGTACCAACACGCCACAGTAAATTAAATCAGCTGTAGGGGGAAAACTGAATACGTAATGTGTGTAAATGAGGCCAATGTAAATCAGCTGTTGTATGTACAAATTAAACTTGGATGTATGACTCTGCGTTTTCACCTGTTTGAGGCGATGCAGTGTCATGTGTGTGCATGTGTGAGTCACACACCTGGTGCATCGTTACTCATTAATGCTCATTATCCACTAATACATACATACATACTTGCTATCAGTTAAATCATTCATTGATCTGGTTATTTTTGACTCAATCAGTTTATTGTGTGTGTGTGTGTGTGTGTGTGTGTGTGTACAGGCTCAGTAAGGAGTTGCAGCAGAAGGATAAGGTCATCGAGTCTCTCCGCGCCAAACTAAACCAGCATCATCATCATCCTCATCGCTCCGACACGCCCTGCAGCAGCAGCCACGCCCTCTCAGAGACCACCGACCAATCGGATCGCATCTCCTATGTGTCCGATGAGCAGGGCTCCACAAACGAGGACCTGGAGCTTTGCTCCGATGACGCTACCAGCGAGCTCAGTCAGGAGGAGACACAAACACAAAGACTCAGCACAGGTGAGAACAGCATCCAGCTCCGATTACTGTTGTAATAACTGGACTATTTAACCAAAAGGAAGTGGACACCCATGTCTATACATTAATATTTTAGACAATAGTGTGTTTCATGTTTGTGCACAAAGCAGCTCCATAAAGAATCGTTTTTCCCAGTTGGGTGTTGAAGAACTTGATGATGTTGAAGTATCACATGTGGGTGTCAACCCAAACCCAAGTTTAATAAACCTAATAAACCTTTATCGTTGTTGTATCCTCCTGTTGATTAATCAGACATGTCCAAACTAAATGTGCTGCTTGAGGTACAGAAATCACTGGAGGTGAAACACACACACACACACACACACACACACACACTCTCTCCATGTTTCATGTCCTTTTGACCCTTTTGATTTCCAGATAGCCTCTCTCACAGTGGCACCATGTCACTCCACCCGTCTGTCCCTCCATCCATCACCTCATCCCACAGAACCCAGTCCCGTCTCAGCTGTCCCAGCTCACCGTACAAAGCTGCAGACATGCAGAGTCAGACAGGTGCGGAAACAGCTTTCCTTCACGTGAATCCATTTCTGCTGCGTTATTGTACCTTCACCTCTAAATTGCTGCTTTGTGCAGATCTTCAGCTGTTCGGTTTCTCCTCCTTCTTTTCCATCTCCATCTCCATCTCCTTCTTCTTCTTCTCCTTCTTCTTCTTCTTCTTCTTCTTCTTCTTCTTCTCCTCCCAGCTCCCGCCTCAGTCTTCACCTCTGCTCCCTACCGCCCTCCTCCTCCTCTCTCCATCCCGAGGGCACCCTTGCCTTTTCATCCCGACCCCACAACCCTGCGAACCCGTTACCAAGGCAACGGGGGGGTGGGTTTCTCCCTGGCTGAGGTGCATCAGGAGCTGCAGATGTTGCAAAGACAGCTGGGAGACAGTGACAGTGCGTCAGTTTGACTGTATATGCATGAGTTTGTGTATGGGAGTGTGTTAAAACATTAAAACATTGATGTGCGTGTTTGAAGTTCACTTACACACTGCAGTGTAAATTTCAGTAGCACAAATTCAAGTTGTCACTGGAAAAGGTAAAGGTAAGGTTAACGAAGTAGAGACAGTATGTATCGTTTCATCTGAAAAGGATGAGCCGTTGATAAAGGTCGTGCTTTGATTGGCTGAAGAAAAGGTGCCACTAATTAATTTTTGTTACAGTTACGTGGAAACTGTTTCTCCAAAATGACTTTAATAAATGTCTTTAATAATCTTCCCGACCGCCTTTGCTCTTCTCTCCTCTTCTCTTCGTCTCCTCCTGTCTTTGCCTTTATCTTTAACACACTGTATGTACTTCCTCTCTCGTTTTAATAACCGTTCTTCACTTGACGCTCAATGAGCCTGAGCGTCCAGCTGGAGAAGGATTTGCTGTGATCTTTGAACACTGATGAGAGGAGGAGATTTGAGAATGTGCAAACATGACGGATTTTCTCTGGCTGATTAACAAACTGTGTTTCACTCTGTCTTTATTATTCTGTTTGCAAGAGAAAATACTTTCACTCACTGGACTGACGCACTCGTTTGGAAATGTGTGAAGCAGACATTGTCTATCGAACCATTTCAGGTGTTTCTGCAGTGTTTTTCCTTTATTAATTGATATTATATTTCCTCACTCTGCAGGGTTCTCCACCCCTCAGTCCAAACCTCTTCAGGGTTTCCCGTTGTTGACCCACCAGCAGACGGACTCCTCTGCCTTCCCCTTCTCCTACCACAGATACCATCCTTCTCCTTTCAGCAGCGCTACCAGCAGCGGCCTGGATGCCAGCTTGTCTATGAAAGCCGGAGCCAGCAGCCTCCTGGAGAGCAGTGCATTATGGGATGCGGCCTACAGGACCCGACCGTTGAGAGTCGGAGCCGAGCTGTCGTCAGGATCCTCGGGGTACCAGTCAGGTACCAACCACACAGGTAGACACACAGCTGAAGAGACTTCAAATGAAACCTGTTTCTGATTACTTCACTTTAGTGAGTATTAATTAAATGTTGATATTCAATAGAAATAAAGAAAAATCAATGACTGACAATAATTGAATCAGTTTGCTTTGTGACACGGCTGCAACAAACAATTATTTTCATTACTGATGATTATTTTTTGAGTGTTTACTTGATTAAATATCTGAAAATACTGAAACATGTCGAACACAATTTTCACTTTAGGTTCAGACCTGATGAAGGAGCATCTGAGAGAGATCAGGAGTCTGAGGGAGAGACTGGAGGACTCCATCCAGACCAACGACCGCCTGCGACAGCAGCTGGAGGAGAGGCTGGCCCGCACCGCCACAGAGAAAGGCAATACGCAAACACACACTGGAGATCATGTATACATTATAGAACATTGTATATATATATATATATGGTTTGTAATTATGATTGATTGATTGAATATTAATGTGAAAGTTGATGGTTCGTCTCCTCCATGTCTTCCTCCTCCAGGAGCTCCTACCAACATCTACATCCAGGGTCTGGATTCTGTCGGTCAGCTGTCCAGTGAGATCCGGCTGCTGAAGGAGGAAAACGTCAGTCTGCAGAATCAGCTGAAACAAGCCACACGAGGTACAATCTGATGTTCACCCACTGAGCAACGACATTTCTAACGTCATCCAGTTTCAGGTTGGTTCAGGTTGAAAAGTATCATCTGTCCCCTGCAGACGGCAGTAAGGAGGCGGAGCAGCTGAGGGAGGCGGCGCTGCAGGAGCGAGCGCGGCTGAAAGAAGCGGAGCTCGAGGCGGAGAGGTGGGCCGAGCGAAGCAGGAAGCTGCGAGCTGAAGCTGAAGCTCACAGCCAGGAGATCACACAACTGAAACAGGACAGACTGAGGAACCAGGAAAACATCAACAGGTGAGTAAAAGTAAAAGTTCTTTCTGAGACATCTCCTAAAAATAATACATTCAATAATTTTCTTATTTGAATTGTATTTGCTGTAATAAACACCTCCTGAAACCTGAGCGGTTAAACATGCTGCAGTCATGTGAATAAATAAAAAATCACGTGTGATTTGATGCATGCGTGTTGACAGGCTGCAGCATGAGGCGAGCGTCCTCCAGCAGCAGCTGTGTGAGAGCCGCAGCCTGGTCTGCTCTCTGCAGTGTGAGCTGCAGGTGTATCACCGAGTGTGTGGGGTCACCATCAACACACACTCAGGTAAGACTCATCAACACACCCCTGCATCACTCAGATGTTTCCTGTTGTTGTACCTGGAGATCAGCGACAAACTGGATGGAGGTTTTTATTTGTTTTCTACACAGGTCAGACCAATGACGGTGCCCAGCCAGGTCAGAACGCTGCGACCTTTGACCCCAGAGAGCTCCACATTCAGCTGGAGCAGCAGCTGCAAGGACAGGCGGACACACAGCCTGGAGGCAGGAGACAGCTCTTCAACGGTCAGTATGTGTGACGGCAAAGCAGCTTCCTGGAATATGTAACGAGGAATGAGGCGGAAAATAGAAAACTGTGGTTTTAATAATAATAATAATAAGTCTGAATAACAGTGCGTTACTAATGGAAACACGTCTCCACAGACAACGTTCCTTCTCCGCCTGTGAGAGACACCGGACTCGTCAGTCCTTCGTCTCCACTACACGCTGGACAGAAACACGCAGAAGACACGAGAGCTGCAGGTCGAGGTGAGAAAACAGTCGACAGTTTGTTTTCACAGATTAATAATAACAAAGTGAAAACATACAATGAATGAATAAATAATAAAACATAGTGAATGTTTTCCTTCCCAGCTGCCCCAGCGCTGCAGGGCCACGTCCCAGACGGCTCCTCTGCTGACCGCCATGGCCGACACGCTGTGGGTCACATTGATGACTTCAAGGCTCTGCAGCAGCAGCTCCTGGAGGGAAACGCTCTCCTGCACAAGATAGAGGCCGCCCTCTGTTCCCTGAACGCCTCGCAGCAGTTCAGCCGTCATCAGGTGAGAGGTTCAGGGACCAGAATATCTTTTTATTTTATATTATTGTATACTTTGTGTCATTTGGCTGCTGGTTCACGTGTCAACAGAAAACACAGCTGATAGATGAATTATTGATGATTAGTTCAACGTGTGTATTTTGTGTCTCAGCCTTCAGACTCGGGTCCTGTCAGGAAGCTGCTGGTTGACACTAAAACCCTGCGACGGATCCTGGACGAGGTCGACTCGCTGCTGCAGATGTTCTGGAGAGCAGCTCTGCCCAACTCTGAGGAACCCGAACAGGTCAGAACCCGTCCGACACCGTGGAACATGTAGACCGCTTTGTGTTCTGATGTTACCAGCGATCCTGGATCTTGTGTCTGTATTTGTGGGTTTCCTGCACACTAAGAATGAACGTTGTGTGTTTAGGATTTGAGGGAAGAGGTTGTTTCTCTTCGTCTGAAGCTGACGGAGAAAGAGGAGGCTCTGACGGACGCCGTGGAGAGACTGAAGAGCTCCAACCGCACCAAAGATAGCATGGAGCACTTTATAGTCAACCAGCGTGAGTCTTTCTAGCAGCTCATATCAAATTATAAATCCTGTTTGATTTAAAAAAAAAATCTTTATCACAGATGTCTGATAATCTGAAAGCTCGATAAAAGACGTTTCCTGCTTGTTTGCTTACAGTGTCGAGAACACGAGACGTCTTGACGAAAGCCAAGACAAACCTGCAGGTGAGTTTTGAACATATTTAATTTAGATTTAGTCTTTTTTTTTCTTCACAAATGAAGGAAAAACTGTCTCCAGTGGTTTACAGTTTTCTCTGTAAAACCGTCTCTTCTTCTGTTTCTGTTTCTCTCCTTTGACTCTCGCTGAGTCTCCTCAGGAGAACGAGCTCAGGATCTCCTCCCTTCGTCGTGCCTCTTTCTCTCCTCCTCCTCCTCCCTTCTCTCCCTCCCCTTCCTCTTTTTCCTCCTCCCCCTCCTCTTCCTCACACCCCTGGCCTGGTAAAGGTACGCGCCCACCTGGCTTTGCTGAGTCTCATTAACGTGTTGAAGCTGCTTGTGTTTTAATGATAATCTTGTTATTGAATGTGTTTGCATGTAGATTTTCTTCTAACTTGCGTTCATAAAACAGTTAACACAACAACTTCTATTAACTTTGTGCTCTCCTTCGTATCTACAAACATCAACACGTGTCTGTGCAGCTTAAAGTCTCTAACCCTTAATCCTCAACACCACTGATAAAAAAACAAAACAAATCTGTCCTTGGCTCGTATAACGTACATGTTGTTCACATTGTTGGCTGTCAGTCGAACGCTAACACCGTCCTGCTGCAGGCGTTTCTCGCTGACATGACCCGCTAGTAACGTCTTGTTGTGTAGAGATGCAACAATTAATCGGCAACTATTTCGCCAAAAAATTTCATTTCCAGCTTCTCAGGTGCTTTTATTTTGTCATATGTGATAAGAAACTGAATATTTTGACGGATGACGACACTTCTGAATATGATGATTTAGGTCGTCATATTAATTAATTAATAATGAAAATAGTTGCCATGACTGCAACTTATTTATGAGAAACTCTACAGGGTATCTTCACACAGGAAATGGCTGCAGTGTGTGTTGTGTAACAAAGATGTGTCATAGTTCTTCATTTCTTTCCTCCATCCAGCAAAGCCGAGGCTCACTAAACCCGCAGACTCTTCAGGCGACTTTGTGTGAACATTGTATGACTTTGTTTCATGTGTAAACGAGCATGTTACAGTGATGTTGAAGGAAGTGTCCACCGGAACAAACAAACAAATGAAATAATTTCCCTCCCCGGATTCTGCAGAAACAACATAAATCCACAAAAACGTCTCCTGCTTTGTGTTTCAGGCGAAAACAAAGGAGGCTTCTGTGAACTCGCCTTCTCTCCTGGTTGGGGTGTCATGATGCCCCGGACGCCCTCCTTCTCCTCCTCCTCCTCCTCCTCCTCCTCCTCCTCCTCTCCTACTGTCCTGGCACCAGCACACCACCAGCGCCCCCTCCAGGCAGCCTTCCTGTAGTGCACCAGCCCTGCAATGCTCACCGTCATCTCCTGTTCAAACAGGAAATGCTGGTTCTGTCTCTCTCATTGGTTTGGAGAAACGTTTCAGTATGTGATGAGTGTTGATGAATGTGTCGTCTGTGCTGGTTTATGAACGTGAATGATTGTCTGTTACATTAATGGTATGAAGTCTGTGAAGTCGAGACTGTCAACTGGAGCGTTTATATGAGACCAGTCTGAGTTTGGCTGAAGTTGGTTTATGATTCAGAGCTTCTCATTTGGCTTTTTTCCATTTTCACAAATAATGTCTGTCGAGTTTAACACATACGAAACTGTCAGTTTAGTCTATTATAAGTTTAAAAAGGCGAGAATCTGAAGCTCCGAGTCAGAATCCAACTTTTCTCTCGAAGAAACTATAATCCACTTGATGCCAGCAGTAACAGGGAGCTTCGAAAAAAGCCAAAAAACCAAACTGCAAAGTGCTTCCTGTCAGCCTCCGTCGAGGCTCGTGTTTGCTGTCAGTGTGTAGATGATAGATAGAATAGATGCATGTGGTTTGAGCAGCTTGTGGAAACAAAGCCATACTCTCTGACGGTACGGTAGATATGTTTATGTTTTGTCCTAATTGTATTAATAATGTCATAAAAATGGCCGACTACTGATATCACAAGAAGGAAAACAGAGAAGTACCGGTTTGGTCAAGTAGCTGCTAGTAAGTAGTGTAAATTTTAGCTTCTTATCCTCAAACTCTTCAAACTTCTGCTGTTCTTTGCAGATATTTAAATATATATAAATATATATATATATATATATATGGGTCCAACCCAGTTCCTCCTGTAGCGTTGTTAAGCCTTCGGACTTAAGCTGCAGCATCTCAGTGAACCAGTGTTAATAAAAACAAGCACACGTTGCAGGATGCAGTTTTCAAGCTGATTGGCAGTTTGTGTGATGCCTTCAATGACCTGTCTGATAATTTGTACCACATGGACAGAAATTAATTTTTAATGCACGGTCTAAAAAAATAAAAAAAAAAATAAAAAAGACATTTAATTCTTGTAAAGAGACAAAATGGACCACGCTTTGATTTTAATTTTTTTTTTAATCTTTTAGATGTTTTTTTTTATGTTTTTATGTTTGAATTTCCCCAAATATGACAATCAATTTTAAGAAATGAATCAAAAGATGAACTGATCCGTGTGTCAGGATGGTTTCCTCATAATTCCTGCTGGATTTGTGACGCTCACTGTGGGACTTTTGGGTCTTTTTACACTGGCTTGTCCCTTATTTTCTGCTGTTTCTGTCTTTCTCTGTACAGTAGGTTGCCTGTTGCCCCCTTGTGCATGAACTGTGGCTTCACTGCCCTCTAATGCTTTTACTAAAATATGCAATTTTTGGGTTACTGTGCAATACGAGTCTTCATGGTTGCTTCTTTTGGATATTTCAGGCCACGTCATGTGTTTTAGCCCTGAAGCTGAATTGATATAAACAAACTTAGTTTTGATGAATATGTCCTGTTTCTGACAATCAATCGGAAGTTTTATTGGCTCACTCCTTTATGACTCAATATGATTCAAACTTTTATAGATCACACAGGGATAAAAGCGTAAAAGAGCGCCGTAATCATATATTTATAAAGCAATAAGCTCGACCAAAGTCATGTTGTCAAATCAGGTGGAAAATGATCATATTATTTGTGTAATTCCCCCACAGGTCAAAGGTCAAACTTGATGTCTTTTCTTAGTGTCTGTGTGGTTTTAGGAACCACGTCTCATGTATGTACATATTAAAGTGAGAGTGTGAACATCAGTGTGAGTTTTTTGTTGCCGTGAGAGAAGAGAAGGTCTTCAGACGAAGGCCGGCTGTATTTTTATGCATGTTCTCTTTATTAAAATGTTTTGGGGTAAAAAGTAAAGAACCTTTTCAATAAAAAGGGTCAAAGCAACATCTGTCTTGTGTTTTGTCTTTATTTTTTCTTTTGTTTCTCTTGTTTGACGTCTTACATAAATCAGTGTGTAGTCGGGTCACGTTTCAGATGTCTATGAGTTGTTAACAGCTCCACCAAATAGTGATTTTAAAACATTTATCTGGTGACCCTTTGGAGGGCCCCGACCCCTAGGTTGGGAACCACTGGACTAAACTAGCTAACTGTATATAAAGTAGTTGAAACTAGCTCCACCTCCAGCAGCTACAACAGTAACATGCTGCTCTAACACTGATGCTTCAGTATTAATAATATAATGATGTCATATATAATAATATATCAGTCACTACTGTTACTGCAGTACTTTAACTACATCAAGATCACAATACTTATGTACTGTTACTGCAGTACTTTAACTACATCAACATCACAATACTTATGTACTGATACTGCAGTACTTTAACTACATCAAGATCACTATACTTATGTACTGTTACTGCAGTACTTAAGTAGGATTTTTTCAAACCACGCAGAGTTAAATCTGATCAGCAGGTGGCAGCAAACTCTAACAAAACTGCCACACACACACACACACACACACACACACACACACACACACACACACACACACAGGTATTGAACATAAATACATGTTTTATTTATGTAATTTATTACAGATTCTTCATGTGATCAGATTGTGGAGCTCAGCAATAAGAAGTCATCAAACAAGCCGCGTGAGTCTGTAAAATTCAAACCTGAGACAGGAAGAACGTATGTGTCCTTACAAAATAAAACAGAGGTACAGGCCTAATTTTACATATCACCTATTTATTAATTAAATATTAATTTGATGACGTGAAAATATACTTGAATGAAGCAGGACATCTTGTTTCCAACTTTTTCAAATGAACAATAATTGCATATTTATATATTCTGTAGAAGAAGATGCTATAACTAACTATAACTATCATTTTAGAGATTTTAAAATGGTAGTTATAGTTATTTTCTTGTGGAGAAACCACATCAGACACACATTATTGTTACAAGCAGATTATTTTTATATGTCTTAATACAGATACCAGTAATTAGGCTGAGCCACCAATACTCATTTAACTAAAAAAGTGTTACACTACAAGACTATGGATCAATGTCATTGATAAGTTATCTATACACAATAAACAGTGTCCTGCTTCATTAATGGGTGAAACAAACTCATGTAGTTGCATATTTCAGCTGATAAGTTTATAAGATGCTACAAGGTCAAATCTATCTAGTCTTTTGTTTAAATTGTTTCCTACTGTAGATTTATGCAGATTAAAAGATTTGATGTCATCGAGATTTGGCCCACAGACCACTATTTGCCCACCACTATCTTCATACATGTCTGTTTTATTTTGGTGAAGCTCGACCGGATGTGCTACTCGCTCCCTGCTTTGTGCCAGCTTTACTCCGCAGTGATCGGGGTCAGCGTCAGGAAACGAGCCGTGCCGTGCCGTGCCGCGGCTGCAGTTCAACACAGACCTGGACACGGCGTCTCTAGACGGAGCTCAACCTTTATTAGATGATGGAGGAACATGTGAGGAGGACACCGACAGCCTGATAACCACCGGGGCGGATGAACACGCTGAGCCGAGGCGGGAACCGTCTGTAACCGTCCGGCAGCAACGAGGCGGACCTGCGGCGGCGGCGACGGTGATTCTGGGCAGGTGAACGTTAGCAGGCTCGGCTACAGCAGGAAGCTAACGTAGGTAGCTAACAGTGACTCACTGCTGCAGGTTGGACTCGGTTAAAACAGCTGAAAACTCAGCATGGATCAACGTCACCTCGGAAATGATCAAATGTCCCCGTGAGGCGGCACAAACCGCCGTTTTTACCGTCTTCAAGGAGGAAACGGTGCCTGCCGCGAGGTTTGATTGACAGCTTGTCACGACGGCTTTTCCAGATGTGAAGTCGGTATGAAAAGACAAACTAGACTCTGAGTTAGCTTTAACACAGCCGCAGGACCGGCACACACCGGGAATGGCAGCCTGGGTCAAAGTGACCGGACCGGACCGGACCGCCAGCAGCTGAGCTAACCGGCTAATTGACGTTACAGATATCAGACACCGAGACTCAGCTGGTGTTCAAGCCGCACAAAAAGAGAGTTTTTACCGGTGAAGTGAGAGATGAAGAGGACTGAGAACAAAAACAAGAGGAAACTGTGTAACATGGATCAACCGGAGAAAGACGCGGTGAGTGTTAACGGAACCGAACCGAGCCGAGCCGAGCTGAGCCTGTCAGGCAGAACTCAGGGGAAAAACACACACTACATGACCTAATCAATACATGAACTTTACCTTGTTACCATTACCTCATGTTGATTAGAGCTAAAGTCTGTCACCAGTCTGCTTAAAGGACCAGTCCGGTGATTAATCGATTAGTCGCCGACCATTAGATTGATTATCATCTATTCTGATAATCGATTAATCGTTTTGAGTCAATTTTTAGGAAAATCGTCTGATTCCAACTTATTAGACTACTGCGACATTTTTCACCATTTTCTGACATTTTATGGACCAAACAAGTAAATAATCAATGCATTAATAAGTAATCAACATAAAGGGTATATTTGGATTAACGGCAGCTTCAATTGATTGATTAGTTCCCAATTTCTTCCAGTCCTGCCAATGATCAGTGTAACTAGTCACCAGGTTTGCAGTCAGCTCAGTGCATTCTGGGAAACTCCTCCTGTTTTGTGAATAATCAGGTGAAATGTCCGTATCAATAAGTTTTATAGCTTCTTCGTGTCCTGAGATAAACTTTGTTTAGTCGGGCGGCGGCTCTGCAGTGTCATGAGAAGTCAGATATTTGGAGGATGACATAGAGGAGCAGACGGAGCGTTTTCATGCTGTCAAATCAATTTATTGATTTATTGATCAGAGTCAGAAGTTTTCTGTATCTGATAAAGATGTGAAAGCATCAAAGCTTCACTTTAAAGAAACTAAAACCAAACAAAAACATGAATAAAGCAAATATTTATTTTTCTGTCAGTCAACTAATCACCTAATCAATCGTCTGAATAAACTACAACGAGAACCTGGAATCAGAAAAGGTTCATTTCCTCAACGCTGATGCAATTAATCGATTAATTTTTCTATCGATCGAATTGTTGCAAAGCAGAAACTTTGCAGCAGCAGTCAGACTGAAATCCGGTTTGAAGTTCTGGTGAGACGTTGAAATCAGATTAATGTGTTTAAAAGTTCAAGAGACGCTGACATGAACGCTGCTGCAGGCGGTTCAGGAGCTAAAACAGCTGCTCACCACTTCATATGTGGTGAAGTGAGACTCCGCCTGCAGCCTGAAGGTGAACAAGTGACTGTTGGTGCTAAACATTCACCATCAAATAGTGATTCCAGGTTTCTTCTTCTTCATTGGAGGATAATCTGGATGTAGTTGTTCCGGGTTGCAGCCCCCCCCCCCCCCACCAGGGGGGCGGGATCAGGCTAATTAGAGCCGACTGGATGTAGCTACAGCCGATTATCAGAGTTCAGTACAGTGTTAATGCACCTACAGGCTATCATACTGTATGTACAGAAACTACCCAGAATGCATTAGAAGTGAAGCTAAAGCGGCTAATGTAGCGGCTAATGTAGCAGCTACAGACACAGAAATGTAGAGATAAATTTTAGGATTTTAAAATACTGGATCAATAACAATCCAGATAAATCAGATTATTGATTTTATCCAGCTGTAATAATCACTCGTTGATTGAACTAACCAGAACTTGAGATGAACTTTTAGCACCTTTTTTTGCATTTTTTTTAGCTTAAACTGCTAAACGTATTTAGTGTTTCTCTTTGACCGACTGATGATGTGTCTTAATGTAACTGAGCTGAAGTTAAAGGACGAGTCCCTTGTTTTTTTACCTGAGTGTGACAGACAAGATCATACAGAAACTGAAACTGCTGTTAAACCTAAGATGGCTTTAAGGTTTATGGACTGAAAAGCTTCAGTGCGAGTTAAACATACAGGACTGTAACACACACACACACACACACACACACACACACACACACACACACACAGTGACACAGCAGATGTCTTGGGCAGCTCACCGTCTGGCCTGAACAGTGTTATGTAAACATTTTATATCTCACATTTCTGTGGCTTTACAGTTTATATGATCACTGCGCTGCATTCAGCTGCAGCTCAGAGCTGTTTTCAGCTAACAGGAATGAAGGTTACAGTGTTTTCTGCACAAATCACAGCCTCCTGATCTCATTATCTCCTCTGGCTGTGTCACATCAGGGTTGTCCAAGCAGTCCTCACACAAACAGGACAGCGAGGACATTTAGATTTTCTCCAAGATGCTAATTTTGTTCCCATTTCATCATTTCTCCAGTATTAATGCACATAGAAGTCTGTCTGATAACGTTACGATTCTGTCGGTTTATATTTCATCTTGTAGCCGTAACATGACTGAATTTAAAGCTCTGTGATTGGCTGTTTCTTTCTGCAAGGCACCCTGGGAGTCGTAGTTAACGAACCAGCTGTTTTCTGATCTTTTGTTCTGTTGATTTAACGAGAAACTTTAGATCAAACCAGGAGTCACGTCTGTGTTTGTGGGGGGAAAAACGCTCGCCGTGTTTGATGTTTTAATGTGATGTGCATCATCTGGTCACGTTTATCTTCATCTTAGCCTGTGAACTTACAGAAAAAGGTTTTTTTATTGAATAGCCCTTGAAGTTGTGATATTTTGTGCTGTATTTGCTCATTGCCAACAGTAGCCTTGGCTCTTTGCTCTTTCTTATCCATTAGATATGTCTATGGTTAAACATTAAACCTGCCTCCTTGCCCTTGCACAGATACAGAAGAGTGATTCTTCCTCTGATCCTTTAACCAGCTACGCCTGTTTTCACCCTTTCATATCTTTTCTTTTTCTTAACAGCAGCTTTTCACATTAATCCTCGGCCTGTTAAATCCTTAAAAAGTGTTGTGTCGTCCTTAATGAAGAAGATCCATCACTCTGCTGCTGCTTAGTGCTGCAGGATGCTTCCCCTCCAGTCATTGTTACTGAGTGCATGCATCCCATCCAACGTTAGCGTCACGTTAGCATCAGAAAACCTTTCCTCTCTTTCTCCCCTGATCCTCTCCCCCTTCAGTCTTTTATTTTTCTCCTCTCCAGCTGTCCATCATATGTTTGATGATGTTTATTAATCCCTTGAGTTAAATTAAAAGCCCACCAAGTAAACCTCAAAAGTCCCATAATCAAGATTGAATTCTGGGAAATGGAGTTAAAGAGATCATAGAGTTGATTATTATGAGTTGGCTAATATTTCTGCACTATTAGTTAATTAAACATTGCTGCTTCTAACTCCATGAGATGTCAATGTTTTCTGGTTTCTATGACGATAAACTGAATATCTTTTATTTAATTAAATTAATCGATCAGTCAGAAAAATGAATCGGCAGCTATTTTGATTTATTTTACTGTTTGGAAACATACAATAAGTCTTTTAATGGTCATGATCGTAACTCATGTTAATGTTTGAAAGTTTTATGACCTGTTAGATACAACATGTTAGAGTGTGTGTGTGTGTGTGTGTGTGTGGTTATATCTGCTCTCACCCTGTGAAAGGCTGAACATTAGAAGCAGTCATTTGTTTTGTTGTGCCTCCTGAGGCTCGTTTGTTTGTGTGTTAGTGACTGAGGAAAATGAGCTCAACCACCAGCTCCAGTATATTCAATAGTGTGTGTGTGTGTGTGTGTGTATATTATCATTGGGCTGCGTGTCTTCTCTCAGTGTGGAGGGTCAGGACAGACGGAGCAAAGCTGGAATGTTACAAGCAGAAACCTGCAGGGTGCAAACCGACGGCTGCAGAAAAGACGAGTTTTGTAGACTTCAAATGTCTGCCACCGTTTCCCAGAATGCAACCTAAACCTATGCAACCTATCACAGACTAAAGAAAGCAGAAAAAATCCCCCGTTCATGGGCTGAAATCATGAAACGTTTAACCTGCAGGAGCTTCTGAAGCCTCCTGTACTGTTTTTCATTCAACCAACCAGAGGAAATCATTTGTTGACAGGATTTACATTCAGCTTTAATGGTTTTATGTGACTATTACGATAGAAGCGTTGAATTTCTCCTCTTAAAAGTATCTCAGAGAAACTTTCCCAGCAGGACGAGCGGGAAAATGTGTTTTTTCCACAAACAGCAGTTGGAGAAAACAAAAAAGGATCAAGGTCGTCTTATATTCGGGCCAGTTTGGTATATTTCCTAAAACCTTCTTCTGATGTTAATGAGGCGTTACGCTGCACGCTACGGTGTGCTTCTTCCAGGAAAAGAAAAGGGAGTCAGAAATCAGATCCCTGATTAGAAAATAAGGTCAACATCAGCAGGATGCTCGAGATAGCTGCAACGCACACACAGCGGCTCAGTCATGTTAAATATAGCAGTTTATAACAGACGCAGTCTAAATACAACAAAATGAGAAAAATCACTCAAGAATGAATCATAACGGGAGGCGATGATTCTGCAGCGTGTGTGTTTGAGTGGGTTGTTGCTGCGGTGTGAATCAAACTGTGTGCGTGCGTGTGTGCGTGCGTCGGTGTTCGTGGAAGTCACTGCGGCCGTCCCTCCCCATCCTGATTGGGTGTTATTAACCTTTGGGTTTTAGCCAGTGAAGGAGCTTCCAACAAAACATCCTGCTTCCTCCTGGTCAGCAGCTGACTGCAGGAGCACAAACACACCGAACAACTCGTCTCTGGCTGCACGCCTGCAGCTGTCTGATATTTCCATGATGTCGGTGTCATTGTTTGCTTTCAGTTTTCACATGTTGTGGTCAAAACTGGAACTTTCTGGTTGGTTCATAAGTTTAGATGTAATGAAACCTAGAAGAAAAAATCTGATTCATGTTTCAGAAATCTGTTTTATGTTATTGAAAGTTCACATTTTGAACTCGGCGGCTCCAACACGGCATCACTTCTTCCTTTCTTTTTCCATGAGAAATAATCTGAGCCTGCAGATGTGACTGAGTTGAAACGTGTGATTAGACACACTCTCACACACACACACACACACACACGCAGCAGGAACATGCCCGGGATTAAAAAGCATTCAAGTTCAGATATCAGTTTAATCCTCAGGGGAATGAAACGGGCGATCAGTGAAGATCAGGCCACACGCTAAAGCCTGGTACGAGTTACACTGTCGGGTGGATGGGTGGGTGGATGGCAGGTGTAGTACTGTTAAAATGCAAAGGTATTTTAGAAAGGTGTCTACAGGATTCACTGTTGGCTCAAATGTCATTTTTGTTTCTTTTGCATACATATATGTAATGCAACAGAAATATAACGTATAAAACAGCCGATGCAGTAAATGTGTTTAAAGCATCCTGACGTGTGGACGCTTGTCAACCTGCGACGATGCGCGTCACCGTCCGGTCGGTGTGGCGTTAACACTGAAAACACAACAGGCTGGTGTTTTGGTGCGCCGCGTGTTGCCCCTTTATTCCTGCTGGTTGTAAACGGTTATGAGCGCCCTTCTGCTGAGCATAATCTATATTTCTTTGTTGATTTACAGGAATGATGTGATAAAAACGTGCATCATATGAAAGAGTTTTACATGCAGGTAGAAGGTGTGTTTTAGAGACCCGGTGACTCTGCTCAGTCTAACTGGTGCACTGTGATTCGTCCTTATTCACCTTTAAACTGGCCCCTCAGTTCAGTCTGTGGCTTTTAACTTTCTGGGAGCATGTTTAGCATAGAAATCAGACATAATAACAGTATACAAATAATACAAAACAATCACCAAAAGACAGTGACGCTGACAGTGACGATATTGCGGCAAACGTCTCTTCCAAAATGTAATTGTTGAATTACAAAATCATTTCATTATGAATTCTCCCTCAGGGATCATTACAGGTTTTATTACACCTTAATTATGGCGTTTGTGCCACATGCCAACATGCTCATAGTGTGTGTGTGTGTGTGTTTGTTTGTTTTCTGGCTGCTGACACCGTTACAGTTTATGCTAATAACCTCCATGTTTGTGTTCTGGCTTCTGGATCATTTTGTTGGCTGGCCTCCGTCTCCCCCTCCTCCTCCCCCTCCTCTCTACTTCCTTCTCTCTCGTTTCCATCTGTTTATCCTGAGTCATAGCAGAGCTGTTTTGGCTGCACTCAGACTGTGTTGTAATGGCTTTTTCACAACACACTGATGGTGAATTTAAAATGTGAGTCCACGCTGCGTTATGAGAAATGGATGTACGCTTCAACTCGAGGTCTTGTTGACTTGAACCAGTTTAAGACGTTTTAATTTTGGGAGGATTTCGGTCGACACAGGTCGTGTTCAGATTTGCTTCGCCCTCGGGTGAACTGAGACAGACAGTTAATAAAATTCACTGTCACTGCTGCATAATGCATGAAGCACCGTCTCTTCACACAAGGTGAAAGTTAATGTTTTCATTATAAAATTCAGCAGGTGTATTTTGTCATGAATATCATTTCCACTTTTCCACCGTGTCTCATTGGTTCCTGCAGACAGAAACGTAAGCAATCAATTGATTAACTGACTGGTTTCCAACTATTATCAATCACCAAGTATTCTGATAGTTTTGAGTCAGTTTTATAAGGAAATAAATGTCTGATTTCAGCTTCTGAATGTGAAAATGTTTTCTGGTGTCTTTATCCCGACCAAACAAGAAAAAATCAACCCAACGAAACCCTAAAACCCTCCAAAAAATACATGTTTTACAAAACTAATAATGACCTAAGACCACCACTGCTGACCCTCCTTGACCTCTAATGAGGCCTTGGAGGGGGTGGGAGGGTGTATGAGGAGGTGTATGAGTGGGTGGAGGGGTCACGTCACTTCAACATGGAGACCTGTGAAAACGCTCCATTAGTCTCCATGTTCACTGATCTTTGACAGATGGCCCCGTCCAGGAATGAAAACAGAGAGCGCTCGGTTAACCGCGGCATCCCAGCGGCCAAACCACACATTTATACTGGCAGCCAGCACAGCTGGAGCCTTATGGGAATAATGGAGCATGCTAGCTTTGTATTACGTAGCCTCACTTTGCTTTGGAAAAGTAATGGCTTGCCACGGTGAATTATGAAGATGGATCCCATTGTAGAAGTTCGGTCGGATACAGTCGGAGCTTCTTCTTTGATTGTTGTTGGTCTGTGAGAGGAACGTGATTAAAACATGTTGGATAGTTCATTGATCTCATCGCACATACATGAACCGAGACACGTGAAGTTCAGGTTCATCAGGGTCTGATTGTGTGTCGCTACCAGAAAGCCGCCTCCTCCTCCTCCTCCGCCGCCTCCTCCTCCTCCTCTCTGATTCGTATCCAGAGGCTTTACGTTTCCAGATATAAAGCTGTATAATCCTCAAAGCTCCGGCAAATGAAAATGTGAGTTAACGACGTGGAACTCGCCCTCGTCCAAGCTGCAGCTTTCCCTCCGTTCCTTTCTGTTATGCAGCCAAAGTGCACCTCGTTGTTTTTTTTGCTGAACACGTTCACATCTCCAGACGTTCTTCTGTATGTCTGCGTGACATAAAATATTGTTATTGTGCTTGGAGCAAATGATGCGTTTCACATTTCACTCATCGAGCTGCCAGCGCTTCCCAGAGGGCTCGTATGTAGACACACAACTGGATCTCATGACCTTCAAATTAAGCAAACTTTACAAGTTAAACAGCAGTTATAAGTCAAGGTGCTCCATGTACAGCCGCCAGAGGCAACACACTTTACATCAGACTTAAAACGCAACCAAGAGGGAAATACAACCAGTAAAAATATCATGTAATAAATATCACAAATATGTTTCGTATTTGATCTGAAACTTCAGTCAGAAACTTTCTAAATTCTTTGGCACCGTTATAAAACTGTTAAAATGGGACAATTAAAGGAGCATTCTGCCTTTTTTAATGGAAATAAATGATTAAACTCTCCTCAACGTTTTTCGTACTTCCTCTAAAATCCTCCTTTTTATCTGCTTAACGAGGACGCCGCTCCGGGCTCATTAAAGCACCCTCTGCCCCAAAAGACGTCATGAATAGTGAAGTAGTGTTTACACTAAGCACTGTGAAGCTGTGAAAATCCAATTTACTGGTTCCTCTAAAACACGGAGCTACAGAGGGTGGAGGCGTCGGAGGTTGTACATCCAACCTGCTGCTGAATGTGGCGTTGGACACAAATCTCAAACGAGGTTAATATAGATATATGTAGAATATAATTATGATCTGCTGCCACCAGCATCTGTCATTTTAACCAAAAAATATGGATTGGGCCTTTTAAATGTAAATCCTCTGGCCTATAGGTGGACACCCAAAGCAGAAACTGTCTGCTGAGTCATTGTGTATGCACACACACACACACACACACACACACACACACACACACACACACACACACACTATCTGAACGTACACTTTGTCCTCGTTCTGCCGTTGGGTCAAAGCCAGACGTTTAATGAGCTTCATCATTGTGAAAAACCATTTAACTCTCGCCTTACAAAGGTCAGTCTAAATGCTAATGATGGTGTGTGTGTGTGTGTGTGTGTGTGTGTTCATCATTCATTCATAAGTAACCAGCTTACTGTATAATTAAAACACAATAATCATCCAAACTAAAAGAGATTAATCACTTTCTTTCTCGTGTTGCACATGATCATCATTTAAATCATTTATTGATCACAAATATCAAACACGTGGCTCCAGTTACTAAAGTGTGAGGATTTTATTTATTTATTAAATTATTTATAAATTATTTGAGTGGATTATTAAAGGCTCAGTTACATCAGATAAATATCTCATAAGTATTTAATCTTCTCAGTATTTTTTAATCTCAAACTTTTACCTGCTTAAATAAACGATAAGACGAGAAACTCCAACCGATGCAGCGATCAATCTTCTGATTTTTAACAATCAATAAGTGATCATTCAGTCGTGTTTTTAGCCAGTTTCAGTCTGTACGTTCTTCCTCTCAGAACAGTGTGTGTTTGTGTGATCAGAGGAAAGAGGGAAGAAGAAGAAGAGTGTGAAGAGCGAGCGGTGACATTTAGTGAAAGCGACCTACTGTTCACACAGAAACCTTCCTTCTGCAACATTTTTCACTCCTCGTTTCCGTCCCTCCTTTTCCCCGTTTTAATGAAGAGATGCACAACAAGCGTCCAACCCCACCCCCCCTCCCCCCCTCCCCCGGTGGGACCAGGAGGCCCAGCAGCCGGTCAGTGAAGGTCACCTCACACTGAGAGAGGAGGCGTTAGAGGAGCCAGGCTGGGGATGACCTGCTGAGTCTGACCTCACATTAAAACACACCTCATCTATCATTCCTCTGTTCCTTTCCTTTTCTTCGTCCTGTCCTGATTTTGCATATTACGTGTGTTTTGTTTTCCTTTTCTCTTTGTGATAACATGTTGGAGCTGGCGTGTTGCATTTTTATACACAAAGGGAAGGTGTGTCTCTACACTTTTGGCATTTACCTGCCCAATTACTTATTGTACCTGCCTGAAAGTCGATTTCTATCAAGACAATGAACCTTTTAGCCTTTTGTGAACTGAGGCGTGAAAACAGTCTTCCTCTTTTAAACTGTTTCCCTCAAACATCTTATTTAATATTCAGTTTACTGTTGGAAGACTAAAGAAACCAGCTAAATTAGCTAAATATTAACTGGTTGCAGCTTTTCTGTGTCGACAGTCTAGCAGCCTGAAAATCTTTTAATTGAGGTTTTAAAATGTTTGATATATAGAAACTTCTGGATGTTTTGTGGCCATAAATGAGCCTCTTTTTCTTCTTCTTTTGCCCTCATCCTCCCTCCCTGATCTCGGTGTGACCTCACTCTGGCCCACTGCTGGAGTCTCTTATCTCTGACGGCCTCGCCTCAGTGTTTGCTGGCTGCAGCCGTGACCCCGGTCCAAACCGTAGCTGGCGGACTCGGATGTGTCTGTCCGCAGCGTTTTGCAGCGAGGTGGTTGATTGTTCTCAGCAGGTTGTGACTGCTGCTGCTGCTGCTGACGATGATGATGATGATGATGACGATGATGTTGTGAATCCAGGTCTGATGGTTTTAGGATGACCGCGCTCCCCGCTTTGATAACATCTCTCCTCTGACAGCTGCAGCACACAGATAGACACAGAATATTAACTGCGGCAGGAACACAAACGTATACAGAAAGGTCTTACACAGCGTGAGTGTAGCTGTGGTCGGTGTTGTCTGGCAACGGTGTTTGTTTTTGTTCGGGTTGTTGCTTGACAACGTGACAACTATGCAGCAAAATCATTTCATAAAAACTCTAAAATTTGGTTGCAAAATTGTTGGAAGTGTGAAGCGTCCAGGTTGGTTTGTAAGTCTATACGTCTTCACATATATACATGTATAATATTATATTATTAAATATATTCTTTAAACTGCTGATATTTTCTGGGCTACATTTGGATTTTTCTCCTTTTTCTACAAATTCACACAAACCAGACCTTGTTAGAGTATTTTAATTAGACGAGTCCCTATTTAACGTTGCTAAAACCGAACCACAATCTTAATTAGTTCCTAATAACAAGGTGATTTTAACACTTAAAACTTAAAAGTTTCCATCAGCTTTTTTTTGGCCTTATTAAATCCTTTGTTCTCTCGTTCTCTCGTCCTGAGGTTTACGATATAAATGAAGCAGTGTGGACGTCTTCGAGCTTCCTCACCTGTTATGGTATTCACGGCTGGCTGATACACCGTAAGCTCGACTGTACACCGTATCTGATGAACGGCTTCACTGTTTCCACTTCACTCACTGTTTCTGAAAGGAGCAGCTTCGTTCGCTTCACTCTGAGGTTCTAACTCGGTCACTTGTTGCTGGTGTTGGTAACAGTTGCCGTTAACAACAGCAGCGAGATGCTGTGATCTCAGCGAACACCGTGCTGTTACTGATTAACCGTAAGACGCTGTTTCTCTGCAGATACCAGCCTCACCGTGTTGTGGTGTTAAGCTGCACCGTTCTGTAACAGCTGCCTGAAAACTAAGCATTTATACGCACTTGAAGGAACATTTAACTCACTTAAAGCGTCATTAAGAAGAACCGGTTGTTTAAATTGGAACAAACACACTTAAAGTGACTACTGCCAGGAGCCTGGTGCGTTTCGAAGCGTGATCTACGCTCACAGTAACATTCCTCACAGCTCTCTAATTCACGTCAGTAGCTGAATGAGGTTTTTCTTCCACTCGGTCTCCTGATTGTGGCATTTAAAGCTCATTAAATCACATTGTTCTCCGTGGTGACTGCGGATTCTTGTTTTTTGGCTCGTGTTTTGATAGCTTTTGCTTTGCGTGCCGACACATTTTTGCCACAAACCGCAGCTTTTCTCACGGCTCACTTCGCACTCCTCCCTCCATCATTCACATCCACAACTCTTCCTCCCCATTTTTCTCCTTCGGTCACATTTCTTCCTCCCATTTTTTTTTTTTTGTTTCTCCCCTGAGCACCTCGTTTCAGCTCTAACACAGCTGGAAAACATCAGCACCAATATTAACTTTGATTAACAGCCATATATTGACACACACAGGTCTGACACAGCACATGCCTCCTCTGACAGACAGGAAGCAGGTATGATGCAATGTAATCCTGCACAGACACACCACATGTGATTAAACTCATGATACATAATAGTCTGAATTCTCTCCGTTAACCTGTTCACCTCCAACACACGGCGACACCGGCGTCAACGGTGTTGAGCTCAGGCCTGAGACGCTCTTAAAAACTCACCGTACACAACCTGCTCAGCACCAAACGGCTAACAGACAGCTAGCTGTAGACTAGCTGGTGAACATAATGGAGCATTTAGCAGCTAAAGAGCCAGATAGGAGCTGCTAATGTTGCTCCCTAACTGCTGGATGTGGAAATAACCTGTTTGCTCAGGTGACTCAGGTGAAGACATGTCAGTTTGCTGAGCTGTCTGTTGACATTAAAGCTCAGTAGTTTGTAATATCATCTGTAGAAGTTTTAGGATTTGTCTTAAACCTGCTTGGATCAAACACAAAATCAATAAAAGCTGCTGATGGATGAGAATAAAATCACAAAGTAACAAACAGCTTTTAGTAAATTGTCCACCGTAAGGTAATTGAGATTTTGGAAACGTGCCTGATCAGGGAGGGAGTCTCGACATGTACGTAATGTTCCTTTAGTCTGCTGAGGCGGCAGGGCGGTTGAGACATTTGGGGCCTGAAGGAACGAGTGTTTATGATTCCCAGAGGAGAACTACTTTCTGACACACTTATATAATGTCATATATAATGTCTACGTATGGAGCTTGGAGAATTTAAAAATAAAAAAAAAATAAGTCTGTTCAGTAACTTAAAGAAAAAATGCAGAATTTTTCTAGTAAAATACTGAAAATGGTCACCAGCACTGTGGTTGTTTACAGGCTAAAACACATGCAACAATCACTAATATGGTTGAAGTTTATCACACCTTTTAGTCATAATTTCCGTCATAACATCGTCCTCACTAGAACTGCAAGAATTAGTCGATCAATAGAAAATGAACACATACATGTTAGCAAACAAGATATTTAAAGACGTCTACCACTCTTATATCCGTCATTTATTACTAATTTCTGACTTTTTTCTGGACATTACGTGATAAAATAACAGGAAGTTGCCATCGTAGAAACGTGTTTCCAGTGAACGGGGTTCTCCGGTGTCGAGGTCGGCCACAAAATCTTCTTTTCCAGAGAGAAAGTGAAGAAGAAATTTAGAAATAAATCAGCTGAATGTTGAAATCGGGGCCTCCTCTGTGGTCTGTTGTGATGCTGAGGCAACACTTCAGCACTTCTGTGGTCAGACTACACACCCACACACAGAGGAGTTGGTGAAAAACAACCAAAACAACACACTTCATCCTGAATTATTCTGCTTGGTGCACTTCGCTGCATAACGCTGAACCATCTATCTCCCCCCAGAGCTTGTGCATTAAAAATTCACTCTCTCAGGCCAGTGGGCGTAATTCCTCGCTGGCTCTTCAGCCGTCAGCTCATTGAGTCAACAGACGACACACTCGGAGCCCAGAGAGTTTTAAAATCACGTTTTGGATCGTCGCGCCTCTTTTGCTGCCAGAAAAACAATACACAAGATTGATTTTTTTTTTTTTTGCTGTGTGGGCCTGAGCTGCAGTCAAATTATGAGACGACTCTGCTGACTAACACAGCTGCCTGTCTGCCTGCCTGTCTGCCTGTCTGTCTGTCTTTCTGCCTGCACAGAAAGTTAAACAGTTTTTAATCCGCACCATGCCGCTGGCCGAGCGCCGTGTCGGTTCGTGTTTTGGTTGCGGGAGCGAGGATTCAGGCTGATGTGGTGACAGATGTGATGGATTGTAGATGTGTGTGTGTGTGTGTGTGTGTGTGTGTTACGATGCAGCAGGAACTCGAGCCCAGAGGGCAGCAGGGGGGAAGGGAATGAGACAGGAAGTAGATGCAGTTTCACTTCCTTTTTCTGTGATTGGTAGTTTTTTGGTTAATCGACAGCTGCTTTTGTTCTCCTTTGTTAAAGTTGCCTGTTCTTTTTTTTTTTTTTTTTTTTTGTATTAGATGAGGAGCAAATTGACTGAAGGAGAACCCACAGCTGCCTCCTGGTGGTTTAAAAAGTATAAACGCAACTTCACGGTTGGATGTGCGACACGTATGACCCTTTTACCTCAGTGCAAAGCCGCGTAACGTGAACACAGTGGAAACACGTGGAAACACATGTCCTGGAAAACCTGGAAATTTAGTTTTCCAGTCATGGAAGCACCTTTTAAATTGATTAAATAGACCAAATATGGTAAACGTATTATGTTTGAGACGCCATAGACTGCGTTGGTATGACAGGTGTCTCCACCTAGTGGTGGTTGTGTTTTGTGTTTTGACCCTTTGAGGTTGCCATAGCTGGTCAGCAGCTTAAGTAAACATATGAATATTTCCACAGAGCATAAGAAATATATTTACTGCTTTATTACATTTTGAAATTGTCCATTTCTGTCCGAGTTTGCACAGTTAGCAGTGATGAGTGTAGCCGTGGTCAGTAATGAACCTGAGACGCGGCGGGAGGAATAAAACTGGTGTGTTTGGTTTCAGGCCGTGTGAGGATGTAAAGCTTGACTGGTTTCCACGTCGGCTCTGTGAAGTTTTATGGCCTCTGACAGACGGGAGGGTTTGTTTGCTCTTTGTGCCGCTGATACAGGTGGACGTTTACCTGCTGCGGTGGCTGGATGACTCGACGCCTGGAAGATGTTTGCATGTCAATTTGTTTGGCATGAGCGCCTTGCGTCGAGTGAGAACAGGCCTGAGGTGTAATGAGATAATGATAACGAGTCTCACTGCAGAGGGGATTCATGTATTTTCTATTTAGTGTTTTATGATATAATTCATGCTGTATTATCTGAGTGTCTCTGACAGTTGAACCAGTGTTTTTAGAGCTTTGCGATATTCATCCCTGTAATATGTCTTGTTGTTTGAGACCGTTGCAGACAGTGTTGTCAATAAATGAGCAGGAATTGGATATTGCACTAGAGGATACGACACCATGACCCAGACAGGCCTCGGGTCATTTTAGCCTTCTGCAAAGCCTTATGGGAGAAGGAACGAATGGGAGGCAAAGCTAAATATTTATATTTTAAACGAGGAATAGTACAACATGTGTATATATCAAAGTTGATTCTTTATAACAAAGCAAATCAAACGTGTTGGAGCTTTTCTGGGAGGATGTAAATTCAACTGTTAAAGACATCAAGAGAACCAGTGAGCCGTAACGTCCCCGTAGGGACATAAAGACGAGACGGACGGCTGGCAGAAATGTTGCTTATAACCAGGAAACTGTGCAACGCTGCCCCTCCAGGGTAAGAGCAGCGGTTTGAGATTGTTTGGGAAATGTGTTGAATGGAAAAACTGACTGACGCACTGAGAGTTAAAAGCTGGAAATACTTTTGATACGAATTAGTCGTAATTTTACATGAAACATGATGCTGAGCTTGGAAAGGTGATCGTATGTTCACTGACCGCCTGCTTATTCGCTTCAGCCCGACGCAGGTTTGCTTGCTGGCTGTTTCTCTGTGTTTTACTCGTTTTTAGGGGAGCGGCAAGTTCAGGTTTCGCTGGCGGCGAGTTAACGGAAGCTTTCACTAAAAGCTCTTTCATATGTGCAACCATCTGGGTGTGTGTGTGTGTGTGTGTGTGTGTGTGTGGGCCGTCCAGATGTTTCTGGTCCACCGGCGAGGGAGGAGAGGATATTAGCCCATGCAGGCCTTGTTTCCATGGCAACAGCAGATGTTTCCCAAACCGTTTTAAACACAGAATCCCGCAAGTACACCTTCTACGTGTGTGTGTGTGTGTGTGTGTGTGTGTTGGCTGTACTGCATTTCCTCCTCTCTTAGGAAAGCTCGTGCATATCGAGCGAAAGCGGATTATAAATCTGACTCTTCACTCGCTCTGCAGCTGTTGGGTGGCTGAAAGTGTGAGTTCCTCTTAAACTGCTCCTGTTGCAAACTGAGAAAAACAGGTGTGTGTTTCCTGATTGTGTGTGTGTGTGTGTGTGTGTGTGTACACTGCTGTGTTTTACGACTTTGTTTTGGCTCTCAGGCCTCTCTCTCTCAGACCCGTCATTCTGACTGAAGTTTCTGGGTTTTTTAATCTATTATTTAAAGGTTTTATATACAACATTAATCTCTATTAGATGACCAAAACAAATGTGCGTGTCGTTTATTTAATAAAGTTGAACAGCATAAAACTTGATCTTTGTGCACGATGTTACTGAATTGCTTATTTCTTGCCTTAAATGTTTTCAGACACTGTTTTCGCTGCAACATGAGAAAGTTTATTGTCATTTACCTTCACACAGCAGATATATGTGGTGCGCCTGAATGTTGTACCTTTTAAACGCAGGGTCAGGACTTTTTTATTTAATACAGTAAATGCAAATCTTACACTAAACCTTATCATGAAGGAAAATCAGCATCCAGACATATAATTATATGTGAATCAGTCTAATGATTCTTCTCACCTCCCTACAGAAGGACTTTGCGCCTCCTCCTCCTCTCCTCTTCAGAAAGCTGAGTAACCCCGACCTGTCACCCGCGGCAACCGCTGCCACCAAATCCAAACTGCACCGGCAGCTGAGTCAGGATGAGAGCCGCGCCCGCCGCAGCAGCATGGCCATGACCGGTAAAACACACACACACACACACACAGTTTTTGTTGTTTTGTTTGTTTTAATTTTACACAAAGGATAAAAACTGATGTTTGAGGGTTTAGCTCATATATCACACGTGTTCTTATGACGTTTCAGAGTAACCAGATATATATGTAAAGTGGTTTTGAATACAACTGTTGGTTTGCATATAAGACTTCATCATAATCATTATCCAAAGTGTTTCTTTAAACTTTAAACTGAAATGTCATCATGTCACTCCAAAATATTTTATTCTAGCAGCAAAAAAACGAACGTCACAATTGTGACACAAGTATCCAAGTAAATAAATAAATAAGAAAATATATATAAAATAGAAAATAAATAGAGTTAAATATTAATTATCAAAAAGAGGGAATTAGAAATAAGCCTGGCTCTAATAACGGCCTGGTGCAGTTGAGGTTAATAAACTATTAGAGGAAATACGGTAATTTTGTTTACATAGTTAATATGTAGATTGGGATTAAGAGAACTGTGTTTTATTTATTTAGTTTTGTTTACTTGGTTAATTCATGTGAAGTTAATCAACATTCATATTGTTCTTTACTGGTCATGATATTTAATAAAACATTTAATAAATGTACCGTATTTAATAAAACTTTATAAGTGAAAACTCAAACTCACCACATATTAATCACCAAACAGATAATATGATTAATCACATGTGAAACAACATGTTGTGTCATTAAGTTAGTTGTTCCTCCCTTGATGGAAACAAAGATCCTCCCAGTTATTCAGGGTGGACTCGTTATGTCTGAATCAGACCTGTGTGAAGATTGAAACGTGTCTCTGTTGTCTCTGTTGTCCCCCGTCTCCGTCCTCAGGTAAGCAGCTGCTGCCTCTATCCAGCAGTCTGCACACTGGGGTGAGTCAGCTGGCCTGGCAGGGAGGACTCGCCGCTGCTGCAGGAGCATCTGCAGGAGGAGGAGACAACAGCCTGGTCCGCATGAGGAGCCAAACGCTGGGACAGTCTGCTCCATCACTCACCGGCCTGGTGAGTACACACACACACACGCACACTCTTCATTTCTGCATCCAAGTTGTTCCTTCATCAAATTATAGCAAATAATAATGTGTATAAGCATCACAAATAAATAGTAATAAAAAATAAATAAATGGACATAAATCCTGATCAGTCACACGCTGACATTCTCTACTGTCACCTTCTTGGAAGTTATTTTCTCCAGCCGTTAGTATTTTTCAGGCTTTTTGATCTGCTTGACAGATTGTTTGGATCCTGGTTTGTTTCTGCAGGAAAGATGTTGGAAGAAGCTTTGGACTCGTTTGTCATTTGTCATGAATTTATTTCCCTCCTCGCAGCAGAAAAACACGTCACACAAGCCTGCAGATCTAGCCAAACACTTGTCAGGGGTGACTGACTTACTAACAACGTTGAGGCTGCAAGCCCATAATGCAACACTGTCTGTCGGAGCTGGTGTTAATATAAGACAACATGTTATTTCCAGAGTGAAATATTCGATACGGTATCGTCGTTAGATTGTCTGATATCTGCAGTCTGGCTCCTGACTTTTGTCAGCTGAATGCAGGCAGGCAGACCGACGATGACTCAGGCTTTTACACACATGCACACGCACGCACGCACGCACACACACACACACACACACACACACACACACAAAAACGCTTGTTCGCTCGCTGCTGAGAGGAAAATGGAGCAGAGATGTCAGTTTGTATGGTGTGTGCTTTTTGTGTGTGTACAGTTGTGTGAGTGTGATGGATGGTGTAGCAGCATGCAGCGATGACCCCATATGACTGTAGAGTGAGTGCAGATCGCTGCTCAACTCTGACACCTGCAGGTTTCAGAGGGAATTACAGGAAGAATCAGGTCTGCAGCTTCTTTTGTATTATTGAGAGTCAATCTTTACATATGACCAAAAGAAAATCAGATCCCAGCAGGAAGCCTCGTCTTCTGAGCCACCGTTTAATCGACTTACAGTCTTTCAAATCTGAAGCTTGAGTTGTTATAATATTTCAAAAACACACACAAGACCCATGATTAAAAAAATGATTTTAGTGTTTCAGTTCATTGACTTTAACCTGATTAATTAATGATTTATTTGAAAACAAATAAACTCCTGATCCTGCTGATGAGGATCAGGATGAGTATTTAACACAATCTGCAGCTGAGTCGACCTGAAGCCGCCAGCAGAGGGCAGCAGTGCTCAATGTGTAGGAGAGATCATGGCCACTAGATGCAGTGTTTCTGCAGCCTTTTGTCATTTTTGTAACCTGTGATTTTATCTTATGGATCCTGCAGTCGGCTCACATGCTCGCGGTTGTTTTTTAACATTTGAAATGTTCGTTTCTATCGCCGTGTGTGTTATTTCCCAGCCTGCACAGCTCATAAACTCCATAACGCACATAAAATAAGAGTTGCATGTTCAGCAGGTCTCAACAGGCTCAGGACATGACGTCAGTAAAGACTGTGCCAGGGATAAGAATATATCTTTATGTCTCACCACCATCTGTGGTGAGAGTTATTTAGACAAAAATCCTTGAAGCTATAACGGGTGGTGTCTGTAGTTTATTTTGGCGAGTTTGAACGGCTTCATAGTGACTTTTCTCTCTGCAGTGAGGGATCGGATGATGTAGCCGGCAGGAAATTGTAGTTCGGATTTAAAGCGGAAAATATGATCCGCAGAGTTATTCTAGCTGAGCAAATAATCACAGGGCGAGTTTATTAATGTTTTCCTTTTTCTTGGCAGACTCCTCTTTCAGAATCACTCTCACACTGTTCCTTAGTAAACACGTAATATTTCAGCCCAGTGTTGTTCTTCAGAGTCACGCCTGTTTTTATATTACTGGGCTTAAAGCTCCATCTCGTGGTCTGAATTGACTTGCATTAGGATTTAGGTAGAACACCTGTGGCCCTGTGGCTTATGTATTATCTCCTCTCCTCTCCTCTCCTCTCCTCTCCTCTCCTCTCCTCCTCCTCGTCATATGCTGATAAACAGTTAATGTGTCTTGTTGGGATATGATGACTTCATCACTCGTTAGTCTTTACCGCCGTTAACGAATAATTTGTCCCTGTTGTGGATTGGAAAGTGTGTCGGGCCACACAGGAAGTTAATGGGCTGAAAACGTCCTCCCTTGGGCCGTTAGTGTGTGTGAGAGATTTGTTAGCACCTGTGTTATTAATATGTCTCTGTGTGCGTGTCGGTGTTATTAAGTGAAATGAATGGAGCTCATGGAGTGTGTGTGTGTGTGTGTGTGTGTGTTGTGGACGTCCAGATGGTGTTTACCTCTTGACTAATGGACGAGGGTCCGCTTGCTCCCGCTTCCTGTCTTTCTGACACACTTCTGTGTAAGTGCATGTGCGTATTTTCATGCTAAAAACCAAGTATTGCCTGGTAACCTCTGAAAGTACCAGGTGTTGTGTGTTGTGTGTTGTGTGTGTTGTGTGTGTTGTGTGTGTGTGTTCTGCCTCCAGTAACATTGTCCCTAAGTGCTCGGCACCTGGACAAAACATGGACACACGCGGTATCTAAAAGGAAAGAAAATGATCCTTTTTGTCCAGAGTCTCCTTGAGCTGCTTCTTTGCCTGTAAACTGCAGCAACACACAGTCACATTAACATATTATTAGCATTTGTTTGGAGAGAAAAATAATTGAAAGGCTTTGCTGGAAGGGGAGTACAGGGCTGAACATGAAAGCGGAGCGCTGCAGTGTTTCGGTGCAGCTCGTGATGTGTGTGTGTGTGTTTTTTTGTTTTGTTTTTTCTTCCTGTCAGACTTTTGCTGGGAGGAAGAAACATACATGAGAAGCAGGTCGTATCTTTGTTCAGGTGTTTACTTCAACACAGAAAAAGACCCTCCAGATATCTTCTCCTTATCCTGAAACTGAGAGTTCACTGGTTGCTTTTAACAGTATTATATATTATACATATACATATTTTCATGCATATTAATAATTTCATAATTTCATTTCAGAACCTTTTAACCAATTAAATATTAAGGAAAAAAAAGGAAAAAGAAAAGACACATGTAACTTTATATATTAATATGTAAATTTGCATACACTGTACTTTGTGAAATATAATAATTATATCTTTACATTTATTTCAGATATTTATGTATTTTACGTCATTGTTGAATTGTGTTGCACGTGGTTAGCGTAGCTTAGCATAAAGACTGGAAACAAAGGGAAACGGTTAGCCTAGCTCTGTGCAAAGTGAAAATATCCCGATGAACTCATTTATCTTGTTTAACCTTTATGGTACTTAGAATAAAACAAACTGTCCTCCTCAATATGTGCACCAAGAGATAAATAAAGCCTGTAATAAGCAGAGGGCTCCTTATACAGACATGCAGCATGTCGGCAGTTCATCATCCACGCTGGTATGTCGGAGCTGCTGCTTAAATATACATGAGAACATGTTGAATAATTACTGCGCTCGTACTGCGTCTCCTTCACTGTGACTGACAGACGATCACGGCGCTGATATCAACTATATGCTATATATATATATATGTGTATATACTATATGTATATATTGTTTGATATTTATGACTTGCATCAAAATAGTCAACTAGAGTATGTAGAGGAGAATATGAACCAAAACGGCCCAAATCCACATCCTAGACACGTTGCACCTTCTTCTAAAACTTTACCTAAATGTTGTTCAGAGTTTGTTGGAGGAATTTTAAATAGTAAATTTATTAATGATTATCATGACCGTGTTAAAGCTAGAGCGTGGAAAGATCCAGTCTTTGGTGCAGCCCGGTGACATTCAGGTAGTTATCGATGTCTCTGAGATAATCGGCTGAAAAACAGAAGCAGCAGACGGTTGAAGAGACGTCGGTGCTGCAGGTCTGCTTCTGCTCCGTCATGTTCTGCTGCCACACGTTGGCCTCCGTTCCACCAAGAAGACCAAAAATGTGAATTACACATAACCACCACGTCCTTAGTTTGGTTCTAGACAGGCGACCTCCCTCCTCCCCGCTAACAACGTAGCGACCAATAAAAACACAGAGTTTATAGCAAAAATGTCTTGAAAACAAAAAAAACATATTTGTTGTAAATGTGGGATTGATAGCAACACGTCATTATTAAACAGAGATGATCTGCAGTCCTTGCTTCTTTGTTAGCTGTAGGGCTGATATCCACTAGTATCCTGCTGCCTTAGCAAATGCAACCAGAAAACAGTCTGTGTGTCTTTCTCACTGCGAGATGACTGAAAGGATTTTTTGTCCTTTGGTAAAAAGCGCAGCAGCAGGCTGTAAAGAGCTCTGAGGGTCGATGACTCATCATGAAGGTCGAACAGAAAGAACACGCGGTGCTCGTGTCCTTATCTCCTCCCTGCATATCTTCATAATGTCTCTGCTTATTTTCACATTCACACAGTCAGCTGTCCTTGTCATGAGAATGATTCATGGCTACAGGAAGAAACGGCTCTGACACACACACACACACACACACACTAACGACTTTATCTTCTTTTAATACTGTACCTGATGATTGATACTGATATGATATATAACAGGTAATTCATCTTAATTATTCCTTGACGCGACATTCAAACTTTCTGCAAACTTTTAGCTTAAAGGGTCAGTCCGTCCACTTTTATTCATTTGTCCAGGTTTTGCGATTAATGTTTCTGCCTGCATCCAATTAAGTTTCAGAAACATAAAAGATATTTCGATATAGAAAAGATAATCCACCAACTTTTCATGTGGACCTTGTGTAATTTCTCTTGAGTAATCTGCAACTACCTTGATAATTGAATAACGATTTAACATCTTATGGGGGAAAAAACGCTCGACGTTGGGTGTTTGCAGCTTCTCAAATGGGATGTATTTGTGTCTCATACGATTGAGAAACATTCAGCAGGTTCGATTGTTAGTTGCAGCCCTAATGTTGAAGAAATAGTCTCTAGATAAAATTCCCTGACATCATGCCAATTATAAGAACAGTAAAAGAAGCACTACGAGTTGAAATCTGTCCCCAGTCGTCGTCATCATCATGCAGACATGCTGATGTATGAACACGGTTAATCTTCCAGTGTCCTTCATGCTCAGATTAAGAGAGTAAACGTGTGTCGAATGCATTCATCTATAAGAGAGCGAGAGACAGAGAGAGCTCCTATATGAAGCGTTTAGACACAGCTGTAAGTTTTTTAAAACTTTTCATTAAGACCTGAATTTACCTGATATTAGTAAAAATGTTCCTTTCATCTTTTCATACCCACCTTTGCCGTTATCTGTTTCCTTTTCCTCTCTGTGTTCTCGCTACATTTTTCGTTTTCTTTCTATCCGTTCTCTCCGCTTTCATCTCTTGATCCTCTTTAAGTTGAGCAGCAGAGGCTTAAGCTTAAGATCAGTCCCTCCGTGTGTTCGTGGAAGACAAAGCGCCGAGCTGGCAGGCAAACAGTAACCGAGGTCCAGGTGAGGGATGAGACTGCAGTGTCCTTGTCTGAACTTGGACGCTGTCGGTAATGAACCACCTCTCCTCAGACAGCGCCGGTTGTCAAAGGTCCAGGATGCTTCGTGTGTTTTTAGAAGTGTAGTCCAGTCAGTCACCAAATATTATCTTTGTTTTTTTCCTCATTTACACATGCACATCATTTCATGAAGTTTTCTTGCATATCTTAAGCTGCAAAACATTTCACAGAAGAGTCCTGGTTTAATTACTCTGAATGACCCAGTCTGACTGCACCTCTAAAAACTCACCGTACACAACCTGCTCAGCACCAAGCGGCTAACAGACAGCTAGCTGGTGAACATAGTGGAGCATTTAGCAGCTGAAGAGCCAGATATTTCCCTCAGGAGTTAATAGAGAGCAGAAACAGAGCTACATTAGACACAAACGCGCCTCTAAATAAACGATAATGTTGCTGCTGGATGTGGAAATGAGCTTAAAAGGTGAAGATATGAAAATGTTGTGATCTTGTTCGCTTATTCTTTAGGTTTAAGTTTTAATCAGTAGGCTAAGTTAAAGTTTTTAAGGAGACTTTTACTTCACATTATTTTCACTTTTAAACTTTAATCAGTTTAGTGACTCGCAAAGTTGAAGCAGCTATAAACTCTCATTTATTCTTTATTCTTTTATGATCTTACCCCTAATTTGGTCCTTAATTACAAGATTTAAATAGGCTAATAAATAATTGAAGCATGCGACTGGTCTCGCATAATAAAAGCTCTTAATGCACGGCAGCAGGAGTTTCTGAGGCATCGATTTCATAACAAACGCGTGCTTTTTGCAGAGTGAAGCCGTGTTATCGCTGCTGCCTCAGGGCTCTATCTGCGGCTCCTTTGCCCTCGTTTGTCTTCGCTGCAACCTTTTACAATTCTCCCTCACGGTGACGGACTTTAATTGGGTGAAAATGTGAAGAGTATATTCAGCAGTGCAAAGGCCTTCGAGTCACCGGTCAGCCGCCGCTGAACCTGTAATTACTACCAGCCCCTTTGTTAAGTCTCTTCTATCACAGCGCCGTCGTTTGGGCTCAGTGTTCTTCTTCTACTCCATCTTCTCTTTTTCCTCATCACACTCCTTCCTTATTAGCGGCGCAGGGCTTTTAGCTTTCTAACCAAGCATGAAAAAAATACTGTTTTGGATGGATAAACCCTAAAATGTGCATGTACAAAAATATCAACCTGACTCAGTTTCCAGCCCTGCAGACGCTCCGCTGCTTGACCGCTAATGAGAAGAAGTCCGACGGCTCGTTGTCGTTTTCTTCTTTTCTTTTCTCTTTTTTTTTGACTATATTTGACTAATTATCTCCTGCCTGCACACGACAATCATTCACAGAAACACACACGTAAACACACACCAGAATTAGCTTTACTGCTTCATTTACGTCCATTTGATTTTTGACTATATTGAGTTAATTATCTACAACACACACACACACACACACACACACACACACTTACAAAAAGTCACCTCCAGCATGACTGCAGACAGCAATTAGGGACGGACCATGAAAAACGAAGCGTACGCGTGCGATCGGTGCACATTAAGGATGCACCAAGAGAAAACAAAGCACCGCATCAGTCGAGGCTCCGGGCGAATAATTTCTCTGAAATAATTAGACGGCATAAAGACGGATTCATCTTCAGTCTTTTCTGAGAAAAGAGAGGAAAACTTATTCTGTTTGTTCTGCTCTTTTGTCTTTTGAAGGCTGCTTGAAAATAAATGAATAAATCTGGTTACGAAAAGATTCATAAATATTTGTGATCAATAGTCTCGTAGCTAATTATGACATGTTACTAACGATTTAGTTGTAGCACCCATTAAAGTTCAGCAACCTGTGGGGGCGGAGCTACGGAGACTACAGGTGTACTCTCAGAGAAAACAGCATTAAGTTGAATTTATAGGACGAACAAGAACTCATTCAGTCTCTTATCTGCCGGTACGATATATTTCAGTTGAACTACCTCATGGCAGGTGTTGTCTATTTTAAGGTATCAGCCCTCTTAGCAGCTTACGTACATGAAGCTGAATCAGACTCTCGTTAGATGGCCTTGTTGACGAGGATCTGGTACATCTGTCTTCTAATTATCTAAATTTAACTCTTCGTCCTCTGTCGTCTCCCTCGCTGTCTCATTTCAGTGTTTGTTTATATGTTTGGGTCTGATAGGTGGATGATAATCCATCCAATAGTTGTCGAGATGTTTCACTGTCTCTGTAATGATCATCAGTAAAGCTCTGCTCCTGGAGTCTTAGAGATGAACTGAATACATTCATCAAACATCCAGTAAGGATCCATTACATGATGATATTTCAGTACGAGAACATTTTTTTGGGATATTTTTGTGGTTAAATTTGGATTCGACTGTTATTCAGTCCTGATCCAGACTGCAGTCCTCAGCTTCGAGGCTCCTTTCCAAATCAATAACTTCATGGAGCCTTGTTGCTTGTTTTGATTGACTTTGGGAGTGTTTATGTTCAAAGCGAGCTTGGTTTTATCCAGCAGAATCATTATGTGTGTGTGTGCGTGTGCACGTGTGTGTGTGTGTATTTGGAAGTAATGCAGGCTTTATTTATTTCTATATAGCAGATAAAAGCAGAGTAGAGATGAAATCCAGCTCTCTGAATCCTCCACAGGCGCCACTGTTTACACCGACAGGGTACACTGTTAAAGAAGAGGGAACACAGATGTATGAACACACACACACACACACACACACAGGCTTCGGGGAGCCCATGTTTTTTTTTTTTTTTTTATAAAAATAAATATAAATAAATAAACCACCAATAATTTGATCTTTGTTTGTGCTGTGCATCACTGCCAGTTGTTTACTGGATATAAACATAAAGTCTCTATTTCAGAGTTTCAGTTTCCTGGCTGCCATGATTCTTGTTTTCAGTGAGACACTAATGTTTGTTGGTCAGTATGAAAACCCTGAATTTTGTCGAAGACTCAAGATCACATTTCTGGGTTTCACCAAACTCAGACAGAAAACGTCTGTGGTCCGTCCACACGAGACTTTTTATCTCCAACTCTTGATTCTGTTGATTTCACTCAGATACTCTCTGGAGAACAGAAACTCCTCTGGTGTCTGGTGATGGATGTTTGATCCAAGGACTCTCTTCAAGATTAGAAAACACACACACGCACACTCTCTCACGCACACTCTCACCCACTCGCTGTTTATTTTTCATTAGCCGGTTTGTGTTTCTCTGCTATCTCCCAGATTAGCTTTCAGCATCCAGGACAAACTTTTCACTGTTTTGCAGTTCTGTTGTCTGGCTGAAAATAACATCCGTGACTGAAAATTTCATGTTTGTCAAAGTTTGTGTGCAGAAGTTAAAACAACATAAAACACACATCTTCCTGTCTGTCTGTGGCCTCAACTTCTTTCTCTTCATCCAAATCTTTCTATTTTCTTTCTCTTCTTTCCAGGTAATTGAACCTCAGAATGATCAAACACACACACACACACACTTATTCCCACACACACACTTCTTATTGATCTCACACAAGCCCTGTCGTTCGATCGAGACGTCCTCAGACACACACACACACACACACACACACACCCCGTCTTTGATAAGCGGACTTGGCTGATTGACAGGTGGACTGATTACATGCAGGGATTGATTAGTAAGGTCTAGTGAGGCGGAACTTCCTCCTGTCAATCAGAACAGGAAGTGGAACGTGTCTCTTCTAATCATGAAGGATTTGATTGGTTTTGGCTTCAGGTTGTCAGTGTGTAGAAGAGGTTGTTGTGTGTGCTGCGGTTGTGTTTGTGTATTTTTTGATGCCTTTTCAATAAATAAAACCGTGAACTGAACTAATTGGAAATGAAAGGCTCGATTTGGAAGAGATCCATGACAGACCATAATAACTGTCCTGTGTGTGTGTGTGTGTGTGTGTGTGTGAGACTTTCTGTTCTAAACTACGTCTCTGTTGACACGTCTCGATATTTCTTATTTACTATCACTACATATGAAAATGTTCCTTCATGAGGCCCGATTAGTTTTTAATGTCAACAGCAGCTTGTAGCTTCTGTTCTATTACAACTTTAATACGTCATCCTGCTTTAAAGAACAAAAGAGTGTGAGATAAGAAAAACAGAAATATGGACAACGTGGGACTCAACAGGCTTTCTGTGTGTGTGTGTGTGTGTGTGTGTGTGTGTGTGTGTGATCTTCACACCCTGGGACGTCTGTTTAATGATGTTTTGAACAGTGTGGTTTTCTCATTTACACTTTGAGATAAGTGTGTGTGCATGTTTGGTGTCTTCCACAGAGGGCACAGTGTGACACCAAGGCTGTGACACACACACACACACACACACACACACACACACACACACACACACACACACACACACACACACACACACACAGAAAGCCTGTTGAGTCCCACGTTGTCCATATTTCTGTTTTTCTTATCTCACACTCTTTTGTTCTTTAAAGCAGGATGACGTATTAAAGTTGAAACAGAACAGAAGCTACAAGCTGCTGTTGACATTGGATATAATTAATTATACGTAATTATAATTAACTAATTAATAATCTGAGCCAATGATTGCAGAGCCGAGGTCAACACGCCTTTATTTTAAACGAAGGGATGAAAACCAGGAAGTGAATGAAAAGGTAATGTATTATTTTAAATCTAAGTCTAAATCAGCCGATGACAAGATTACAGTGTTGTCACTGGCATTTGATTGACAAGTTCAACCGAAAGTTACTATGCAATAATTTTAATAATCAAAAATAATGGTTTTAATAGTTTTTGTAAAGCAAAAAAATGCTGTCAGCTTCTCCCATGTGAGGATTTGAGGAGTTTCTGTGTCATATTTGGGTTTTAGACGAAACAAGACAAACATTTAATCCATTTTTCAAGACATCACGTCGCACTTTAAGACATTATTATTATCAGTGTTTTCTACCAAAACAAGACAATAACATGATTATTACCCGCTGTAGTTGTGTGTATGAACACGTGTGTTAATCTACTGTGTTTCTGAGCGACCAAACATATGCATGATGAGCTCAAACAGGCACGACGAGCCTGGAGGGAGGATTATTGACAGCTTGGTGGCTTATACTTAGTTTTATTAGCTTCCCCCCCTCAAGCGTTTTGTCCTGTAAGCACACACACACACACACATAAAACAATAGTTGTTAATTAGGAAAGTGAGCTATTGCCTCTGTAATGGAGCCGAGCAGAGACATCTGTGCTGCGGTGATGTATGGTTTTAGGTCTGAGCCGACCCGCGAGGCTCCTCTGGTCTCCAGTCTAATGTCCAACATCCATCACGCTAACAGGGTTACAGCGATGCTCCCTGCTTTTCTGCTGCCGCGTCTCTTTGGTTTGTCTTCTTCTGTGAACCTTGCCTCGCATGCGGCCTCCGCTTACATCCGCCCGTCTTATTGTGATCGGATATTCTGTCAAACAGTCGGTTTCAGCAGACATGTGATCTCCATCGACCACATCTGTTTAGTAGAAGATCCTGTTACTGCTTCTATCCTCCTTTCACCTTCTGTCTCACCCTCTTGTCTTTCTCTTCCTCCTCCAAATGTATTGATCTGTACTGTTGCCATTAATTATTAGAGAGAGAGTCTGTGTGTAAAAGGAACCATAGAGTTGAGTTAATCTGTTAATACAGAGAGAATTAAAACGTTAAATTTACTGATGGAGGGAATAATCTTCAGTATCCAGATACACGTCACACGTTCACACCGGGTGGAAATGGATCCGCCTGGCTTCTCTTCCCTTTTCCCAACAACCAGCTGCATCGTTTCACTGTTTCCATGTTTCACAAGTACTCATTTAAATACCACTTGAAGGATACTTAGCAGGTAGAGTATTCATCTCAGGTAAAGCTACGGGGCGATGAAATACAAGGCAGCACCAGATGCTTCAGCTCAGCGGACGTCCGGTTTAATAATCAGTTTCAACACTACGATCTAAAACCTTCTGGGTTCCTTGAGGAGAAAACATGATATCTGCAGACTGCCGCTAGCTAGCGTTAGCTTCCCGGCAGGTCGAGACAAACTGAACAATCGAATCTGGAAACCGTTCAGTCGACTCTTAACGCTTCACAGTTGTAATGTTATATGTTGACATCGATCGCTCCTTTTCTCCCTGATCTATAGCCGCCTGTATACGGATCAGTTACCAGCAGCCAAGGACACCCAGCGTAAAACAAGCCAGACAGAAGCAAACGCTGACAGAAACATTAACAGTAATATTCACATTATCTCATTAACTTCTTACCACTCAGCTTCATATTATATTCAAGACTTTACTCATAATGCAACTTAACCTCAGTATCTAAGAAACAGGCCGATACTGGATGTTGTAAACTTATTTTAATATATTTTATTTATTATATGTTTACTTTGTCTTAATCTTTTGTATTTTATCTAAAAAAATATTCTAATGACATTTAGGAAATTGTAGCTGTCATTGCACAATTAATGAATAAATAGTAATACTAATAATCTGTTCAAAGCACAAAGGATTACAGTTCATGGTAAGTTTTTACCAACCAGGCTGTGCTGCTCAACAAGACTGCAGCAACACACAGGTGATAAAACACATCAGCAGCAGGCCAAGACATGAACGAGTAGCTCAGCGGGGTCGAGCGTTAAAGCAGATCTGTTTTTCACACATTCCTGAAGGTCCCCGGTGGTAAAATCTGCGTTTCAGTGTTCAGAGTGGTGATAAGTGTCAGATGTGAGGGTTCGGTCATGTTTAGGGGCGGTTAACTCCCCGAACCGCCGGGAGGATTCAGACCACAGCCAGTTAAACCATTCACTTCATGCTGTTTCCGTCGAGTTAGTCACTGCAACAGAAAACCTTGAACAAACCACCGGCTTGTGTTTGTCTCTTTGTTTGTCTGTTTTTCTCTCACTTCTCTCCTAATAGCGTTTTCTTATCATTTGCCGACAGCTTTTATTGGATTCTGCCTGCCAAAATGTTTAAAAGGAGGGTGAAAATGTAAACCTCCATTAATTCTCCAATTAGAGTTTGATTAAAGCCCGAAGATGTTTCTAAAAGACTTTTAATGAAGCTGCATTCGCTTTAAAAAGCTTCACCAATAAAAAAAGAGGAACAACATCACGTCTTTAATCTTCTTTACAAACAGGAAAACTTCTCAACACTTTTCCCATAATTAAAGGATGAAACACGGACAGATCAGGATATTGATCAGAGGGATTAAAAGCTCCTTTAATTCATACTAATTTCCTGAATAGTTTGTGAATAACTTGCAGGTATTTAATGGTTGTTTTGGTTGGTTCAAATCATAAGAACGTTGTAACTTTGCTGAATACCCATTCATTATATTTGGGTTGATAGAAAATCTCGTTTTACTTGTCAAACAACATATTTGGACGTTGAACGTGTTATATAATTTTGTAGTGTACTGGAAATTTTAAGATACAAGCTAATAAGCTAATATGTAGTTTGACAAATAGAACTACACACTGAAAAGTCTAATTAATCAAGAATTTCTGCAAATTAACATCGATTTATGAACCAAAATAAAAAATAAATCTCACCAATTTATCACTTTTTCATTTTTTTTTCTTATAATTTTTAGTAAATTGCACCAAAATGTCCTAAAATAAACCATCAAATACCTGCAAATTACCCTGAAAACCTCCCAGGTTTGTAAATAAAGTGTTATAAAGACTTTTTTAGCATTTAGAGTCTAAGCTGTGTGTTTCGTAAACCCTGCAGAGCTTGTTATTGATTGTGCATTAATTTCCGGTCACATCACGGCTCTTTCTTTAAATGTATTCTCGCAGCGTCGTTGTTGTTGAAGTAGTAAAAGATGCTTCCAAGATCGCACAATTTAGTTGTTTGTTGTTGTTGTTATATGTTGTTTTTTTGGCCTCCGTCAGGATAGAAACGTGTGTTTTAAAGTATCAGACTTGTAGTCAGTGTCGGTCTGCAGCTCACTGACACTAACACGTCTCCTGCTCTGTTTGGGACGAGCTAATCCAGTTCTGACCGTATCAGCCATCTCTGATGATGGAGGGGAAATTGAATTGTGTGTCCATCACACACGCACGCGCACACACACAGATTTCTAGTGTCATTTGATTTGTGTGTGTGTGTGTGTGTATCGTCTGGGTTGTGTTTACTGCCTCCAGCTGATGAGAATCAGACAGCGCGGCGGCAGCAGCGTCCTCGGTCTTCAACAAACCTCGTCAACCCTCCATCTGCATCATGTCAACTCTGTGTTTGTGTCTCTCTCTCTCTTATAAACGACACAACCGGATAGATTTCATCCAGGTTTTTAATCCGGTGTGAATCTCTCATTCTCAGTTTGAGATGATGAGAATGAAAATATCGATATTTGAGTCCAGCATGTTCTCATTTTAAGAAGGCGTTTTAGTGAGAACACTTTCCCAAGTCAGAGCTTCATCTGCTCCTGTTTTCATTCTTCCTGTTATATTATGAAGAACTTGAGCATCTGGAAAGCCTCGGGAACAAACGTCGGCTCTCACGTCTCGACCTGAAATCCAAAACAAAGCTGGGTGTTTGTTCCGAGGAAGGAGCGAGGACAGAAAACAACAGGCTGTCTGCAGGAGCTGCGCCTCACCTTCAAACAGGCTCCATTGTTTGTTGTCGCCACTGAAATGTCTCCAGAGCGGCTGCACTGGACAGACAATAAACACACACACACACACACACACACACTCACACACACTGCCAGCAATATTTGAACTGAGTATGAACTCATTTCACACATTTTGCACTTCACACATCACCAGTGTGAACCGTATCGACCTGCTAGCTAAACACTAACATTTACAACATAGAGATCAGCTCAGTGAGGGCTGCATGGAGACGGTTTGACAGGCGGACGTTATTAAAAGTGTGTATGTGTGTGTTTGAGCGTCTGTAGTGTCGAGGGTCCGAATTTCCCCCCCCTGACAGTAGAAATCATCAAACATGGGCTGTACTAAAAAAAAATCACATTTAAGAAGCTGGAATCAGAGAATGACTCCAAATGATTAATCAATCCCCGTCTTCTCCTTTACATCCCCGTCTTCTCCTTTACATCCCCGTCTTCTCCTTTACATCCCCGTCTTCTCCTTTTCCATTTGCTCCTCTCTTCCCATCTTTGATCTAATAGGAGCCTCATCACTTACATGGCGTTTACCAGCAGAGCTACGCGGTTCTTAAGGAGGGAGATTTAAAAGTGGAAAATGAATTAAAACCAGACAGTGATTTTTATATCCCACTGAAATTAATGGAAGAAATTCTTTGTCTGCAACAGTCAGAAAATATATTTTGAATATCTAAAACTGAAACGTGTAACTGAAACGTGTAATTTCACCTCCCGTGACACTTTGCTCCTCACACGGCATTAAAACCTCCTTCAGCTCATGTCCAGCCTCATTAGGCCGAGCGGAGCGGCGCTTTCTGCCTGCCTGGATGATACAGAAGTATCTCACTGTGAGAAAGCAGTGGGACTGGGAACGGATTTCAAAGGCTGGTGATTATGTAAGGTCAAGGCTCTTTCTCGTGTGTGTGTGCGTGCGTGTGTTAGAAGAATTCGAGCCTCGTCCTCCTGCCATCGATGGATTTGATTAACGCAGCGTTCCCATCAGAGCTTTGTCAGTCCGTAACGAACCCTGTCATGATTAATTTATTCAGGCTGAGCTTTCTCCTCCTGTCCTGTTTGAGGAGGCTGACACACACATTCAAACACACACCGTCAGCATAATGTGGAGACAGAGCAGCACACACCCCGTCAGCATAATGCAAAAACACACACACACACACGCAGCCTTCGTGTTTTTCATTTTCTTGCTCATTTCTGTTCTTTTTTTTCTGCACAAGTCTTCTTCATGTTTGCATTGGACACACATGACATTGGCTTGTTTTGTGTTTGTATAGCTGCTGCCACTTCTTCCAAACACAGTCAGTATCGCCCCAAAAACCTCCAGTTGTTTGCTTGGGTTCAGTTTATCCGAGTTATCATCCGGGCTGCCGTCCAATCAGACGGCCAACTGGCTGCAGGACAGTCTGAGTTAACAGCGGACCGACTAATGAAGCAACACAAACAGGAGCGCTTTATCCCCACGCCGTTATTACACAATGCAGACGATGGCCTCGTCTGGCACAGCCTGCTTGTGTGTGTGTGTGTGTGTGTGTGTGTGTGTGTGTGTGTGTGTGTTCATGTTGTTCCATTGTGTGTTTTTGCGTGTGTGCCTTGGCAGTGACAGTATGACAGACGCGGCAGGAGATGTGAGTTAGATCTGTGTTTTGGGTCCCAGTCAATAGTTTCTAATTAAGCAACGAGATGCTCCATAAACAAAATGTTTACAACCCTCTCTGGATGCAGAAACTCGACAGCATTTAAAGGGCTGCTTACTAAATCTGCTTATCCATATTTGGATATGATCTGAGTCGACACTATATTATATCACTATATTTATCTGTATCATAATACTAGTATATACTTGTATACGTGTGTGTGTGTGCGCGTGTGTGTGTGTGTGTGTGTGCTATCAGAAGCCACGAGCAGTGAGAGGTCACATGTTTCCGTATCGTCACGTCGGACTGAACGTAACTCTGGAATGTGAAAGGATAACATCCCAGTGTAAACTGCCAAATGACTGTATGTATAGGAGTGTGTGTGTGTGTGTGTGTGCCGTGCCATTGTCGTGACGTCTTTGTGAACAGTGTGTGTCCACATGTTGGGCTGCTTTCATTTTATCTAGACGTATATAGATTATTTTTCCACTTTTACTAAAAAAACAAATAGTTTAAAACTCACATAAAAGTTAAATAATCGACAAACGTCAAAGCTTCTGCACGAGCAGGTTTCACTGCTGGTTTAGTTTATTGTGTTCATGACATTGTTGGCGTCATTGGATCGTGATATTTAGCACAACAAGCTAGCGGCTCTGTAAACAGAGCAGCACATTCCTGCACATGCTCAGTGGCGTCTGCCTTACACAGAACTGCTCTCCTGAGACTGAAAATGTGATCGCTGTTTCTAAACTAATCTGTCACCCAGATTGACAAAGATGTAAAAGCTAAAGAAACTATTCAGGGGCGGATTTTCTCCAGCTGGAAGCAGACGGACTGTAAACACTGAACCTTCCTCCTCTGTGTCCTCAGTGAAGACACGCAGAAGGTGACCGGGTCCAAGCCTGATGCAGTCAGCTAGAAATAGACCTCCAACTATCTGAGCGCTGAATGCTTCTCTGGTCACACGTCCACCAGGTCCAGGAGGTCAAAGACACAAAAGCTTTTGTTTGTTGAAGACGAGAAGAAAACGCTGTTCTCGGCAGCCGGCGTCGCCGCTTCAGTTAACCTCCAACGCAGCAGGAGTACGAAGCACAAAGAAAACAGAAACGTGCTACCAGTCGTATCCCGCTCTTGTTCATCATCACTCTTTCTTTTTTCTCAGCACTCTGGTCTCTGAGCAGTTTGTCTTTCATAGCGTCTCTTCTTGTGTCTGAAGATAAAAGTACATGTACACCAGATATACACATAATAATAGTAATACTGAGAATAACAGCAAATCCTCATAAATAACTGGCTGCATATCTAATTATAAATGACTGAAACAATCAACCGATGGTCAAAATAGTTGCTGATTATTTTTCTGTCGATCGATTAATCGTTGCTGCTCCAGACTTGAAAACATGCTTAAAAAATCCTGCTGCCAGAAATACTCACTACAGCACCAAACGTGGATTCATCCACCGCTGAAAATAGCTCCCAACAAACACACCATTTCCTCCTGTTTGAGTTTCCTGAAAAATAAAAAAAAAAATGAAACTTTCTATTTGTGAGTTATTTGGTTTGAGGAAACAGGAAAAACACACACATTGTAGTTTATTTTGCTGCCAGAAATACTCACTAGATCACCAAATCTGGATTCATCCACCGCTGAAAATAGTCCCCAACAAATGTTTGTTTGTTAAAATCTACAGTGACCAGCTGAAAATAATGAAACTATAGATATTTAACCTGCGTTTAAGTTCATTTAGATCATTACGAGTTCGTTCATGTATTCGGGCCTCTGTGTGTTTTTAGAAGCAGCCAGTCAGAAACCAGTCAGTAAGCTGGTGTCAGTCAGTCTCATTGTGGCTGTGTGAACATTCCTCTCTGTGGCCCCTTTGGCCTTTGCTCTCATTAACACAGAGACTCGGACCAGGAGCCGGGGGCCCGGCTCATACACCGCCCTCCTCCCCTGGTGGTATTTCTCCTGGTTATTCCAGCCGTCCGGCCCTCCTCACTAACATCTCTTTGTGACTCATCGGCTCTCTGCGCTCAGCGCGGCGTAGGAGGACTCCACACTTCTCTCCCTTCTCTACCTTCAAACCTCCATTTCCCTTGTTTCTTGTCTTTTTCTGCCCTCACCCTCTCTGTTTATTGTAGTTGAGGCTCTTTGGTTAAAAATAGTGTCCTGTTTTTTTCAGTGAACGTATGCTGTTATTCATAATCTCAGCCGTCTTTGTCTTTAATGATCATCTATCATTTAACTCCAAAATGATGCTCAAATGCTCTTTACAATCTCCCAAAGCTTCACTTCAAAAATATTTCAAAATGATTCACTATATGACCAGAAGTTTGTAGACAACCTTACTTTGGTTCTTCGTTGTCTTTTCTTGGTCTGAAATTTGCGTTGAACCCTCGGATGTTATGACGTTTTATTACCCGGATGATTAGAGAAAATAATTTGTAGTCGCAGCTCTAGAAACGCTGCATGTTCGCATATTGTCGAGAAGATGGAAGTCGTGTTGTTGAAAAATAAAAGAGTCCTGCTGGTGTTTCAATTCATCATGCTGAATAAGTAATCACCCAAAGCCTGCGATCAGTGCACTCATGATTTATTTATCTGGACACAATAATAAACCCTGAACCACAGATTGGTGTGTGTGTGTGTGTGTGTGTGTGTGTGTGTGTGTGCAGCAAACACACCCTCTTGTTTTGATTAGAGCGACACACAGTGCGGAGGAGTGAAGGGATGGAGGACGATGGGGAGGCGGAGCACCCGTCCTCCCTCCATTCATCGCGAGCAAAGTCTCTGTGTCCTGCTCGCGCCTGATTGGACACCTCGGAAGAACAGCTTGTCTGATGCGAGAGAGAGAGAGAGAGAGAGGGAGGGAGAGCGTGTGATGAAAGAGCAGGGGAGGAGTCGGAGCATGTGAGCATACTGACACATCAGAGGGAGCAAAGAAAGCAACAACAGAGGAGAGGAAGGATCTTCTCGGAGACTATTTCTGTGCTTTTTAACCAGGGAGGAAAACAACGATCTCCACTCATCCTCCCTCCATCGTTCCTTTTCTCCTCTTGTTGTTGTTTTTTTTTAATCATTCTCAGCTGTGCCGGATCTCCTCCTTCCTCCTTTTGGAATAACCTCCAAAAAGACGGAGAGATGCACGAGCAGACACGGAAGAGGACGGCCGAGGTGAAGAGATGACTACTGTGTGTGACAGGCTGTGAAGTCGACTGTGTGTGTGTGTGTGTGTGGGAGTCCCTGAGCTCCTGTCGCCGTTAACCAGATGGAATCCGGCCCGGCCGGTTGGCATGGAGATGGATGCGAGGTGCCTCTTCGCTCAGCGGACCGCTGCTAGCTAACAAACAACCTCTTGTTTTCAGTCTACTCTTGCTGCAGCTGTAAGCGCCGGCAGTCGCTGTCATTGTTTAGTTTGAGTCTCTTTTCTGTTGATCCCAAACTGAAAAAAAAAGTGACTGAGAGAAAACTCTGTGGATGTAACCTCATCCGTCAGTTCACCGTCTGCACCGACTGACACCTCTGTTGAAAGCCGGCTCCCTGCGCGTGTTTTGTTTTTTTGGGGAACTCGTTACAGCTCAGATCTAATTAAGCCAGAGGGTAGCAAGCTGGTACCTTCACCCTTTACGTCTCTTCCTCCCTCCCTCCCTCCCTCCGTCTATGCGCCCCCCAAGGCCCTATTGTCATCATTAATTTCTATATAGTGCCCATGAATAATGGAAGCAGCAGCGTCTCCTCTGGACTAGTGCCTTAAAGGGTGGGAGGCGGACAGAGAAGAAGAGAACAAGAAAAACGGAGGGTTAGAAAGCAGATAAGGAGTGTCCACAGGCGGAGGGGTGTGTCTAACACTAAACGCATGAATGAAAGAGCTGCAGACGGAGGCTGAGCTCAGGAACCACACGTGCTCTGCAGACGGCAGAGAGGAGAGGACGATCTTTACATCCAGACCGCACCTTCCTCTACAACAAACTGGAATAAACAAAAAAGATAAAGGAAGAAAAAACAGAGGGGTGATGCTCTAAACCAGAACTGGAAGATTCAGGGTCTTTTTGATCATTTATTGGAAAGATTCGTCCAAATGGAATAACCCTGAAGCCCCGCTGTCATTTTATTTTGGATCCACTCTCTTTGACATCGATTCTCTTTTGAAGCATGCAAGGGAATGAACCAAAACAGGTCTGATATATGAGACTTAATATGAAATAAATCAAGACTTGTGGAGCGTCTTACAGAGCAGAAAAAAAATAGACGTTACTCTTTTAAATTCAGCAGAACCTGTTTTTGCCGTCCCCTAATTGTTTTTTGAATGGCATTGTTATTTGTTTCTAAGTGATGGACAAAGAAAGTAGGACCAAGGAGGCTATAATGTGACTTTGTCCATGTGGACGGACGTCCTTGAAAGTGCCTGAACTTCGTAGCTTTGTAAGAACAAAACCAAAAAGAACCTGAGTTCAGATAATCATGGATGACTCGAGTATTTTGAGGCGCAGAGGACTCCAGGTAAGAATCAGTTTGCTGCTTTTGTAGTTCATGGAGGTCAAAGGTTGAGAATTTGACTCGGAGCGACTGATTTAATAAAGGGTTGAATTAAGCAGTGTAGGTGGGAAAACGGATCCTGCATTCTTTCACTTCAACATTTCTTCACACACGTCGGGAGCGTTGTCATTGTTCAAATACGTACTCAGACAATCACACTCAAAGACCCTATCACATTTCCTGCTGGTTTCAGGAAAGAAAGCACGCCACCGCTGAAACACACACACACACACACACACACACGCACACACACATCTGACCAGGCCTATCCAGTTTCTCTCTGGTGGTAGTCGGTAAATGACGCCACAGCCCACTTGGCAACAACAAGCAATCACATGTCAAAACAGACAAATGGACTAACTGACACTTTCCTGTCTGACCTTTTTGAAAATAATACATAAAAACATCCAGAGGAATATACCCGAGTCATTTGATGGTTGTCACCTTGTATCAGCTTGAACACATCATCACATTCAAATGCTGATTATTTAAGTCGTATAATAATCAAAGGTCTAAAAATGATTGACCTCTGAAAAGGACATGTGAGAAAGCTGCCAAACCCAACAAACCTAAATTAATGTTGTGCATCGACCAAAACTGTAGACGTCACCTGTGGCTCTTTGGCATTTTTCACAACTTTCTGACAATTTTTTAGAGTAAGCAAAATAGTTTAATCAAAAATAATTATCGCTAATTATAATATATATTATAAATAATTGAATAATCTTTGCTTGCAGCCGTGCCATTTGCTTACAGCTTGTGTCATTAAAGTAATCTGACACATTCTCAGTTATTATGTGATTATGTTTATCTATATAAAAGCAATGAATGTTTATGTTTATCTTCATACTAGATTGAAATTAAACATTTCAGCATTCAACATTGGTTACCTGGAAGGTACATTAAGAAATCTAAAACACTATGTCATAAAAAGTAAAACATCTAACAGCATTGGATAAACAAACAAACAAACATAAATGCCTGTAGCACATATTGCATGTTTTTGTACTCGTCGCCCTGTGTTTCTTGCTTTCAGGGCAATAGATGGAGAGACTCCAGAAACGTTGAGTCAGCAGCATCAGTTTATATCCCTCCTCAGCCTCCTCACCCGCCTCAGAGAGTGGGTGTGGAAGGAGACATTTGTCTGCGTCAGTTTTAGCTCTCAACCTCAGATAACTTCTTTCCCATCAGCCCTTCCTTTGTACTCTGAGGCCGCCGGGAGAAGGTACTGCGTATAGAGACCCCGAAACACTGTGTTCTACATCCAGCGTTTACAGTGTTTAAATAGCTTTGTGTGGTGAGGAAGTAGGTCTTGAATGAGGACACCAGGCAGGGGGAGGTGGCCTGGATTCACTGAGCTTAAGTTTAGATTCCAGCAGTTCACTGCACCTGTTCTGTCTCTATAATTTCCACATACAGGTTTCTCAGAGTGAGGTTTCAGTGGGACTATATGTTTATAAAATATACAAAAAACACAATGATGGAATTTTATTTATTTATTTTTTTGCGTTGCAACACGATAATCCAGTCTCATCCTTGTTAAACCTTGGAAAATTTCAAGATATAACACTTAATATTCTGAAATGTATTTCTTTGATTACTGGTATCACTACGGTTGAGAGAAATATATATTATCATGTCATCTGTATAGAAATGTATTGTACTTTTTATGTGACTGACAAGAGGCATGTTCATGGAGAACAGAGTAGGACCTAGGATGGAGCCTTGAGGTGCGCCCACAGGTGTTTGTGCAAAGAGCTGCTGGTGTTTTTGTAACTCATGTCAGTACTTTGTTTCTTAAGTATACACATGTAGTTATCTAACAAGTTTAAGTAATATCTTGACTGACAACAAATTGTGGCTCTACATTTTTGGACATTTTAATGAATGTTCTAGCATAGTACAGATATCATAATACAGTAAATAAGTGAATGTTCCCCTCAGAGTCGACTGTTAACAACAACCTGTTGCCCTTTGGCTCCTCACAGCATGTATCCTCATGCACACATACTTGTGAGAATGGCTCAAAGGTCTGAGGCTTAACTCAGAAGCAAAAGACGTTCTAACTCCATTACTGTCGGTCTCTGTAATAGGAAATATTTTGGTATGTGAAGGTTTTGCCACGTAGACAAACTAAAACACTGATTGACAGCTGAACATGTGTTTGTCTGCACGCAGCAGTTCTGTCTGGGCTGGATGTGTTTGTTGGGAGAGTTTGGTTCTGTAAATCCCTTTTTGTGGCTGGATGCCCACTGTTGGCTACCAATATAGGGCGGATTAAAAGTCTGACAGTCTGAAACCATGGTAGCGCCCCCTTAGAGTCAAGTGTTAAGTGTAACAAACAACATACTGGTGATTTAGCTAATCTTAGAGCCATAAATTTGTCCTGGGGGCCAAGCAACAAAGGTTATGTTATTAGGATCATAAGAGTTCATCTGAGTAACTAGCATAGGATCAGTAAAATCTGTGGTCTGATACTTTTAGATATGTCTTGTGTTTCTGGAGCATCGTTCACGGAGCTGCTCGGAGAGCATGAATATTCACATTTTTAAGCCAATATAGTCAGAAATTGTTGTTTATATCTGAAACCATTACACAATTAATCAATTTGTCAATTGTCAGAAAGTATATTGACAATTTTAATCATTTTTTCAAGTACAAAAGCCAAACACTTTTAGGTTGCATCTTTTTTTTAAGTGCTATTTTGCACCATATCTCTATCCCATCAAAGGTCCCAACTAAAGATTGTTGTCTTTATCAGTTAATGTTGATTATATTTTCAATATTTTATTTTAATCAATTCATTGTTTACTCTATAAAATGTCAAATGAAGGATAAATACACAGTTTTCCAGAGGGCCTAGTGATGTTCATACAGTTATATATAACTCGCAAAAACACCAAATGGAAGCATTCCCAGATTGATGTTCTGTTAATCACTAATCAGTTAATTTACTATTCATTTTAGCATTTTTAGTTTATCAATATAAATTGAATCCCATTGTTTTATCTGATTATTGGAGGAAATAGATAATTAAGCTATGACTAGATAGGTGGATAATGGAAATGTCGATACTCGTATAAACACCAAAAGACTGATTTAACCCACTCTTACTGTAACATGTAACACAACACTTAGCAGCGTGTCCTTGAAGCTTGTCAGGTCATGCATAGTCCGGTTAGCTTCCTGGTCAGATAGCATTTAGCTTAAGGTTAGAGGTCAGGACTCCATCAGGCTGCTGTGATGGATGTGAGACGGTCTGGTGTTTAAAGACCAAACATAGAGCTGACGTCGACCACTTGACCTCCGCAGGGAGAGATGGAAAAGAGAAAATGTGATTGGGGTGAAAGGTCAAACAGATAGTGGTCATGCTGTTAGCTTCTGGGTCATTGAACTGGAACGAACGGGGTCACTGCTTTCTATTTGTAGTCCTCTGCTGTTTTCGATTGCAGGATGTGAGGGTGAAGGAGGAGTGACTGAGAAACACAGCAGATAAAAACACTGTTCAAGACGAGTCATTAGTATAACTGGCTTTAGTGAACTGACAGTCCTGGCCAGCGTCTGTGTGGGCTGTGGTTGAGTTTTATGGGCAAAGTTCAACCACAGAATGATGTTTCTATTATTCTGTCTCACCACAAATGAACAAACCTTAACCCTACAGAAGATGAGAAGTAAACAAGGTGTTTTTATTCAGTGTTTGTGTCGACCAAACCTCTTCAAACTGTGAGTCTTGTGGTGAGAGGCTGTTGTCCATGGTTTGGTCTGGGCTGCTTAGCGTCAATAAAAGGAAAACATGACGCCACAGCATGTTTTAGACACTAGTGTTTTGTGTAAAAGTGTTTCAACGTGACATGAAGGCAGCTCCATTAAGAGATGGTTTTCTCAGTTTGGTGTGACTGATTAAATGAGATGATTGACAGAAAAGTCACCAGCAACTAATTTATTGAGCAAAAAAAAAAGTGATGATTTAATGCTTTTCTTTGTCATACATAATTGTAAACTGAATATCTTTTGTTTTTTCACCATTTTTCTTTTATAGACAAAATGATTTGTCTATAAGATAGTGTGTGATATACGACACTGATGCTATTTTGGCTGAATAGGAGTAAATCCCTGCAGCCTAGTTCCAATATCTGCTGGAAACCCAGAAGAGTCGAGACTGTTTATAGCATCACATGTTCATTATTCACATATGAGTGGAATGCTTATGTGTCCATATACTTTTGGCCACGTATGTGTGCCTGCATCCCACCAAAGTGAGAAACCGGATTAGCGCTGCCATTCACAGCTCCAGCAGCAGCAGGCCTTTTCTCTCTCAGAAACAAAAGCCTGTCTGTTCCCGACTGCGTATTAAATCCTGAATCTTTATCGAGGCGTTGTGCTGACATCAGCCCGTCTGGGTATCCGACACACATGTGATCACCTCCTATCAGGTGGCATCTGCTTCCATCCCAAATTGCTGTCACATGGATTTAGAGACGACTCTTCATCGGCATAGTCGGCGCTGCGTTTCTGCCCGCTCAGATTTCAGGGAAATGAAACACAAGCAGATTTGCTGAAGTTGTTGCACATTAGAAACTCTTTTCTTCTGCATAAAGTAGGTCCATTAAAAAAAAAAGAAAGAAAGAAAGGTCTGCAGTTCAGTCTCTGGTTTATACAGATTAAGAAGGACACTGTTTCTGAATAGAGATGCTCAGAAATGTCTGTTTTTGCTATTTAGCGTCATTCATTTTCTTTGCTTGCTTCTTTGTATTGAGCCTCGTTTTTTTTCCTTCTTTTAATCATACCCTATATTGGCTGTAAGTCATAATGGCGCCCTGTGGAGGCGGTGGCTCTCAGCATGATGAAGAGATATTGCTCCTTCCTCCTGGCTACAGTCGACTGAGCGTGGAGCTCGCCTCCTTGTGAAATATTGATAAGCCTGAGGTGCCATAACACAGAAAAACAGAAATCTCACTTTTCCTTCTTTGGCCTGAAGGCCTCTTTTCTCCTTACAGGGCTTGCAAAAGCTCAGCAGTTCTGGGTAATCATGTCTTTTGGCAGAGAAACAATGTCAAAGCAAAATGGGTTGAGGAATTTGTGATAGAAATACCGACCCTGAAAAAAGGCTAATGGATGGCAAAACCCAGCCAATTAACAGCAAACAAGCAAATCTTCCTAACTCCTAATCTTTGGATTAGGAATTATTAAAACTGTTGAGTTCACTGGGAATGGACTGCAGTCCTGCTGCAGCTTCTCAGACACTGTTTGAGTGTGTGAGTGTGAGAGATGGCGTGTCCATGGGTGCTCCACACTAATGAAGAACAGGGCAGAGACAGACGGTCTCTGGCCTGCAGACGGTCGGTCAGCTGGGTCGGTTTAAGGTTGAATATAATCGAGGAGACCAATGAGACGGCGTCTGAGCTCTGCCAGGTAAGACGTTCAGCTAACGAGCCTCCAGGTTTCCCTCAATCACATCTCTCTGCATCGGAGGGCTGCAACTAACAATTATTTTAATTAGCGATTGTTTCATCTATAAAATAAAGTGAAAAATGGCCATTCCCAGAAGTCCAAAATCCAAAGATACTCAGTTTACCATCACGTATGACAAAATAAATGCTTAAAAAATGAAGGAAAATAAAATGTACTTTTAAACTTTCACTATGAGACAGAAGAAAAGTCCTGAGGAGTTAAGTTGCACAAAAACACATCTTTGTTCCCTCCAGTTGTTGATTTTCTCTCGGTGATAAATCAATATTCTTCGGAGCAATAATCTGTGACCCAGTCTGCTGTTCTGCTGAAATCAATGCAGCTGCTGATTATCAAAAGCCCAGAAAATCTGCTGGTGATGCCGCTCGGCACCATCTGACCATACAGAGAGAGAAAGAGCTATTAATGGACCTAATTCCCTCCGGCTGCCTGTTAGACTGTCAATAAAACCGACTTACAGAGGAAGCGAGGGTGACGAAGAGGAGCCCATTTAATGCTGTCGCTTGTATAAGAGCTTGTCATAAGTCACCGTTGGGTGTCAGAGCTGTCCGAGTGTCCCCTTGTTGGAAAAAACCTCTTTGTTACACTGGTACAGTTGAATGAAATCCAGCATTTAATCTAATAGATATATAAAAATAAACGCTAAAATGTGGAATAATCCTGATTCCACTGCATCATCTATAAACTAGACGTTCAAAGCCGGCGGTTGGCACTGAAAACATTGAGGTTAATGAGTCATTGATGTAATTGCTACTGATAATACACGTATCTAACTTTAACTCACCAATTTGCAGCAAAATTAAGTTTTCATCTTAACAATAGTTTTGTTCACCAAACTTTCCGCCTTCATCCGGGTGTCTGAACCTGTTTCCTTACATACGATTCATCATAATCATCCGCTTATTTAAAATGACAAAAGCTGGAGAAAAGTTGTGCATCATGTTTTAATTATAATATAACAGCATTTAATAGCTTTCTTTAACGCAGCCACACTGTTGTTGATCCATAACTTTTTTTTTGGTCATCAAGTTGTTTCTTCCCACAGTTGTTTATGTAACCGCTCTCTGTTTTTGGAATGCATCACAAATCTGGTAATTAATTACTTATGGCGCATTGCGTCAGCTCAGCAGATGTAGCGCCGCTTCGTCCTGAGGATTGTGAGATCGTACAGTTAATGCAGCTGGAATGACACCAGCATAACTGGACTGAAAGTGTCTCACTGCGAACATAATCAGATGTGTCGTCCTCGTCAAGTGTGGGCGGATTGAGAATCCGTACGAGAGCTGCGGCGCCGCACAGAAGGGTATTGTCAGAAAATAATGCTGGATGCGAGGATGCGTGTGCATGGGTGGTTGAGGAATGAGAACATTTGTGGCGTTGATAATCCCATTTTCTGCTTGACTGTCAGTCTCAACACTTGTTTCTTAACTTCCTTTCTAGTGTTTATCAGCCGTCTTACAGATATGATGCAGACAGACGGAGACAGAGAGGACAAAAGGCTTCACTGCAGCAAACTCACAGCCTTGAGCAGTACATGACAAACACCTGAGCTTCGACCTGTAGAGGAGATAAACGGACAGACAACATCACACTCACAAACGATGCAGAGATTTCTTTACATAATCGAGGTTTTTTTCAAGATATTCAGCAATTCAGTAATTAAAATGACTAGTTGCAGCCATAATTGCCTCATTCTTTCTCTCATAAAGCTCTATTTATCCAGGACTTTTCGAGCTGAAATAATGAGTCAGTGAATTGACAAAAAAATGAATTTGGTAATTAATTGTTTAAGTAATGTATTTTGCAAAACTGCCTGTGTTTGTTGGGTAAATAAGTAGCAAGCTGGATTTTGCTTATTGCAGCTTCTCAGTTGTGATTTTTGAGGGATTTCGTCTGTTGCTTAGAAACCTGTGATGGATATTTTTCACTTATGCTGCACAAACAGTCAAAATCGAGATTTTCAACAATAATTGGGGGAATAATTTAATAATGATGCAGAACTGACTCAATTTATCCAGGACATTTAGGGTTTAAATGGATTAGTTCACAAACATACATTCAGTAATCAATTAGTTATTTAAATAATGTATTCTCACGTGAGAATTTTCTATTTTTCTCTTTTTTTTTTTTTTTAGATCATTTTGATTGTTGTTGTTTGAACAGGTCATCTCAGACAACATCAACAGTCGCCATTTTCTGGGCCGTTAATTGAACATCAATTCATAGATTTACCAATAATCAAACAACTTCCCTCCTGAATGTAAAATCTTGAGTGAAAGTTTGTCCCCTTTGGGGGCGGGGCTTGTTTAAATGTTGAGTTAGCAGAAACTGAGGCTGAGGTAAAGCTACATCCAGCCCTGAGAGCAGGTTAAACACAGCTTACAGGGCTTAGTTTGACTTTGGCTGTTGGCCCGTCTCCTGTTGTTTGCTCCAGAAAAAGAAAAGGAGGGATTGAAGGAATGAGAGGAGGAGAAGGAGAAGAAGAGTGGGAACAGGCCTTCTGTTTGTTTCCATGTTTCCTACATGAACACGTTGTTGTTTTTCTTAATCGCTCTGTTTCACTGTTTCTCTCGCTCGCACTCTTTTCGTACGTTTTCTCTCCTTTTGTTCCCGCGTCTCTCCTCGTCTCCCGCCAGCACACTGGATTGGCCAATTAGAAGCAAGCTATGAGCTCATCCGGTAGCCACGGCGACTGCTGGGAGAATAATATGAGCTCATCCTCTGAACGGAGAGCGAGAGTGACCTGTAACCATAGAAGCACTTCAGCAGGCAGTTTTAATGACACTCAGATGTTTCTATTACAGTATAGATACAGATTAGACCATAATCTGTATATAAAGATGATCAAAGCTACTATAAGACTTCAGATCTTATTAACTGTCCGAAATGACCACCAGCTCACGTATTAGAGGGTCTGAGTTTAGAGATCGAGACCAGAACTTGTTTAAAAGCATCTAGCAGCCGTCGATGAGAGAAAAGTATGACGTGTGACAAGTGAACCGATAAAGTTATGAGATTATGAAGTCGGCATTTTAAGCAGTCAGATGTTTGCTTATTGCCTGTGAGATGGTTGAACAGCGTCTGGAAGCATCTCCGCACACGTACGACTGTCCTGAACCGTTTACATGAAGCCACATCCTACACACGGCTCTGTGTGTACAGTACACAAAGATAAACACACACACACACACACACTTCTGCCTAAACACATTAACTGTGATGTCGACTCCCTGCTGTGCTGCAACTGTACTGATATCACAGGGGACACAGAAACACTCCTACGCTCATAAAAGAAAAGAAGAAAGAAGGGGGGAAAGCAAACGTAACATCCCTCCTCCTCTTCATCATCATCATCATCATCCTCCTCCCCGTCCTCCTCCTCCTCCTCCCCCTTCTCATCCACCCTCCTCATTGTCTCTTCATGTTGAGTTCATACACATGGCTGCGTTTGGCCAGCGGGCAGCAAACTTCAAAGAGTGTGAAATTGAATGTCTAGACGCCACCCCCATCCTCACACACACACACACACACACACACACCCTCAGTCCTGTTGCCTCAGGACAATTTCTTTTCTTATTCTCAACAACAAACAAACATGCTTCTCTACAGTCTGTTTATCTGATAGCAGTTATGTATTATTATTATTATTTAGATTAATTATTAATGCATTTACACACCTCCACATGTTTGATGCTGCTGGTTTTGGCAAAGATGCAAAATTGAATCTTTCCTGATGGAGCTTTTTTATTTATTTCCATAATAAAAGAGGTTCATATTACAGGATTCCTGTGAGATTCCTGCAGGATGGGAGTCTCCGGGACTGGAGTGAAAACCCTCAAACGTTGGTTTGATTTCTGTGTTAGTGGTCCACAAGGAGCCAACTGGGTGCTAAATGTTTCACCTGAGTGCCTGCTCTGACCTGAAAGTGACATATTGAGTTTAATTTAGGAAATGTGTGGTGCTACATGCAGAGCTCGTTTGTGAGATACTGTGGCTCACTTGAAATTTACTGTTGATTGATAATTAGTCACTCAACAAAAAAATTAATCAGCGAACTATTTTTATAATAGATTCATTTTTTTAAATGGTTCCATGTTCTTATATGGACCAAAATTGAATTAAAGGCAGTTTTGGACTTTTAATCGGACGAAACGAGACACTTGAAACTGTCACATTGAGCCTTCGGACATTGTTATGGGTGTTCTGATGTTTTAATGGCCAAATGATTAACCAATTAATGAAGAAAATAATCGTTAGTTGCAGCTCTAGATCACCACCGGGAGCAGAGACAGAAATCAAACGTCCACCAGGCAGCTGGTTCCTGGTCATTCTGGTGCGAGCGGTGAAATGATTAATTGGATCGAGGCTCCAGGAACTGCTCGTCCTCTGGAGCCTCGATTTAGACGAGATCTAAAATCAGAGCGGTCCATCGAGCTGATGATGATGATGATGATGATGGTGGTGATAATCAGTGAAGTTGCCGCCTGCTGGTGGAGTGACGTTTGCTCCCCCCTCCCTCCCTCCCTCCCAGATATCTTCCTCCTGCATCTGCAATCATCTAATTTTCGAGGTTACCCACCCGTTACTGAACCCTGGCCCGCTGTAAGCAGATCAGCTCTGACAGTGAAGAGCTGCGAGCGTGTTTTAGAGAGGGCGCGGCGATGAAAGCGGATCACATGTCAGTGTTTCTCCTCGCCGGTGTCTCTCTGGGGAATCTCCTCCGTCTCTGACTGACTGTCAAACTCCTCTTTGTGTCACTTTCTCTCCCTTTTTCAGTCTCTTCATGCCTCTAATTTCTACTCATCATCACTCTGTGATTCATCTTTACTACAGAAACTTTTCCCTCTGATTTCTTTTCCTTCTGCGTTGCTTCAATGTTTCATCATGTTGTTTTATTCTCTCTCTTCTTCGCTCTGTTGTTACTTTATAGAAATCTAAGTACTGCTGTTTGAAACTCGAGTTGGCAGTGTTGAGGATGTTAGGAAAGTTTGTTCAAATCTAATAAGCAGCTGGGGAACAAAAGTAGCAGTAGTAGCAGCAGCTAAAAAGAAAGTTGCATGTTTGACCTTTATTAATTTTGAAAAGCAGTTTGGTTAAATTGTTATAATTGGCTGATATTTTACATACAAATACTTCAAATACAGGATCTAGTCACTCTGCATTTCCTCTTTTCTTTTATTTTGAAGCTGTACTCAAGAAATTGATGATTTTATTATTTTAAAATTGATCTATTGAGTCAAAGTCAACATATTTCTGTTTCTATTGTTATTCCTGTGAATGTAACACGTGTTTATACTGTGAGGAGACTCCCTCATATTTGGGTAGATATTGGTGTGAATTCACCTCAGCAGGCGTGAAGAGTTGGTTTGTGGCTTTGTAGGATCCAACGCTGGAGAGGGGAGGGGAGGGGAGGGGAGGGGAGGGGAGGACGGCAGAGGAGAGGAGAGGAGAGGGGAGGGGACGGGAGGGGAGGGGAGCGGGTTTGTACAGTACAGCAGACTGATGGACAGAAAGACAAGAGGGGGGTTTGCAGCAGAAAGGTGCAAATTGAAGCAGTTTTCGGCTGAATGAAGTAAAGATGACAGGCGGAGCAGTGGAGTGAGCACTTCTGCTGATAATAAACCCACAGAAAGCCACAGAGGAGCTGGAATGACTTCATTTCTTTGCCGCATACACACACAGTAGCGTCTGTAACATTCAAACACACACACACACACACACTGCTGCCTTTATGAATTCATAAATGCAACGAGAGCGGAGCTGAAATCTGGGTCAGCTTCACCTCTTTTTCTGAAGCACTCTTCACCTTTTTTTATGAAGCTGCCATGTACGTGTATATGTATGCGTGTGTGTGTGTGTGTGTGTGTGTGTGTGTGTGTGTGTGTTTGCACACCAGTTTGTGTTTGTTCTGTTCTAGTAAACAAGCTGCTGAAGTGCATCAGATCCTAGACTGTTTGTCAGGGTGGGGAGGGGGTTGAAATCCCACCGCCATCACTCCCGTTAACGGCGGCTCGGTGCTTCACAGGCCCTGCAGGCAAACACACTTAGTTAATCAAGTCTTCTCATTAAACTCGTTCTAATTTCTGTTAAATCCCTGTGAGATGTGCAATTTAAACCCCCGTCGCATGGTTTCGTTTTTACACTTCGTCTGATTGAACAAATGTTTTCCTAGTTGACCAGCAGTTGTTAGTTGAAGCCATCAGTCGGCTAATCGTCGCATTAAAGCACAGAGGTTGTTGTCATTGGTTATATTAGGAAATACAAAACTGGCTAGACATGCATCAGTGTTCAGATCTGTTAACTACAGTAAGCGCGGTGGGTCAAACTTGAAGCAGGAGGTTAGTTCTATTAATAATAATAATAATAATAATAAATAATAGGAGTAGACAGTAAAACATGAGATTGAACATGATAACAATCACCTGACCGTTGAAAAGTTGACAAATAAATGACTTACAGTAACTGGTCCATGTTTTTCCTGAAATTAATATTGAAGTAGTAATAAGTGTGTGTGTGAATATTACTGACACACACACACACACTCTCTCTTATCTGCAGATAAAACCCGTCCATCCAGGCGTTGCAGATTTCATTTGAATGTGTAAATTCCAATTAGGATTAGCTTGTTTTCTCTGCCGGCGCTGATAGCGGCTTTAGCATCTCGTTAGAGGAAGTGTCGGCCTACTGGAACTCATGATAGACAAGCTGATGGCCTGTGTGTGTGTGTGATCATCATAGCTGAAACTAATTAGCAGGTTGTCTCTGCTGCGGAGGAGACGAGCACCAACACGCTGCCCGGATGATTTTACACTTCTGAATATCCGTTTGCCCGTTTGATAGATGCTGCAGCTGCAGATGAGTTGTCGTCCTGCTGCGTTACAGGAAGTGTGTGAGCGTTGTGTGTGTGTGTGTGTGTGTGTGTGTGTGTTTGTGTGTGTGTTGTGTGTGTGTGTGTGGAGGGGATCTGATGGCTGAATGGTGCAGCTGTAGAGGAACAATAGGAGAGACTGACAACAAGGAGGCTGGTTTCAGACCTCTGAATCGCTGCACGCATCTTCAGTATCTTCATCAAGTCAAAACGGTCTGTTGGTGTCACTGAGAAACACTGAGGCGGTCAGAGTTTTGTTTAAAACACGAGGAAGTCGTGACAGACACATTAACACAGATGTACAGATTATATGTGGGTCAGATTACAGATAAAAACGGTAGTAAAGTTGATATATTTATTTCATCCAAAGCTCTTAGAAAACTGCTTCTGACTGAAAACGACGTCGGTTGGACGGAGATGTGAGTCACTTCTGATTGGTTAGAAACAAATCACCTCCAAAACAAAAAGCGGTTAACATGAGTACAATATTTAGACTGAATAAGTGAGTGAAACACAATAATAATTCATTATAATGAAGGTCTTTATTAGGATACTTCATCTGGGCTCAATGGCTGAGATGCTTCAGCAGGAACAAAGCAGCATGAGCATTCATACGTCAAGATGTTATCAATTAAAATGGTTTCTCAATTAATTGTTTTATTCGTAAAATGTCAAAGAAATGGTGAAAAATGTCCAAAACCTAAATAAATATCGTCTCCACGACTGACGTCAGTTTCTATCGTAGCTGTTTTTAGTTTTTACAGTATAAAGATTCATCTGCCTTTAATTGTGTGTTATTCCTCCTCTACAATATGCCATCTAAAGGGCTTTAAGTCGGTGTGTCACAGCTGCGCTCCTCTTCTCCACCTCCACTTATCTCCGTTAAATCCAACAGCTCTGTAATGATTGGCCTCTTCCTTCATCAACACATTAAACACACAAACCCACAGTGAGCTTACACAATAATTGCCTGTTAGCAGCATTAGTGTAGGAAGAGTTATATCTGCTCATTTGGAAGATTAAAAGTCAACCCAAATGGATGACACACACACACACACACACACGCCACTCATCTTACACAGTAATGGAGATTAGTTGTGTTAATGTGTCAGTGTGTGGCCCAGGTGAATTATAATGCTCCTCCACAGTAAAGCCTGTTATTGTGGGACACACAGGCCTCTATTAGAGCCTCCGGGTCCCGGCGGGCCTCCCTCTGTGGGGCAGAGCCTCTCCTGACAGGCCGTTAAGCAGCAGCAGAGCTTTCATTAGGCTACAGACGATTAGCTCATTCACTTAGAGCTTTAAGAGGCCATATTTCACTACGATCGGTGCTGTTCATCACGTTACTGCTGAGGTTGAGACTTTTAATGTCATCATCAATAATTTGGACTAAGAATATGTTGATTTTTTAAATGTCCTGCCGTTGTTGTTACTCTCAAACAAACACTCAGCGAGGTTATAGAGGTCAAATGACTGCTTCCAATCCAGATGACTCACAACAACATGAAAATACCGTTAATTTGAGGGTTTTATTCACCTGAACTGCAGATAGAAGCAGGCTTTTATCTGAAACATGTTCCTTATTCTTTATATTAGATCATATTTTAGTATAAAACAAATCTGCTCCCTTGATTCATGTTACTGAACCTCAAACCTTCCTGCTGTAAAAACCTCGTAGCATCTTAAACCGAAACATACGTGAACATCAAAGTTTGAGTCATAACTCTTTATCATCCCTGATGAGGATATCTAGCTGTTGCTCCATCCTGTACCAGCCGACTGTGATTAATGCAGATTCCTTTTAAACTCTTGAACAACAAACTTGAGTCATTAATCAGTCCGACTTTCTGAGAATACTCGATGCCACTATTGCGTAACCACATGTGTGATTTTGTGTTAATTTGCATCCCTATAAAGCCTTTCCTTATGCTGAGTTAAACCAGAGGAAACTAACGGATCAATACGTTTTTCAGACGTTTAAACCAAAACTGGAACTTTCTCTTTAATACCGTATCACTGTCTGTGTTGTGCTTTGCAGTAATTACACACTGATTGTCAGTGTTTTGTCAGTAGTGTGTCGTCGTGGCCTTTCTGCCCCGCGTCTTGTATGCATGCACAGTGAGTCTCTTTGTTGTCACTGTTTTCTCATCAATATTCAGTGTTGATAATGAATTCTGGCTGCCGGCTGCTGCTGCAGCTCTAATTGTCTCCGGTGGAGCTCAGCTCCCCTGCATCCTCCTGTTAATTGCATGTTTTTAGCTCAACTAAAACATGTTATTATGATCAGGCCCCTGGGTGGAAACGGCTAAATACACACAGCCGATGTGTTAGACGCAGACTTTTACACACAAACAAGCACACACACTGTTTCAGGAGCATAAAAACATAAAAGTCTCATGTTGCTTGTGGATAAATGTGTGTGTGTGTGTGTGTGTGTGAGATGAGAAGCAGAACTTTAGAAAACTAATAAAAATCTTCTTTCAATCTAAACTACATTGAACGGCTGTTAAAACTTCACATTACTGCAAAACACTGAGTACAATATATGTTTATTAACAGCTTTTAGTTGTATTGATTATTTTGTTCCATGAATATAAACCAGTATGACGGGTTCACAGGGTTGTGATGTTTTAGCTTTGTATTGATTGATTGATTTTCACTCTTTCTATAATGTATTTCTGTCACTTTAAAGTACAAACAGGAAGTCTTTTTTGTTATTTTTTATGTCACAGCAGACTACAGTTTTCCCCTCAGCGTGTTCGCTGATAATAAATCCTTAAACTTCCTGAATCCAACCGGACGTCTGAGAGACAGACTGTCACTCGTTCATTTAATAGATTGTTTTGACCCTCGTCGAGACACACGACAACCACTCAACCGGTTTAGGTTATCCGTGCAGTTTTAGGTTTTTCAGTCATTTCAGCCTCAGTGATGCTGTTGGGAAACGAGGGTCTTCAGATGTTCAGACTCAGCTTCCAGCCTGCATCTCTTCAACTCTTCTCTCTATAATTACGTTACCCTCCCTCTCCGTCTCTTAGCCATAAAGCGTATTATCGATGGCTGCTCTCCATCGGGCAGATTGCTTCAGGCTTTGTGTTCTGCTTCTCTTATCCTCGCTCTCACCAGGGATAATTTCATCACAGCTCGCTTTGTGCCCGTTTGGATTGTTAAACACAAGCAGTCTGCTCTGTGTGTGTGTGTGTGTGTGTGTGTGTGTGTTTTTTGTTATACTGGGCATTAGCTTTATTTTCCCTCTTGGGTTATTTTTGCAGGGTCGCTTTAGGGTGAACATCCTCCCTCAGGGCTCAGAAAGCAGCTGCTGCAACACACACACACGTTCACACACACTATAATGCAATAAAGTGTCAGATAAAGGCCTCAGACGAGCATCATTTCACATTACAGAGCTCTGTGTGGGCGGATGGATGATAAGAGCATGACGTGTTTAAACACATACACCCCCTCCTCCATTTGAGCTCTTTGGCTCCGTTTTTCCTGATGTACAATCAGATTAGAGAGTCAACCTGAGGGGTGAGGCAGGCGGGAGGCAGGTAGAGTTTTTAAAACATTAATATATTCATTCATTTCTCCCACACGTACCTGTGATACCTTTAAAAACCAAAATATTCCTAATGTGAGATCAGAAACGATGAGCAGCGTTAATATCGCACAAAATTAAAGGTGTATTCCACTGATCTGTGTCTAAATGGAAACAACAGAGGCAGCTTTCAGTGTGTAGTATGAGTAAAAACGGGGGATCCTACAACTCCCAGAATGCACCTCATTAAATGCCCACATCGTTGAAACATCAGTTTATAATCAGTCGTCTCCAGGCTGACCCTGATGACAGTGTGGCCTGTGAGATATCGGCTCACAGTGCTCGGTCGATACTCAGTGAGCCGGTCGAGTCGCTCGGTGAGCCGGTCGAGTCGCTCGGCGAGCCTCGTCCGTCACATGATCATCGCAGGTCGAGGTTTGGTTTACGTGTGAAGTTTTGACGTCGTTTTAGGCAGATTTTTACGAAACTTGAGCTGCTCCACTGTAAATGTCCAACAGTGTAAACACAGAGACTCTGGACAACATCTGTTCAGCCGACTAATAGAATCAGTCTGACAGGAACACACACACACACACACACACACACACACACACACACACACACTGCCTCATCCACTCAACTAAACTCTGTTATGTCCATTAGCTTATCTCTACAGAGAGATATGAAGAGATAGAGTGAGCTTATTTGACTCTGATGACACAGACGTCCCACGCAGGAACACAGTGTGTGTGTGTGTGTGTGCGTGTGTGTGTGTTTGTGTGTGTGTGATATAGAGATAGAAACAGGTTGGAATCGGAGCCAAAAAGTGCCGCTGAGCCCTTTGTGAACGTGTGAGTGAACGAACAGCTGTTTGAAAGTTAAAGAGGACGAATCATCATCACGTTTCCAGCTCTCAACCGTCTGATTGATCCGCATCAGGAAACAGTCAGTCGTTTGTGGGCGTGTCCAAACAATGTGACATCATCACGAGGAGGTTAAAACTTGACCTCCAGCATTATAACAGCACGAACGTAACAGAAAACCCTGTTTGACGGTTCTAACTGATGGAGGCGTTGAGGTTGAGATTCCCTCTGATGGATGTCGATGAAGGTGTTAACAATGGTGTTCAAGGTGAAACCAGATGTTGACCTACTTTGGGAAGCTGGCAACACACACGTCTACTGATTAGTAGTTTCAAACAGATGGCGCTCTGCAGGAAGCCTGCGATGGCGGTGGTGTGTTTTCTCAGGAGCGACCAGGTGGCAGGTTGTGTTCATACAAGCTGTGTGTCGCACACTGTGTGTTTCAAACACACCGAAAATCGATCCTCCAGCAGCTTCACTAAACTTCCCATTCTCAATATTCACGTGTGTCCTGTTCTTGAGGTTTGGAGGTTTTATTAAAGGAAGGTTTTGTTCTTCTTCCTTTGTGTTAATCCAGATATGTTGGTCTCCTGTTTTCTTCCACCTGTAGTCTCGGCATCCTGAGCCTTCACCAATGAAACTGCTCTCATGGTTATATTTCATAATGACACAACTCCGCCCCCTTGTGGTTGATTGTGGGAGGTGCAGCTTAGGTGCACAAAGGGAACTCACATTTTTGCAATAGGATGCACTGATCTGTACACAAATAAACAACAACAGCATGTCTTTCATTCTGCTGGACTGTGGTTGTCCAGCATTTGTCACTTTATGCAGTTTGCCGTTTCATTTATTTGGTCTGTTGTGCTACAGTGACATCTGTTGGTCAAACTGCATTACTGTCTTCATGTTTAAACCCACATACTGAGCTGTTTGGTCCAGTTAAATTCAACATGTCTTTCTTTCTCTCTTTCAGAAGGAGCTCAGCCTTCCAAGAAGAGGCAGTTTGTAAGTACCCATAATCCCCTCTGTTTTCTGTCTGCATCGTTTTACTGGGAGCTGAGCGATGAACCAAACACAGATATGAAAATATAAAGTGTGTTTTACTGAATACGAGCAGAAGAGAAGCTGCTGTTTCTTCACTGAAGCGTTGCAGACGTTTATTTCCGTGTGTGTGTGTGTGTGTGTGTGTGTGTGTGTGTGTGCGTGTTTGCATATTGTGTGTGTGTGTGTGTGTGTGTGTGTGTGTTTTAATGTTCAGGGTTGTGTCATGATGGCCGGAGACACGTGGAGAAGCTTTGATAAGACGCACATTAATTTTCTCCAACACTGTTTTCTAGTTTCTAGTTTGATTCTTCTCGCTGTATTTCTCTTGTTTAACAAACTCGTCCTCCAAACATCACCTGGTGACGTTGTTTATATCAGCTGTTGATTCTGATCAAGTTATACAGAGAGAGCTTCCACTAAAGGGTTAAAGGACAAAGTTGAAAGGTCGTTTAGTCTGTGTGTGTGTGTGTGTGTTTGTACCAGAACAGCTGAGCATCCAACTGTAGATGGATGCAAACCTATTTATATCAGTGTGTGTGTGTGTGTGTGTGTGTGTGTGTGTGTGTGTGTGTCCAAAATTAACTTTTTCACTCACCTGCCAAGTAGATGAAAAAAAAATCCACCAGCGAAGCAGATTTTTTTTTTTACCGGTCAAAATAATAAATCACCTTTCAATTATTCACTACTCAAACCACCACGATGCTGCGATCATTTCAGGCCGGAGCCACAGGGGCTGGATGCTGTGTGTGTGTGTGTGTGTGTGTGTGTGTGTGTGTGTGTGTGTGTGTGTGTCGGTGGCCTATATAGACATGAAGTATTTGTACCAAAAATAATCTATCTGTAATGTTAGTGTTTTTGAAGCCAAATATTGATAAAGTGATGCTGTTGTCATGTCAACTGGCAGCTGACAGTTGATTAAAAATCACTTTTTACACCTTAATGATTATTGATCAGTAAAATGACTCCTGTGATTTGAAGACTGTACTTTTCCCAGTTGAGATTTTGAATCGTTCAGCCTTAAACTTTGTTTGGACGGCTCTGGAGAGTCACTAAAGTAGCTTGTTTGATCAAATTGATCAAATTAATCATTTTTAAATCAATGTCATTGATCATTGAGCTGATGGGTGTCAGTAAAGTCCCAAAAAAAAAAGAGGGAAGTCAGACATTTGAAAGGACGAGAAAGAGGCAACACAGAAAACCTGTGGGAAAATCACTGAGAGCTTCTTCAAGGTTACACACACACACACACACACACACACACACACACACACACACACACCCAGATTGGTGTGTAATGACATTCTCATGTTCTGTGGTTGCTTCTACATACGTCAGTTCAGTAATCACTTCACATTAGCAGTAGTGTGTGTGTGTGTGTGTGTGTGTGTGTGTGTGTGTAACACTGCCCCAGTCAGAGCTGTCTGTGATCCAGTCCATTGTTTATGAATTAGCTATCTGGCATGTGAGCTGCATTTAGCCCATCAGGGTCAGCGGTGTCCTCGGGCTTCTGGGAAACGGCGAGAGGACAGCTGCCGTGGTAACACCATGACGACGTCGCCTGTGTCAGTGTCTCACAGAGAGACGGACACACAGACAAATGCCTGAACTTTATGAAAATCATAACGTTTATGATTTAACTAACTGGAAGCTTATTTATTAATGAGTCATTTTAAAAGTTCAATATTAAGAAGTCAGCATTGACAAAAATATAACCTGATGGGTTTTTTCCCACATTTGTTGATCTCCAGTTAATAATGAATCCTAACCCTCAACGAGGACCAATCAGAAACAAGAGCTTTGTAATTATTTAATGAAAAAGACTTTTTACTGCAACTGTTTTACATTTAAAATCATAAACATGCTCCCAAATTTGCTTAAAACGACAAGAAATAGTTTTGAAGCAAATATCAGACTTTCTGCTCCCCCACCTCCTCCCTCTCTCTGTCACCTCCTCCCTCCCTCCCTCCCTCCCTCTGTCACCTCCCTCCCCCGTCTCTCCGTCAGTCAGTCCTCTCGCTCTCACCGCAGTGATCGGACACGCTGAGTCTTCCAGGAAGTGATAAGGATTACAGGCTGTACCTGGGGGAGGCTCAGCCTGCAGGGGGGAGGCTCAGCCTGCAGGGGGGAGCGACATGTCTCAACTTGAAAAATCACTTTACTCTTTATCTCACATGATGGAAAGACTCACAACTTGATGATGTTTTTTGGGGATTATTTGGTCGGTCATACGGACTTTTTGAGGATCCGTCGTGTGTGTTTTTTTCCACTCGCTGTGGTTTGTTTATTCAGCTCAGATAAATGTGTGTGTGTGTGTGTGTGTGTGTGTGTGAGATTTGTTTGTGACTCAGCCCTGTGCTTGCTGGTGTAGGAACACTCTACCCCAGATACTTCACATAACTTTGTGTCTCTGTGTGTAGATATGAGCAGGTGCTGACGTAACACACACACACACACACACACACACTCTGGTCATTCCTTTATATATAAAACTGCTGTCAGGAGTTTGACTCATGGAGGACTAACTGCGGGACAGTTTTTGGTTTTATGCGGAGCCGTGTCGTGCTCAGCATGTCTCTGAAGGAGAGATGAGCTCATGCAGTTTGGTGGATTATTAAAGATTACAGCTGAGCCTTTTGTCCCGGGACACACGATGAAGAGGAGGAAGGAGAGAGCGGGAGCCGCACACCTTCGACTCCAGTAAGAGTGTGTGTCCGCTAGACGTCTGACCCTGTGTGTGTGTGTGTCTGTTAAACAGATTCATGTCGAGGCAACAGTTTTTAGTCTTCCACAGTAACAGTATGTTTACATCCTGCTGTTTTATGCACACTTACAGCTGTATTAAGTGTTTTTTTGGCTACAAGTTGAAATATTTACACCATCTAATATTGACTCTTCTATGAGCTGTGGTTTAGTCTCCGTCAGCTCCTGAGGAACGTATCTGCCTCTTTAGCTGCTCTATGTTCCACTTTCTTATCAGCTGGTCTCTAACTTTGTCTGTCTGCTGCTGCTGCTGCTGCTGCTGCTGCAAAGGTTGTGTTCAGCAGGTTTGTCAGAGCTGAAAACAAGACAATGACGATGTTGAGTGTGATGCAAAACCTAAAATATGAGACACTTCCTGGATTTGTAAAAACAAACTAAACTCATTATAAATCTTTCAGTAGTTTCTTTCTAATTCTTCCTGTTGTCATTCTCTTCTGTGTTTCTTCCACTGTGGTGAAGATCTTCTTACTTTCAGTCCCAGTATGATGTAGTCGTACGCTACCTAGCAGCAAATCCGATAACTAAACCATCACAGGCCTGAAAACCAAAGCAACAAGCTAAGATTAGTCATCTGAGCCATCGGGACTATCTGTCTGTATGTCCTTTGCATATCTCGAGAACCGTTCATCCTACTGACTTCACACTTGGCTGGTGAATCACTGATGGCATAAGGACGTGCAGTATCTGATGTGACATTTATATTAATAAACTTTGAATACACAAGTGAACAAGTGAGCTGCGTGTACACCATCACAGCAGGGCGGGGCTTCAGGGCTCTGAACCAATGACTGTGCAGCAAGGAGACGTAAAGACGCTGGTACACGTCCTGTTTAAACAGGAGTTTGGAGGGAATGAGAAAAGTGGTCTCAGATTTAATATGCAATAAGCAATTAGCCCGTTGCTAACAAGAGAAATGCTTTTATATTTGGCTGAGATGGAAAAAAAACAGTTTCCATCCAAATGCAGCACAGATTCAAACCAGATTTCCAGAATATTGGTGTTTCCATCAACTACCTTGTTATCAAGGTAAACCACCTGGTGGCGCTAATGCTCCAGTCGGTGCTATGAATCCAGCTGAGACCACCACCCTAACTCTGCTTTAAATGTGGATTTTGGCCTCCATCACTTACATTAAAAGCACATTTGAAGCAGGTCTTTTAACAGGCAGTTTTAACAGAAGGAAAACCTTCATCCTTTAATGGTGACACACGGTTCATTGTCATGTATGTAGGGAACGCACACGCTATAATGTGTGTAGGCCTCGACCTCCCAGCAGGGAGGAGGATACATGGACCCCAACCCCATGAACTGAGAGTAAAGCAGCCACCGTTAGATAAAGTAAGAGTAAGATCTCTCTGTTTGACGGACGTCTGCCAGCTGCTGACCTGCTGCCATCTCGTCTCCTCCAGGCTGAGCTCTGTGATGTCGATCCAGAACTTGCAGTCCAGCCGTTTCCAACAGTGTTAGTGGGCGAGGCTTTCTGCCCGCTGCGAGGGGACATGTGCAGGCAGGCAGACGGCGTGGCTCAGCAGGCAGAGTCTCAAACACAGAGGCTGGACGCCCCAAGTAGTCAAAGTCTCTCCTACAGACATCAGCTCAAACATCCAAATTCACCAGTCAGTGCAGCAAAGTGAGTTGACAGTTGACAGATGTCAGATGTTTTGCGGACCGCCCGCCTCGACCTCCTCCCTCTGCTGTCTGTATGTTTAGAGGGCGGAGTCACTGCAGCGTAAACTTGACGTTTTGGGACAGTTGCATAAACATCTGATCCTGTCGTTTTTGTTGGGAGGACGACTATTAGTTATTAAATGTATGATGTAAAAAACTGAAAGTGCAGCAGACAGACAGAAAAGTTAAAGAGCAGATGAACCATGTTACACACACACACACACACACACACTGAGAGCTCTATCCCATGGTGCATCCCTCCATCCTCACCCCGCTCTTTTCCTCCACCTCTCTACATCTTTTCTCCCCCCTCGCTCTGTTGGCAGAATCTGGTCGCCGGCTCAGCTGCGTTGCCACGGCAACAGCAGCCTCCTCCAGCACCTGCTGTCCCCCACTTCCTTTCATCCCTCCGTTGTTCAGCCCCCCGCCGTCCCCCTCACTCTCTCCTCCTCCTCCTCCTCTCCTTCCCTCTGCTCCTCTGACGGGCCTCTGTCAGCCCCGGTTCAGCAGCGAGGAAACCCCTTCCTCTGGAGGTAAGACCCAGCTGTGTGTCGCCCTGTAACACACCTGTTTGTCTGTACGGCAGCGAGTGTGTGTGTGAGGAACTGAGAAACTGTCCGATCGAGTCTTTCTGCTGGTTTCGCAACTTATTGTCATAGTTTTGTCCATAACTTTAGTTAATTATATCAGTTTTACTTCTATAAAAAAGTGCAAAACTCAGGAACTAAGACTCTTTTAAGCTTTCCTGCTTCTATACGACTGCATCTGAAGAACATTAAAGATCAGATAATTCATGATTAAAACTTTAGTGGCGTTTGAGATTCAATTTTTAAACACAAACAAATCACAAGTTGAGTAATTTTAGCTATTTTATTTTTATTATTGCTTAATTGATCGTCTACAAAATGTCAGAAAATTTCGAAAAATGACAATCACTGTTTCCCAAGATGCAACAGTCCACAACCCAAAAATATTCAGTACTGTCACAGAGCATCACTGAAGAAGCTGGAGACGGAGAGTATTATGGGGTTTTTTTCTTAATAAATGACTCAAAATAATTATCAAAACAATTTTTGTCGATCAACTAATCAATTAATTGACTAATCTAAATCAGTGGTTGTGATAAATGAATACAGAGGAGACATGCAGAGATGGACAAGAAAAATTAAAAATTAATCAGCAACTATTTTGATGATCATATAATGTTTTTTTTTTTTATAAAAGAGTTCAGACTGTTCATCAGATAAGTAAGAATAAGACATTATAAGGCATTTTCCACTATTTTCAGACATTTTATAGACAAAATGATTCATCTAGAAAATAATTGGTATATTAATCAATCAAAATAATCGTTAGTTTAAGGCTGTAAATGTCCATATTATTTCCTCTTGTTTATTGTATGGATCTGTACACAACAGACGTCCAGCAATGCAAACTTTGGCTCATTTTCTTGGCAGAGGAGCTAAATTTGAACCCTGGTTTCTGTTGAATAGCATGAAAGATTCCTGCAGTGCAAACAATAAAGAAACACAGCAAGTCGTCACCGACACTGGAATCAAGTCTGTTCGCTGCTCTGTAATGAAGTCCAGTCAAAAACTGAGAGGTGAGAAGAAGAAAAGAGCATCAGAGAGGGAGGGAGCACAGCTGAGGGAGGAGAGAGAAAGAGGAGGGAGGAGGAGATGTAGCTGCCTCACACACACCGGCAGCTCTCTCACTCGCCGTCGCCGGCGTGACAGGTGGGAAGCCAAACCGTCTGTTTCCTAACCACATCCTCTGCTGAGTGGCGCCGCGTCAGAGCGATGGTCGCGTGTCTGCGTTAGCATGTCTGACTCCTTCTGGACGGTGCTCTCGAATTTCTCCCTGCCTGAGAGGAGCATGCTGCGGCGCTCCAAGAGGTACACACTCGCCTCCCGTCTGCAGGAGCCTGAACCTCCTTCCTCCTTCCATTTCTGTCTGTTTCTTTCTTTTCCCCCTGCTAATCCTCCTCCTCCTCCTCCTCTCTGCATGTCTCAGCAGGAGTTGCTCCAACATGAAGGTCAACTAACTAGATTTGTCGTTTTGATAAATGGGACGTTCTGACTCCAGCGTGTGTTTGTGCTTGAATGTGAGTCACATGTAACAGGAACTGCTGTGCCTCTGTTCTTTTTTTTCTTGAATTTCCTCTGCCTGCATAACGTTTGCGTGTCCGTGATGCCAGTCCATGTTGCATTTTTCCGTGCGTCGTATTTGCATCGTTCCCTCAGCTGACCTCGCTGTCTGTCAGAACCACAAGTGGCTTTTTCAACTGCAAAGAGAGGCAGCGACAGGGCTGCACTTATCACTTTGAAGCAGCAATTTTCTTCCTCCTCCCTGTAATAACGGGTTGCTGCCACACACACAGACAGATTTCTTCTTCTTCTGTGCTTCTCGTCAACGCCTCCCGCCTGGTGTGTGTGTGTGTGTGTGTGTGTGTGTTTTGTCCCAGCAGTGTATTTAAAAGCGAATGATGTTGTGAAGTGTGACAGGAGGGACTCCTGCATAGCAACAGGCTCTAGCAGTTTTTGGATTGGTGTGGATGGAGGCGACGGCTCACGTTGAGCTTTAATCAGGATAAAACTGATTCAGCACTTGGACAGAATAAGTGGATCTGAAGGTTTGGACGAGAACGTCATCCTCCTTTTTAAGACCAATCATCACATTCAGATAAAAAGTATGATACTCATTTCCCCTCGTACTCTCTGACCTTGTCTTGAGATAGTTTTTGAGGTCTATTTTTGGCTTCTCAACATATCAGTCTGGTCCTCGCAGCCTTTCTAGTTCCCATATTTTCATTTTCATTTCATCTGCTTATTGTTTGTCCACCGGGTTTGATTTTGAGGGAACATACTGCAAAGCACCAGCTCATTGTTTCAGTTTAATAACACAAATATATATAATATAATATCTGATATATCTTGTAATTCTGTGAGATTTGAACCGGACGTATTGACTCAAATATCCAAAAACTCAAACAAGAAGAAGAACATGTTTGCTTCCTGTTTCCTGTGTTTGGACTTCATGTTGAAGGTGCTTTTAATGAAGTTTATTCAGGTTGAATAAAAGCTGCTGCAGATCAAACAGTCACATGAAGTTATTTTTAGTTGTGTTTGTGGATCATTTTACAATATTAGTGCTGATGCAACGTACTAATACTAAAAATATACTTTATTAAAAGAATATAAACATGTTTTTCTACTAAACAAGGGTGTTGACTCTACACACACACACACACACACACACACACACTCTGCTATGAGGTTTCACATTGATTTCCTGTGGTGGCTGTAACCCTCAGACCAACATTATTGAGTGGACTTTGGGAAATGAGCTGTAGATCTTATCCACACACACACTCACCTTCTGTCTAGTGTGTGTGTGTGTGTTGTTGTGTTATATGTGTATCAGGTGGTTTAGTTTAACACCCACACGGCTGTTTCCTCATTGCTAGTTTCCTTTATCTCTCCCATCAGTGCTGCTTCCGTGTGTGTGTTGTGAGTTTTACGGTAGGAAAGTTATTACATCCTCAGATTATATGTAGACGCTCGTATTGCAGGTAAAACACGAGTAAACACACACGTGCAAACATTTAAACTTACCTGCCATTTCACTCTTTTCACTCTCTGAAAATCATTTAAAAGCTTTAACATTAAAGATCAATCAACATTTCAAAAAGTAATAACTATATGTTACATGTTTATATTACACACGGCACCAGGGCTGGGTGATATATGTATGTAATATGTATGTAATATGAAATTATGAGTCTCTTGTGTTCTTGAGTTCATGTGCTTGAATTCATATTTGGACTCCATCATTTAGTAAAATACACATATTTCTTCAGAGTCAGATCTTCAATATCGATCTCATGTCAAGTACAGAGCTGGAGTCAGGATGTGGTTAGCCTAGCTTAGCATAAACACTGGAAACAGGGGGAAACTGCTAGCCTGGCTCGGTCCAAAAAGACACACATGAACCGGTGTGAAGCTCACTAAATAACATGATCGATCTTGTTTGTTCAATAACATTGTTGATAATCTTTTTGTGAAGTATTTCTTGACTAACATCCGCCCACGACGTCCTGCAGTGAAGGATGTTGAGCGCAGGTTTCGGTTTTAGCTCCAGGACAGAAATCATCAAAATAAAGCTGCACAAAATAATAAAAAAGCTGCACACATAATGATTCCTAAAAATAAGTTCAGGTTCAACTAATGAGATGCCCGGCTAGCAGTTTCCTACTGCTTCCAGTCTTTATGCTAAGCTAGGCTAACCACATCCTGACTCCTGTGTCATACTTCATACTGAATCTTTAATCTCTATTTTGGAACAAAAAGTAAAATTAAAACGGCTGCGTGCATAAATAACGTCCTTCCAGAAATGAACCGAGTCTTTGAAGTCAGTAAACACTGAAATTAAAAATTAAAAATTATTCTGTTAAAATAGCTCTATAATGAAGCTCTATAATCAATGATGATGAGGAGACACGTACAGAAATGTTGCGTTCAGTCACTTCTGTATAATGGATGCATGTTTCCCAGCAGGGATCCAAAGTGCCTGCAGGCGAAAGAAAGTAGAAAACCACCAGAGTGCTCCGAGAGAGTGAAACTGCTGTCTGGTGTGTGAATAAAAACAAGTAAACAGTGAGCTCATGTTTGTGATGTGTCACCTTTAACGAGTCGTCTTGCTGACACGCTGTCGTCAACCCAGATGAGAAGTCCTTAAAGTGTCAAAAATGTGAGAATTGTGTCAAAAAAAAACCCAAAAAACAATCTATTTGTTTATTAAACACTCGCTCCAACTTTTCCCGCTCAGACATCCGACTGGTGCGTTTGATGACTGATCGACACAGGTGGAAATCCGTCTTCACGGTGCAGCCAATGAGCTTTGTTCATTAGCTGCTGAAACCTGCAGACTTTAATCTAGTTGAATGAGACTCTGGTTGTATTTCCTCCTTCGGTATCATTCATTTCAGCTGATGTGAACACGGCAGTCGTACCTTTAGAGGACGTGCTCTCAGTCTGGAGCGGTTTGTTTGTGACCAGCTGCAACAGTTGTTAGCAGCGAGCTGGAGAGTTAATCACGGACCATCAGTGAATATGTTCACTTCTTCTTCCTCCTTTGCGTCGTCCGTCTTGTGATCGTCCGGGCGGGTTCGACCTGTCAGAAACACGACGCCACACAGAAAGCCTAATTACAGCCGGCAGATGTGACGGGCCAATTAACACGAAACACGTGCTGCTAATGAGCCGACACCTGCAGCGCTGATTCTGATTCTTTATCGCAAATGTTTTCTTTAATTTTAGCAAAAATACTAAAACTTTAAAGAAGATGTTTAACGTGTTGATTCATATACAAATTACTGTGTACGTTTCTCTTTTTTACTCTGTGTGTTTGAACGTCTTTCAACAGCGAACAGCTCAGTTCTTGTTTCACTGAAAACAACACGTCTGTTTTAACTTCTGCATCTTCCTCCGCCGGTTCGTTGCGGACCCGTGAGGCAGCAGACGTAGAAATGCGATATTTTAGAAAGACATCACACCGGGGCACCTGCAGGCCTCATCACAGCCTCCTCTTTTATCAGTAATGTCCTCGGAGCATAACGAGTCTCGCCTCGAGTCATTACGGACACACACACACACACACACACACACACACACACACACACACTCCGCTCTGAGCTGTACAGCAAACAACAGAGTGGAAACATCCTGTGAGTTCGACTGGTGGGTGTGATGGACCTTCATTTCCTCCTCCTCCTCCGGATGTCACACCTTTAAAGCAGATTACTCTTCTTTTTTTTTTTTTTCTCTCTCTCTAAGAGTATCTTTTACACAAACAAACACACACACACATAATCAGAAGTCGAACCATTTCACTGCAGCATCAACCGCATGATGACTTTTTGAGTTTAAAGTGATAAATAACAAATAACAGTAATTGTGGAACCACATAAACGTCATTTATATAAACGTCTGTATATATAAGTACCAAATATAACCAAACTTAAGCTTTCTTGTTATTAAACTGGCTCCTCCAGTTGTGACTGTCGGCTGAGTGATAAAACAGCATCTGACCTCTCACCAGCAGTCAGGTGTGTGTCGTCTGGTGTGTTGTCAGGTGTGTGTCTGTCTGGTGTGTGTCTGTCTGGTGTGCGTCGTCTGGTGTGCGTCGTCTGGTGTGCGTCGTCAGGTGTGCGTCGTCTGGTGTGCGTCGTCAGGTGTGCGTCGTCAGGTGTGCGTCGTCTGGTGTGCGTCGTCAGGTGTGCGTCGTCAGGTGTGCGTCGTCTGGTGTGCGTCGTCTGGTGTGTGTCGTCTGGTGTGTGTTTACAAACAGCTGAAAGTGTGTTTTGTGTGTTTTACTGATGTGTGTCTGACTACAGTTCAGGATCTGTGGTTGGTTCATTGCAAAGCTCCTACATGTTATACAGATGTGACACGATGTGAACTTGATTGATTTAGAAATATATTTTATAGCCTGAAACTAATGATCATTTTCATTATTGAGTAATCTGATGATGATTTTCTCCATGAGTCGTATGTTGATTCCTCTCAGATGTGAAGGCCGTTTACAATCAAACCAGCTGGACTGAAACAACGATTAACGGATTATCAGAATAGTCATCAATCAATCAATCAATCATTGTAATAAACCTGGATTCAGGTTTGAACTTAGTTCTGTTTCTGTCTTCAGCTGTCGGACGAGCAACAGGAAGAGTCTGATTGTGACGTCCAGCACCTCCCCGACTCTGCCACGCCCACACTCACCTCTGCACGGACATACAGGTAACACACACACACACACACACCTGACATAATTTGTTTAGGTTTTCTTTAAAAACATATTTCTCATTTCAGACGTCTGCATTATCTTATGGCTTAAAATCAAAAGTTAAAAGAATAAACTATGAACTGATGCTTAATCATTAATGTAGGGATTGTAGTATCCTGTCATCTGTGTAGTAACAGCAGGTGATTTTGTGTTACATGGAGTCGTGTTGTTTACTATCACACAACAACAAACAAAGCTCAATTAACAGCTCAGACATCACACTGAGTACCGCACAGCTAGATGTTTGATGGCAGGAAGACATTATTAACATTTACCTCATTTAAACCTATACGGGCGCCTGCATCTTGCTTTTTAATCCAGAAAATTATCTTTAAAATAATCTTAACACTAGCAGGAGATTATACGCGTACGCCATGAAATATTTTACACATTTTAAGAATTTAAGATGTTTCTCGCTGATATCCAGCAGACACAGCAGCAGACTGGACTGTGTCTTTATGGAAATTAACAGAAATGTAAACTGTAATTCAAAAAATCTGCAGCTTTCACAAACACAACAATATAAAACAGAGGAACTAAACAACACGATTACTGTTAGATCCATGTGTACGTATTTGATATGGAATCTGTAATCAATTAATTTGTGGATCGGCAGAAATATATTTAAACACAATAATCAAGGAAAAAATACTAAAACGAACTTTGTCTGGTTCCAGTTTCTCAAGTGTGAAGATTAATTTTACTCCAGCAGCAACACACACGCGTGACTGAAACTGTGTGTGTGTTTTAGCTCGGTGTGTGCTGACAGACAAAATACACACTGACAGGATTTTTGTCGAACATGCTTGACAGCGTGTAAGACAAGCACACAAAACCCCGAAAATCAAGCACAGGCAGCCACCCTCCACCCTTCAAATGTAAAGAGACAGAAAGATGGAGAGAAGATGAATAACGCTGATATTGATTGACGGCCAGCGAGGGAGTCGAAATATAGATCGACAGGATGAAAATTGAGCAGAAACGGTGTCTGAATGGGAGGAGAGGATAGATATGAAAGATGGTGAAATATGGACAGGTGGAGCTGCGTGTTTGTGCCCGGCCGTTTCATTTCCTGCTCAGGATGTAATGAAACTCACCCACCTGTCAGTCAACATGTTTTAATAAATGGTTGTTGAAACGTCTTTTTGTCAAATATTAAATAAAGATAACAGTGACGTCAGGAAGGTTTGTGAAATATGTTTAACGGCAGTCAAAGTTGGAGGAGTTTAATCCCTCCATCTCTTCCTCTTTTTTTTCCTCCATCCTCCGGGCTGCTGTGGCTGCTGTGTTGTCATGGTAACACAGTCAGGCAGGCAATAAAAAATACTGCTAATTAAATGTCAATAATTACAGTTGCTTTACAGCTACCTACACAGTGAAATGATGCTTATTCTGCTGCTGAATGTTCGGTTACATATGTGAATATTTGAATAAAATCTTAAAGGCGTCTTTAAAGGTAAAATACGAGCGACTGCGGCTGGCTGGTATTTAACTGATTAATATGCACCACTGGAAGCCATTAAACCTTCCCCCTCATTCCCAGAGACCGTCTTTATGCCCTTTTTTTTTCTCCTCTTCTCTTTCTCTCTCTGTCTCTCGTTCTTAATCATGAGTTTCATCATGGTTTCAATCATTCATCCATTTACTGTTAATCAAATGGAGATTCCTCAAAGTCTAATATCCTGAGGGTCTGATGAGGACCGATCATCTCCAAAAATGACTTTTATTAAATGTTCTCTCATTGCTGCTCCATCTCTTCTTCTTCTTTCTTTTTCTTCTTCTTTTTTTTTTACCTCCTCCTTGTCGTCTGTAACCTCTGCCTACATTTTCTTTCTCTCCAGCCACCCTGAACTTTCCTTTCTCGCCCCGGCTGGCAGCGAGCTGTTATTGGGTAAAGGTCAGCCGATGATTGGCGGCTCTGTGTGCTCTGACTTCTGATGAATCCTGTCAAACAATCCAGCGCTCATCTTTGTAATTGTAATGGAGGAGAACAGAGAGAGACGGCGGGGATTCATGCTTTCCTCTTGTTCGGTTTCTTGTCACACACTCGGGAGAAAATACTTTTTTTTTCTTTCCGCCCTTCCCCAATTATCGCTGTATTTTGTTATCCCAACCACAGTCTCCCTGGAGAGGCAGCGAGGGAGCGAAACCGAAAAGGCACAAAGCAGATATTTCATTTGCATGTGTCTCGTGTGCTGCTATAATTCTTGGTGTGTGCTAAAAGTAGGTCACTGTCACTGCACAAAACCCTCTAAAAATGTGACAGCGCAGCAGCTTCTTACCTGTTGTGATGAGACCACACGGCTGTAATTTACATTTCACTCAGTCTCACTGAAAATACAACCCACACAGTGATTTAATTCTCTTGACAAGAGGCGGAAATGATTTCAGAGGATGTGAAGATGCTGAAAGTCAGTCTGGTCCTCAGATACTTTGCATCAGAGTCGGCGGACGGGGTCCTCGCTCAGAGACAAAAAACCAGGCACCACCTCTGGAAAAAATTGCTTAGTATTTGTCTGAAATGAGTTACAGTAACAATTTCTGTTATCATAGATGATCAATATGTCCGGGCGGCTCCATCAGGATGATATACTGAGTTATTACTGGTGTCTCAGGTCAATAGAAAATGTCCCACAGTGATATTTCACTACAGTAATTGTTTTCATATCAGTTAATAGTTGGGAGGTATATAGATAATAATTTGGTTTTCTTTTCTTAACTTAATCTATAAAATTAAAAGCCTGAAGCTATTGATAATTATTGATTATCTAATGGTTTTTACACAGTATCGATACACGGGAGCGTCTTTTAGCTCTGACGGTGTCGTGAACTCAAACATCACTCTTGTGTGTAAACGGGATCCTTCTGCCACCAAACGAGCCTCCAGCGTCTGAGCCCGACATGCTAATAACACGCATGTTCACTGGACTGTGTGCAGCTCTGTGTTACTACACACAGACTCCCATCTGACAGAGAGCAAATGCTCATATTAATATTTGAGTTCCTGCTCTGTCCAGACGTGCTGCTCAGGAAAATGCATAATTGATGCGGAAATGTCCGACTACTTAATCTCTCCTCGCGTTTCTGACGCCGCCAGCGTTTCCCTCCCATCAGTCCGTGTGTGTGTGAAGTACACATTCACCCCACACACACACACACACACTGTCCTTGAACACTATCCTTTACTCTATATTTATATATGAAAGAAGGTGTCAGTATGCTTATTAAATAATCTCAGGTTTGTTCATTGTTTTTGTCATTTTTTAAAGCAGAAACAGGTATTCGTTGTGAGGATTTTATGGTCTTCTTCTTCTTCTTTTAATCAGACACTCGATCCATCTCTGAGTCTCCGTATCCGTATATTTATCGTCCTTTATTACACACACGTACTCTGAGCCTGTTGCACTTCAACTGGGGTGCTTTTACTTTCATTGTTTGTGTCTGTAACTCGACATGATGCTGCTTCTAAAAGTATTTCTCCTTTTATTTAAATGATTTTTCCTAACATACAAACACAGCAGCCTCTGGGATAATTTAATCATACCTTGTTTGTTATACATCAGTTTGGTTGATGACTCTAAATATTAAAGTATAAATGAATTTCTGTGAAATTGACCATGTTGATGTAGGAAACATCCACTTTTCTTCAGTTTTCATGTCCAAGCTGTGGACACTCACCACCTGCCGTCTGTCTCTCAGGTACCAGCCCTCTGGACAGTCCTCGCAACTTCTCCCCCAACACAGCTGCTCACTTCTCCTTCGTTCCTGCACGCAGGTGAGACTCACAGACGCATCTTTCATCTTAAAGGCAGAAACACAGTGAAATCTGGTGATATATAGTAAAATATTGGTGCTACTCGTACCGTTTAGTTCACTATACTGTAGTTTCCAGAATTTGTTGATGATGTTGCTGCAGGAACTTCAGGAAAAGCACATTTAAAGATCAACCTGCCACTTCGTCTGCAAGTAGTTTTTACATCTTAAGTATTTAACAGTTGATAAAGTGACTTAAAAATTTAAATAAAACACTGTAATCAGACAGGAAGTGGACATTTTGATATGTTGATGCGCTCGGTGGCCACGGCTGCTGCTGCTGCTGCTGCTGCTGATGATGATGGTGTACAAGCTGATGAAGAGGCAGATGATCACTCTGAGGCTGTCACTCAAAACAGGATTAATAAGCCTCTTATCTGTCTGGGCTCTCGGCACAGATAGTAGTTACTGAGCTGGAGGGAGAACATGTGTGAGCATGAACGTATGAACCTGTGAGCATGAACGTATGAACCTGTGAGCATGAACGTATGAACCTGTGAGCATGAACGTATGAACCTGTGAGCATGAACGTATGAACCTGTGAGCATGAACGTATGAACCTGTGAGCATGAACGTATGAACCTGTGAGCTGAACAAATGTCCACATGATGCTTCATGTTTCAGAATTAAAGCTAAAATAAAACATACTGGAGAGTCATCTGCTGTCAGAGAAACTGGATTAACGGCTTCATTTCTAAACATGTGACACATCTCGAGTTTAAAGCTGAAATTTCCTGCTAACCTGCCTCTTCAATGTTCATTGATATGATGGCGTTTCCGCGGTAACACATCTTTCTCGTTGTATCGGACTTTCAGGGTATATTTCCGTGGTAACGTCACCACTGGCTGCAGTGTAGCAGCAAAAAAAAGAGCCTTGCAGTTGATTTGAATTGGAAATCCCTCAGTGCTGCAGCGACACCGTGTGGTGCAGTTTGGTATGACGGCTCAGAGACTTGAGACGGTGCAGCTGTTGGTTTATCTGCTTAATAAACTGTTAAAATACAAAACAAACATGCAGATTAATGTGAGCGTTGCTGTGAGACAGATCTGAGGATTGTTTGTCCTTCATGAAAATGTCGGCTAAAATCCTTCAACAATCTCAGCTATTATAGACACATCTGCTTTTTTATTTTTCCTTTCTGCACTCAGACGCATAATTCATGTTATTTTACCTTATATTATATTTTTATTTATTTATTTATTTATTTTACTGAAATGTGTTTATTTACCTCCTTATGATCAAGGACGTGTCTCTGAGCTCTTATATTCATTGTGGCTTTTCTAGAAAATAACCGGCTTTGTGTTTCTCTCACCACAAACACAACAGTCCTTCCTTCATGAAGGTTGTGATACTTGTTATTATGTATATTGTTGATTTATGTCATGGTCACTTCATTTATATGAATATAAAATAGACTAAATGTTGGTTGCAGGTTTGACCTTTAACATGTTTACTGCTTCAGTTTTAATTATTTTCTTTCTCCTCATGTTATATAATATTAAGTAATTGGCAGTTGAATTATGTAATATGAGTGCTGCACTTCAGGTATTTTATTTTTCAGGAAATCTTGACGCATATTTTTAATAATTATTTCAACTTCATAATTTGAATCCTCCTGTTGGAGTCTGATTAATCATTGGAGCCCATAAAACGAGCAGCAGGCCTGTTTCTCCCCCTCTATGTGCGTTGTGTTTGTGTTTTAATAATAAGTTGTTTGCTTGATTAAGCACAAATTTATTTATGAATCTGCACAAGGTAATAAGTCTCATTATATCGTAATGCACAGCACAGTTAGATAGGGCTTTATAATATATGTACAGCAAATCTCACTAAAAATACATTTAACAGGGAAATAAACTGTAGTGATGCACACAGTGTTAACTCGAACCCTGTTTTCTTTCAAAATATCATAAATATGAGAGAGAGCTCGTGCAGGCTCTGTGTGTGTGTGTGTGTGTGTGTGTGTGTGTGTGTGTGTGTGTGTGTGTGTGTATATGTAAGGCTAACTGAAAGCTGCTAACAGCTAAAACAAGAATAAAAACCCCAAACCGAACCCTGTCTTGTCTCCCTCACAGTCACGGACACAGATCTGACAGGTAACCTCTCAGTTTTGATCTCAGACCTTTCACATGAGCCTCACCTTTGTCCTCCGTCTTCCTGCTCTCTGTCCTGCATGGCTGAGCGCTGAATGACATCAACAAGTTGCCCCGCGGGTCTCTTCCGCTTCTTCTTCTCTGTAGAAAAAGCATCTCGTCCTTTGGTGAATCTGCTCCCGAATGTTTTTGAAGCTGCTTCGCCCCTCCTGGCTTTGCCTGCACTTCTCAGTCTATGTTATCCTTGTGTTTGCAGTTTCCCCTCATTCAGCTGAGTCCCTTTTATATGTGACGCTGCTGCATTTTGTTGATACTGTGGGTTATGTGTAGATATTTATGTACAGAAGAAGATGTTTTAACGTCTTTTCTTTGTCTTGTCCCTCAGGACGGATGGCAGACGCTGGTCTCTGGCCTCGTTGCCTTCCTCCGGCTATGGCACCAACACTCCCAGCTCCACCGTCTCGGTAAATATCTCTCTTTCAGCATCATATGTACAGTTTATGTCTTTTATCATAACCTATAGACCCAAAAAACAAATCCCCACAAATCCCCCTGTTCTCTCCTTGCTTCCTCCCCTTTGATGCCCTCAAGCTTCCTGTTCTGTTTCTCCTGGTTTTCCTTCCTTCATTCCCGGGAATCAATCAGCTGTCTCTCTGGTTTAATCTTCCTCCTTCTCTTTTAACCTTTGCTGCTCCTTCATCTCCTGATTCCTCTGCGGTTTTCTGTAGCTGCAGCTTGTAGCCTGCTAGCTCGCTGTGCTAACAGAGGACCAGGCCGCTTGATTCGCCGTGTTGGGAATAAATAAATGACGAAAAGAACTTCCCTCAGTACTTTGTAATCATAGATTAGATGATTTACAGGTTAAAACACAACTAGACGCCTTGAAAAGTGAAGCATAAGCAAATGTTAGTGAGACAGTTCAACATATTTCTGAAGAGAAACGTTCCTCCATCAATTTGTGACGAGGAAATGTGTGAAAGGTGAAATTTGTTATTGACTGTGTCTTGAATATCTCAGGAGATGTTATATTATTCACAGGTACAATGTCGAAAATCAAGAAATGCTAAAACTATATGAAAACAATCAGGTTCACTTACTTACTTGCTTTGTATAATATTTTACATATTATTCTTATTTATTCATTTATCTTAGTTTTATATATATCAGATTAAAGGGAATCCAGTTATACAGAAAAAATCCAAAATATAACAAATCAAATAAATAAGATATTACAACAGTGGAAAAATCAAACTTTGAGCTCAAATTAATAAAGGTTTAGTTTGTTTTTCTTTAAGATAAGTTTAAAGAAGTGATTTAGATCTTCATATCACACCGTTCGCCTGTCGGTGTCGTCCAGTACTGATACTTCGTCCAGCGCCGCTTCCCATTTCTCGTCAACCCAAACCATCGAGGCTAACCCGGCGTAGCTCGGCCCCGACGTATTTGGGCCCCCGGCGCAGTAGCTCGGCTCCCAGCGCCGGGCGTAGCTCGACCCCCGGCGTAGCTCGGCCCCCGGCGCAGTAGCTCGGCCCCCGGCGCAGTAGCTCGGCCCCCGGCGCAGTAGCTCCAGTGCTGGTTGTAATCTGTGCTCCCTCTGTGCTCCTCCTCTCACAGTCCTCCTGTTCATCTCAGGAGAAGCTGCACCAGCTGCCCTTCCAGCCGACTCCAGACGAGCTGCACTTCCTCACCAAACACTTCAGCTCCGAGAGCATCACGGACGAGGAGGGACGCCGCTCCCCCGCCATGAGACCGCGCTCCCGCAGCCTCAGGTACGAGCTGTGAGCCGACATTACAAACACAGCTGAATGTGTGGCTGCATAAACACACTTCCTGTTTACGTGATAAGACATTTCTTAGGTTTTAATGGTGCAATGTAATCACCAACAACTTTACACACAAACGTAGCTGGTGGATTTCTGCTTATCTGGTGTGTTTCTAAGAAGAAAATCAGTTCGGTGGTTAAATCCACCAAAAAGAGACTGCGGGTTTAATGGGTTTGTTTTCCCTTCATTAATTTAACATCCTGTTGTTTTAACGTCAGCTGGTCGTATTTAGCTCTCCTCTGCAGCAGGTCTCTCAGTGTTTAGCTCTCCTCTGCAGCAGGTCTCTCAGTGTTTAGCTCTCCTCTGCAGCAGGTCTCTCAGTGTTTTGCCCTCTATGTGTCGTCATTTGGACCTGAGCTCTCTGTTTAAGGCTGAATATGAAATATGTCTGGGCTGCTTTAGCATACTGTCAGTCCTTTTAGATTTCACCACTTCATCCTTTACTGACTTGCAGCGTGTCGCTGTCTGTTCTCGTTCGTCTCTCGCCTGTTTGATCTCACCTCGGTTTCTCCTTCCAGCAGCTTTTTTTCTTTATCTTTATGTCTGTTTCTTTACTGGGAGATATTGAATTCTTACATCCTCTGAGATGAAAGAGGGCGAGGCGGAGTTGCGTGGTGTGTATCTGATTATAGTCCCACTGTGTTTGTGATTGATTTCAAGTTGTGTGTGTGTGTGTGTGTGTGTGTGTGTGTGTGCGTGTAATCCGCCATAATCTCCCTCTGAAAGAAAAATAAGAAATCATATAAAATCGGAATTAGCTGTTCTAACATGTTCTGGCCTCATCTGAGATATAAAAGCGAACCAAAAAATAACAGAAACCGTTATACAGCTGTTAGAAGTGTAAACATCAGACTCATTTTTATTTATTTATTTGACTCTTCGACAGCTTGGATCAACATGAAACTGTTTAATCAAAAAATACCAAAGATGAACGGAAAAAAAAAAACAGTCGAAGTGAAGTGAAGACATGTAAATGTTTCCATTTTAGAATATATGTTAGATATTTCTATTTCTAAATGTCTGTTATATTATTCAGATTCCTTGTATGTGAAAACCTGCTGAACAGTCAACATGATTCTGAACTCAAACCAAACCAAACCCGAACCAAACTTTAAGTTTTGTCACACGCGACACGAACGGCGAGCCGCAGCTCCAGATTTACGCTGCTGGAGATTTTTACAACCAACAGCCTAAAATCACTTTTAGGCTGTTGGTTTTCAAGCCTCTGAATGGCTTTTTTAAATTTAAAATCACACAAGGATGATGCTAAAGTGAATAAAATAAAGATGTGGTGAATGAAACAGACTGTATGGAGTGAGTGAGAGGAAAGATGATGATGATGATGATGATGATTGGACCCAGGAGGACCAGGAGGAAGACGTGAATCTTCAAGAGGGAGCGAATAAATAATTATGAGGTTCAGAGCACAATTATATGCTAATTTTATAGCTCTGCGGTGACGGATGACAGTCACTCTTTTTTGTCTCCGTTCGTCTCTAATTTTCTCCAACGTTTTTAGATGAGAAAGCCTCATCCATCCATCATACGTGTCCCATAGTTTGCAATGACACTGATGAATCGTCAGTCGAGGCACCTCATTGACTTTCTGTCTGTAAAACCACATACTCTGTCCTATCACACACATCAACATATACGAAACTGCAGCCTGCTCCATGCGAGGCCCGAGGAAAGCAGTGTAAACAGTTGTTTCCTGCACAATCCTTTCACATTAAAAGATTTTTTCTTTAGAAGAAGCGTTAACACCAATCAAAAACACTGCAAAGTAAAAACGACTGGAGTATTAAATATGTCTACAAAATGTCCAAAACCCCAAAATATTAGCTTGAAATTGAAAAATCACAAACAATTAATGATAATCAGAATACTGATATTACTGTTTAATTTTCTGATGATCCACTAATCGATTAATCAATGAATTTTTGCAGCTCTGATCAAAACAAATAAAACAATTTAAGACGGTAAATTAAAACAAGGAGACGTTATTTTAAACTGTGAGATTTTCACTAAGATGTTTTCAGCAGGATCGTTACTGTCATCACTGGGATGTTGAGGTTTCTGTGGTGAACACACACACACACACACACACACACACACACACACACACACACACACACACACACATACACACACCGCCCAGCTCTCTGTCACGGTCAATTAGGCCTCTCATTTCCCGAGTCGCCCGCCTCAGTTGTGATGCATCAATGTTATTTTCCCCTCGCACACAAAACACACACACACACCGTCTCCCCCCTCCTCACCTCCGTCTCCCCCTCTCGCCTCGCCACCACCATCTGATTCGCTGTCTCGTCTGATTTACTTCAATTAGCCTCTCCACCAATAAGCTCTTTTGCATTTTGAGTGTCTATTCTCACATGTGACATCACCACTTAACTGAGGGGGAAAAAAACCGCCTTTCCAGCCATGTTTTAATCATCAGCTTTATAAAACCCTGCAGGCTTGAAACATCTTTTATTTTATATTCCAGTTCATAAATATTTTCTCTCTTTTTTTTCTTTACAGTCCGAACTTTTGTGCTTTTGTCTCACAGTAACACAAAAAAAAAGAAAAAACTCCACCATAACTTCTTCCAAAGCTTCATCATCAAGGTCGTTTCTCAAAATAATGACGAAGACTTTTTGCGCACATATTGCCGCGAGGCTATTTTTATTTCCCATTACAGCAGAAATATAGCCGTGTTGTAATTAGCCTTTGTCTGACTTTCTTGTGTTATTCATCTTGAGGATTTCAGCCCGACCTCCGCTGCAGCTCGCTCTGAATGGGAGCTTTATTTTAATAACGTCTCAAGCTGCTCAGAGCCACGAAGAATAACACAGAGAAGAAGAAGAAGAAGATATTCTGTGAAAATTAAAGAACGTACATAACAGCCTCCAGCAGTGAATCCATCTCTGTCAAGGCTAACCTTTACTTACTCAGCCCAGTGGCAGAGCCGCCCGGCTCCTGATTGATTTCTCTTTTTCTAGAAACACTCATGAAAGCAGAGTTTTAAAGTTGAGCGTGTTGGAGCTTCACTTGATTGACGTGCATCACCGGTGACGGCCGCGTGTGTTTGTGGTGGTTTTTCTTTGTTTAAAGGGTCGATTCACCTTTTAGAATAAAGCTTTGAGTGTCTCTTTCTAAAAGAAGAGCTGCTTTCATTCATTCATTAATTGACTCTTTTCACAGCAGACATGTTGACTTTGTCAAAGCAGGAGAAGCTCAGGTGGATTATATATGATAACACGTAGAAAGGTAAATCATTTGATCTCCATTCAGCTTTTCACGCCTCTGAATAGCTTTTTGTCTTATTTGAAATCAGATAAGGATGAAGCTGAAGTGAATAAAATAAAGATGTGGTGAATGAAACAGACGGTGAGGAGCAGAGAAAGAAACCCAATGAGTGACTGAGAAGTTAAAGGAAAGTTTTTCTAACTTTGTTGGCTGGCTCATCTTACTGGATGTAAGTGAGAAAATCATAAAAATAATCATAAAAATTCATTATCACATTTTGATTAATACTGCAGTAAATTAGATATGAACAAAATGAACAGCACAAATTCAAACAAAAGAAAAATGGAAACATGTGAATGTGCTGCGTGTGTGTGTCACTGCATGATAAACGGCCTCCATGACGTTTAGCTCATATGTCACACTCAGGCTGCTCTCATTCCTGTTAAGCTGGTAATTGGACTTTGAGCTGCCGATAGATGACTTAAAGCATTACCTCATCGCACAGGTCACGTGTGAGTGTGTGTTTGTTTTCTCAAATGTGTGTGTGTGTGTGTGTGTGTGTGCGCGCACCAATGACTCATACTAAAATTCATATTTTGAACTCTCCTTCTAACATCAGTCTCTATTTTTTTCTTTCTTCTATTTTTTAAAATAATTTGCACTATTTACAAAATATCTTTTATTTCATCGTGTTTATTTTTTGTATTATTTTATATCATATTATAATATAATATATTATTTCATATTATTTTGGCTTTTTTTCTCAGTCAGATTCTGAAGATAAAATGAACTGAACAATATTACACGCTGATAATTTAACTTGTGAAATGATCTCATGTTACTGTCAGATGTGTTTTCTTTAATGAAAACATGATTTTAGGACAAAATGAAACATGGTTTATTAACATGTAGATGATCGTGTCGTGTACCAGACACTAAAATTGCATTTGCAATATTTAGAAGGAAATGTTTACAGTTATAAATGGAAAAAATGAATAATACAGCAGGCTAACAAAGCCTAAAATCGAGTGGAATTAAATTTCTCTCCCGTGACTTACAGTACACACACACACACACACGCTGCCTGTCACCTGTCGTCATCGCCTATTCTCCTGAATATGAGACACAGAAAGGTCAAGGATATTGCTGCTTTCGCTATTTTGTCTCGGAGAAAGGTTGGGGGCTGGTTTATGATAGAATAAGAAAAGAGACGTGTCCCAGGAGAAGGAAATGGAGAGAAAATGAAGTCTGCTGATAGATGGATGGCTTGATATTCAGTTTGGGCTCGTATGGACTGAAGCAGACATCACCGCCTGCCTGTCAGGTCATGAAAACCCCCGGAGAACCGCGGCCGAGCGGTGGACAGCCTCGGTTCACTGCTGACACACACACACACACAGTCGGTCAGCGCGTCTGTGTGTGCAGCCATGCGAGTCCAGAGGTTGTCATGGTCTTCAGTTTATACCACTGAAAACACACATATGATGAAGACCCCGAGGTCCTGTTAGTACATGTGACCACCGTCCTTCTTCTCTCACTGCACGCTCCGGTGATCTGACCAGCACCGTCCGTCACATCAGGAACAGAGAGAAGAAGTTGTATGCACCAGATACTACTACATCCACTACTACAGTGATGCATCTGTTTATATCTGTGGACGCATCTCTGAAGTTCATGCAGACTTTGTCCTTTCTCACAAACGGTCCACTTATGCATCATCATTAAGACTTTAACGAACACACTCATCTGAATGTGTGTGTTTCTGTTTCGTTTCAGTCCCGGCCGCTCGCCCATCTCCTTCGACCATGAGATCGTTATGATGAACCATGTGTACAAGGAGCGGTTCCCCAAGGTTCGTACTGTAACACACACACACACACACACACACACTTCATGTTCACTGTGGATTGAACATACACACACAGGAAGACGGAGAAGACAGACAAATGGACAACAAGACACAAGGACACAGTTTGTTGTTCTGCTTTCACTGAAACTTTGTATTTCGTTTAATTTGTGTCGATTTGCCGACAAAAACTGGTTCAAATCTAGATTGTGTTTATTTCTCCAGTGTCGGATGAACCTGAACCTTCACAGTAAAAGTCTCAGTCAGTGTTTTACTGTGAAGCAGCTGCAGGAAGTTTTCAGTAACAGCATGTGAGCAGACTAGAAATAATAATAATATCAAACCCCTCCGAGACAAATGTATTTTGTGACTTTGGGCTTTACAAATAAAATTTGATTTGATTTAAAAAAAACTAAGAACTAGTCATGTTAAAAACATTTTGTTGATGTTGTCATGTTATTATAAAGAGTAAACACTAATGCAGACGTGTGCTAAATATTCTTTTTTAAATTTTTAATCAAAGACTTTTTCTCTAATATATGACACTCTTCTGTGCACATGCAGTGTTTGATCACGTACGTCTGTCTCTCCATGTGTCTGGTGTTCGTCTCCCTGTTCGGTGACTCACCCCCCCTCTACCTCCCACCCCCCTCTAATGGCCTCCCCTCCCCTCCGCTCCCCTCAGGCGACGGCTCAAATGGAGGAGCGCCTGGCTGATCTGCTCTGCTCCTCAGCCCCAGACAAGGTCTGCCCGCTGGCCGACGGGGTCCTGAGCTTCATCCACCATCAGCTGATAGAGCTGTCCAGAGACTGCCTGGAGAAAAGCCGAGACGGTCTCATCACCTCCCGCTACTTCTACGAGCTCCAGGAGAACCTGGAGAAGCTGCTGCAAGATGTAAGTGGACCAACAGTTTATTCACAAAAAAAGAAGTATCTCACAAAAGTAAAAGCATGAGCTGGAGAAACTTTGTCCTGAATGTGAGATTTAAATTAAATAGCAGCTCGATTTTACTCCGAGTGCATTTTTATATCCAAAAAGTGTCAAAAATATTCCTTAAAATGAAACTGAAGAGCACAACAGTGAAACAATGCACCAAAAAGTTTTGGGAAGAAATATGATCCACCCTCATATTTAAAGACTTTAATAAATCTGATGAAGTGAATGATTCAGTTTCTATTTTTATGCAATAATTACAAGGTAAGTTTATTTTTATGACCTCTTTAAAGACAGAAGAACTCAAAGTGCCTCATCGCTGACAGATGTTGTGTCACATGACTGTAATTTTCACATCCATCAGAGGTGCGCTGAGGGATTTCATCCAGATAGTGAGCTCATTAAGAGATTATTTCAGACACAGAGTCTGAGTCTAGTAAGTTTCCAATAAGTAATTCGGTATTAATTTGGGTTAAAATGGAACAGTTCCTCATAAACATAAACAGCTTGACGTCTTTTTATGATGTAATCAGAACCAAACTTACTATAAAACCAGCCGGATCAAATCATAAAAATCTCTCCTCCTGCGTTGGGATGTCAAACTACCTGCTGGACATTCGATGAAGACATCATGACACCTTCCCCGTCACGCTCGGTTTACCGTGGAACAACTCACAGCGTGACGTGTTCCCTCGTTCACTCATCACGGCTCACGGCCCGGCGCCGTCATGTGATGTCACACAAAAACTCCCCGAGAGCTCACACACACACTCCTTCACACACACACACCTGCTGTTTATTCCCCTGGTTCACCAATCACAGCGCAACATGATGGGACCGTTTTCATTTGTGTATTTCTATGCTTGTGAATGTAGAAATATATTTACGTGTGTGTGTGTGTGTGTGTGTGTGTGTGTGTGTGTGTGTGTGCAGTGGTGACATCTCTATTAGCTCAGTTTTCCAGTGTCTAGGGGGGTGGGGGGGGTTGACATTATGGCTCCCACAGGCCTCTTATTGACCTTCTGTTCTACTGGGACACACACACACACACACACATACAAACTATCTCTCAATCATACACACACACACACACACACACACATACACACACACATCCTCCCCGATTTTAATTTCACACCCCAGCAGTCACCAGGGGCTGACAGATGACTCTCCCAGACGAACAGGAGGGGTGAAGGAGGTGCAGTCGGAGGGTTTGGGGATGGGCGGGGATTCCAGGAGATTCCTCTGCTTGTGATTGGCCGGCGGGGCTCACGGAGGGGAAGGTGGAGTGTGCATGTGTACACACGAAGCCTGTTCGAATGCTTTTGGAGGGTGTGAAGAAGTGGACTTGAACACATCTGGAGACAGACGCTGAAGCTGCAATGCGGGCTTGACGATGACATCACCAATTAGGCGGCGTTAGGGTTTTTTTTTTGTTTTTTTTCCTCCTCCTGGCAGCAGCAGGTGGAGCAGACCTGCTGAAGACAGGATGAGGACGAGGCCGTGAGCAGGTGGAAAACAGCCTCCTTCCTCGCGCCGTTTATGGAAATCGCTGGTTGGTTTTCGGGTTTTGTGTTTTTGGCGGATACATGTCTCGCATCTCATGGCAGAGGAGGCTGGAGGAGGAGGAGGAGGAGGTGGTGCTGGAGGATGTGATGAGGAGGAGCGAGTGGAAGGTGTTTACTCACTGCTGGGAGGAGGAGGAGGAGGAGGAAGACGCAGACTATGCAGTTGAGTCAATTTCACTTTGATTCAGTCAAACTTTACACTGAGTCTCGTTGGTTCTGGTAGTTTGAAACATGTCTGCTGCTGTTTTAACAGTAATATGAACATTAAACTACACTCAGCTACATGTTGGTTCCTCTGTTATTCTGGAGCTGGAGTAAATATACTTCAGTAACTGTTGAATCTTCAGTTATCAGTTGTCAATAGTTCAGTGTCAAACTCATCAATAACATTCATTTTAAAGGGTCAGTTCACTCAAATCACAAACCCAACTTTCAGCATCTAACCTGCAGGTGGTTTTGGAATAAAATCTTATTATATGTAATTTGATTTTGTGATTTTCATTTATATAAAAGTTTTCTAGAAGTTCAACTGAAACTATTTATAAATATCAAAATGTAAATTCTGTATTTTATTAATTCAGTTAATTGAATCAGTTTGATGCAGAAACAGCCATCCTACAGGGATTTTAAAGGGACAGTTAGTAAACTGTACTGCAGTATAACGTTTATTCATCATCGTCTGACTCAAACCTGGTTTCTGGTTCAATCAGAGTAAATGAAAACTTGAAGAAGTAACAACTCGACTTTAAAGAAAACATGTCCGTGTGCCAGTATACAGTTATACAGTTACTGCACGTGACTTGACAGAAAAACTTTGATCCTTGTCCTGCCTGAGCTCACACACAGTATATAGTGTAGTATTGTGCAGTATTGTGTGTTATAAAACAGTAGTTTTCCTCTGTCCACTCCTGCTCTTGACATGTCTCACTTCTTTGCCTTTGTCCTGCTCGCCTCTTCCATTCCTTTATTCATCCATCCGTTCTTTCTCTCCTCATGTCATGACCCCATTACAGAGCACACAGGAGGCCGCCTCACCTCTCCTCCACCTCCTTCTCACCTCCTCTGCTCTTGTTCTCGTCTTTTGTTTCACCTCCACCTCTACCCTTCTCCTCCGTCTCTCTCTTCACCTCCGCCGCTCGTCCTCGCTTCCTCTCCCCCATCCATCCCTGTCACGGGGGGCCTTAGTGACCTGCCTGGCTGTCACCATGGCAACCTGCATCCAGGTCTTCCACTGCTGGAACCCCTGGGAGACCCTGTTAGACTCCTGGAGGTCACCTGAGGGCAGAGGGGAAGACGTAGTGCTAACTCAGCGCTGGTGGTCGCTTGATCTGGCTCTTGTTTACCAGCTCAAATACCAAACATCTGGTTTTAATTGGCTTTCAGCTGGACTCAGGTGGAAACGTCACCTGAGCGAAGAGCTTGATGGCTCCTCTCTGATGGCCTCAACACAAAGGAGGTGACGTCACCTCCATCTCCGTCTTTTAAATGGAACAAGTTGTAAAGGAATTTTACAATAATCACATGTTAGTTTGACTGTTGAGTCTTTTTACATGGATGTCAACATGGAGGGAAACATACTTACATACATTATGTGACAGATTGATTCCTTTATGGCTCGTAAAAGTTTCTTCTTTTATCCTTTTAATTAGAGCCGGAAACGGTTCGATTAGTTTGAGAGAAAATGAATTGACAACAACTATTTTAGTCATTTTTTACAATATTTTCAGATCATGTATGACGGTTTGCAGCGTTGGATGAACAGAAATAAAAGAATCAGTCAAGAATGAGAGTCATTAGTTGCAGCTTTGGTTGTATTTAATTATGTTTTATCTAAACATTATTGCCATAACAATTAATGTCTTGTTTCCAGGGTAACAACAGATCATTAATGAGTCTCTGAGACACTTTAAACAGTAAATTAATAGTAATAACTATGAAAACAACACAAATGCAGCATTTAGTTGAAAAATTTGTAAAATATATTATTTATCATATATGTATTTATATCTACCAACACTATACATGCATACAAACATTTTTAGTTTTTAGTAAAAACTATAATGAACTAAAATACACAATAAACGAAGTAGCATGTGGTTTATGAACATTAGATTATTTTTACTGTTAAAATGACTAATTCATCTTCATTTATTGTATTTATTCTTCATTTACTTTCCATATGATGCAGGATTTTTATTTTTTCAGACATTATTCACGTACGCCGATGTAATATATTTATATTAAACTCAGATTAGCCGATTATATCGCACAATACACACACATGTGGTGTGTTAAAATACGTTTTACACACTGTGTACCCGACAGGGAATCTCTCTAACATTAGACATGCCTCTCTCACACACACACACACACACACACAGTGATTGGGTAATTAGCCGCTGCACAGTGGGAGTCCGTCCCTCAGCTGTCCATTACTCACCGATCACTGGCCTGTACAGTCACCTCACACACACACACAGCCTCCTTCACATTAATACACAACCTAATACATTTTTACTTCATACAGTAAAGTAGCCCCCCCCCCCCCAGGTTTCATTACAGTTATAAATTATTCAGTTGGGGGGGGGGTCTCTGTTAAACAAATGGCAACGAGTCGCTGACGCTTTGTTCACGAACCACCGCCGTCTCTCTTAGCCCGTCTGACACATACATACATACATACATTTATAAATACATACATACATGCTGCATTCATGAACCCCCTGAGAATGAAACATGTTTTACAGTGGGTGCTTTATAATTGTTATCGCTTACACACACACACACACACACACGCTTTCCTTCCAGCCCATTTCTTTCCGGGGATCAGTGTTTGCTCCAGATGTGTTTCCAGTCAGTTACAGTGGATTGCTGGGTAAATTGCTCTGTCTCCACACTGACAGACATTTCACGGTGGATATCAGGGAGCGAGGCGGGGGTCGGTCTCATTTAGATTACCTCTCAGGTGTCACTGAAGGAAAGACTCCAGCGTCCATTTTGTCCTCGTCCCGCTTTGTTTATGAAGGACAAAGTAAATCTTGAGCGAGCTCCAAGGTCACTCAAACATTCAGGATGATAAATCATTAAAAATGTAATTAAAAATAATGAATAGGTTTTATTGCAGTGAAAACACGTCTCTGTTGTATGTTGTTTCTTATTTTTAAAGGCTGGAGTCGAAGGTCAAATGTTTTCTCGCTATATGCTGACAGTCTTAACTTCCTCTTGTGTGTTTTGTGTCCGTTGTGCGTCCAGGCTCACGAGCGGTCGGAGAGCGTCGAGGTCACCTTCGTCATGCAACTCGTCAAGAAGCTGATGATCATCATCGCCCGGCCTGCGCGCCTGCTGGAGTGTCTGGTGAGAAACGAAACGGACGTCGAGGAAAATGACGTCCGTCCTCTATATTTGACTAATGTTTTTTTTTTTTTTACTATCTTGAATCTGATGGCTGGTTGCAGTAAAAATATCAGCACATACGACTTTTAACACTTGACAGCAAGAGAAGATTCAAAGGGTAAAAACTAAAAACAAAAGGCACAAAACATTCAGTTAAGCATCACGCGTATAACATAACATACCGCCTCATTTTATTGTGTCATGATTCTTTTTAATTAATTTCAGAATATTTGTACTTAAATTTTCTTACATGTGTTAATCAGCCTCGTCCTGCCTGGTTATCCTTTTCACATTTTAGTCACGCTGCAGCACGCTGGTGTAAATTAGAGCGTGTTTGATAGATGGCTATAAAAAAATATTCAGTATTAACTGAAATAGCTTTTTCACACAGTGCAGCTCGGCTCAACGCACGGTTAATAAACAATTTAGAGCTTTTTTTCACTGTGAAACGACTCAAGCGCAGCGATTCATTTACACACTTTCCTCTGAGAAATTAAAATCAAGCTAATGTACTCGCACACTTTCACAGATACGCTAAGACCTCTCCGCTAGCAGAGCCGGGCTCTCCGTTCTTATTCTCCTCCAGACGGAGCTCGGTTTCAGAGGAAATGGTTCACATCTGGAGCCAAAGGGGCGAATCTAACCTTGAGCCCAGATATGAGGCAAGAAAGGAGAAAGTAAAGAGATAAAGACAGAGAGGAGGAAACAAGTGTGGAAGACAGAGGGGTAATTGGAGGGGCAGTGGAGGGTGAGGAAGACGGGGAGGACAGGAGAGGAGGGGAGGGGAGGGGAGGCTGCCCCCAGCGCTCACATCGGTAGTTTTGACTAATCACATGCTGCTGAAGCTGTGACAGGATGGGAACAGATACAAGAGGCAGCAGGGAGTGTGTGTTTCCATGTACACACACATACTGTATGTGTATGTTGCAGAGGAGGCAGTTAAACAGCAGTCAGGAGTTAAAGTGTGTTGTTCAGTGTGTGTCTGTGTGTGCGTGCACGTGCGTGTGTGTGTGTGCGCGCGTGCATGCGTGCGCGTGCATGCGTGCGTGTGTGTGTGTGTTGCCAGAAAAAAGTCAGAGAAAATAAAATCAATTGTCCAAACTATGAAACACAGTGGTGAGAAGCTCACCAATAATCAGACGGCTCTCCTGTCTATATATTTATATATTTATATAATGAATACATGAATCTTATCCAGAAAAACGCAGCGGTCCATCAGTGATGCAGCCTGAGAGAACAACAACAGTCTTTAAATCACACCAGCATGTGTCTTTTCCTGCTAATGTCCTCTCATGTCTTCATAAAGCTGTGGGGGACATTAACATAAACCACTTTAACAGATCGATGAAGCCAGAAATGTCTGAAGAGGATAAAACCCGATTCTGTCTGAATCTGGTTTGTCTGGTTTCTCACATCCTTCCTTCCTCTGCAGGAGTTTGATCCTGAGGAGTTTTACCACTTGTTGGAAGCAGCAGAGGGTCATGCTAAGGAGGGCCAGGGCATCAAGTCCGACATCCCCCGATACATCATCAGCCAGCTGGGCCTCACCAGGGACCCCCTGGAGGGTAAAACCATCCCAGAACCAACGTTTTTATTTCATTATCAAGTCTACAGTAACTGTTGCTTCTGTGCGGTTCCTCTTCTGATTTGTGATGACTGACTGTGTTTTTGCAGAAATGGCCCAGCTGAGCAGCTATGACAGCGGAAACCCGGAAACTCCAGAAACTGATGACTCTGTGGATGTGAGTAAATAAAAAAATATATATTCAGTAAATGTTAAATAGCTGTAATGTCTGTTACTAATTTATAGTTCCAGTTTTCATTATAAAACGTATTTTTTCTCCCAGATTTTAAACATTTGTCTGTGTGTGTTTCAGGGTCGAGGAACCACAGTCCCAGCAGCACCAGCACAGACTAAAACCAAAACACCTCGAGAGGAAGACTTCGAGAACATCAAGCTCATCAGTAACGGCGCCTACGGGTACGAACACACACACACTTTATGGCGTTGTATGAGTAAACATCGTGATCGATAACCTTAAAGAATGAATATCTTTGTGTTTCTGTGTAGCGCTGTGTTTCTGGTGCGTCATAAAGAGACCCGGCAGCGATTCGCCATGAAGAAGATCAACAAGCAGAACCTGATCCTGAGAAACCAGATCCAGCAGGCCTTCGTGGAACGAGACATCCTGACGTTCGCTGAGAACCCGTTTGTTGTCTCCATGTTCTGCTCTTTCGAGACCAGGAGACACCTCTGCATGGTGATGGAGTACGTGGAGGGTAAGACGGCTGTTGTTATAGTTTATTATTAGCGGTGCTGGTTTTTAGCTTTGCGTTGTTTAACGTTGTGTCTGTCCTGTGCAGGCGGAGACTGCGCCACGCTGCTGAAGAACATCGGCGCTCTGCCGGTGGACATGGCTCGTATGTACTTCGCAGAGACCGTCCTCGCATTGGAGTATCTTCACAACTACGGCATCGTGCACAGAGACCTGAAACCTGACAAGTAAGCTTCATATTTTATAGCTTTATTTTTGTATTCGGCACGTTGATAGAATTTAATGAGTTCAAATGGAAATATTCACTGTAAGTCTCATAATATACAAATATTTGTCTTGTTTTTAGAGTCTTGTTTTTTTGCGATGAAACGGTTCATATTCTCTCTCCTGCAGTCTTCTGATCACGTCCATGGGACACATTAAGCTGACGGACTTCGGCCTCTCTAAGATCGGTTTAATGAGTCTGACGACAAACTTGTATGAAGGACACATTGAGAAAGACACACGAGAGTTTCTGGATAAACAGGTACCAGCTGCAACATTTTAAAACTCATAATCAGAAATGCTGTATTTGTACGTAATAACTGCAGGCGTTTCCTGCAAGTTTAAAATACTGTCAACATTTTACATACACGCTGTTTCCTTCAGGTGTGTGGTACTCCAGAGTACATCGCCCCGGAGGTGATTCTCCGTCAGGGCTACGGAAAGCCAGTGGACTGGTGGGCGATGGGAGTCATCCTGTACGAGTTCCTGGTGGGCTGCGCTCCCTTCTTTGGAGACACACCGGAGGAACTGTTCGGTCAGGTCATCAGTGGTGAGCAACGCGGCCCAACATGGAAACTGACATGAAACTGTCACATCTTATAGGATCCTTTCCTATAAACTGCTCCACAGTAGAGATGCAGCACAAACGTGTCTCTTAAACTATGTTAACTTATTTCCTGGTTAGCGACTGAGCGCGTTAGCCAGCCGGCTATCTTAATGAGCCTCTAATATATTACTGACTAGTGCACAAAGTCACAGAACCACCAAACGGACTCTTAAAAATGGACGTTGTTACGTCTGTATTTTATTGGGAACGTTTTCTGTTTGAGTCTGATCAAGTCATCAGAGACGAAACGCAACAAATAAAATCAATTGTGATTTTTCTCCTCAGTTCTTCTTGCAGTGATCATAAACCTGTATTGATCCGTGTATGTTCATGACCGAGTCTCCGTGGTGATGCACCGTGGTGATAAAGAACCTCCACATGTTCTCTATTTTCAGCTGTTTGTTAGATATTCGTCATCTGGTCAATAAAGGATCAATAAACAGAAACTAGTGAGACTAACTGTACATGTTGCTGACAGGATGAACATGTTTAACAAGGGGAGAAAATAAACAAACAAACAAACAAACAACACCAGGATCAATGATGGAAATAAGTAGTGATGGAAAAGCAGAAAGTCATCAAGTAATTAGGTGCACATAAAACACGTGATTCCCTCCACGGTTACTGGTTATTCATTTATTTAACTAATTATGTTTAATAGACAAAACTATGAGAAGAGGAACTTTCAGTGAAATGTCAGAATCAGTGTCCCGGTGAATCATTTCTTATTTGTTTTATCACTAATAAAGACAACTACGGTGTTTTAGTGTGACACTGACACATGTTTACATCCTGTTTGTGTTTGTTGTTTCAGATGAGATCATCTGGCCGGAGGAGGATGAAGCTCTGCCTCAGGAGGCTCAAGACCTGATCTCCAAACTGCTGAGACAGAATCCTCTGGAGAGACTGGGCACAGGTAACACACACACACACACACACACGAGTACAGACAAACAACAACAAAAGCACATCACAAAGAAGAGTGAAGCACTGTATGAATAAAATATCCTCCTAAAATCAACCCAATAGTTAAATCCCTGAATATCTGAAATGCTAACACGTGTAGCACACAGGAACACTCTTGTAATAAAACTTATTATTAGCGTTTATTTATTTATGTTCCCTGTTTCAGGATCGGTTCTGCTGTTTCTCCTTGATGCTTTTATTTCACACTCATGTTTCAGACTTTGTCTCTAAACCGGTCAGATCCTCAGTTGGACATCGCTCCTCATCCATCTGGCTCCGTCTCCTCCGCCTTTCATCTCTCTCTTCTCCTTCCTCTCTGCAGGGAGCGCCTTTGAGGTGAAGCAGCACCAGTTCTTCACAGAGCTGGACTGGAACAGCCTGCTGAGGCAGAAGGCCGAGTTCATCCCGCAGCTGGAGTCCGAGGACGACACCAGCTACTTCGACAGTACGTCTCTGACGGCTTCATCTCATCAGCCTCTCTCTCATCTCACTGGTACTGTGCTCACACTCATCACTGTGTGTGTGTGTGTGTTTGTGTGCTCAGCCCGTTCTGACCGGTACCACCACGTGGACTCAGAGGAGGAGGACGACACCAACGACGACGAACACGTGGAGCTACGTCAGTTCTCCTCCTGCTCGCCTCGCTTCAGCAAGGTACACACACACATCGAGTTAAACCACAACCTGATCTGATTTTCACAAGATACACTGAGCAGCTTCCTCAGAAGATCAATAACTGAATTAATACAGACAGAATGATGTAACAGTAAAAATCTGGATTTCAATAGAAGTTTAGATCCGTAGTAATATAGGATATTATTGATTATTGAGTGTGTTTACATGCACATTAAGATCCTGGTTCTATGTTGATCAATATTTCATTACATTGATTTATTGTGCCGCTCGTTTGTGTATTTTCTAGGTTTGTATATATTATAAAATATAATTAATGTTTTTAAACGTTGTATATTTACTCAAAGTCACATGACAACTCGCAGGTCGCCGTTGAGTCCGTGTTGCTTAACACGGATTTAAAAACGACGATGATCTGATGTGTGTGCTCTGATGTGTCATCATGTGGTGTGTGCAGGTGTACAGCAGCATGGAGCGTCTGTCGCTGCACGAGGAGAAGAGGACTCCTCCTCCAACCAAGCGCAGCCTCAGTGAGGAGGGAGGAGATCGCATCGACAGCCTGAGCGGACTCAAGTCCAGAGATCGCTCCTGGCTGGTGGGATCCCCCGAGATGTAAGTTCTTCACCGCTATACAACGAGACTTTCTCCAAACATTACTGACATTTAATCTTCTCTCAATAATCTGGATCGTTGAGAGATGAGATAGAAGTATAATCTTCTGAGCATTATGCATGTTTTACTGAAGTTGTACATTAATTCATGCAAGAAACAAGGAGTTTCTAAAAGACAACGTTTTCTGATATAAAAAACGTCTGTTAGTTTTTACCACGCTTGCGTCTCTCATCAGCTCCTCCTCTTTACCTCCTCAGCCTGCGGAAGCGTCTGTCAGTTTCAGAGTCGTCTCACACGGAGAGCGACTCCAGCCCGCCGCTTACGGTCCGGAGACGCTGCTGTTCAGCCATCATTGAGATGCCGCGCTTCGCTATTTCCTCCGAGGAGGAAGGAGGTAACGGCCAAGTTCAGATCGGCCCAGAACAGTGGACAGAATAAACAGAATCCAGTTGTTGAAGCTGCTGTAGGAGAGAAATATATCATATATCTGACAGAATACGACAGCACAGAAGAACTAATCCTGTTCTTCTCTCAGGTGCAGCCGGCAGCCGTAAGAGTCCGAGCCTGCTTGGTCCGAGTGCAGTGAGGGGCCCGCGGTGTGACGAGCTCCCCCTCGCCATCCCAGAGCTCCCAGTGGAGAGAGAGCTGAAACTGGACGAGTCCCCCACCACACCGAGCTCCACCTGCAGCCAGATCAGCAAGGCGACGCTCACACGTCAGTACAAACATCGGAGCAGATCCTTTCACCTAGTCTCTTATGTTTAGGGAAATTAAAATGCCATTAAATAATCTTCCATTTTGAAAATTTCAACATAAACAATGCTAATCCCTAAATATGCTCCCTGATGCATCCCCATATTGTGTCTGCCTGTCAAACTGCAGACAGGAATCAACTGAAATATTCTGCAAGATTTGTTCAAAACCGTTTTCACTTGTGGTCTGAAAAAGTTAGAAAGTAAGTTATTAGATTTATGTGAAAATTAAGGGTCTTATCATCTTCCTCTGCTTCTGTCTGTCTCAGCGGGTAGTTCAGGTGACGTGTGCGAGCGTGCTAACGGTAACGGTACGACCAGCGCAGCTGCTAAAGCCGCAGGAGACAGTGACTCTCCATCCACTCCGAAGGCCATCAGCGACCTGGCGGCGCGCAGGGCTCGCCACCGGCTGCTGTCCGGGGACGCAGACAAACACACGACGACCCCGAGCTCCAGACCGCTCAACAAGGTCATCAAGTCAGCTTCTGCCACGACGCTGTCGCTGATGATCCCTGCAGGTGAGCGTCAGGCAGCAGCACGAGATCAGATTTAACAAGATAACAAACACAATTAGTGATTATACTTTAAAGACTGCTTACGTCTCACCAACCCGTCCCTCTATAGACCACCACGGAGCCTCTCCATTGGCCAGCCCGATGTCGCCCCACTCGCTGTCGTCCAATCCGTCGTCACGAGACTCCTCCCCGAGCCGGGACTTCTCTCCGGCTGTGAGCAGTGTCAAACCCGCCATCATCATCCACAGAGCGGGCAAGAAGTACGGCTTCACCCTGAAAGCCATCCGAGTGTACATGGGAGACTCCGACATCTACACAGTGCATCACATGGTCTGGGTGAGTCCCACAAACATCTTTAAATCTGACACACACACACACACACACATCCTTATGTTTAAAATGAGGTCACACACATTTACTAATTATTTATTTAGTAATGAGGTATGTTTGATTCAAGTGTTTGTTAGTGTGAGTTTGGTTGGGATTCTTGTTGTAAACAGAAGATGGCAGTAAACAACTACAGAACGCAGCTCTTAAATACAACACATGTCCCTCCATCTTCCCCCCTCAGCACGTGGAGGAGAACGGTCCGGCCCACGAGGCGGGGCTGAGGGAGGGGGACCTGATCACCCATGTCAACGGAGAGCCGGTCCACGGTCTGGTTCACACAGAGGTGGTGGAGCTCATTCTGAAGGTACAGACATAAAGCACATTGATTGTGCTTCTGTATTTTCTACATGTTAATCATCACAGTATCTAAATTTGTGTCTGTCGTCACTCAGAGTGGTGCCAAAGTGTCCATCGCTGCCACCCCATTTGAAAACACGTCCATTAAGGTCGGCCCAGCCAGAAAGACGGGCCACAAGTCCAAGATGGCGAGACGCAACAAGAAGACAAAGAACAAGGAGGGACAGGACAGGTGGGACAGAGTCACATATTAAACAACAACTCTCTGTGTATTTAACAAGCGGTAACGTGTGATCCGTCTCTGTGTGTTTTCTCTCTCAGTAAGAAGAGGACATCTCTGTTCAGGAAGATCACCAAGCAGGCGTCTCTCCTCCACACCAGTCGCAGTCTGTCCTCTCTCAACCGCTCCCTCTCCTCCGGGGAGAGCGGCCCCGGTTCGCCGACGCACAACCTGTCACCACGGAGCCCGACGCAGGGCTACAGGTCCACCCCGGACTCCGCCCACTCAGGTAAAAGACACAGATGCAAACATTTAGAGCTGCAACAATTAGACAGAAATTAAGAGATGATTGTGAAAACAGCTGTGTGTCTTTGCTTCTCCTTCTCTACCCTTCAGTTGGTGGAAACTCATCTCAGAGCAGCTCTCCCAGCTCCAGCGTCCCAAACTCCCCCGCCAGCTCCGGCCACATCAGGCCCAGCTCCCTGCACGGACTCGCCCCGAAGCTCCAACGCCAGTACCGCTCTCCCCGACGTAAATCTGCCGGCAACATCCCCCTCTCCCCTCTGGCCCGTACACCTTCTCCCACCCCTCAGAGCAGCTCGCCACAGCGCTCACCTTCCCCGCTCCCCAGCCACGCCCTGGGACAGTCTGCGGTGGGTCAGTCGTTCCCTGTGAAGCTGCACTCCTCCCCTCCCCTGGTGAGGCAGATATCCAGGCCTAAGAGTGCCGAACCGCCACGCTCTCCGCTCCTTAAGAGGGTTCAGTCAGCTGAGAAACTGGCTTCCTCACTCTCTAGCTCCCCTTCATCACCCTCTGGAGTGGCGGCGGTGGGGGAGAAGAAGTTGGCAGTGGGTGCAGCTGTGGGGAGTCGTAAACACAGTCTGGACATCTCACACTCAGAGTTTAAGAAGGAGATTCTGCAGAGAGAGCCGAGCCTCCAGAGCCTTCAGGTACGACGGTGTCAAACACTGAGAATCAATCTTTACTTTCGACACCAACACACAGTAGCTGATAAATGTGCTGCATCAGTGTACACTTTAACAAGGATGATGTGTGTCTCATTCCTCGTTTAGGAGTCGGCCAGCGAGGGTCTGCTGTCTTCAGCAGGACGCGGCGTGGAGAAGGGCAGTCTGCAGAAACACACTTCTTCATCCAGGAAGTTAGGACGTCAGGAAGGGGACGGCGCCCTCAGCGCGGTGTCTGGCTCGCTGGGCCTCGCCCCCGGGAAGAGCAAGCTGAAGGACAAACTGTCCGCAATCCGGCAGGACAGAGCCGAGCGGAGAGAATCGCTGCAGAAGCAAGACGCCATCCACGAGGTCGATTCATCCGAGGACGAGACAGACGAGGGCTCGGAGGACAGCCAGGACGGACGCAGGGGGGCGACCTTCACCCCTCCTCCCCTGCTGAGGCCCACCACTGTGAGAACAGGTCCGGGAGGCACGCTGCCTTCTCTCTGCCTCTCCCCCTGCACCCCTCATGCCACGTTCAGCCACACGGGGTCCTCACAGGTAGGCAGGCCTACTCCCTCGCACACACTCCCGTCTGTCGCTGAGACCAAGCCCAGCCAGAGCACCTCTTCTCCAGGAGCGAAAGACTCCTCGGCCACATCCGCAGAAGACGGCGCAAGACAAGAAAGGAAAGTTCTGGAGCAGAGCAGTACCGCTAAACCTCAGGGCCCCCTTCCCTTCTCCACCCCAGGCAGTGCATTCATCTCAGTCAGCAAGGAGACGTTCCTCAAGCCGACTTCTCCGCAGGACTCAAAGAGCGTCCGGGGAAAGACGGTCCAATCAGGGCCCAGAGCAGAGGACCGAACCCTGGACAGCCCTGGAACCACCACCACCACCACCCCCACTACCACAACCACCACACCCGACAGCAGAACCCCCACAACTACACCAACCTGCCCAACCACAGACAGCCAGGAGACGCCCCGCACCTCCTGCTCCTCTCCAGGCATCCCCAAGGAGAAGAAGGAGGCCGATAATCGGAGACTATGTGCCGCTGCTGCTGCTGCAAGTCTGTCTGTGTCGCCGTCGTCCACTTCTGGCTCCAACTCTAGTTCAAGCTCCCCAGCTCCACCCGCTGAAAGTGGGGTAGACAAAGTGGTGTCCCAGCTTGCAACAGTAGCTAAGAGTGTTCTGGGCCCCGTCAAACTCTACACACCTGCGGACAAGAGCTCAAAGGACCAGAAACCATCCAGGAGCGGCACCCCAGAAGGCCCACCAGCTGACCCCCTGTCAGTCCCCGTCAGGCAGGTCACAGCCCCTCAGTCGCCTCGGCTCTCAGAGTCCTCGACCAGACAGAAAACGGAGCAGGTGTCCTCACCGTGTCCCCCGCAGAGGCCGGCCAGGTCTACAACCCAGAAAGACTTCACAGCGCCGGCGCCGCCATCCTGCAAGGACGTCCCGGAGCGGCCCGCGTCCCAGCCTGCAGGTCCATCTGCATCTGCGCAGCGGCTCGTTGCAGCAGCCGCTCAGCCCCGCCTCAACACGAGCCACAGCTCCTCTGCAGCATCTGAGCCCCAGCGCAAGAGGTCTGAACCACAGACGGCCGCCGCCCCCTCGCAACAAGATACAGCAACCAGCAAGAAGACGTAGCAGCAAAAACGCAAAGAACCAGAACAAAATGAACAGATGACGCCGTTCAATGCTGGCTTGAAGTTTTAAAACTCACACAAACTGCATGTTAGTAACTTCCGCACTAATCTGAGTTTGACTGTCGAAGCAAAAGACAGATGTGAAGAGAGACGGAGCGCTATCAGAAGCAGAGACTGTGAAAGTCCTGGTTCCATTCCAGCTGTTCTGCGCTCTTTACGTTCCTGTGAGTTATTTTGATGTCCTGACTCTTTGGGTTCCACCATCAGTAGATAGCGTTCTCTTCTCTTTCTGCAAACATGCACGGGGCTGGAAATAAAAAGCACTGCGGTCCATGCACCCGATTTTAAAATGTAGACGCATCACACACACACACACACGTTTGGCCTCATTACCTTTTACATGTCGGCTACTCTTCTCATCCTCCCTGTTTGTTTCCAGCCACAACTAGGAAAAAGATTGTATCTCAGCAATAAAGTGCAGCGTATGTTTAGCAATCTGTGTAAATGCATTACAGTGTTTTTAATAGGACTAAATCTGCACCGCCAACAAACACTCAGCATTAAACTAACTAGGCCAAATTACATTCTCGTCTCGCTGTAGTCCCTGATGATCCGACGCCGCAGGTCTGTGTGGAGGAGATGTTATTCCCTGAGCACCGACTGCAGGCGCGGTTCAGCTCTTTTGAAGAGATTCCTTAAAATATCCCCGTTGGATTAGTTTACTGTTAGTGCCGATTTACTCAAAGCACAAAACGTAGACTGACTCTGTAGTTTAAATCCAGAAACTCCAAACAACGGCTGCAGACCTGCGTCATGTGACCTGTGGTTATTTTAGAAACACTCGGTGTTGGACCACCACCTTGTTTTATTTCCAGCCCCGCCCGGCCTCTGAAGGCTGCAGTAGTTTTATTTGGTATCTGGACCAACTTGCTGTGTTTTTTTTTTCTCTGTTTTTTGCCTCTAATGCTGTAAAAGTTTTCTCACTTTACTTTGTGTGTGCGTGAGGGAGAGAGTGAGCATTTGTTGATTTGTGCATGGTTATCTTTGTGTATATATATATAAGAATATTTAAAAGTCTGTTGTGCATCTGTTTTATACCCTGAGTGTGTGTGTGTGTGCGCGTGTGTGTGCGTGTTTTAGGGTGAACTAAACACACACCCTGCTACCTGTGTATGTGTGCCGAGCTCTTTACATGTCTGTCGGGCATCAGGCTTTGCACAAAACTCATTTGTCTGATGCAAAAAGACAAAAAAATCACTGAACATCTGGTGGAGTTTGACCTTCGACTGTTCTGAGTTGGAGTTGAATGCAGTCAGCCTGTTCATTTAAACTCGTTTTCTTTCTTTTTTCTTGGATACACCACCTTTAATGTTGCCTGTGTTGTCCCGATCACATCCCTGATTCCTACTGTACATTTTAAAACGGCCGTCGAGCGCAGCTCATGTCACACATTTGAACGTTTCCTGCTGCGTTTCTGAAAAACAAGACGTTCGTAAAATGAACTGAACCTCATTTAGTGTTTTGTGTCTTTGCTGGACTTCTGTCCATGTTGGAAAGAAAGCAGACTTCACTGGTTTCAGTTTAATTAAGTGCTTTCTAGTTCAGTTAAAAAGACATTGTTGACTGTGGCAATCTCTGTATTATGTTTACATGTTGTTTATGTTTTTTGTGGAGTTTTGTTTATGAAACTCGTTGCCTGTTGCAATCAAACCTCTTCTGACGGGCTCAAATAATTCCCAACAAACTGTTCACATGTGACTCCTGATCATAATGTGGTTTGTTGAGGTCACCTGTGGAGGAAGAGTCGGCGCTCGTATGTCAAAATCATCTCCGCTCTTGCGCACGTTGTCTCGCGGCGGCACATAAGTGTGTAAACAGGTGTGTCTGTGAAATAGATCAGCGCTGTTGAGACTCGCGGAGAAGACGCAGCTCCGTCGTTTCAGTTGTTGACCTCTGGTTTATCTGCAGTATGCTTCGACCAATCAGAGAGTCAGAAAGTCGGCCTCTGTTTAGTGGTTTCGAGAGCACACAGGGACAGTTTGTTTCAACATATAAGATTGGTTTGGGGGTTTAGGGTCGGATTCTGGTATTTGGTTTCATTTTAGTTCCAGATAAAAATGAATCTGTTCCCTCTGTTTTAGAGGTTTTAGATAAAAATCATATATCGATACATCAGATCTGTGCCACTTCTGATAAAACATCTAAAACGGTGAGAGCAAAAATCAAATCAAGACTTAGTTTATAAAACTGGAGCCCGAACTGAATCTAAATCTATCGTCGGGATCAATCGTACATGTTTTGGTCACAATTCTTTAGGAACCAAATTTAAGTGATCCTTTGTTTGTAATAATAACATCATAACTTATTATTACTTAATTAAAGTTGGTTCCTGCTCCGTAGTTTTGTCATTAAAAATCTTCCCTATCAGCACACGTTTCCACCTCAGTTTGACATCTTTTCAGACGTCTTATGAACCGCTCGCTGCCGCTCCAGCTCTGGTCATCCTATTAGTGCTACATGGACAGCTGCCTCACACACACACACACACACACACACACACTCACACACTCATACACAGATCAATACTGGTGCTATCTAATCTAGCGGCGCCAGTTTCACTGTCTTCACTAACAGTATAAACACACACACATCGTTACACACCTTCTCCCGGGCGTAAAGATGATGGTCCAACCATCTGCTGGAGAGCGAAGCGAAGTGTCAGATTCCCGGGTGGAGTCATTAATCTCCAGCCCTGAATGTGAACACACACACACACACACACACACACTACCCAGGCTCCCTCAGGCTCCTCCGTCCTGTCCTGATCCGGTCGTGTTAGCAGTTTGTTCGACCTCCAGCTTGTGTTTACCCATCATGCACCTCTGCTGCTCTGTGGATGAGGCCCACAGACCAAATCAAAAGCACCTCTGTGGAAGTTCATCAAACTGCTAAAAGGTCACAAGTCAGTCTTTAAAACATTTGAGAGCTTGTTTGTGGGATTATTTCACCAGTTTGGTATCAATTCATTGTTTTATATCAGTGCTCGATACCAAAGTGATGCCTTATATGAAGAAATATGAAAATGTTTCTCTTCAAAAACGTTTTACACATTTACACACAAACATCCAAAAATAACAACAACATCATTACAATAACAATATAAGACAATAATACAATAACTGTCAAAAATTAAATTATTAACGACATTACAAATTTCACCAAATATCTGATGCCAAATTCAGTTTTTCTAAATGGTCGTAATTCTTAAAGGAAAATAGAAAGTCAAAGTAGATTTGAGAGCAGATTTAAACTTCATCTTGACTTTTTGTAGATTCATGACTCACGTGTGTTTTAGTAGTTTTGTCTCTAATAAACTTCCGTAGTTTTGAAAACAGCTGCATGATTTCACGTCCTGTTGAAACCGAAACTCTCGAGAGCGGCAGGAAACTTTGTTCAAACAAATCCGTCCCTTTGTGTTCTTATTACTGCATTTTCTTTTTCTTGTATATTAGTTTTTTCATTGATTAGCTTCCTGTTGCACCTGCTGAAGCCTGTTAGCCCAAACTAGCAAACACTGCAGAAAATTGAGAGCAGATTTCCAAAATAACTTTCAAACAAATCTAAAGGTTTGAGGTTAATTCTTACTTTGTGCTGACGAACATAACTGATGCAAACAAAGTTTCGTCATTTATAGACTTCCTTCAAACTGAACACATTCAATCATTATGTCTGTAATTAAATCAGGATTTTGAGGATGAAACCTCCTCGGTGCTGATGCTTCTGTCCCTGTGTGCTCTCACATTTCAAATCCTGACTTTGATGATGATGATTGATTAAAGCGTTGGTTGTTTTTTTTGTTTTTTTGTCACTAATGAGCTTCTGTACACCTCCAGCCGCTCCGTCTGCGAGGCACATAGATGATTCAAACGTGTAACTTTAGGTATGACGAGGTACGAGGTGAAGCCTTATTACCACTCACACACACACTCACACACACACACACACACACACACACGCAGGTTTCGACCCACCGTTTCATGAGATTCAGTGATGTTTCAGTGTGCAGTCCGTTAATCTTGTATCCGTGTCTGAAGAGGTTGTTTTCGCTCAGTTGAGCATCAAAAATCGACTTTTATCAACTCGACTCTTGCAGATGAGGGCAGTATTTCCAAGCTGTGTGTTTCGTGTTTGTCTTTAAAGAGTGATGAAGAGGAGGAGGAGGAAGGTTCAGCCGTGCGCCGTGAAAGCTTGAGAAAGATGTTATGAGACAGAAAAAAACATTGCTAGAGTAAAACCAGTGCAATATCTTTTTATTTTTTATTGTGGTAAAAGCATGTTGTTGTCAATCTTACCTTACAACAATAATAAAGTTTTTTTTTTTTATGTACGCCTTGTTGTCTCCTTTTACGACGTGGTTTCTTTCACTCTGCTTTATCACCTTTTATGTGGCACATCATGCTTTCTACATTAAGGCAGCAGAGTTTTCTATCACATTAAGTCAGAAACAATAAATGATTTCTGGCTCCGGCTGCTGCTGCACTGCAGAAACAAACATCTGTGAGTCATGTTCATGAAGCAGAAAGTCACATGCTGGTGATTACAAAGTCATTTCCTGACTGTGATGCTGCAGGTGAACCAACCTGCTGATGAGTTCGCAGGTTAAAAAATATAAACAGCAACTTTTCAAACTCTTTATCTTCTTTCTGAATCGTACAAGTAACAAGGAAACTAATACATGTTGCTGATATGAAAAATTAATTTTACTATCATTATATTGAGATGAGCAATTATCACAAATAAAACCAAGACAACCTGCACTCCAGGTAAGTGAGAACAGATTGGTATATAACTCTGTGAACTGGACCTTTAGGAACTCTTTTCTTTCTTCTTCTTCTTCTTCTTCTTCTTCTTCTTCTTCTTCTCTTACAGTGTATTTATTACCTTTTTGTTCTCAGATATGTTCTGCAGCACTTTGCTCTCAAACTCATCCCTCATCTCATAAATATGATTTTAAATTCCCTCCCCGGTTTCTGTCTTCTGGTTCATGCTGGGAGTTTGATTCTCAGTCATTTGTTCTCATCACGTCTCGGTGTCCATCCGGAGAGTGAGGTTGAGCAGAAAAGTGGCAGTAAATTATCTGTAAACTCATCGTCCCTGCAGTTCTGTGTATTATCAGTAAAGTGGCTTCATCCAGTCAGTTAAATTGTGGTTTTGCGGCGCAGAGTTTCCCTAATGGGGCTTCAAATGGGCGTATCAGCTGCTGCGTGACTGTCCGCCGTCTCTCCCCGTCTCTGCAGGAGATTTCAGGCGTCTTAATGGTCTTGAGAGACAGCTTCAGCGGGGCTTTCAGTGCATTTACGGAGGGCGATGGCTAATCTGTGCAGCGCCGCGGGGCCGCCGCGCTCAGGGGAAGAAACTGTGGTAAAATGGAGCTCCATTAGCTTTCCTCACCACAAGTGCAGCTTTTTCGCTTAAGCGCTTCACTCTCCCGCCAATGGACTGCTGCGGTCAAAGGTCACACCGCCTGATTTGAACACCACCTACTGCTGCATTCTGGGATAATTGGGTCCCTCTTTCTCCCTTCTGCCTGCCTCGCCCTCCTTCCTCGTCTCGAATTCCTTCCATCCATCCAGGCGTCCGCGGGGAGCTGTCAGAGCGGAGCAGGTGAGCGAAGGGCCTCTCTCGGTCTTTACTGGAGGTCCTGAGGGGATGGAGGTACACATGGTGGTGGTGAGGAGCTCTGACAGCAGGCGGGCAGCCGTCCTAACGCACACAAGAAAAAACAGTGGAGGAGCAGTGACAGGCAGGCAGCGCAGGGTGATGAATTGCCAGCTTCGCCTCGCTCTGACATGGCTCTACATGACCGGGCAAATTCATTTCAGGCTGCCGGGAAGGAAGAAGGGAGGGAGGGAGGGAGGGAGGAAGAAGGGCAGACAGGGGAAAGCAAACGGGCGGAAATAAGACCCAAATATATTGACTTCCTCTGTGTGTGTCCGGCCACGTGTGATCAGTCAAACAAGAAAACTGAAGCCATCAGATGCACAAGTGGCCTCACTGACCTCCAGAACCCCTGAAACCTCTAAATCAATGTCATTCTCTCTTAGTCTGAACTGTAGGGTTAAAATGTGTTAATTCATGCATTCATTGTGTTTCTGTATATCTGAAGAGCCTTAATTAAGTCTTTAAAGTAGCTTTAATCAATGTGTGAGCTGTCAGCGTGTGACGTGATGGATCATCAGCGACGGAGAAAAAAAAGATGTGTAAACTTTAATGTGGTGACCACTGCAGAAACAACTGTTGTAATGTTCCTTTAAAACAAGCAGAAGAAGAAAAGTGAGGCGCTGTGTGTGTGTGTGTGTGTGTGTTTTATTTCTTCTTTGTGTAGTTTAGTCTTCTGTTTACTCTAAAACTTTTAACTGTAAAAAAATATTTTTTTATACAAACGAGGAAACGGAAACTTTCCTCATTTTAACGTGATCATTTTTAATGTTTCACGTTTTAACAACTTATAAGTTTATTGTTATAATAAACTATAATAAGTTTTAATAAGAAAAGCTTGTTGGAGAAAATATGTCATAATAATATAAATAAATAATAATATAATATAAAGATCGTATTAAAATAACATAACAGGAAACTAAGAAAACGTTATTTTGTTCATCAGCTTGACTTTTTAGTTCTTTTTTTGAAGTAAGTCATTTCCAAAAGACAAATATTTAATTAATGCACATATATTAATATGACATCATGAACGCTACTGCATCCTCCCGTTTAAGTTTCAGCCTCCATGTTTCACTTCATCCACCAACAATAAAACTCGTCCGTTCATTATCACGAAAAGAGGAGAACAAAGTAACGTCTGTTTTCACCTCAACTTCCTCATCACCATTAATGAGCGGCCTGCAGTGATTAAATCTGGCTTTTGATTGGCTCAGCCCCGGCCGAGAGAGATTACATCCCATTACTGGCTGTGTTTTAATTGGTCTCTGTAGGTAGCAGGTGTCAGGTACTTAATGAGGCCTATTGTGGCTGATGTATGGCTACCGTAACGTCTTTCCCGCCGCACCCGAGATGATGATGCCTATGAGACTAATAGCGCATGAAATAGCTGCCATTGTGGGGAGGAACGGAGACGAATGTTGTGGAGGTATTTCTGTTCAAATCCATGTGTAACTTTTTCTCTTTGTTGAAGATTTTAAAAATTATTTATCATGTGACTCCTGAGCGCCCCCTATCGCCAGTAATCAGACATCATCTGTCTGAGACACACAAACATGTTTTTATCTCTGTTAAGTTCTGGGAAAGATCATGTTTGTGTTAAAAACATCACTTTGTTGGTGTAAGTTAAAGTTACTACTTCCTTAAAGTTAGGCCGCCTTCGTCGTCATGGATACAACAGTAACCACGGGGTTAACGTCCTTAGTGTCATATGTGTTTCAGGGGACAAAATGTTCGTTCATGAGCTTGTGGTTTTAAAGATAACCTCAATCCTCACTGAAACGAGACACAAAAGAAGTGAAACTGATCGTGAGTTTGACAAACGTGACCATTGTGAAATCTGAGTTTGTTGTGGTGAAACGGTGAAACATTTCTCTACGGCCACACGTGAAAACGTCACACCTGGAAGTTGTCTGTGTTTTGAAGTAAAGGTTATAAAAACCACGACCTAAATGAACTGACCTCATCCTTAAATAAATAAATGTGACAACTAATCAACATCTTAATGAAATCATCTCAAAGTTTTCTTTCTTTGCAGATGACTTGATGATGTTTGAGACTGTTTCAGTTGTTTCACGTGTTTTAAATCGTGACGTCAAGACTTTATTGTTTATTATAGATAAACTATAGATTTAACATGTTACCTGGATTCACCTCATCAGACTAAAGTCCCACAGAGCCTGCATGCTCAGGTGTGTGTGTGTGTGTGTGTGTGTGTGTGCGTGTGTGTGTGTGTGTGTTAAAGGTGAGACCACAGACACACACAACAGCAGACTCTTTGAACAAAGAGGCTGCTGTTCAACAAAGGACTGATAGGAAGGGGTTAAGAGCTCCAGATGTGTGTGTCTGTGTGTGTACGTGTGTGTGTGTGTGTGTGTGTGTGGGCACCCTGGGTCTCCATCAGTGTCTGGCTGATTGATTGGGACGTCAGCCAAGATAAAAGATCTCGTCCTCACAGCACGGCCACGCAACGCCCCGGGGAGAGCGAGGCACATGCTAACACACACACACACACACACACACACAGAGGCAGGCAGTTGGATACCTGTACTGAATACAGATCTCTCTCTCTCTCTCTCTCCTCTTCTCTCTCGGCTGTGTTTATGCTCCACGGCTGGAGATGTAAAATAAAAATAGATTCTGAGTGCATGAAGCTGATTTTCACCTTCCAGACTCACCTGTTTAAATATCAATATTCTACCTGTTTCCTTTTTTCCTTTGAGTGAAGACCCACTAAACCTGAAACACGGGACTGAAACAAAGAAAAGAGTGAAGGCTGAAAACAGTTTTACTGTGTGATCTTTGTTTTACCTGCTGTGAGATGTTTCCTCTTTAAAACTTTGTATAACGTCGTATACACACTGTTATATTTTCCTGAACTGAAGTTTCCACGCTGCTTACACACCGCTGTGGATATTTAAAGTGTTAATTGATCACATAATACTTCAGTCATCATCTTCAATCTTCAGTGATGTAATCAGCACAAAGGATAAAACATTAAGACGAAATGATGCCTTCAGTGTAAAATGGAATTTATAAATGCATCTTCCAGATCTTTTTAGCATTTATCAATCAAACTTTATTTATAGCTCCTTTTCCAGCCATGTGTCTAAAGTCATGATGATCTTAACTGTGACGCCGTCGGTTCAGCGTCTGACCTGTAGGGGGCGCTGCTGGCGTATCTTTCTCTTTCTTCTGCCTCTCGTCTCTTCATTCATTTTTTTTTAAAGCCCATTCTGTTTTTCAGAGGCCACTTCATCATTCTCTTTATCGCTCTCTGTTTTTGGAGCTGTACGCTCACACCAGACTCCGACCCTCCACCTCCTCCACGTCTCCCTCTCTCCTCCTCCTCCTCCTCCTCCTCTCCTCTCTCGCTCTTCTTCTGCCCATTCATTTTTAACCTCGCTCCCTCCCTCACACTCCTCTCTGATCATGTGGTGGAGAAGCTGTTTGATATGTCTGACATCTTCATCTCAGCGAGCAGCGAGGAGCTCGTCTGCTGAAATATACAAGAAGATTTCACACATAATTATGAGCCCACATATGACAGTATTTAAGGGCCGGGCAGGATTTTATTATTATTGTTATTATTATTATGATTATTATTATAATTAAACCTTTATTTGACAGCAGCAGTAGAGAGAGACATGAAATAATGAAATATGTTGAATGAAACCACAACATCACTGTTTTTATCTAAATATATCCAAGTTTTTAAGACGTTTTTCATCTGAAAATATGCCGTCAAAAACAGAAGTGAGAACATCCGGCTGCTTTTTTATTTAATGAAGAGGAACTGGCGAGACGCTCTGGGGGCTTTTCTGATTGGCTATGAGCCGTTACGTCATCAAGCTTCGACAACACACACGTGTGGATTCATTTCACTGTAAAACTTTCTGCTGTGAGGAAGATTTGAACCCTCGAACAGTAAAAGAAGCACTCAGAGAGTCAAACACACACACACACACACACTCCTGCAGAAGAAACAAGCGTGTGTGTGTGTGTGTGTGTTTGTGTGTGTGTGTGTCCATGCTGATCAATAATTCAATGAGGCTGTATGGACTTTAAATCCTTTTCCAGCCTCTGGCTTCACACCATAATGAAGGAATACGTTTAGAAATGTCTCATTACTCGTTTTCTGCGTCTCGTTGCTCATCTTCATCCAAACTGTTTCGTTCCCTGAATACTTTTTCTGTTTCGCTTGTTTTCTTTCTTTCTGTCAAATCTCTCGTTTTCTTTCTTTTCTTTTCCCTCCTCTGCTGTTTCCTCATCGTACTCAGCAGCAAACAGGTGGAGATCAGGTCATCAGGTGAGCATCTTTGCTTCCTCCTCTCAGGTCTTCAGGTTTTTCTCTCGAGTGCAGCTGAGCTGGCAGTCTGATCATTACCTCCATGCTCGCTGTGGCTCTCTAACTGTAATAGTGTTGTGGCAACGTCCTCTCGCCCTCTGCGCTTCATCAATGTCACTCACTGAGCCCGAGAACAACTAGATATTCAATTACCAGCAGGGGCTGGGTGACGTTGTGAGCATTAAAATGTAGATTACCTAATTAAGCCATAGGAGGGCAGTGTTTGATTAGATTAAGATCTGCACAGACGTTTATAAAAGATGATGCTTTTCAAAAATTATTACAGAAAAAGTGCATTTACAATCTGCTGCGCCCACAGCAAAGCATTCAAGTTGTGTATTTTTAATATGTTGTCAGCTTTACATCCTTAATTAACCTTTTTTTTTTTGGAAATATATTTAAATTTCCTCCACCAGTTGTGGGCTAAAAAGAAACCTCCCTCAAGGATGCGCCGAGGTTTGGGTTTATTTTGGAGAGATTTAATTAACTTCTGGCATTGAAAGTGGTTCGAGGCTCTGAGACATGAAGGTAAAATGCAGCCCGACATGTAAATGTTGGCATAATGCACCGCAGGCTTCGCTTATAATGACTTGTATTTGTTGCTGTTGCTGGTTTGGGCTCCTCAGGTCTGATGAGGACAACATACAGCGATGTTTTATTACAACTTTGTATCAGCAGTTTGTTCTTTTTGTTCTTTTTCAACATGACAGTGACGCGTTTAGATTCAGATATCTCAGTTTACCAACTCAACATTAATTTCTTCTTCTTTTTATTTTTTTTGCTTTTGCACTATAAAAATACACAACTAAAACCAGTTTTCATCCATTTCAGCAGCTGCTGTCCAGCTCATCCAGTGTCCTCCCCTGGTGGACACTGGATGAATTACAGCGACACCAGGAAGTAGTTCTAACATGTCATGTTGGTTTGGCCCAAACATTTTGGTTAACTTGGTTTCCTTTGATTGGCACATATTTGACTGTACTGTAGAGTTTCAGATACAACGCTACCTGAAGGATGTTATTTGATCCGCCTGTTGGAACGAATCATCCAAGAGACACGAAGGTATGAAGTCTTTTCTGAGGGTTTTATGAGTCAACTGTGTTGGCTTTTGCTTTGACTGGTGGTTTAGTCACTAGATTATAAATCTTCTGGTTTTCTTTGTCTAATTAACTGGCAACTTTCCATCAATTTTCAATGCAAATATTTCCTGTTTTGTCAAACGTGAGGATTTTATGGGTTTTTTTTGTTGTATATGATAGTAAACTGAAACAAGACAATTGAAGACTTTAAGAAATTATATCTGAAATTTCCTCGACAGATTGATAAATCGAGATAATGAGAATAATTGTTGCAGGCCTAGATTAATGTGATCTGGTCCAGTTTCTGTTTTCTTTATGTTCTCTTGTTCTGTCGTCCTTTGAGACTTTGATAAAGAAACCTGAACATAACTTAATTAAAAAAGAGAAAAGCCTTTCTGGCGACACTCTTATTGTCCAACAGCAGTGATGGAGTTTCAAGTCATTTCTCAAAGTATTTTCCTTTCTGGATCCCTGCAGGGATTTTATCAGCAAAGACACACAACAAAGACTTTTCTCCAAATGCCCGTCGTCCCTTAAGTAAAGAGAATAATTAAGGTAGTGGCATGTTGAGATTTGCTGTCACTGAGTGAAGCTCTTTAGTGATGAGTCTTTGGTAAAGCTGCACTGCATCTAAAGGAGGCCACAGCTCTCAGGAGAAGCCCTGAAAAAAAAACCCTCCCCAGCGAAAACTAACTTTAGTCACATTAAAATGCCATATTAGCTGCCGTCTATATGCAGATTGGATTCACTGGGTGGCCTCATTTCCTGCAGTAGATCATGAATTGATGATGCGTGCACCGTGCTGCTCTGTATGGATTTCATCATAGACTCAGCTGCATACTACATGCTGTTTAGTAATGTTGTATGTGAGGGTTTGATTGGGAGCCGTGTTTGTGTTAAAGCATGTTCACCAGTATCTGCCCACTTTGGCTTCAGGCTGTTGTGCAGTTTATGGATTTTAAATCATTCTGTATCGTTATAGATGATTTGTTTGTGTTTTTGTGCCGTGTGATGTAGTTTATACTGACTATAAATATGAGTTTGGTCTTTTGACAACAGTGTTTAGTTATTAGTTTGAGTCATTCGGTTGTTAGTTTAACTTTAGTTTAGTGGTGTGTTTAGAGGCGTGTTTAAGTTTAAATAAGTCTGACTTAAGTTATCCATGAAACTGCATTTATTACCAACCTAAAAACTAGAGCTTAGAGCGTTTGTAAATCTTCAGAATCTGCAAATGCAGTAAAAAAAGATGTTTTTCGGCTGTATGAGTACTTAAGTTGAAGCTACTAAATGGTTTTGATCCTTGGCCTCAGCCTGGAGGTGGCGTAGCATGTTGTAAACACGTAGCATGTTTATGTTTCTGACCCACTTCCTTACAGCATCAAATGTGCTCGGCATGCAGGTCTGCAGTAATGGTTTCTAGATAGTCACGTTGGCGACCTCCAACACCCATCACGCATTTACGTTTACCTTATACCAGGTGGCATAGATGAATCCTTCTGTATTGCATTGGTAGTTGTATCTTTAATGTGTCGTGTATATAGTTTCAAAATAAGACTTAACAGTGATGTTTGTCTGTTTTTCACATCATCGTTTACTTTTTTTATTCACTGACATTAAATGTAATACAGTTTTTTTATTTTTTTTATTTTGTTTTATTATGGAAATATATTGTCAGCGAATATTATTGATCACAGTTTTCCTTAAAGAAATAAACACTACATGCTGCAACATAAATCACTTCTCTGAGGATGTTAAAATTTTTTCCCCAACATCAGTTGAGTTTCTCTTTTTCTACAAAGCCAGAAAAAACTCACTCAGTGGCCTCGATTCACTGTTGCATCAAGAGCTTTCCAGCATATATAAATATATATATATATATATATATAATATATATATTTATACATCTGTATACTGTAAATGTGAGCAGTTTGGGTTGGGTTGGCTGTGTTTAATGACTATGAAGATACAGAATTTGGGATGTCAGAAATGTGTGTTTGGATGTCAGTTCATGAGAAGTTTTCCCACTCTTGCCATCAGCAGATTATACAGAATATTTGATTTGCTTCTCCGACTGGAGCTCGTGGGGATTCGGTAACACTGTCAAAAAAGATGTGAGGAGAAGTTGAGATGAGAGATCGCAGCAGAGAGTCGGGCTTTGATCAACAGGAGATCTGGCTGGCTCTCCAGGAGCCAAAGCTCGAGTTTTCTCTCTCTGTCTCTTCCTGTTGTTCTCATCGTCCTTCATTTTGCCCTTTACTCTCAAACTTACAGCTCTATGCATCCAGATATATATACGTAGACTTTCATCTGCTGCCTTTTGTTCTTTGTATGTTGTAGCTTTGTCGTCTTCTTACAGCTACAAAATCTTCACACACACGAGCAAAATATAAAATACACCGTATGGCCAAAAGTTTTTCGTTAGAGAAAGCAGCTGAAGGGAGCGTCGTGGGACCGGATCAGCGGGGATCCGTCGTCTATCACGCTGTCACTGGTTCAGGGTCTCTGATGATAAACTGTGATGAGTTTAGAGGAGACAGGTTCATCTTCCATTCACATGTTCTCATTCAGTCTCAGTGTTCATTATTTTAGGGTGTTTCCCACTGCTAAGCTTGTATTTGTTTTATGTATTATTATATGTATTTGTTGTATTTGTCAAGCCTTAATTTATAGTATTTTTTTATTGTTTTGCACATCAGATGCAAACAATTCATCTCCAACTTCAACTACTGGACTAGCAGTCTTCAACTAATCATGAACTCTCGTTAGTTTCACATCATTTATTTCAAAAAGTCTGTTTTAATTTAACTGACCCTTTTTTTCTGGTTAGCTAGTTAGCTATTAGCTAGTTCAATCCATCAAAATGAAGAACCGGAGTTAGCAGCGTTAGCTCGCTCCTGTTGACTTTGTTTGAGTTTTTGGGTCTTTTAGAAACATATTTGAATTTTAAAAAAGCAGAAATAATGTTCACTTTAATTTGATGCTGAGTAGAAGCCCAAACTCACAAGCCCATCTAAGCTAGTTAGCCAGCTACGTACATATTAGCATTAGCATGAAGCTCAAACCTGGCAACCCCACTATCAGTTATTGGTCAACAATTAGCAACAACGCCTCACTTTAACATTGTTTATGTCTCTGGTAAATAAACAAAATAGTCAACATGTACATCAGTCAGCTTTGCAGTAGTAGCAGGGTTCATGTTTTAGCTAGGCTAGCAGTTTCCAACTGTAGGTGTGTGCAGATGTGTGTGCAGGTGTGTGCAGGTGTGTGCAGGTGTGTGTAGCTGTGCAGGTGTGTGCAGGTGTTGTTCTCCGAGGTGATCGGCTGTGCAGACTGCAGCAGTGTCGATGGACTGTGAGGTCTGCTCTCCGTCTGTGATGTTGAAATATGCCGTCTTATTATTTAACACTACGGCCCTCATACACACTGTTAACTCAACGCATGGATTTCACTTATTTCTGTTACATCATATTTACAGCTATTCTTTTCTTTAAGACGTTTTCCATAAACTGCATATTATGTTAAACTGAACCGCTTTAATTCTGCTCCTGTACATCAACAAACACAACAAAGGTTTCCAGTAAATACTTTGCCACTTTTCTGTTAGGCTCCCAGCATCATGTGTGATAAATAATTGCATCATTTGGAAGATGGTGCAGCTTTTATTTGGCTCCCCTGACGGAGGACATGACAAGACTTTGAAGCAACAACAGTTTGCGGTAACGTGTTGGTGTCGTGGCTCGTAGTGATGAAGCTGCAGGGAATCATCTCTGCAGCTCCTGTCGGCTTTACGGCGCTTCATAACGAGCTTCAGCTTATCGTTTAGCTGTCCGACGCTCTCATACTGTCATTTTTCGGCCACTAAACAACATAGTGGATCATTTGGCAGCTAAAGAGACAGATATTTTAGTTGGAAGTGATTTTTACCTGCAGTATCGGGCAGAGAAAAGGAAACGTTCAGGTGCAGGTTACCTGTTTTGAGTCGTTTGAAAGGCTTTAGGTTGTCTTGTTACAATATTTATTTCTGAGGAGATTTTCTCCAGACCGTCTGCATTTAGAAGAGGACAGATTAGCCTCTACAGGATCCTGTCTTATACATAAACAGGCTTGTCCTCCTGCCATCCCGCTCTAATTTCCTCCCACCTACTTAAGGTAACCTGACAGAAGGGAAGAGATTCTTCAGCCTTTAGTCTGTACTTTGAGAAACATTGGCTCACTCCTGGATTTGGACCTAATCCACATTAAAGCCAATCTGCTGCAAGTACAGTAAAACCGTAATCCTGCATGTCTCAGTCCTGTCTTTATTATTAGTATCCTGCCCCACCAATGATCCGATGACCACAGGTGTCAACACTAATGCTGCTAAGAAGTTTGAATCTAGTTAGTAATCTACTTAATCCAAGTTTAATCTCCACTGGCTGCAGTCGCTCTGTCCTTTTTTAATGTGTTGCTGGAAAGTTTAAAGTGTCTGCAGGGACTGCAGGGATGCTTTGGAGACAGTAGAGATTAGAGCTAATGCATGACAAGCAACACATGCTGCTAAAATCTTAGCAGTGAAACATTTTGTAACATGATATTAACAGATATATCTTTTTTTTAGCTGTCTTACTTATCAGTTTTAATTTATCACCTTTCTCTAAACTTCAATTCCTGGCCAAGAAAGTAACGTTAAAAATGTTAAAATGATAGATGTGTTGCAGCATTGCTGTGCTCAGTGATCACAGGTGGATGCAGTTCAGCTGTAAACACATCCAGGATTTTTGTGTTTCTCACCTCTCAGGATTGTCGTTTGTCAGGTTCAAACTGGAAAATGAGTGAAATTTCTTCCCAATTAAATGCTTTTAGTGAAAAATGTGAATTTTGTTTAAAGGAAGACCAACTTTAAATATGTGTCTGCATGCATGGTTCATTTAACTCACAAAATCACAAAAGTCAACCTGCTGGTGGCGCTAGAGGGAAAATCAGTATAGTACCGTATTTTCTGGACTATAGAGCGCACCTAAATATAAGCCACACCCACTAAAATTTAAATGAAATATATTTTGTCACAAGCCGCCGATATCAAGGCTGAGAAATAAGTTATTTAGACAAAGATTTTGTACCATAAGTGTTTATTCGCTCTGTTTCCTTCACGGATAACCAGATCGATGGCATTCAAAAAGCTGCATCATAAGAATTTCTTCGTGGGTTTTCCATTTTGAGGGGGTGAAGGTGTAATAATATTATATACGCTCCGTGGGCTGAAGAAAAATTCATAGAAAAGCTGCACCTCTGTATAAGCCGCATGGTTTAAAGTATAGGGGGAAAAAGTAGCGGCTTATAGTCCAGAAAATACGGTAATTATGATTGATCCTCTGGGGACACAGTGATTTTATGCCAATCCATCCAGTCGTTGTCGAGGTATTTCAGTTCATCGTTAGCTGCGCTGCTAGCTAATAAAATCCTCTTTGTGTGTGACAGCGAGGAGCCTCGATGAAAAACGACGTGTCCGACTAAATATTATTGAAATGTCATTACGTGGCCTGTTGGCCTTGCAGACGCAGGATGGTAAAGGCGATGCTGAAGTGAAGTCTTTCTCTTTTACATCCTGCTTTTAAGAGACAGCTGTGAAATGAAGATGTTAATTATTCATGGGCTAATATGTATATATTTAAACTGCAGGAATGGAGACAAGCATCCATTATTCAGCATGCCGGGGCCTTTTTTTATTTTTTTTTATTAGATTTATCATTATTAAGTGAGACTGTGTGGGTGGTGGAGTGGACACACGAGTGTTAAGGCTCATATATGTGTGTTTGCTGCATGCAGAATCATAAATCACACAAGTTGATCTCCTGTGTGTGTGTGTGTGTCTGTGTGTGTGTGTGTGTGTCTGTGTGTGTGTGTGTGTGTTTGAGTACATTTCATTGCTGTTTAATTATTGCAGGGTATCTCTATTAACATTCAGAACACGAGGGGTTGTGTGTTTACACGATATACGAATTGGATATTTGCATTTGGGAGTATGTTTAAATATTTTATGTGTGTGTGTGTGTGTGTGTGTGCGTGTGTGTGTGTGTGAATAGCTGGACAGTCACATTTCTAACAATCATGACCAGAGTCCATTAATCAATACTTTCTCTACCATGCTAGTCACACCTTACTACCTCCTTTGTATGTGTGTGTGTGTGTGTGTGTTTATTGAAATGCTAAATTAGACCCTGTGTGTGTGTGTGTGTGTGTGATATTCCTGATTGTGCCTTTTTATTCGGCCGTGCAGAGCAGTAATGAGTTTACTGCGTTTCTAATGTGTGAAATACTCTGTACTGAAGTCCAGCCTGTTATTGGTTTCTAACACTAAATGTACGTGTATTTTATTCTCAATTGATTTCATTGAGTGTACACGACCGACGAACAACAAGATACAGATTGTTTACACACACACATACATGCATTTCCATATGCTGTACATTAGCTCATACACAGTGTACATGGGCAGAAATATCAAATCAAATCAAATTTTATTTATATAGCCCAAAATCACAAAATACATTTGTCTCAGAGAGCTTTACAATCTGTACAGGGAGTGACACCCTCTGTCCTTAGACCCTCGATTAGTGAGGAAAAACCTTTAACCAAAAAACCTTTTAACAGGGAAAAAGGTGGAAGAAACCTCAGGAAGAGCCACAGAGGAGGGATCCCTCTCCCAGCAATGGATGTCACATGTACAGAACAAATCAACACACACACATATTATACAATCACAATGTGGATGTATCGCCTAAAGGTGCATAAATCAAGCATCAAGCAATGAAGCTGCCATTTCCAGACACTGACAGTCAAATGTGTGGTACTAAAAGTGCTTTTATTGTGAAGTAGGTTCGGGAGGTTTGTGACCAACCAAGACACGAGCTTCAGATCAGCAGGTGCAATTCACAACAGCTAACGTGTACATGTTTGTGTGCGCCGTGCAGGAGTCGCCGTTGCTCTCTGATGAATCTACGGCGAGTCGTGAACTGCAGCACATCACGCTTCGTGACTTCGGCAGTACTTGTTGTGAGTTTGACTTCTGCAGTTCCAGTGAACATTCACCTTGAGTGCTGAGCCAAGGCCACTTTCACTGCACAGAGGTCCGCCAAGGGATTTCATTTGCTACAAATCAATTTAGTAGTCAGCTTTAGGATTGGCCGATCGATCAGTCAATTGATCAGCTCCCCTATCAGATAATCAATTTATCACTGTGTGAACCACTAACCTTTTTTATGGAGTACGATGAGCTGACGGTGGAACGTGTCGGGTCGTTCCAGATTTCTCTCTGATGAGAAACGAGCTTTAAATCTGGACAATAAATAAACATTTCTATTTTAAAATGAGCGACTTCATTTAAAACTCTGTCTTCTGCTGCCTGCTCATGTTGAGCATGAGTGACTCTCGTCCCTCGGAGCAACACTTACTCAGGTTGTGATGAAATATTCTGGATAATTTTCCTCTTCCCATAATGAATTCAGAGTAATTGGTTCCTCAAAGGGAAATCTGTCAAGTGAATTTGGTTTATTTATGCCGGGACCTTCAAACGGTGAATCAACTTTTGTTCATTTTGAGACGTGGATTTGAGGCCTGACTCTCAGGACAGATGCTTATTAAAACAGACATGTTATTACTCATGTCATGGACCCACAATGCACTCTGGTTCTGAACCTGCAGGTATTAAAAACATATGAAACATATATGTTCATGTTCTTAGTTTCTGAAGGGTTTGTAGTTTTTGCAATTCTCTCTTTGTTTCTGTTTTTTAGTATATGGGGAATGAAAGTTGTCATCCTAAAACGACTTGTACAAAGATTTGTTATTTATTTTATTTATTTATTTTATTTAATTATTTATTTTGCAGGTGACACTCAGCCATTACATTTGAAAGGGTTCATCTTCTGGGGATTAAAGAGAGGTAGGTGCATAGTTTCTCTGCCATTATAGCTAAATAAAAATTGGTGGCTCGTTCAACAAGCGTGTTTGTGAGTTAGATAAGAGGAAAACTTTAGCATCTGCAGCAGGCTTCAGTTACTGTGTGTTGTTGTGTAGCAGGATGCTATCAGGCTCAGTGTGACCGTCTGCACATTATCTCTTTATACAAAGATTTGATTTGCTGTATGGAAATAAGGACTCCGGCTACATACGCTGATGATGGAACAGCATTTATTTATTTATTTATTTTTATTACCAGTATATTAAAATAATAACTAAGACTAAGGGGCAGCATCATAAATCAAACAATATAAAATATGAATTTCTCTCTTTGGGATTCAGATTTACATACAGTATGTATGCTAGAGTAGGAAAATGAGGGAGTTTAATTTCAGTTCCATTTTAGTTTATATTTTTCTGTTTTATTGCCTGTTAAGTTTATGTAAAGGATTGTCTCACTGTTGAAAGGTGCTATAAGAATAAACTTGCTTCAGTTGGACTTGAAGCCTGCAGCTTAAAGCACGTCAGGTTTAGCTTCAACATTCAGATGTTGTTGCTGCTTTGCTTTTGTCACCTTGTTTCTAACATAAGAACAAATGAACACACTTGACATATAGAATTTCCTTTATGTGTGTGTGTGTGTGTGTGTTCCTACCTGCCTGCAGTGTGTCATAATGACAGGACTGTGCTCTGAATGAACCACAGGAGGATGTTTATACAGGGTGAGAAACTGCAGAAGATGCTCTCAGGTCGGCACGGTAACAGTAGCGCTCACGGAGACGGAGGGTGAACAAACTCGTCCTTCAGCTGATCACACTGTAACAACAATATGAGAGCTGATTAAATTACTGTCAGACACACACACACACACACACACATTTACTGATGTGGTCACATGATTCCTCCTATCTGTCATCATTGGATCAATCGGCAAGCAGAGGTCAATTACTCTACACCTTTCATAATGGTTACAGAACTATTACACCGTCTTCATATCTCCAGCCAATGACGGATGATCCCAGGAGTCGACCGCTGCTGCGTGTGCACGCGTGAGAGAGATTTGGTTTCATTGTTTTTTAACCTTTCCCTCTTCTCATATGTCCCTTCTTTCTCTCTGAACAGTAGGTGTCACTTAAATTAATCTGCTGTGTAAGTCTAATGCATCACTGTCACACAGAGTGGTCCAAACCCAGAACCCACCCTGCACCTCAGTGTAGACCCCACGCATTAACAAAAGACCCGCTAGCTGCTAGCATATACAGCATGTGACAATGTGGGAAATAAACAGAAACAAATAGATTGATGCAGATGGAAAAGGATCAATGGATTATGTTGTGTTGACTTGGACCAGCTCAATACTGAGTCTGACATGTTCACGTTTTCTGTTTGTGTGCTCGTTTATTTCACACACACACACACACACACACACACACACACGTACCCGTCGACCTCAGTCGTTACTAAAAACTGTTAACATTAAATTAGTTGATATGGCTGATGCACCGGAAACAGAGTTAAGTTCACACTCGGACTTCCAGATATTTACAATAAAAACACTTTGACATTATTTTTAAACCTTAGTGAGTTCAGCCAGACTTAAGAAGTGCTATGACTCGTTTTTAGGAAGAAACTGAGACTCCTACATTGGGAGTCACAGTGTGAGGAGGATAAACTGTACAAACACTAAAGAAAAATAAGAGCCCTACAAAGAAATGTGATCAATACATCCAGTTTCCTTATACACTGTGTGTGTGTGTGTGTGTGTGTGTGTGCGCGCGCGTGCGTGCGTGCGTGCGTGTGTGTGTGTGTGTGTGTGTGTGTGTGTGTGTATGTGTGTGTGTGTCTGTCAGTCAATCCCTTTTGTCAGTTAAGTCACCTCTCTGTATTGATCAGCTTTCCTAAAAATGTGTTTTCCATTGATTGACAGAGGAGTAATTAAATGATGGAGAGGAAGCCGTGGGCGCTGCGCATTGATTGGCTGCAGCAGCTTTAACAATAAACGGCATCTTAGATGGGGAAGGCCTATTTAATAACCTGAGAAATTGTATTTTTATGGCGAATCATTGACAACAACAGGTACCAATCATTTCCTGGTAATTGCTACTTCTGGCTCTCAGCGTTGGACTTCACTTACACTTCAGAGCAGAGAAGATCAGAAAGAAACAGAGAGGAGGGGGTAGAGACAGCTTGTTGTCAACAAGTTCATGCTGCTCTCTCTCCTCTCGTTATCTGGGTGGCCTCGATATGAACCCGCGTTCCCAGCATCCTTCAAGAAACATTTTTTTTTTCTTGCCTGGTGTCAGAATTTTCTCTGTGTGTAGAGATAAAATGAAATGCAGCGGATCGGATTTGCTCTCGCAGCTCTCGCAGGCCCCCGCTGCTGTGGAGCTGGTGACCGGAGTTTGACTCCTGCATTTGTCAAAATCTGAAAATAACAGGTTTTTACAAGGAGATGGAGTCATATGAGAAGAAAGCTGTGCTTGAGGGGGGGATTGAAGAAAGAGACAGAGTATGTTTCTTTTTCTATTCTCTGGGAGTCTATTACTCGTAAAAATCTTGTTTTGTTTAAATAAGTTTTAAAGTAAATTTTCAGTGTGGTATGTCAGTTTGTTTCCAAAATAAATCAACTAAAAGAATTAATATCAGTATCTGGAAGCAATACAAAAAAAAAAAAGGGTATCGCTCTGTCGAGGATAATAAATGATTACAACAAAAACCAGGGTTCAAATAAAAACATGAAATGTTGTATGTTAAAAAACGAACATGGAGGAACGTGTACTGATGTGTTTACTGCACAGACGAAAGAAACAGAAGATGCAACGTCTGAACGACGAGGTGACAGGCGGGTTACTCAGCATTAATGATGGAAAACAAGCTGCTAGTTTTAGTCTAGTAAGGCGTCAGCGTTTGTTGATAACTTTTATTAATGCTCAGTTGTGAAATCAGTTGAGCGTTGAGCATGTTTGGAGCCTTAGAAAGCTGTTTATTAAAAATTCAATTACAAAAACTCATCATTTAATTATAATAATAACAAAAATACAAAACAAAGTTAGTCCCAATTTAGAGAGTAAGAAAGAAAAGAAAACGACGTGTGAGATAAGAAAGAGGCAGGAGGAGAAGGAGGAGAGGAGCTGTGAGAGGAGGTGGCAGAGGTTACTGCCGATTACTGCTCCTCCCTACTGCCTAATGAGCCCGGCTGCTCGGCTGCACGGCTGCTCGGCTGCCCGGCTGCCCGGCTGCTCGGCTGCACGGATGCTCCTCTCTCGCAGGAAATAATTAAACGTGTAGTGATGCAGTGGCAGAGTCAGCACCGGGCAGACGGATGGAGCCATGAAGGGCCTCACGTCACGATAAGAACAGACGACTGAAGCCTGTGGGCTCTCTGATGCAGGCGGCTGTCACTGCTGGCCCCACCGGGTCCCCTCCGCCAGCAGGCCCAGACACTGATTAGGACGTAGTGAAAAATGCTAGACGCAGTGACCTGGCATTCACCCGTTCTCTCTGTGCGGCGCATCTGACAGATTCATAGACGAAGTGGGAAAAAAAAACACAAAACAAAAACGCTTTGTGACGCGCCGCTCGCTGGTGATTTCTGATGTGTTTACAGCAGCTGTAAACACATCGTGGCAGTGATCATGCTGGCAGTGGTGGTTGAAGCGATACTCTCTGTGTCATCAGTGTGTGTTTCTGTGTGTGTTTCTGTGTGTGTGTGTGTGGCTCCTGGATAATGAGGGTGACTGCAGGGTTGTTGTAACATCATGTGAGAGGACTCCGGTTGTAGTCAGGCAGTTGTAAGGACGCCTCCTGTGGGGTGTGAGAGACGCGCGGCTCTAATCAGACTCTGCTGCAGCTCTCTGGAGGAGAAACTCCCCGATGACGCTCCTCTAAAACTCTGATAGAAACAGAATCAAACATTTAAAGGTTTATACACCGGTAGCTATAAAAGATGATGACTGACATGTAAACGTGTGTGTGTGTGTGTGTGTGTGTGTCAGTGCTGACCTGAATGTGAACCAGCCTCACTCATACTGTCACAGCTCTGTTTAGCTCATGTAACTGTAAGGCCACACGTGGAAAGTTGAGCAGTGATTACACATGACGTAAACTCGTCTCCTGTCAGAATAAACGAGATTTATACGCCGTGTGTTCCAGGTGAAACGTAACTGCTGCCTGGAAACGTTCACGGAGACGTTTTTTTCCTAAATGCAGAAAATAAAATGAAATGAGCAGCAGCAGATTCAGCTGCAGCCTACTGACTCTGACAGTTATTCATCACATGCTTCAAATGCTGCTGTTGCTGAAAATAGAAAACAAGAACCATCGATTAACAGGAACCGGATCTAAAACAGAACCATCGGTTCCACACAAGGCTTCGTTCTCCCGCTGACACGCGTCTGTCTGACCGGACTGAGCTTTCAGCTGCACCTGTTATGTGCATCAGGTGGTTTTCTGTTTTTAGCATTTGCTCTGCAGCTTTCACTAATTACATTTACACAAACCGAATACGAGTTCACACGACGGCAAATTTCCACCTGTGTCTTACAACTTGACTCACTCAGCACATAACTGGTTTTTGGAATTTAAAAGCTAAATATGCCAAATATATATTTTACGATGACGTGTATTGTGTCACTGTGACCTAGATTATTGTTTCACACTGTTACGGTTTCTTTATTATGAAGGCAGCTGTACAGTAATAATGCTGCTGCAGCCTCCTGCAGTAAAGAAACAAACCGAATCAATGAAAATGTCACTTTAACAGTGTAACTAGTGCTGTGCACAGAGTCGATTCGACAGGTCGACAACATACGGCCGCATGCGCTCCATTTCATTAGATGCCTCTACCTCTTATTGGTTTTACTTTTAACTAAAGGCTCAAAACTCAACGATGTCTAAACACCTTTTGTTGGCTAAGAAGAAGAAACAAAACGTTTAGTGTCTTTTTCTGGATTCAGCATCAGCTGCACCGAGCACGTTAACCAAAGAACAGACCAACTTCTGATTTTAGCTGTTTACACATTCAACATTAATTATCTGCAGCTGATCTGATCTGTTTATTTCAACCAGCAACAGTCGCATAAAAATGAGACGCTGCATGTTTTCTATCAATCCTGTGAGGAAAGAGAAAAAGTTAAGTTTAATAATAGATTGATTGGTTTTGCAGTTTAATGAATTCAGATATTTTGCCCACAGCTATTATAACATTGACTCATCTGATCTGATCTGAGCGGGACCTAAATACTTCTTCCACTTCTATTTCTGGACACTTTACAGCATGTGCAGTATTTAACTGTGGTAAATTAAGGGTTAAAGACGCAGCCCAGACCACGTCTTTACGACTGTGCGTTACTGCTGCTGCATCTACTGTATTGCTTTCCTGTCACCTCAGACTAATTATTCAACTGCAGCACAATCACGCATTGAGAGCAGCAAGCGACCGGGCCCATATTTTAACTGGAAACACATGAAGCTTTAATGTAGCTGAGGCATGAAACGACACCGCGGAGCAGAGCTGCAGACAAAGAGAGAATGACAGCGGTAAACCTGGCCGTGCACGACGACGCCGGCTCACACGTGGCGCACCACATGTACAGAATCCACAAATGAGACATTCATGCCCCGTCCAGTGAGTTTATAGTTTCATGAATGGGAGAAAGACTCGTCACGGTGCTCCACCCCGAAGCCTTGTAAAGCTGGCACAGGAGGCGGCCATGCATCTGATGGCCTTTTTAATCGATTCTCTCTGTGCATTGATTTCTGCCCGGCCTCTTGTGACTCCAGATTTCTCACAATCCTGCTTTTGATGTGACCTTAACGTGTTCTTAATGCACGACTGCCTTTAGTGTGAAACCAGCCCAACAAACCCTCGTTTAAATTCAACGCTTGCTGCCGTTGTCTTTGAGAGTTTTTACTTTTTAATTTCATCTGTTATGTGCACTATAATGTCTGTGCTCTCTCTCTCTCTCTCTCTCTACAACAGCTCCTGTAAATGGAGTTTTAATTAACAGTAAAAACCGTGCAACGACTTGGAAAGGCCGTAATGAAGCTTTTTACGCGGCGTCCAATTTACGGTGTGCGGTTTGTGTTTCGATGATATAATCACAGAGGGGGGTTCACTTCCAGACACGAGCACAACAGCAGGGCCTTTGTTTGTCGGGCGGCCGTTGAGGAACAATGGAGCAGATGTGAAGCAGTGGTGAGGCTCCCGAGTCACTGCTGCCGGCGGCTGAATGAGAACGCAGGTGAGACTTAAATATATATATTTATGTTATGATTTTAACTCAGTAATATAAGTTTCTGAAGAAACATGATAAGCATATTTACCCAAAATGCATTGTTGAGTCAGGATGTGATTAGCTTAGCTTAGCATAAAGCCTGAAGGAGGGAGGAAGCAGCTGGTGTGAGGACCTGCACATTCAGATGGGAGGAGTAGTTTTAATAGAGGGAGAGTATTTAGGAGGAGGAGATCATAATCCTGCAGAAAGCATCCACCATGTTGAGCAGACAGACTGAGTAGCTGCTTTATGTTTAAATGTCCCTTTGCCTGCAGCCGTGTGTCTGTTTTTTTCTGCTTCTCTCGGTCTCTCTGCTGCGCTCCAGTAGCTGGTGAGGAAGGACGAATTACTCCTCTCGGACTGAAGAGACAGTCGGGAGCTTTGTCTTGTTTCGTGCTATAGAGACGCCGAGCTGCGACCAGAGTTCGGCGTAAAGAAGGCAGAATGATCTTCATCGATCCTCTTATTCTCCTGGATGTGATTCACATTTCAACAAACGTCTCACAGAACTGAAAATTAACATTTCTAACTCCATTCATCAAAATAAAACGACTGCTGGAAGCCCATATAAACACTGAAAGAGGTTTTCCTCGCTGTTCATACTGCCTGTTGAAAGATTCTCTTCAAATGTGCTTGTAGTGTCAGTGATGGAGGACACATTTACAGTTGAGCTGTGGTGGAAGTATAGAAACATAAAGAGGGACTTTAACACTGACGCATATCTACTGGATTCGACTCATTCGGACGCTTCGTATTAGCTTCAGATAGCAGCATCCTGCAGATTTCTTCTGGATAGACGTTAAGTTTATTGATTACATAACCATAACTAACTCTGACTCAGACATGTGGCTCTGAAGGAACAGAAGAACAAACTTTACTTAATTAAAAGGTTAATTAAAGTCTGCTGAAAACAGAATTACTAAAGAAATAAAGATAATACATTTATTTTTATACCAGAAGCTCCAGTTTTCCTGGTTGGCTGTGGTTAAATACGCTGGATGTGCTGCTGCCTCCACCTGCAGCGTCCCTCCACCCCGCTAGCACGGCCTCATCCAGACCCCACCCTCCTGCTGGGAGAGAGAGTGAATGATTTAGAAGAGTGTGTGTGTGTGTGTGTGTGTGTGTGGCGCAGCGTGAAATCACACATCAGTAGGAGAAATCCCTCTATAATGCCGTGTTTCATCCCTCAGCGCAGACGCAGGCGTGTGGAGGTACGGACGGGGGCACGGGGCGGACACCTGTAGCTCCCCGCTGAGCAATGAACTCTGGGAGAAACAGAGATGGATCAAAAGAGGGGAAGATGGCCGCCTCCAGTGTTGGAGATGAGGGTAGATGAGGACACAGAAACCAGGACACAACAGCAGCCTTTTGTGTGTGTGTGCATCATGCTTTTCTCTCCCGGCTTTGTGTTTTTTCCTGCTTTAGGTGCAGTTATTCTCTTCTATTTGTCCTTATTCATTGCATTTCTTTATCCTCCTGGTACCTTTATGTTTCGTTATATAACTGCAGATACCAATTTTCCGTGATTACCACGAACACATCGCTGTAACGTGAGCAGAGCAGGCGAGGACACACCAACAACGTCTCCTCGTGCTTGTTCAAGTTTCTCTTCACTGCTGCGTTTGAACTTGACCTTTGTGAGGATTTCATAAAACATCAAAGCGCAAAGAGAAAGTTTTCTGCTGCTGTATGCGAGCGATTCATGAGGCTGTTTGACACGGTTCATACATGCTGCCGAGGATAAAGGTTCATCTGAGGCCTTCACAACATCCAGGCCGTTCACTTCATCACATGGACGTTCAAACGTTCATCTATCATCAGCGACTCTGCAGCTCCTTTCTGCTTCATCGTGAGTTTCAGGCCGTTGTTTGTTTCACTCCTGCAGGTTAAACTGAGCGTTCACTCTCCGTATGAGCCGGTGTTACGTGTTTATCTCTTGCAGTGTTTTAGTCATGCGGTTGGTTTGAGATACAGAATCTGTGTCTGGTTGTGTCAACCCGTGGGCGTGTGTGTGTGTGTGTGTGTGCGTGTGTATGCGTGTGTGTGTCAGTGAGTTCAGAGCTAAAAGTGAAGTGAAAAGTGGATGGCGGCCAGTCAGCGAGGTGATGATGCAGGTCACATCTGAACTTATATAATGTTGACTTCACTGTGAGAGGCTGAACCTGCAAATATAGATGAAAACATCCCAGCGAGTTGAAGCCTTCACGGGTCACATGACAGAAATCCTGCAGCATGGATGAAACGGTGTTATGTGGATCCCTGAAACAAGGACGCAGTATTTTTATTATTTAATACTAACTATCTTTAAATGGTCATTCAGTTCAGTCATAAATCTTCTATATAAACGAGTTTGTTTGAAGCCAGAAGCCAGATTAGTATTTATTAAAGACTTGCTTCATCTTCATACTCCACATCCAGCTCTTGTGTGGGCTGATCACATTAATCATTCCTAAATATTCAAATAAGTCAAATAAGTTTGGCAAAGAAACATATTCAGTTTTCATCATGTCATCAGATTGTGATGTGACATTCATGATATCATCTTTTTCCAACTGAGCCAGTAAGTAAAAAGTTTACACAGAAAATGATCTGCGTAAAATATAAAACCTCACGTCGATTCAGCAAGCGGCCCGAAGAAGCACGTTTCTGATCAAGTGACGGCGCCATCTAGTGGCCGTCAGAGTTGTGACGCAAGCAAAGCAGGAAATGTGGAGTGATGACATGAAACAAAGGAAATGAAGCAGTTATATTTTACCCATAAAAAAACAAAACTAGTCAAAAAAAACTATTAAAAGTGGACAAACTAAGTTTAACTTGGTGGCTACTGTAAGCGTTTCTTTCTTTGTCTTTGGATCCAGACTCTTGGAGAAGCTCCTTTTTACTGGAAGCGCTGCTCTTAAATCCCTCCTGTCAGGCCGCTGACACACAACCTGGCGAGACTCTATCGCTTCTCTTCCACCTCTCGTTTTTTTTCTCTCCTGACTTTTGGACACGCACACAAACACACTCAAACGCACGCAAACCCTGCAAGTTTCCCAGAGGCTCAACACAATGAAATGGCACGATTATGTTGAATCCCTGTCAGCGGATTGATCCAACCTGATAATCCTCTCGTTTTGGCAGCGGCTCTTGACTCGCTGCCATGGATCCACTCAGAGCCGAGTCAGAAGAATATCAATAGCTGAGACTGATTCACCCGGACCTGCCGTGCAGATGAGGTCACATGTTGAGCCCTGACTTGTTCTTGGTATCATGAATGAGGTTCGATGCAAATTAAAATAAAAACAACAGATATTAAATGTAAATGTGAAGCCCATAAATACACAAACTCGCTAAGCAAATATTGGATGGATTGCTGTGAAATTCACACATTATACCGTAATCGGTCCAAATATGAGAGGAAACCGTTGAAGGACGAGACGATTACATGTTCACAAGGTCACATATAAGATAGTGTTGCATTATGGGTTGTTTGGAGCCCAAAACAGAGAAAATATGATACCAAAGACACCAAAATGTGAGATTTATATTCTGCTGTAATGGAAGTATTTCACTTTGTCAAGAGGAATGCTTCTCGGCTGAAGAGTCTCTTCTTCTTCTTGGATTAATAGTATCTGAGGGAAACTTTCCCAACAGGATGATTGTGAAAGTGTCTCCAAAAAGTCAAAACCAGGTGTTGAAACATTGAAACAGAGGGGGGAGGTTGTCTTATCATTAAGGTTATCTTTGGCCAATACGATAATATGATCTAATGTGCCAAAAAGAAATAATAAAAAATAAATAAATAAAAAGTTTAATATTGAAAGTTTCAACAATTCATCTTCAAAATATTCAAAAGATTGTCAAAGACGGCCAAAAATAACACAGGCGGGAGTTGGATCATCTGAAGGCCAAAAAACGAACGCTCGCTGGAAACTCGGAGTGGAAAATTGTTTTAAATCGTCTAAAATATTTGAGTTTTGTGTCAGTTTTCTCCTCACACCAACCTTGATTTCTTTCTCTTCATCATCCTGAGTTTTCAGCGTCTTACTCATCCTCGTTACTACGTCCCTGCTGCTCTGTCTCTCTTTTCAGCTTCAGTATAAACAAACGAGGCGTCTGTCTTTCTGGCTCGTGTCTGTTTCACACTTCCCAGCAGACCTGCAGTGTCTGGTTTGTATGACCATACACACACACACACACACACACACACACACACACTCACACACACACACAGGTATTATAAACATGCCAGTTGGAAGGAAGTTAAATGCATCTCTCTTACGGCAGCAGCCTGGTTTCCTGCCTGTGAATGGACTCAGACTGAGAGCTACCAGAATAAGTTATGGATGAGATTTGGTCATGTATGACGTGTATCATACAGTTAAAGGTCCTGCTGACATGACGGTTTCACCCGGCTGACAAACGCAGTCTCACAATCTGTATTTGAAGATTATTACATAATTTGGTCAAATCGGACTATAAAAACCATAATTTTCCCGTCTGACCTGCGTCGCTCAGGATGAACCTCCTGGATACCAGCTGACTCTGTAGACTCGGTTATTTTTAGTAGAAGAAGACGTCAGCCGTGTCTGTGATGGTTTAAACATGATCTGATCCCGACTCCACACTTAACACACAGACATGAGACTGACTGATCGATTTTACGTCAGTCCTGTAATGAAAGCAAAAGAAATGCATTTGTTGAACTATTCCTTTAAAATTCACTTGTGGTATTTAGTTACAGCTTTATAAGTTAGAAGTTAATTTTAACTCGAACCATGATGTTTTCCTCACATCATAAAACATCATTACTTTACTTTAACAGCGATTTATAACATTTTTAGAAAGCTTTAAATGATGCCGTTCTGCTGATTAGTGCCAGTAGGGGGCGCCAGATTAGAAAAACGCTCGTATGGGTCAAATCACGTATCTGGTCGTTTTAATTTGAAGGACATTCAGTATCATAAAAGTGTTTTATAGCAGACGTTACGATATCCAGAGTCTGAAACCTTCCTTCTTCTTTGTTATTTACCTTTTTTATGTTGCTGAGTCAGCAACAAGACAACCAAACAGTCTGAAAACGCAAACAGTCGTCCGTTTTCTGGGACTGTCTGAACTGTGAACTCTCCTCTTTTTCTTTTTCTTTCAAAGTGTAGTTTGATTGCTCACATGAGCCCCAGTAGGAGCTGTAGGACCGCCAGTACGGCTAATGGCCGTCAGCTGACTGCGTCTTTTCACCGGACGGCCAGACGGATCGACACACACACACACACACTGACGTTTTTATTCACTGGACAATGAGCTGAGTGACTGTGTTCAGTGTTCGGCTCATCGAGGGACCATGTGAGTCTCAGCTGATGCCAACTATCGCTGGACGGCCGGTTTAAAGGGGAAAATGGGCAGCTGGCGATCCTTTCACTGCATCCACTGTGTTTCCAGAGGAGACGTTGGGATGGTGAAGCAGAAGAAACTGAGATTTAGAGTCAAGTAGTCGTACCTGATTATTTACAGCTCTTCATAAAACCACCAGATTTGTAGTATAAGTACACTGAAGCTGTACTATGTATACTGTAGATACACTGATGTCATTTCTTTTGTTTCTGTCTTGTGACCCTGTTTTTTTATCTATTAAATTATAATTATATAAAACGACTGGGAACATAGAAAAAGACCCCATGAATCATATTTCATGTCTGATCGTCTCCGGCCGGTCAACGAGGACGCAGCGCTGCACCATCTTTGATTTCACGTGGTTTGTATTGACTTACACTGAACGGACCTTTTCTGAGGTCGCAGTAAATCATATTTTCTGCTGCTTGACGTTGTTTTTTGTTTTTTTTAGTTGGTTGGTAAGAAGAACGACTTCCATCCCAGTTGGTATTTTCTCGTAACATGTTTTATGAACTCCAGAGTAGTTCAGGACCAGAGATCACAGCTGAGCCGAGTCTGAGGAGCCTCGATGCAAAAAAAACAAAACATCGAAGAATATCAAAGTTTTCTATCCGTGTTTCATTCATCCAAGAAATGAGTTTTCTGGTGTATAAATGACATTTTGAGTCGCCAGAAACGACGAGACTGAACGTCCGAAGGAAGGACAGAAGTATTTAATTATTTATCCACATTAGAGTTGACGTGTGTGTGTGTGTGTGTGTGTGTGTGTGTGTGTGTGTGTGTGTGTGTGAGGATTTGATGAATGTGGAGAAAAGGCTCGTGTCGTTTCTCTAATAACACAGACGGCCGTGGAGCTCATTGAGCTTCTCATGCGATGTTTACCTTCTCATTTATTTTTAATCCATCAGTGGAGCTGTGGACGCTTCACCTTAACAAACGGTTGGAGAGGAGGAGGAGAGGAGGATAGGAGGAAGGAGAGAGGAGAGGAAGGAGGCAGGAGAGAGGAGAGGAGGGAGGAGAGGAGGAGAGGAGAAGAGGAGGAAGGAGAGGAGAAGAGGAGGAAGGAGGCAGGAGAGGAGGAAGGAGACAGGAGAGGAGGAGGAAGGAGGCAGGAGAGGAGGAGAGGAGAGGAGGAAGGAGAGAGGAGAGGAGGAAGGAGAGGAGGAGAGGAGGGAGGAGAGGAGGGAGGAGGCAGGAGGAAGGAGAGGAGGAGAGGAGGAAGAAGATAGGAGAGGAGGGAGGAGAAAGGAGAGGAGGTAGGAGGAAGGAGAGAGGAGAGAGGAGAGGAGAGGAGAGGAGGAAGGAGAGAGGAGAGGAGGGAGGAGGCAGGAGAGGAGGCAGGAGGAAGGAGAGGTGGGAGGAGGGAGGAGAGGAGGAGGCAGGAGAGGAGGGAGGAGGCAGGAGGAAGGAGAGGTGGGAGGAGGGAGGAGAGGAGGAAGGAGAGGAGGAGAGAGGAGAGGAGGGAGGAGAGGAGGGAGGAGGCAGGAGAGGAGGAAGGAGGGAGGAGAGGAGGAAGGAGGGAGGATAGGAGGGAGGAGAGGAGGAAGGAGGCAGGAGAGATGAGAGGAGGAAGGAGAGGGGGAAGGAGAGGAGGAAGGAGGCAGGAGAGGAGGAAGGAGAGGAGGAAGGAGGCAGGAGAGGAGGAAGGTGAGAGGAGAGAAGGAAGGAGAGGAGGAGAGGAGGAAGGAGAGGAGGAGAGGAGGAAGGAGAGAGGAGAGGAGGAAGGAGGCAGGAGAGGAGGGAGAAGAGGAAGAAGGAGAGAGGAGAGGAGGAAGGAGAGGAGGCAGGAGAGGAGGTAGGAGAGAAGGTAGGAGAGAGGAGGAAGGAGAGGAGGCAGGAGAGGAGGAAGGAGAGGAGGAATGAGGCAGGAGAGGAGGAGGCAGGAGAGGAGGAAGGAGAGAGGAGGAAGGAGAGGAGGCAGGAGAGGAGGAAGGAGAGGAGGAATGAGGCAGGAGAGGAGGAGGCAGGAGAGGAGAGGAGGCAGGAGAGGAGGAGGTAGGAGAGGAGGAAGGAGAGAGGAGAGGAGGAGGAGGGAGGAGACACCTGATGAACACGGCTGACGTGACGCGCTCATTTCTTCCACCGAGTGCAACGTGTTTTAGTACATTTCCATCTCTCCTGTTTGTGCGGCTCGTCTGTGTTTTCTATTCCATTTGCTCATTTCCACCTCTGCTCTCCCCCTCCTCAAATTTCTCCTCTGTATCGGAGGCACTTGGAGGTACTCGAGGCAAAACTCTCCAAAATTGGAATTGCCATCGTCTCCAATTTAACTCGAGCGCGCTCTCCGAATCCAATCTCGCCTCCCTGTAGTTACTTTCTTTCTTTCCCTTCAATCCGCTGGATTTTCTCCTTCTGAATTTTAAGTGAGCTCAGACTTTCTCAGCTGGAAATTACACGTTTCCTTCCTAAAGGCTTCATGTTTCACAGATTTCTGTGTTCAGAGGAGGCTGAAGATGCTTTTTATGTCTTTTCTTTCTGTGTAGCTCAAAGCTCCTTTAAAAACATTGTGTTTGTGTGTCAGATTAGCGTTAGCTTTGTTTTCATGTGGTCGAACGACGATAGTGAGATGTAAGATAGAAATCCAGCTTTCAGCTTTTTAAACGTCCAGTTCAAACTTTCTGATGATGTTCGTTCTCATCAGTCTCATCCTGCTCTCCCTGTGTTGGTGTTTGTCCCCACCCTGCAGAACACGGGCCTCCATTCAGGTGTTTCAGACTGTGTGTGTGTGTGTGTGTGTGTGTGTGTGTGTGTGTGGTTACTGGGGGGCCATTGACTACGACGGTGAGGTTTGCTCTATCTTTACCAACATTACTAAGCAGATTTTGTGAACCAGCCTGACCACACATCCTGTCATTTGCTCACACACCCCTGACCTACCTCTCAACCACCACTCGCCTTAGTCAAATATAAGCACACACACACACACACACACACGCCTGACAAGGCTTAAAAATAACCACTGCTGACACACCAGGGACTTTTATGAGCCATGACATAATTACTGACCATGTTTCTTTTAAATAGTGACGATGTTATTTCTATTAAAACGAGATGTGACTTTTCTCTGTTGCTCATTTTTCTACCGTGACTGTAACAACGAGCATTCATGACAGTGTGTGACCAGGTGTGACGCTCTAATTTTACTCATTTGGCACCTGCTTGCATGACCACATGCTGTTCGTGTTGCTAAATATATTCAATAGAGTATTACGATTAACGCTGTTTCATGACAGAGAAGCGTGTGTGTGTGTGTGTGTGTCTTTGTGTGTGTGTGTGTGTGTGGCGTAAATGTTCTCAGTAGTTTTCCAGAGCGTGACGCAAACGGGAAACAAAATAAAAGTTTCCATCGTTCCACAAACGTGACAACTGACACACAAACACAGAGACACTAAAAGTTTAAGTTACAGCCGTCAGCGGCTCTAAAAATCGAGAACAAAGAGGTCGTAACAGGTCACGCGTTTCCATGACGATACAATGCTGCGTTCACGGCCCGCTGTTCAGACTGAAATTACCTGGAAATCTGAGTCCCAAAAATGTCATAAAACAAAAACACATAAATAAAACAGAAAATAGACGATAAACGTTAAAAATGTAAAATGGTTTTACAATGTTTACATCAGTAATTACGTTACAGTTATTAATCACTTCATTAGTTTTTACACATGAGGGTCAATGAGGCTACGCTAACGCTAACGCTAGCTGTTTCCTGTCTTATTTTCTGCTTCGAAACGTGTTAAAAACAAAAAGATGCAACGTGTGAACAACAAGTAATAATAATAAAGTTTGAAACTGTTGCTGCTATTATAAAAGGATCAGTCCACCCAAAAAAAACCCCAGATGTGTGTCCACTCACACACACACACACACACACACAGGTAGGTCAGGTAGCAGCTGCTCTCACCTCTGTAGCAGTTTGTTCTCTCTGCAGCCAAAACCAACATCCTCTCCTCAGCAGCCCCTCCCCTCTCTCTCTCTCTCTCTCTCTCTCTCTCTCTCTCTTTCTCTCTCTCTCTCTCTCCCTCCCTCCCTCTCTCTCTCTCTCTCTCTCTCTCTCTCTCTCTCTCTCTCTCTCTCTCTCTCTCTCTCGCTCTCTCTCTCTTTCTGTGTAAACAAGGTTCAAAGTTTCTGGGCTGCTTTAAGTGCAGCTCTACTGTATTTGACAAGTTCCAACTGCATAAACATGTCTGTCATTAATGTTTGCAGAGTCTGCAGGTTCCTCTGCAGCCGTTAACCAGCGGTGAACCCGTCGGTCTCTTCCTGCCAGCGCCGGCATGAAGCGACCGTTTCATAACTTTGAACTGTTGAACCAGCCGGATGAAGAATAGCACCTCTGCAGGAAGAGCCGGCCGAGCCAACAAACCGCAGCTCTATAAAGTCCCGATCAATAAAACATCAACTGGAATATGGCTGTATATTTTTGAGTAAAAGGTTCCTCAAATCTTGCAAATCTTACTAAATTGTAAATATACAGTAATCGCTGGTTGGATGTTTATGTTTTTAAATTTGATAAATAATGTTTTATTTATCAGTTAACTGGTTTATTCATCAGTTAACTGGTTTTATTTATCAGTTAACTGGTTTTATTCATCAGTTAACTGGTTTTATTCATCAGTTAACTGGTTTTATTCATCAGTTAACTGGTTTTATTCATCAGTTAACTGGCTTTATTTATCAGTTAACTGGTTTATTCATCAGTTAACTGGTTTTATTCATCAGTTAACTGGTTTTATTTATCAGTTAACTGGTTTTATTCATCAGTTAACTGGTTTTATTCATCAGTTAACTTGTTTATTCATCAGTTAACTGGTTTATTTATCAGTTAACTGGTTTTATTCATCAGTTAACTTGTTTATTCATCAGTTAACTGGTTTTATTAGTCAGTTAACTGGTTTTATTCATAAGTTAACTGGTTAATTCATCATTTAACTGGTTTTATTAATCAGTTAACTGGTTTTATTTATCAGTTAACTGGTTTATTCATCAGTTAACTGGTTTATTTATCAGTTAACTGGTTTTATTTATCAGTTAACTGGTTTTATTCATCAGTTAACTGGTTTTATTCATCAGTTTACTGGTTTTATTCATCAGTTTACTGGTTTTATTCATCAGTTTACTGGTTTTATTCATCAGTTTACTGGTTTTATTCATCAGTTTACTGGTTTTATTTATCAGTTTACTGGTTTTATTCATCAGTTAACTGGTTTTATTCATCAGTTAACTGGTTTTATTCATCAGTTTACTGGTTTTATTTACCAGTTTACTGGTTTTATTTATAAGTTAACCGGTTTTATTTATCAGTTAACCGGTTTTATTTATCAGTTAACCGGTTTTATTCATCAGTTAACCGGTTTTATTCATCAGTTAACCGGTTTTATTCATCAGTTTACTGGTTTTATTTATCAGTTAACTGGTTTTATTCATCAGTTAACTGGTTTTATTCATCAGTTTACTGGTTTTATTTATCAGCTAACTGGTTTTATTCATCAGTTAACTGGTTTATTCATCAGTTAACTTGTTTATTTATAAGTTAACTGGTTTATTCATCAGTTAACTGGTTTTATTCATCAGTTAACTGGTTTTATTCGCCAGTTAACTGGTTTTATTCATCAGTTAACTGGTTTTATTTACCAGTTAACTGGTTTTATTCATCAGTTAACTGGTTTATTCATCAGTTAACTGGTTTATTCATCAGTTAACTGGTTTTATTTATCAGTTAACTGGTTTTATCTATCAGTTAACTGGTTTTATCTATCAGTTAACTGGTTTTATTCATCAGTTAACTGGTTTTATTCGTCAGTTAACTGGTTTTATTAGTCAGTTAACTGGTTTTATTCATCAGTTAACTTCAGTACCAGCAGCAGTTCTCTCTCGGTGTTTCAGGTTCTCGGCAGGTCGGTTGTTTCTGCACCTTGACGACGTTTCCACAGTTTCGTCGGTGGATTTATGCGTCTCAGCTGTTTCTGTCTCTTCATGTAATTCCAGACTCGACTCCATGATGTTGAGATCAGAGCCAAACCATCTGTTACAGGACTCGTCTTCTCCGTCAAAATACTTCTTTATGAATCTGACGATCAGAAGCCTCTAAAACATCTGTACAGTAAAATAAATTTGGTAAAATCTCTAAACATGATTGAAAAAAACATGAAACAACATAACCTGCTTAACATTAGAATATAAACATTTTAGTTGTAAACGTGGCTGTAAGGTCTACATAATCTCATAACCAGCAGGAGTGTTTGATGCTGTACAGATTAAACTTTAAAGCACCTGAAAAATAAAAAATAAAAAATGGCAGCCACTTCTTCTCCTTCCATATAAATCTACAAGAAACAGTCAAAATGAAATCAGCCTTCAGCATAACGTCTAAAAAGAGTCTGCAGGCACACACACACACACACACACACACAGGAGAGTGTGACTCTGTTCTGCCATGAGAAAACCCATCATCTGGTGTTTTGCTGAAAATGGAAAATGCCGAGTGTGGCCTGTTCAGTTGGGGCTCGACCAGGTGACTGAAACAGCCGTGACTGATGGTTTATGCTGTTCTCATACTCATCAATCTCAGAGACCAATCGAGCCCCAGATTCTCACTGAGCGCGCTCCAATCAGGCCTGAAACCCTTCGCCACAGGATGAAGGATGGTTATTTAGAATTATGTTGTATTTATTCACGTTCATTTTGCCCTCTGAGGAACTTCGGCCCTGCCAGGAAAATCTTACCTCACGGGTTTAATGTACTTCGAATCCCTCGGTTGCAAAAGCGTTTCCTCATTTTGGCAATTATCTACTTTTTTTTTAAAGTTTCTGTTCTGTTTTTCTCCGCAAACACTTTGAGTTCAGGAGGAGGTCAGCGGCTGAGCTGCAAGACGTCCAACGGGGAGGAAATATATTGGATTTTAAAATATATCTTACCCACTAATTACATGGAGAAACACCATTCATGAATTAAATGAACCGCAGCTCTTCATTCATGTGTGTGAGATGGAGCTGCAGTTTCAGTGTGAGCTGCTTCTATTCATCAGACTTCATGTACACAAATTAGCATTTAAACACCACACGTCTAATGTATGGGATGCAAAATGGCAAATGAGTAGTTGCATTGAAATGAAAGTACACACCGGGCAGAAAGTGACTTAAAGGACTAGTTGCACATTTTTAGTAAATTTGTTTTTTATGTTTCTTTTTGAAACGTTTACGTGCTACAAATATTTTAACGGTTGCACCAACTGAAATAATTAAAACTCGGGCATAAGTCACATGTTAAATCTTACACGAAGTCTTCTGTAAAATAACGTCACACATCACACACATGACTTAGAAGATGAGGAGGAGCTTTGCATGAAGCTGTATGAATATTGTGTGTGTGTTTAGTAAAACAAACGACTCTCCCCTCTAGGAATCAGTGAAGTTATCTGATCTGATCTAACATGTGGTTTTGTTAGCAAAGAGCCGAACTGCTCATCAGGAGGTCAGACGTTTGTCTGATAAGACGTTTCAGGCTTCGTGACTGTGTTATCACTCTGATAACGGCGAGCTAACGGGTTTATTTCATGTCACACTGTGCGAGATGCTCTGATACAATCTTCAGCATCAACGTTCGAGCATGTGTGATTAATGTGATTAATGTCTGGTTAATGTCTATGATTAGAAAGTTTAGGTGCCCGATAAAGCACACAAAATAAATATTAAATAACTGTCAAAATCCATTAAAACAGTTCATATTTGTGTTTGTTCAAAGTTTTTCGGGTTTTGGGTACATTTTTTTTAACTCTGTGTTGCGTTCAAATGCAGCACAAATGTCAACGATCGAGGACATTTAGATGATTAGATGTCTATTTCAGAGGACGCCACGTTTTAAGCCACCTGCTGCAGCTCTAACAGTCACACTGACTCATACCAACATAAATAAATTATCTTTTCAGTCAGCACGATGTCTCTGTCCCTGCTTTAGTTCACACTTAATCAGCGTCTAGTTGACACGTCTCTCCCTCCTCTTCATCTCTGGCAGGACCTCCATGTGAAGGCTGTCCGTCCCGCTGCCCGCTGGAAAGGCCTTGCTGAGATAGGACACTCTGTCTCACACACACACACACACACACGAGTGCATGCAACCACATGCTCGAGATAATACGATAGTAGTAAGATTAGTGTTATCAGTCTGAGTGTGCAGAGTAAGCAGCGAGCCTTGAGACGGATCAGTCTGCGGCGGCGAGTTTCGTCGCTGCAACGTCAGACACGAGTCAGAGCTGAGTCAGCAGTTTGGCTGCAAACATGAAGGAAAACCAAAAAACAAACCTTCATGTCCGAGCTGCAGCAGCCTCCTCCTGCACCTTCTGTCCTGCTAACGGTCCGACGGTTCAAGACATCAACATTAGTGTCTCCTAATTATTACAATTCATATGCAACCAAATTATATGATACAGCAAATAGAAACATACACAACTCGACAACATGACTCTCAATATAATCATTAAAGATGTTAATTAACACATATTTAGTTTTAACAGTGCTGTTTAACATATGAGCTTCTACCAGCATTAACATTATTTATTTAGGTTGGTATGAGTCAGTATGACGGTCTGAGCAACAGCAGGTGGCTCAAAATGTGACATGTTTTAATAAAATATGGGACATGTGGCTCATACGACCTTTGTTAAACCAGTGAGTCACCGTGAAATAAACATATCATTTTTCTGGCTGGTTGGCATCAAGAAAAAAAACCCTAAAAACTTCACCTTTGAGCTGTTTTAATGCATTTTGACAGTTATTTCATTTGTATAAATGAGCTTCATTGGACACTTCATGGAGGAGATCAGCTTCACTTTAGGGTTGAGGTCATTTATGCAAAACCGTCACATCATAAAACACTCAGTTTGGAGGAGTTGTTGAGTCACGTTCTTCCATCACGCTGAGAAAAACAGTTTGTGCATGAGGAAAAAGTTAACCGGGGTGTCCACATACTTTTGGCATATATTTGTCCCCTTATCTGCATCATCTTCTCCGATGTGAGCGAAGCGGGTTTAATGAGCAGAATAAATTAAGGAGGACGCCCGCAATTCATGATGAGAGAAGACAGATGAAGTGAGGACAAGACAGAGGATGGGAGTGTTGAAGGTTTCTTTCTTTCTGACCGTATGAGGCAGCTGGCATCGCCTGGTCTGGTCCGTCGAAGCCGAAGGCCTCATTAAGGAATCCAGCAGAACCAAAATAAAGTCAACATTTATTGAGCGTTAAAGAAAACTAAATATGAAAGGAAAGGAGCAAAGGATCGGGGGATGGAGGCGCGCCCGGCCCCGATCCAGCGTGCTGTGTTGTTATTTTTGGGAGCTGTGAATGGAGCTGTTATGGGGCAGCTATGGGCGGTGTGTTCGTACATTATGTGTGTGTGTGTGTGTTAGAGCGTACTAGAGCGTACTTGCTGCTGGCATGTGAGGAGCAACACCTGTGACTTTAGCCTTTAAAGTCACGGAGCTTCAGTGGAGGCCACCTCAGAGAGAGAAACACACAGAGCCGCCTTCACAGCTCGGCACGTGCGGTCCAGATGAGACACGTCATCAGTCCTCGCATCCTTTACTGTGAATAGAAGCTAAAACTCTTCCTCAAACGCAGATTTAAAGAACAAAGCAGATGAAAACCTGCAGTTTTCAGGTTCAGGTTGTGTTTTAGCTTCTTGTTAGCTGGCATGCTCGTCAATCCTAAAACCAGAAGAGTTTATTAAGAGTAGAGTTAGCTTCAATGCTAACTGCTGCTGAAACCGCAACGTCTCCTTCTATGATTTCTGCCTCTAAAAACGTTCAAGAAACATTCAACAATTAAAGTATAAAGTACAAGTACTCAAGTAACTTCTTCACACATGTACAATGTATTACAAGGCATCATCAGCATATAATAACAGATGTGAGGTGTATATATATATCGCTCCATATATCCATACAATGTGCTTAAATACATATATTTGATCGCAAATATACTTGATTAAGAGTAAAAAGTATAAAACAACTCCTACAGTGTTTATTCATTCATTCATTCATGAATGAATGAATGAATGAATGAATGATGATAAATGTGAGTTTAGCATCACTGTTATCACGATCTATCAGTAACATCATCAGTAACTGTTAATATATTTTACTACTGATGCACACCTTTACCTTCATACATAAATCAGATGGTGATGATGCAGACGTATGCAGATACAGTATGGAGATGTTCAGGTTTGCTGTATAAGTAGTCAGACGTGCATTTTCAATACTGGTATGCAAATGTATGAAATACGACTGAATGCAACAGAAGTGTGTGTGTGTGTGTGTGTGTATGTGTGTGTGTGTTTTGTGTAAAAGTGCATATATATTCTGAATATTCTGCTTAGTGTGCAGATCTGCAAGTACACCTCAACTCCTCTTCTTCTTTCCCTGCTGCTCCTTATTTTACTCCTTCTGCTCTTCTTCCTCTCCTCCTTCATCTTCTCCTCCTCTTTGTCTTACTTCTTCTTCTTCATCTTCCTCTTCTCTTCTTTCTCCTTTTTCGTCTTACAGGAAGTGTGTTAAAGTGCATGTACTTACATATTTACATCATACAGTATATGAACTCCTCTGTTTGTATGTGTTCCTTTTAAATGCATGTATGTGAGTGTATTCTGCTTAGTGTGCAGTTACACTACAATACCTCCTCCTCCTCCTCCTCCTCCTCCCTTTTCTTCTCCTCCTCTCATCTGTCTTTCAGCCAGTGCTCCCTGGCATGTCCGCTGATTCAGTCCTAACCACAACTTATTAGCAGGGTGGTAAATATTCGCTGGGCTGTGCCCCGGGTTGGCACGGCGGCCAGCTGCAAACTCATTATCACTTTATTATTCTCTGTGTCTCCCTCTAATTTATTCCCCTGCTGCCGCCGTGGTGCTCGGTGCCAGCCTGCTGCGCCTCGAGAGCACGCCCGGACCTCCACCCTCCCCCTGCTGAAAAGCTGAGGTTGTGGGAAGATGAGAAAACGGAGGGAGGGATGGAGGGAACATTGTGGTTATTGGGGAGAATGTGGACGTGTGGAGGGACGGATGGAGGTGAAGGCGGAGCAGGAGCTCGTTAAAGTGATGCTGATTTGAGAAGAGAGGAGTCGACCCGCTGCAGGCAGTGACCCTGAGAGCCGGTTGTATAGATAAGTCAGCAGGTTTAGAGTTGTAAAGTTTCTGCTGTAAATCTGCAGTCAGTCTACAGGTGCTGCACATCTGTCTCCACGTCGTCCTCCAGCAGCTCAGATGGGACGTTATAGTAAAAAGGCCAAAAAAGGGTCACACAGAGACAGCGAGGGTCAATAAATAAGGTTGAATATTTATATTTATATTGAATATTATTAATATTCTGGCTGAGTATCAGTTTGTTTTACTCACAAATACTGATATGTTTATCACGGTGGCCTTCGAGCAGCCGGACCTGTGACAACATGAACGTGTCTTTACATTCGTATTTTGTCCTGCACTGTTGAACCAGCTGAGAATGAACTAATATATAATAACCAAATACAAACATCATACATAACACAAGCCTGAACATTTAGATGACACGGAAAAGAAAACCGATGAGGCTGAAATTCACAAAAATCCAACCATCAGACATCAATTATTTGATCAAATTTGATCAAATAATGAGATTGGTGCCTTGAACCATGTAATCCTGCAGTGTTTCTGTGTGTGTTTTCACATATGACAGAGATCATAAGTACACAGATGGAGAGTAAAAGTAATCTCTGCATGTCTGCACATCCAAACACGGAGCTCTTTTGTTCCCTGGCGGCTGCCTCAGTCCAGATCTGTAGATTAAAGCCATTAATCTCGTCAAACAACATACCTGCAGATATCTTCTTTCTCCTGATGCTGCAGATGACGTGGCGGCGTCAGGCTCGGGATCCCTCTGAAGCCCAGATAAAGCCTTGTTAATTGACTGTGCTAATTGGATGTGTATCATGGTGTCTGTATGATCAATGCAGGATGACGAGCTAATTAATTTCTGTGATTGTGTAGAGACGCCTGGAACAAAAGACTCTGCAGACGTCTTTGTGCGTGTTGGAGCGTTTATGCATGCAGCCTCACTTCCTGTCTAGCCGCTAGCTCCACTAGCTTGTGTTAAAATCAATTAAAAACAACTACGTGCGTCTGTATTTACTTCATCAGAAAAACACTTTGTTGTTGAAGTAACTTCGCTCCTCTCTGTCTGAACTCTTCAGCTTCTTCTGTTAAGTCAGCAAACATCCAAGCCTTGTGGGAAATCTACGCTCTCCATTGAGGTTCAATTATCTTGCCTGAGCTTGTCTGCTGAGCGTCGGCTGGTGGCTTCGGTCTATTGTTTGAGTTCAGTTTGGTGTCTGGTGGAGTCTGCAGACGTCTGTGCAGAAGTAGCTTTCACCTTTATTACTGCATCCTTGAAAAGACATTATTTACCAAGAACGTTGTAAGAACTACACACAAGAAACCGTCCGTTATATGTACAAATATGTACAAAATAAAAATAAAAATAGTTGATATTTTGTGTATTTCTGAAGCTGTGATGAGCTGCTGACGTCGTCCCTGTTTGCTGCTACTTCCTGTCTGTCTGTGCGACTGATTTGAATCTGACTTCCTGCAGTAACGCTGTATGTGTTGCATAAACTTGACAAACAGCTATAAGTTAATAGAAACGGAAGAAGTCTGCAGTCACGCTAATGCTGTTAGCATGCTCACAATGACAATGCTAACATGCTGATATTTATCACAGACAACTTTACTAAAATAAACAAAGACAACTATGAAAACCACATGTTTGTTATTTATTTTTAACCATAAAAAATAAAAACCATAAAATTTTTGTTTCTCAAGTGATCATATATGAAAACTACAGGCCTGTTTCTGCTGATGTAGCAGCATTTATTATCTGCTTAATTAATCATTTTAATAAAATATCTGAAAATTGTAAAAAAAAAAAAAAAATTGTAATATTAAATAATAATAAATAATAAAATCCAGACAACAGATGATTATTTGTAGCAAATAAAGAGGTTGTAATAATAATAATAATAATATTTATATATAAGTGGGTCTGTAATATTGCTGCTGCAGTATTTTACGTGTCTGCATGTGTGCACCTGTTTGATTGACACATGTCACACACGTCTGAAACTGTTTTAATGTCTGAGATCTAATTACAGCCGCTCACTCCCCACTTTTAATTAACACGCCCCAAAAAAGGGAAAAAGGAACAAAAAAATGTAAAATTAATGGAACTAAATTTGTAATTCAAAGCGCGAGAGTCGAAGTCGAAGGAGAAGAGATCAAATATGAGAGGCGGTGCTTTTAAGAGTTGGCTCCCGCAGGGTTTCCCACCCTGCGTTTCAAGGTTTGTGTGTTGTGAGTCCACAGAGGGGCCACGGCCTCCGAGTTTGAAAACGAGGCATCTGAACGCAGCTTTATAAAGAGCAGAATAATGATGTGGATTCTTGATGGGAGAAATAGTCCTTTAATAAGTGTGTGCTGGCAGAGACGGCCACTCTCAAGGCTGCACAGAGTCTGGATTAATGCGGCAGGCAGGAATCATTTATAGACGAATCACTCAAGCTCACACGCTATTGATTTCACCCAAAGGGTTCACACACACACACACACACACACACGCACGCACGCACACACACACACAAGCAAAAGACTTAATTTAACAAAGAAAGTCAGTTTTCAATAATTCGCTGAGAAACAGACGAGAGGAACGTTAAATACAAACAAGAATGAAAAAGGTTTTTAAAATGATTAAAATGTGTAAAATTCAAACTTAAGTAAAAGTAATGTAGATGATATATATCGAAAGTAAAACTACTCAAAGGCCTTTCAGTATTTTAATATACTGTATATGACTATAACTGTTTCTGCTGATGTGTTATCATTTATTATATTAATGAATAATTTTCCATAAAATTAACCAATTAATGATCAATTAATAAATTATGTTTCAGCTCTGAAATAAACAAACACTGAACAACAACAGACGTGTTTCCTTCTGCAGTGAAACAGTAGTTTGACTCAAGGTCCACTTATTACCTTTTCTCCTGAGCTTTCACCCACATGTAGCGTGTTAAAAAAAAAAAAATAGAAATAACTAAATAAATATCAGACACTCAAAAGTTTTGTATTTCAACAAAATATTTTCTTTATTCTGCAAGAGAACTGAATATGGTGGCGCTCCACTGATAAAACATACATGAGTTCAGTTCATAAAGAAATGGAGAATCTACAACCAACAACCGATACGAGAAAGTAAAAGTGTTTCTGTGATGAGAGAGAATACGAAGAGAAGCCGGGAGCAGGAATGACGGGAGCAGGGATGACGGGAGCAGGGATGACGGGAGCAGGAATGACGGGAGCAGGAATGACGGGAGCAGGAATGACGGGGGCAGGAATGACGGGAGCAGGAATGACGGGAGCAGGAATGACGGGAGCAGGAATGACGGAGCAGGAATGACGGGAGCAGGAATGACGGGAGCAGGAATGACGGGAGCAGGAATGACGGAGCAGGAATGACGGAGCAGGAATGACGGGAGCAGGAATGACGGGAGCAGGAATGACGGAGCAGGAATGATGGGAGCAGGAATGACGGGAGCAGGAAGGCCGGGAGCAGGAATGAAGGCAGGTAACTCGGAGAAAGAGACCCAATCTGAATGTCTGAACTTCCACATTTGACACAGACTTGATTTGATTTTTGGTAACTTGACGTGTAAATTTGTGCTGTCGGCAAAAAAGTCTTTAAACTTAATTCTTTCTGCAAACTTTCATTTGCGTTGTTGAATTTAAACAAAATTAAAAAATAAAAAGGTATGAGGTTTAATAATGAGGAGAGAAATACTGAAAACATATTTGAGTATTTCTGAAGCCTTCGTGGTAGTTCTCTTTCTCAGTGTTACTCAGTGTTTTTAAAGCATTATGACACAAAGAGGACTGAAACTTGTTTCAGCTGTAAGAAGTGATGTTAAACTTGCTATTAAATTCAGATCTGAATACACCATAAACAGACAAATAACAGTTGTTTTTCAAAGACATCTTTTTTTTTTTTAAAAATCTTTTTTTCTCTTTTATACACAAAAAACAACAGTCAAGAGTACCAAATATGCATGCTGGATCTGTACGTATGTCAAAGAGGGAGAAGAAGGGGTCTCATATACACCTTTTTTTAAAAATCTTTTGTGTTTTTTTATTTATTTTTTAAAGTTCTCATATATATATATATATATATATTTATGTATATATATAAGAAGCTGTTACTCCTCAACGCTGTGCTGGGTACTGTGATCAGATAAGCAGTGGTAAGAACACAACACGACTCCTCGGTGAGAATCACAAACATATTCAAACCTGGCTGCAAATAAAACTTTGCAGAACTGCTTGAGGGTGAGTAGTAGTATTTGTAGTATTAATAGTAACAACAGACAGTTGCTATTTTAACAGTCCTGGGGTGGTAGTGAGTAGAAACACTCAGAGGGGAGGAGAAAAGGTAACAGGAGGCTTATTGTACCTTTTTTGTGACTGAGACTGCACCTTTGTGTACCTTGTTTTCTGAGAGGTGAATTAAGCCTGTTTCCTGGAGTTATTTGAGTTAAGAGTTGAGTTTTCAAAAGTGAAAACTCAACTAAACAGTCAGTAAAAGTAAACTTGACAGAATGGATATTTTGGTTTGTCCCACTAACCCTCTCAACTGCTGAAGCCCCGCCCACTCTGAAACACCTGTAAAGTGGGGTTGATCCACCTCCGTCGTCAATATTGCATGTTGTTGCGTAACGAGACACGAGAGGAAAAAAACAAACAAACAAACAAAAAAAACCAAAAAAAAAACGTCCTGCAGAAATTTGTAATTTAAAAAAACACGTTAAAATCCATGTTTTAGTTTCCGGATGTTTTGTAGCTTTTTCCTTTTAAGGCGCGGCCGGCGTCTGATACAAGGTTGTTTTTTAAAAATCCACATGTGAACATATTAAACTCTAAAACATCTGTTGTTAAATTTACGGAGCTTTTAGGTCCCTTAAAACAAAATCTGTATGAAGAATAAATTGCCATAAAATTTAAGGAAAAGATTTCTGCAGGACAGAAAACTAAAACTAAAACTAAACTGCAGCTACGGTCGTCATGTGCAAATATATAAAATAATACGAGCGATAAAAGCTGTGAGTCTGGGCCTTTTGGTAAATAGTTTTCTGTTCATATATTAACGGCAAACACACAGACGAGTGCAGATCTGATTGATTTTGCCATCTGGACATCACTGAACAAGAATCTAAGAGACGGATCCTCCCCGGCGTGACACCTGTAACTCTACCTGTCACAACCAGATCAACCAACAGTCTCAACTAGCTGACGCTCATACACGGTTTTATCTTCTGAGTTCTGATAATATCAAGGCAATAAAAAAATAAAATGAAATAAAAATAAACTGAAATCTTTGGTCTAAATGTTTTTTAGGGGAAATTAAACAGAAAAACTACGACTCAAAACAACCCTTCAAACTGTCATTTCTTTCTTTTTTTTTAATATATATATTTATATACTGTATATATGATAGATACGACATCTGTGTAAATGTGACTCAGGATGCATCACAGGTAAAATATGAACACAAGTCTCTCGTAGATGATAATGTGTGCAATTTCAGACGAGCCCTCTGAAGGAAAAGATCCGAACATATCGCTGAGAAAAGTTTCAAAAAGCGCCTCTTCCCTCCTAAAGTAGCTCTACGTTTGCCTGCAACCAATACTGTACATCTGTCATAAAACTCTAGAGACCACCTGCTCACCATAAAACAAAAAGGGAACTCTGATTTTTGTTTTTGTTTTCTTTTTTAATAAATGTATATTTTCATATAAAGACATTCATCAGTGAGCAATGCAAATATAGTTCAAGTAATAGAGTCAGGGATTTGTTTGAGTTCCCTATTCGAAAACACAAAAGTCAGCTGATAAAATAATAATAATAATAAAAAACCTTCAGACTGTGTGATGACGGAGGGAAAGACGATGACATCATTCTGATGACGCTGTGTCTAAACTACAGGAAGCCGTAAGGGACACGGAGAAAAAAGAAAAGAAAGAAAAGTCAAAGTTTCGGGGATTTAGCTTAATCGACTGAGAGTGATTGAAGTATCAATGCAGAAAAAACCCTGATTTATTTATGTTGTTTTCAAATCGCTGGCTTCGTTGTGTGGTAGTTTCTACAGTAAACCTGAAACACACCTGAGGGTTAATGACCGGCCATGATGGAGACGTTAAAACAGCCGCGCTCCCGATAGCACCTGCAGAGTTACGACCAACGTGACGGAAAGAAAGAAACCGCTCCGGACCCCGACTGATCCGTCCTCTTTTCTTTTTTTTGTTACATTCAAGATTACATCAACAAACTGTTTCTTTGTTTTCACGGAAAAAAAGAAGAAATCCTGCCTGAAAAAACACAGCTGGACAGAAACAAGTCGCAGTTCAGAGAACGACGACGCTAAGAGATGACGGGAACGAAGACTTCGTGCAGAGGATTCATCACGGTTTGGTCAAAACACTCAATCACACATCAGAGACGAAATAAAAGCTCAAATCAGGCTCAAACTGACCCTGAAACATCACGGAAATACTTGTAGCCGCAACGGAAACTGTGGTGAAGAAAAGAAACAGCAAATAACACAAACGTGTTGAAAAAAAAAAACGTTCAAACTAAACGAATCAAACTAAACTCCAGACAGGAAGAAAGTAAAGTTCATAAAGTTCATCAATGTGTGAAACGTTATTTCTGGATTCAGTTGAATGTCTGCAGGTTGTCAGGGGCAACCTCTGTCGGAGGTCGCTCCTGAAGCAGGACTCACATGCTGCATCCGTTTCATCCAGCTGTGTTGATTTTGACCTTTTATTTTAGCTAATCTGGGATTATAAAGAGGCCGAACGCTTCATCTGGCAGTTTGCTTCAGGACTAATCGAGCATGTTTTCTACTCTGCTCTTTGTGTTTTTAGCAGTTAGTAACTTTACGTTTCTGTCGTCATTTAATGAACAGATTCTGAAGCTGAATTACAGAGAGCAGCAAAGACATCAGCTGTTTTGTTGTTGTTGTTGTTTTGTTTTTGTCTAACTTGTGTTGTTGTAGTCGTCGTTGTTGTTTATGTTTTCTTTAGTCAGATTTTATTTTTTTCCGTCTGAAAACGAGACGAACGTGATTTAGTAGTAAAACGGATTCAGAAAAAAAACAGAAAACAAAAACAAACACTTCCTATCGATGGCTTCAGATCCATGACCCCCCCCCAACCCCACCCTCCTCTAGTTAACCAGACTATAATCCAGGGTGGGGGTGTAGATAAACACATTCACTCACAATGACTCCTCTGCAGCTTCACAAACAACAATGGCCCTCTTCCTAAACCTGACACTCCTTCAGACGTACCACAGTGTGTGTGTGTGTGTGTGTGCGTTGCTGGTTTCTTGTACTGTGAAAGACACAAGACGACAAAGGAGGGGGGTGGGGTCGGGTGGGGGGGTGCTTTGTCTGACTTTGTAACCAGTGTCGTCTCGTCTATTTCCTCACAAATCTCAGCCTGTAAAATCATTTCTGTTTCTGTTTTGGTGTGTGTGTGTGTGTGTGTGTGTGTAATTGTGAACAGCTGCCTTTGTTTGCCACACACCAGGTTTTCACCAACCTTCACTCGTCATCGGGAACTTAAAAACGTTGCAGACTATGAGGCAGCGGTGGGAGGACGATGTGTCCAATCAGAAGTTTTCAACTCGTGAAGAATAAAAAGCAACTTGATTGTTTGTTTTTTTCTTTTCAGATTTTGAAGATATTTTTTATTGTTTGATGCTTTTGTCTTTTTTCTTTCTTTTTTTTTTTTTTTTTAAGTCTGTGACAGAAAATGCTTCCACTGGTTAGAAAGTCGAGCACCGGACAAAAGTTTTATAAAATAATAACTTTTAACAAGCAGTGAAACAAACAGAAACTCAAAGCTTCACTCTGATTATCTCTTCTGGACCTTTAGTGCATCTCTCTGCTCGACTACATTAACACAACGCTAGATTGCACCTTGGTTCAAGTTTTCAGTATTTTCTTCTAAAGCCTGTGTCTTCAGCTCGGCCGCCTCGTCTACCTGCGCTCTGTGTTACACATAAAACACTTTTATCAAAGCTTATTACGTCTGAAGAAGTTTTTTTTTTTGTAACAAACACACAAACAGTCCCCGTTTTTCATACCACACATAAAACGGGTTTCAGGTTTTGGTGAAAATGACCACATGAAACCTTTTGTCTGGTTTGAGTGTAGCCTGGTTCGTGACCTCAGCGCTCTGTATGTTACTCTGATTCAATCACGTATTAATTCTGGACCGATTAAATATTCAAACAGCGAAGAAGAAGAGCCGATTAGATGCAACACGTTGTGGAAATATTGGATTTAAATTCAAACTCATCGCTGACGTAAAGAGTGCTGAGGTCACCGACGGGGCTCCTTTAAGTGCTTCTTCGTTGACCATCTGTGTTTACAGAGGCTCTTGGCGTTTATTGTTTGTACCATTTGGCTTCCCCCCCCTCCCAAAAAAAAAAGGCTTATTGGTTCACAAGCATGTGGCCTGAAACTGTTTTATGTGTGGTCTCAAACACACCATCCGTTTTCTTTTCTGCACTCTTTTCTCCATTCGCAAAAAGAAAGGAAAAACTAAGAAAACTGGCGGACTCTCCCCCCTCCCTCCCTCCCTCCCTCCCTCCCTCCCTCCCTCACCCCCTCCACATTAACTTTGGTCTCTGGTTCTGATCGGTGTTGTTGCCATTTACACACTGGCAAAAAAACAAAAGAAAGCAAAAATTAAATACTCTACAGTTAGTATAAAAGCAAACCTTCTGTCCTTCCTTTAAGACCACAAAACTGTTTTGTGTCCCCCCCCCCTCCCCTCCTCGACTCCCCCACCCTCCCCCTTAACCCCTCAGCAGCAGTCTACATGGAGGAACACTTAAAGGAAGCGTCCGTTGTCTCGTTATGCTACATTATTTTTGCGTTTTGTACGAAGAGGGACAGAACAGACATCATCATCATCATCATCATCGTCATCATCATCATCATCGTCGTCTCCTCTTGAATTTACCACAAACAAGTAAGGAGCAAAACAAAAAGGAAACATCTGAAACATGAAACAAACAGAAGAGGTTGTGATATAAATCATCTGAGGTGGGTAAAGAAAAGGGTTTAAAATGTCGTCGTCATTCGTGTTGGTTTAAAAAAAAAAAAAAAAAAAGAAACAAAATAAAAAAAGAGAAAGTGTGAGTTGGAGTTTCGGTAGCAGCGGGTCGACCTGAAACTCTGACGTCTCCGTTTCCTTCCTTCTTTCCTTCAGTTGCTTTTTTTTTTCCTTTTTTTTCTTTTTCACATTCACAAACATTTAAAACTTCCTTGTGCAAATCAAGCAGTCTTTAGAAAGAATGCCCTCCGAAATTGTTCATGTAAAAATATATAACTCCAAGGTGGCTGACGTGTGTGTTGCAGCAAGTGTTTAATTCGTTTCTATCTATCTATCTTTATGGGGTCTGGTGTTTGTATTTCAACCGATCCCCCTCCCCTTTTCCCCGTTCTCCACCCCCCCAAAAAAAGGGGGGAGGTTGGTTTGTTGTCTATGTGGGGGCGTTGCCGGGGCAGGGTGGGGTTCATCTGCGTCCAGAGGGCATCTGTGCGTAGACGGGGTAGGCGAGGCGCACGTTGAGCGAGTCGTTGTGCTGCACCAGGGAGGTCTGGTGGTAGTGGAGCACCAGGTCCTTCAGGCTGCTGTACAGGTTGTAGGGCTCCGCGAAGCCGAAGCCGCGCGGCGTGCTGTAGATGACGCAGTGCTTCACCTCCCCTTCGACGCTGAGGACACAGACACGGAGGTCACGTCAACATTTTAAAATGTTTACACATCGAAACATGGCCGACATTCTTCGTGAAGATGGAAATACAGATCGGTCCTCTACTCACATGACGGAGCAGGCGTAGCAGCCCTTCTTGCTGCTTTCCCGGATGAGAAATGCTCCGTCCGGCTTCCCGAGCAGCAGCTCCTCCGCCTGCGTCCTGTTCAGGTCACCGACAAACCAGCTCTTCTCATCGTAGTGAGGCAGGTTCTCGTCCTCCTCGTTTACGAAGTAGCCTCTGCTTTCACACGTAGTCACATGACAAAACAGACTTCAATAACCAAAATAAAACTCTCATTATCAGACAACGTTTGACTGAAGAAAGTAGAGACTCACTCGTCCGTGTTCTCGTTCTTGATTCCCAACCAGTCGTTAATTCGTTTCTGACGAACTCCTTTGTGATTTAGCCAGCTTTAGAGAGAGAGAGAGAGAGAGACAGAGAGACATTACTACTAGGCATCAGTTTAAAAGGCTCCTTTCATTCGCTGTATTGTTAAAGGTGCAGCGAACAAACACGAGACTCATCAAATCGAATCAGCGAGACTCTGACAAACGTCAGTGCGTACGGCGCCATCGATCCCTTTAACACGATGTGATGTCACATGGTGCCTCGACTCGTCTGGTATTTAACTGGCTGGATTAACCGAAAACAGTCGTTCCCTTTGTTATTTTATCTATTTTATCTATTTCTTAATTGAGTTTTCAGATAATTGATGATGTGATATAAACATATGAGGGGTTTGTAACATGAGGTCAGGACCCAGATGAGTCACAAGATGATAAAAAAACGATAAAAATCTTTATTCATTTAAACTTTTCTTCTTCTGTGCTTTTCTAACTGAATCCAAGACAGAAAAGCCGATCTGAAGGTCACTTCATGCACATTTGTGCTGAACTGAGGAACATCTTAACTGTATTTGAAGCCAACATGAAAGCAGCATTACAGACGTAGCTGGAAAAATTCCTCCGTTTCACACCGACGCGGTCGACTTTAATGATCCAGCGCATGTTCATCAACCTGAGCTGAACCTGTAGTCGACCCGGGACCGACAGCGGCTTCATGTTTAAACAGCATCTGTGACCGATGACCTTCACATGATTGATTAAATCATTGATGAAGGAATGTTTTAGACAGTTGTTTGGACAATACTTTGGGAAATTGTGATGGATATTTTTCATTATTTTCAGATTTTATAGACAAAATGATGAATCCATTAATATAAATAAATGTAATCACAGTTGAAGTACGTATGAGTACTTTTCTGTCCATGTTTCAGGGTTTTGGTCTGTTTAACCGCCGTATTACACGCTTGTTCCAACCAAATGTGTGTCATGTTTTCCTACATATCCAGGATCATGTGGATATTTTGTTACAGACTGTAGTTCATCAATATGTTACAGTTTATTTAAAAACCAAGCATGACTGGCCTCTTTGGCCTCCTGTATCCTAACAAGACCTCATCACATATTTCCTTCCTGCTGTACTCACAACCAATAATAATCTGTAATTTAGCCATTTAGCCGCAGCCTAAAGCGAACAGCTCAGCGGCTGCACGTTACTGATGCTCGTGTAATAATAGTGTTTCCTATACTTACACTAGATACTGGTCCCTGATCTTGCGGAGCTGTATGAGGTCGGGCTTCAGACTGTTCATCTTCTTGTCCGTCTCACGGTTGTCCATGGCTTGTGTCTTCAGGTCCTGCTCCAGCCGCACCTTGCTGTCGTGGATCTCTCCGAGCCGAGACTTGAGCTTCTCGTAGTTCATCATGATCCGCTCGATCTCCTTATCGTTGCCCTCGCGGCGGAAGCGCTCAATGTAGTCCTTGCTGTAGCGCTCCTGCGTGTGGCACTGCTCCTCGAAGATCTTGATGGTCTCGTTGAAGGCTTCGATGGCCGTCCGCTTCATCTGGATCTCCTGAAGGACGAGAGAGGAGGAAGACGTGTGTCAGAACCCGGGACAACAGCCGAGTCTGCAGTCAGAATGTGGGAATATACACGTACCTGGGACGTCTTTGTGTATTCTTCGTACAGTCTGTCGTACTCTTTGCTCTTCTCCTGGTACTGATTGTGATATTCCTGCAGCTTCTTCCCCACTGCGTCAATGTTATCCTCCTTCACCAGCTGGTCCTGAGGGAAGCAGTAGAAGCGTTAGAGGGCGAAACTGAAGACGGGACGAGGAAACAATGACGAGCTATTTGTAATTAAGGACGGAGGGAAAAGTGCGTGTGCATGTTTGCTCTCTTCACCCCTGATTTTGCTTACTGAGGACGACTCCTGAACAGGCTCGTTAATAAACCACCCACAATGCCCTGGGCGGTGGGGAAGGTGTGCACGCTCGCAGATACCGTATCGCTCTGAGTAATGACTCGCCTGGCAAACGAGTGCAGCGAGGGAGGAAGGGAATAAATGCAACGGCGGCCCTTTGACACCGCGGATGTGTGCAATTATTTAGGGAGCGCGGCGCGGGGGCCGGACAACGGGGCGATCTTTCAGGGAGCAGAGATCCTGCTGCCGCTGCACTTTGGAGCGGGAAAAAAACAGCGGGAGCCACTAAGGCGCGGAGGAGGAAAGGTGTTTCAATACAGAACAAACTGAAGAAGAAGAAGAAGAAGCAGAACTATAAAACTAACTAACTAACTAAAACTAGCAACTAATGAACAGCCTGTTAAATAAAAGTAAAAACACACTTTTAGTTACATGGTTTGGTTTGAGCGAGAAGACTGTAGACGACAGTACAGGTGTGTGTGTGTGAGAGTGTGTGTGAGTGTGTGAGTGTGTGTGTGTGCGTGTGTGTGTGTGCGTGCGTGCGCGCTGACCTGCTGGAAGCGGGAGATGGGGTACATGAGCTTGACATCTAGTTTGGTGTTGTACTGAGCCAGAGACTCGTGCCTGTAGTGGCTGATGAGCTCCACCACTGAGTTGAACGTCAGCGGGTCGGAGAAGCCGTACTTTCCGTCTCGGTGGTAGATTTTTATCAGCTTGTTGTTGCCGCCTTTCCTGCACACATGGAAAGAAGCCATATTTAAACCTTTACAGTGGCAGAAATCCTCAGGAAACAGACAGATTATCTTCTGTACTCTGACACTTTAACAGCCTGGAGTTCAGGGCTCAGTTCCCCCTCAAGCACTTTATTTCCAGAGCAATGGGCTCCAATTTACCAGGATGCTGAGTAGGCAAAACGCTTCTCAACACATGATTTCCCTCAATCTGTAGTTAACTAGAGGTATGGCTGCATAAAAGCAAGAGCACAAGAGGTAATCTAGCATTCCTTCCAGCCGCCATAAACCCCCTGAGAGGCTTTAAACACACTCCATCCACGGTGCTGTCGGTAGTGGCGTTACCTCAGTGTGAGCGTGTAGTCGCCCTGCATCTTTGTGGAGGCGTCCCGAACCAGGAAGGTCCCATCAGGCATGTCTCTGAGCTTATCGTTCACCTCCTCCCTGAAGACAAAACAGTGAGGCTTGGTGATCCGTGACCGGTCCTCCCTACTCTGGATAAGTGAGTGTGTGTGCTAAAGGTGTGGTTATCATACGAGTGTGTGTGCTGCTCACATTTCTGCTGATATCTTCAGTAAGCTAATATGATCACGTGATATTATCAGTGAGAAGTTGGTAATATTGTGTGTGTGTGTGTGTTACCTGGATATGTCGCCCCAGTACCACTCAGCCTCCTGCAGCGAGCCTCCTGCTCCTCCGTCCTTGGCGCCGTTGCTGCTGACCCCGCCCACTCCGACTGAGGAGGACTGCTGGGGCTTTGCAGGCTTCGGAGGAAGAGCTGAAGGAGACAGAGAGAGAGAGAATATGTTACTACTTGCTGTGCCAACTCGGCCTTTGTTTCAGCAGCATTGATGACTGAAGATGGAGGGAACGCGTGACATCGTTTCACCACAGGAGTCGAGACTTTCCAGATGTTTTACAGCTTCAATATTCACAGATTTTTGCTTTTAAATAACCATATACACCAGAAAAAAAGCGAGATCATTTCTCCCCACTTGTTCACAAACGTACTTTATATGCAAATTACAGCACAGGAGCTGCATTTGTATCTCAACATAAATGCAGCAGCGACTGTTATTAATCACACAGCCAAACAGCGGCATGACAGACCAGCCCATACATCATCACAGTAATTACTCTGTGTCATAAACCACATTCACCACAAGCAAACACACAAACGCACGAGTGTTTACGCAGAGTTCAAGTTATCAGCTCTACACATCTCTGAACTTTTTCAACAAGATTAGAGGAAGAGTTTAGGCTATTAAATTAAATCAAAGTAAAAAATGAACCCAAATTACTGAAGCTAATAAAACAGGACGTTGTCTGTATTTAAAGACTTGTCAATCGACTTCAGAGTGATTGCAGCGTCCGACCTTTTGATTTATGACTTTTGTTGAACTGCACCTTTAAATTTGGTTCATGACAACACCAGAGGAGCATTTAAAGGTCTGAAGGTAAACTACCGCTAACACACAGTGGCTCTTGTGTTTGCTGCCATGCTGCCAAACAGAGCCAACACACACACACGCACACGTGCACACACACACGAAGACACACGAAGACACACGAAGACACACACACACGAAGACACACACACACACACACACACACAGAGGTTTAAGAGTCTCCAGGCACATCTGGATACAGTTTAAGGAGCAGCAGTGTAATTACTGGAGAGCTCCAACATCACAAATCAGTTTCTGCTCTCTCTCTCTCTCTCTCTCACACACACACACGCACACACACGCACCGAACACACACACAGCGTGCTTTAAAAAGGGAAAGTACGCTGATAAATGTGCTTTAAAGATGCCACCAGAGTAGCGCTGGTCTTGCGTGTGAGAGGTCGGAGCGTCCGGGAAAAACATTCTGGCCTCACAAAATACCAGATGACACGCACACACTGCTTGGACAAGGAAACTCCCACAATGCACTGGGGAGGCTGGAGAAACTATAGCAGATATGATTTCTCGCTGTCTCAAAGAGGGTTAATGTGTCACCTGACTCACTGCTCCTGTTGGTGACTAAACACTGAACAAAAAACGTGACGGTACGATTTACATTCAAAACTGTGTTGACTGTTTTTTGCCACTTGGGGGCAGCAGAACAAGCTAAAAAAACAACATCTGACATATTATCACATATAGTCATCTACTCATTAGAGCAGCTTTTAATATATAAAATATATCTTTAGTTCATTTGGTGCCAAAGATGCCAGATGTGCAGGGCTGCAACTAACGATTATTTTCTTATTAATCGTTTGGTTTATAAAACATAAAAACCATCCCAGTTAAGGTGATGTTTTTTAGTCTTATTTAGTCTGATATGTAGTCCAAAGCCCCAAAATAACATATTCTCACATTCAAAGACCATCTAATATTTTGTAATTTTGCTTTTAAATGACTTAAATAATTCAGTTATCAAATGCTGATTAACTTTCTTTTCTATCTAACTATTGAACAGGAGGCTGGTTTATGAGAAGGAGCCAAACACCATAAGTTGAGTGTAATGACCTTTAATGTTAACGTAATTCTGTTCTCGACATCTGGCGTTATGCATAATGTGTGACGTGCATGTTGTGTTTGTACAAGTTGTCCAATTAAAAACTAATCTAACTCGTTTGTGTGGCTGAACTGAGGCTGTGGCCACCAGGGGGCTCCACACTACCTAATTAAACATGTCAAATATGTTTAAATTTAAACTTAAGAAGCAGGATTTTCTGGAGCTTTTTTATATATTTATATTTAGACGTTCAACTCTTCTGTTTCGGGCCCCACGGAGGCTTTTCACAGCTCTGGATGCTCATGAGCGTCTTGTTAGCTCCTTATCTACACCTGATTTATAAACACTGAGCGAGTTTCAGCTCAGAGGAATGTGGGAGCACGATGGCAGCTCCTCTTCTTCTCCTGCTCTCTTTGTTCTCCTTCAACCCTCCTCCTCCTCTCATCACTTTTTCCTCTCACACACTCTGTGATTTCTTCTCTTTTCCTCCCTCCTCTCTCAGCGTCACCAGTCAAGTCAGTAAGAAGCTGCGGCCAAAACTGTCATTCTGCAGCTGCACTGTTTCCCTCTGTCAGCACTTTCTGAACACACACACACACACACGCACACACACACGCACACACGCTACAACAGCACTGCCACGCACAGGCTGTTGAAATTCACCTCATATTTAAATAGAAACTTAGACATACATTTTCCAAAATGTTTAAGACTATTAAAAAACACACAAAAATAGTTGATAAATGAAATAAAAGTTAAAAACTTAAACATTTTCTAAGTGCTTCAACTTAACTGAAACACTAAGTGTTAGTATATTGATCCTAATACAGAAGTAAATGGAACAAAGGCCGGTATCACACAGGACAATAGGTGAATAAATCATCTTCATTAACAAGCAATCCAAACATTTTATTATTTATTTTATTATTTAGCTTAACTATTCAGTCACAAATAATGTCTGGTTAAACTATTGGAGCAACAATCATAAATCCCAGAAATGTTATTAAAATTATATCAAATACACAAAGTATGAAAATCCTCTGAGATGAAAGGATGAAACTAACAAAATGAATGAATGAAACATGACAAAAAAAAAGAAAAAAAAACTGCCATTGTTTACTTTTCTGATGGTTGGCAGGACAACGAATTAAAAACGTTTGTTGTTCATAAAACAAATAAAACTGACCAATGACAACCGTCCTAACAAAGACTCAGAAAACATGAAGCGATTCAAAGAGTCATAAACGTGTAAAAACATCACAGCTACAACTACTGCAAGAAATACTGAGAGAGGGACGGTGAACAAAGGCGACCATCAGCGCAGACTCACCCAGCCTCCTCACCCAGCCTCCCCCAACCTCCCCCTCACTAGACAAAGGAGCAGCGTTCAGCCACACACACACACACACACACACCGGAGCAATATCACTTGTCATCACACATACAAGCAGAAACCCACAGCTCTCCTGAACAATGATACTCAGCACGGACTGACACACACACACACACACACACACACACACACACGACCAACACAAAGCATCAGTGTGTGAGCCTCCGTCCACCTCTGGAAACACTTTAAGGTTTTAAAAATCACATGTGTGCACGCTCCAGCTGATCAGGAGCTCAGTGTCGTTTTAAATCAGCGAGCTTGACGTTAACAAAGATCTTCAGTGCAACAGGAGCTTCACACAACAGCGACATTACTGCACAAACCGCAAGAGCAACTAGAAACTAGAAAACATGTGGCGTGAATTAACTGCTCCGGAGATATCTGCCTCTCCATCGGCTTTATTTCCACTTCAACTGCACATCTGGACGGAGTCAGAAGCTGCAGGTGGTGTGTGTGCGCACGAGTGTGTGAGCATCTACAGTGTGGGTGTGTTTCAGCGTCATGGGTATAAAAGCACACACACACACACACAGACGGAGATACTTGACAGCTTTAGATTCCCATTAGAGCAACAACTAACAATTATATCATCAGTGCATCTGTTGGATTATTTTCACAAATAATCACTTAACTGTTTAAAAATGTAGAGCAAAAGTTTCCAGAGCCTGAGATAAAATCTAAATTAACTGTCAGAAACCTCACAGACATTCAATCTACAGTCATATAACAGAAAAAGCAGCAGATTCCTTCATTTTATAAGATGGAACCAGAACTTTTGGCATTTTTGTTTTTTGTTGTTCTGTTGATTGACTAATAATTACACCATTAATTCACATAAAGCACAAATGCAACAGAGACGCAATGCAAAAATGCACATAAACTCTGCAGGTTTTAGGTCTCCTGCTGCAGAAAGAATGAAAAAAAAAGAGGAGAAAAGAGGGAAAAGGGGGCTGCAATGGCATGAAAGAGGAGGTAAACAAAAAGAAGGATAGTAATAAAATAAACATCAGGACTCATATTGATATAATGAAGGTGAGTGAAGCAGCAGAGGAGGAAAGAAAAGACAAAGAAATGCAGCAACAAAAGAGACCAAGAGAAGAAAAAGGAGCAAATGTGTCCTGGACGTCTCTTACCGTCCTCCATTAGCTGCATGCTGACACTCGTCTCTCAGCTGTTTCCCTCCTCCCTCCTTCTCTTTCTCTCTCTCACTCTCTCTCTCACTCTCTCTGATGCTCTCTCTCTCTCTCCTCCTCCTCTACATCCTCCTCCTCTGCCGCCACCTCCTCCTCCTGCTCTCTGCTCCGTCAGACTGAAGAAAAGAGCGAGCTGAGCTGATCCTAAAAGACAGACGACGCACTAACTAATCCCTGCTTGGAGGCCCGCCCCCTCGGCCAATCAGGAGACAGCGAGGGAGGTGGGGTTGCAGAGGGGGGTGGGGGGTTTCACGAGCGAAAGAAAGAAAGAAAGAAAAAAAGAAAGAAAGGAGGGAGGTGGAGTTACCCTTTAGTATATTCAGTCCTTCTGGGACAGCACACATACACACTCAGCTGTGCAGCATCGAGCGTTGAATCAACAGGTCCTATTGAACACTGAGACTCCCGGCTGAGACTCATTCATTCACTTCAGTGTGTACCAACAACACAAAACTTCACACAAAGGATCCACTGTCATCTAAAGCATAATGAGAGCGCCTAATGATTCATTTACTGTCCATTAATCTCTCTGTTGTGTTTCTAGATATTCTTTTCTTCGTCTATAAGATGCCATAAAATAATAAAGTAATGAAAATCACCGCTGATGTTTTTCCTTTTGTCCAAAAACAAAATATGACAAAGACACAAAACAGTCGACTAAAACATTAATGTTACTCCTTCAGCTTCATGTTGTCCGATGAGTTTCTTAAATTAAGGGTTCAATATTACTGGCTGATATTATCTTATCACAAATATGATCAATATGTGACATATTGAGTATTTTAGTCAATAATTCAAAGTGAATTGTAGTACAGAAAACAGCATCGTTTTTACATAGTTTGTCCACTAGAGTGCACTTCATACTATAATTACCACAATCGATTATTTAAACTATCAAACATCAAGACTCATAAATCCCGTATCGGTCTATCGGTCATGTTATAACCGTCTGAAGTGTATATATTGAGTTAGTGTTAGCTGTGTAAGCGTGACCTCACACCTCAAACACAGTTCACCATGTGAAGAAAATATTCTTTACTTTGTTCATAATTGCGATAAGATAAATAAATATGAACCTTCCTTCAGGACATGTTTACGTAGAGAATATGATCCTGATGAAAGGCTCCTGTCACATATGGGAAGCAAACATTCAGAGGATTAGGCCTCTCATGGGTCACATGACAATCCAACCCTGTAGATGATTATGTTGTGTACATAAAGAGGCTTTATCATCACACACTCAGCTGCTGCCGTTTCTACCAGCTAACAGCTTTTGCATCTTTTCACCAAACAAAAAAAAAAAAAAAACATCTTTAAAAGTTTAAACGTGCTATTGTGTACTGTGATGGACACTTGTACTAGATAGATGAAGAAACGTTGTACCCCGTATCTCAATATAAAACATCATAATCATCATATCAGTATCATATTACTCCACTGACAGATCGACCCAGACACTAACGAGAAATTACTGTCCTCAAAAGGGGGGCTGCTCTAGTACTTTTAATGTTGTCAAAGTTACGTAATAACGCATACATTTGTACAATCTAAACTACATTCACCACATTTTCTAAACGGGGAAGGATGAGACAGTCGATGGATGTAAACAGAAATGATGTGCAAAAAACCCCCCAAAAAACTCCAGTATGGTCCTTTAAGAATTATGTCCTGGTGATTTTCCACTGAAAGAGGAGACTCATCGTTCACCTCACACACTCACACACACACAAAGTTACCAGTGGAAACGCAGGCTTTGCCCTCCCCTGGGGGGTGGGGGGGTGGTGGTACTCCACCTGTGCTAATCACCATGCACACAAAGAGACACACACACACACAGACACACACTATAACAGTCACTGAGGCTTTCATTTCCAGTGTAATAAATATTCTAATGACCATCTGCGGGATGCTCGTCTTTCTCTTTTTCACCGTCCATCCCTCCGTCTCTGTCATCTCCACCTCTTCTCCTCATCTTTCAGCCTCTCCTTCCTGAGTCACTGTCCTCCTGCCTCGTCCTTCTTTCTTTCTTTCTTTAGATTTACATGTCAGGTATATAAAAGATAAAGACACACACAGGCTGAAGCTGAGCTGTGTGTCAGTCAGATCGGTGCACCGATGTAAAAAAAGATGCAGTGAGCTTCAGCTGCTGTGATTAATGACAGGATGAGCTCATTCAGGCAACAGAGGTGAGACACAGAAACACAAAACGCTGCAGGTAGGAGCAGAAGAAGAAACGCTTGAACTTTTTACATCCTCAAGCATTCATCTTTGAAAACTACCTCAAAATCATTCAGACAGCGGTGAATCATTTGCATTACTGACTGACAACACAATTCAGGACAAATATTGATTTTTAAAAGAAAAAGTTTTAAGGGTTTTATTTTTCAGACGTGACAATGACCCACAATGTGTGCAGGTATTTACAGCCCAGTAAAGAGCCTGTGTGTTGCAATTACATCCCCGACGCATTGAGGAGCAGCTGTCCATTCACTCTACTGTAGCTCCAACACAAAGCTTTCCAAAGGCAGAATGAAAAGAGGGAAATGATGGACGGAAAGAAAGAAAAGGAAAAAATGTGTGTTAACTTTACATGAGCAGAAAGAGGTCCACTTCAGTTTACCTCAAATGAAATAATCCACGTGTACCAGCATGCATTTACTCCAACTTTAAATCTCTGATCTAAAAAAAAAAAAAGGTAGAAATCACTCCTTTGATAAAACATTTCAACCTGAGGGGATCCTTTTTGCATTATCTCTGCAACACGCCACATAAAAACAGAATACTGCACTTTACGGAGGCTGCAGAGTACACAGTAGGTAGATAAGAAAGAAGAGGAGGCGGTGGGGGAGAAAAGGGACACAGCTACCGGGCAAACTGCATTCAACAGCGCCTCCTGGAAACAACACAACGTCCCACATCTGCGCCATGATCCATTCAGAGCACCGAGGGGAGGAAAGAAAGGGGGGGTGGGAGTCAAATGACACTGGCACAATTGCCCAGAAATGAATGAATGAAGGAATGATTGAATGAAAACATATTCAGTCGAGGGTGACAGTTGACTAGAAAGGCGCACAATGACTTCTAGATGCATGTCAGTGAAGGATGCTATGATTATAAAATGCTTGGGATCTTTTATTTCTGGTTTCATTCATTCATTCATCATTACCCCCCTCCACACACACACACACACACTTCCCCGTTGTCGGTACCAGGCAGAACTGATTTTGGATCATCCTGATGGAGCAGTTTTCACACAGATGTTGATGTAATGGAGTAATAACAGATGATTAAAGGTGCAGGTAGTTGCAGTTGTTTTTATATAAAATGAATTGTGCTGCTACTTCTGTCACCTTCATGGTTTATCTTTCATGTCACATTAAAAGCTGACTGTCAGAGAAGCATATCGGCTGCCTTTATGTACAGATAACACGGGACTATTGTCTGCAAACATTAGTCTGTTTCAACAGCAGCTTCACAATCAACATATTACTGTACAAACGAGCAGATAGAGCAGAGAGCATGAAATGCATTGCTTCCCATCGCAACGAGACAAACGAGGCTAATGTTCAAATGTGGAGACTGTAGCTGCAATGATGTCATGCAAAAAAATAAAAAATAAAATAAAAACTAAATGAGAAATATGTGAGAAATACGACCCAGAATATGGTTAAGCACCGCCGGAGGGACGTTTGGTTTGAGCAGCAGCAGGATGAAAAAATAAAAAACTTTCCTCCAATTTAAACAGACACCAAACCAAACACAACACCTCCTCTCCTCTCCTCTCCTCTCCCAGCTCCTCTCCTCTCTCTCCCGCCTCCTCTCTTCTCCTCTCCCAGCTCCTCTTTTCTCCTCTCCCAGCCCTCTCCTCTCCTCTCCCAGCTCCTCTCTCCTCCTCTCCCAGCTCCTCTCTTCTCCTCTCCCAGCTCCTCTCCTCTCGGCCTCCTTACCTGGCGGTTGGTCCATTTCCAGGTAAAATATGAGCTCCGTGGAGTAGGGCATCATCACGTCCCGCCAGTCTCCTTCTTCACCGGCTTTTTCCGTTGTCCAAACTGTATTATACATTTCTATCAACCTGACAATATGTCTCCAAAAAACAAAAAAAAAGGCTTATAAAATGTGAACGGATGAAAACGACAAAACCAAAACCGACGTGCTTTAAAAAAAAAAAGGAAATAAAACACTTGATCTATGTACTTATCTATCTACTTGGAAGTCTGAATTCCTGCTTCAGACTGGAATAAATAGACGGACTGTGTACAGCAAGCACCGGGCTGCGGCGGCTCCCTCCGACATAATAATAATAATAATAACTTGGGTCTCTTCATGAAGACCTTCTGTATAAGTATATGGATATATATTTATATATATATAGAAGCGTCCTGTTAACGGTGGGAAAGTAGATACCAGCTCTACATTTCAGTCCCTTCTCCTTCTCCTCCGCAGGTGCTGCCGGCTTGCTAGCTTCATTTTAAGACGAGCACTGACAAGAGGAGGCAGGCAGAGGCTGACAACGGCTGGGACAAACCATTCCGCCGCGACACACGGGGGTGGTGGGAGAAACCTCTCAAACCGCCACACACCGCAAATAAATACAAAACACACTAAAACTGATCTCTTACGAATACTACTCTTATATTAAAACGTATAATAATATTCCATATCCATTCCGCATCCATTACTGAACTATTCTACTTCTTAGGCTCCACTTTTATCCCGCTCGACAGTGGTACGTTCGTCTCTTTCTCCGGCCGCTGTGCGCATGCTCAGAAGCTGTATTTCAAGGCCAAGGGAAATTATTTGAGCCTCTGAAGAGTAACTTACAAGTTGTGTGGTTTTCCAGTAAGATCCTGACCTTCCTACTGAATGACTGTATGTGACTACAAACTACTGGCGTACTATTATGACTATTAGAAATATGAGCTACCAGACACATTTAAAAAAGGACCATGACAGTGTTTCTGCATGTTTTAGCCATTTTTTATCACATATGTTTTACATTTTCTGAATGTTTTGCAACTGTTGCTTGCTTTTCCTGTTTATACCTCATTTCCATACAGGCATGGAAATCAACTTGAAACAGAGTTGAGTTATGTAATCAATTGTAGTGAACTTGCATGCCTGTTTGAATTAATTTAAAGAATAAGGCTTGTAATATTATACATTTTTGTTGTTTTTTCCCCCATTTTTAAATGTATTTTATTTGCGAATCCTACAAAGAGAGCACTGCTGCTGTTATTTGATGTACGGGCAAGTTTTTAATGGCACCAGTGTGGTACATGTGGGATTAACTAATTTTTACAGGAAGAAAAATATAATATCCTTGCAGTCTTATGGTTAAAGGATAAGTATATTTTTATTACTTTCAAAACATCTTTTGAAAAAACCAACACCAGCAATGAGTTATTCCTAGTAACAAGTATTTTCTGTTTATCCAAAGCTGGATATATTTTATTCCTCTGTGCCGTAGAGCTCCGTTGTTGTCCAAAAACTATTAAAAACACATCAATGAGTCACGCTACTGCACAGGGTGATATGTCACTTCATCACTATGAACACACACACACACACACACTGTAGATTATTTTCTCTCAAACACACACACCATCCTGCTGATAGAAATACCAATACATTAATAATCCATAATTAAAACAACAAATGTTTCCTTCTGTTTGAGTAACATCTACAGACCCAAGTTATTTTAGAAAATGACCTAAAATCAAACTCTATACTGTGACTTGTTTTTAAAGTTTTAGGAACCAACAGGCTTGGGGGGCTGAGTGCCACAGTCCTGGTAGGGAGGTCCAACAGTATTGATAGACAGGCTGACAGATTGCTTTTGTGTTTTCATTGAATCTTCTGTTGACAAATTAAGAATAAGCCATATGCTTAGACATTACAATGGTAGGCTTCCCAAATGATTCACTGATTTCAGCTGCATAACATGCAAAGTTACAACAATGGTGGAATACACAAATCACGCAGGTTTCAAGTCTGATTTTCATACCACAGTGAAATGACTAAAAGATGGCGGAAAAACAAATCACTGCAGCGTGGTCGGCAGAAATGTAAAGCAGAAAAAACATACAATGAGACTTTTTTACACGGTCTCTAAGACTTTGCTCTGTAGACTGTTAACGATCCCTATGCCAGTATCCACCCGGCTAAAATGTCCCAGAGCATGACAGTGAACTTCGGTCGGTGCTCTGCATCCGTTACTATACTATTTTACACGACCCTTGTCCCAAAACCTGGTAAATGTATGCTATTCAAAACATTTGACTTCGGCGGGATGTGATTGGAAGAAAAAACGAGAACAAAGCCGCCTACAGTGAAGTAAGTACAGTTACAGTAAATTATACGGAAGCTGAACTATGAGCTCAGAGAAGTGCAAACATGTATTTATGTATTTAGGAATTTGCTCAGATGGATATTATGGGTTCAGTTTCTGGACTAACTGTATGTGTAGGCTCCTTATATTATCAATATTTTACATTGACAATGGATCAAATGACTACATGTAACATGAGCCGGGTCGCTCATAGTGACTATCACCAGGCTCTGTAGTGTCTCCTACAGGTCCACAGAGCTAAATAGCGTCTTTTAGCAATTTGTTTTGGTTTTCTGGACCACAACTTTGCAGTTTTGGTTCAGTCTCACAGCTCAACCAGCACCAAACAGCCTACAGACACAGTTAGAGACTAGATGGTGAACACAGTGGACTATCTAGCCGCTAAGGAGCCAGATGTAGCGGTGTATCATAATCATCCCAGGAGTAAAATGTGTATTTAAAGGTGACTTTGCATTTATTATTAGTTTTTCTGCTCTTTTCGTTTGCGGTTGCTCATGGTGGTTGGTGGTCTAATTACCTTCAGCTCTGTTTGAACCAGTTCTGACAATCCTTGGGTCCCTTTTGAATCATGTCCCTGTTTCATTTGGTGTTTTTGAATTATAATTCATGCACATTGAGTTGTGGTTTTGTTTTCATAGAACCTCGTTTATGAAAAGTAAAACTATGAGCCAATCACTCCGTCTACTCCTGAGAGCACAAAGTGGAGCACTTTCAAGCTTTAAAAAAAGAACAATAGCGTGATCATCATGATCAGCTGCCCCCAAAGCACACAGCGGAGACACAGACTGGCCCAGTCATCCACATGCTAATCCCCCGTTAACAGTCTAATATCAATAGAATATCTTCAGATGGGGGCTGCTGCCACCAGTAATTACAGCTGCTCTGTCTATCTATCTGTCTGCCTGGTGTCCTACTTCAGGGAGCAACAATACATGAATGAAAGGTCGGCTCCCCAATCTGCCATCCATCCATTCTGTCCTCCCTCTACATCCACCCACCCACTCTACCATCCATCCATCCATCCATCCATACACCCCCCCCCCTTAAACTCGTCTGTCTCGTCTGTCCATCACAAGCGAAGAAGAGGAGGAGGACTGGGATTCCTCGTACCCTAGCACCACATTGGGCAAATGTCAGTGAATGAAATCTATTTAATGCAGCAGACACACACACACACACACATTATGATTGTATGTGTGTGTGCGTGGTTGTTTCACAGATGGCTCGTGCCGGACACACACAGCCCAAAGCTCCTCTCTGTCAAGTGTGTCAAACAGGTTTAATTGCTGGTCGGTGTGTGTGTGTGTGTTTGTGTGTGTGTTTGTGTGGCCAGGCAGATGGATTCCTAACAATGACACAGGAACTGACTCTGCCCCCCATCATACAAAAGAGAAAGAGGAAGAAGGAGGGGCAGACGGAGGAGGAGGAGGAGGAGGATGATGGGAGCAGTGGTATTAATCTGCGCTGTCCCCGGTCATCAGCACACTGCTCCCCATTTAACCTTCCCAACAATAGAGCAGAGTGGCATCAAGTGGCCTATTTGCATAACGTACGCATAAACACATATGAAGTGTAGTCACGTATGAATCAACTCCTCCCATAACTCTAAATAATAACTCAAATTTTAATTAAAGGTATATGATGGAGGATATGTATAGACTCATAGAAAAGTAATTTTTCTCAATCATCACTTATGACCCACTAGAAGTGTGTGGTGGTGTATTTATCTGCAGAGATCCTGCCTGTATTTTCTTATTGTTTTGCTGTGTTCAGGACACAGTGGGTGTGTAGCCGCCATCTAATAACAGCATACAGGTGTGAGGCCATATAGAAACGTAGTGACTGGGTAATATCCTCCATTTCTCTCCTCTGCTGTGTTCTGTGTGTACCGCTTCACACATGTAGAACAGAGAGGCCACGTGCCGCTGCATATTACACCTTTAAGTATGTTTCCATCCATCTGTTTTTGGGGCTATACAATAACAAGAAAATAGTGACTGTTTGTTGAGCATGAAATAAGATCATTAAATATGATGTAATGTGAGTTTAAAGTAATATTTGAACTACTGTACACTAATTAGTTTTCTTTCTGAGAGTAAAACTAGAAGACTGATGTGAATTTTAAGTGTCTTTTCCAAAATGTCATACTATTCCTTTAAATGAACCAACAAAATAAAGAAGCAGCACCTGCGGCAGGAACAACATTACATATAATTGGTCACAGGTTCACACATCAATAATTAAACTCTCAGAAGGGACCATTGTTTCATTGTTTAGAGACAGTACTGCTTAAACTACTAGAGTACATTTTACTGATAAGGAGTCATTTTCTTTTTGTATAATGTGTTTTTGCCACAATAAGGATCTGAATACTTCTTTTGTGTACGTATAAATAAACGGCACAGATAATTGCAGAAAATAATCTGCGTGTGTGTATGAGAGAGAGAGAAGCCCAGGTGAGCTCCCGGGAATCAGGTGTTGAGTTTGCCATTTTTGTCGCCATAGAGACCACGATGTCCAGTGAGGCGCTAACAATGTGTCTTTTAAGGGGCTTTAAGCACAGACAAAGGCTGTGTCTGGAGGCACATATCATATGCCACCTACTGAAATGCAGCAGGGGAGCACAAATCCATGCACATGATTTTTTATTTTATTTAAATGTGAAGGCACGTTAAAATAGATCAGTGTCCCTTTAAATAAATGTTTTTTGATGAGTGCAACCTGTTTAAACTCATGGATCCACCTGTCTGTCTGGGTTTAAAAACTTTATTTTTGTGTGTTTTAGTCTACGAGATTACGTTTGAAAAACTGAGGCCAAAAAAAACCCTGTTGTCATTCCCTAAGAACAGCGAGTTCAGTAAACTAGATGTTATCTGTGTGTCTCTCTCTGTGTGTGTGTGTGTAGTGTTGTATATTATCTTACTGTGTCGAGCACATTTGAGGTCAAACACCACCTGTGCCCCGAGCTGCAGCTTCTAAAATCCACATCAGAACACAGTGTCATTTTCTATATAATCATTTAACTCAAACGCTCGTTTATTTGTAGCTACTGTACTTTGTGAAATGAGACAAAAAGCCAGACGCCACGCGGACGACGGCGTACGCTGACGCGGCTGAACGGAGCTGCTGTGATACTCCAACACCTGGGAACGACCCACGTATCTGTATTACCATGAATATGATAAGATATGTCATTTTATTCTATATTATTTGGACTTTTTAACATCTGGCCAAAGAGAGAAGATGAAATAAGCCTTTCGTCTAACTGTGGCTTATTTACACCTTTTTTCTGTTAATTAATTAATTAATGAGCATTGTGTCTGTCAAATAAATACGTTAAGTGATAAATTGAGCAGCCACTCCGACATTTGCAGGCAGTTCAGGTTCGGTTACTTTAATTCATTATTATTTAAGAAAGATCCCTTTCTCTTTTTGACTGTGCCAATCATCTGCATCCATGTGTGTCATGTGATGCAAGCAGACACCCAGTGGGAAGAGACGGTGTCTGAGGAGCCTGATGAGCTAACAGTCAGTCATGGATGAAATCAAGTGAAAATACAGCAGCAATAATTGGCAGTACTTGTTACAAATACACAGAGCCAGGTTCAGCTCTCAGTTTTAATGTGCAGACGTGTTGTTTTAAGACAGAGCGATAATTTATCCTTTAAAGAAACTAAACTATCATCTGTGTTTAAGCAGTTTGTGGGGCCTCGTTTGTTGTCCTCTGCTTGGAAAAGCAATTTGAGTAAATTTTGGGAGTGATGCGTTTTTAGCTACAACTTTTCTCAACAACTGGATCATGAACACAACACAGGCAATTGAATGACTCTAATAATATAATAAGTACAGTATAGTAGGTCACAGTCTACTGGTGATTTTCTACTTTATTTTAGTGTCGACAAATGGGCATATGTGCAGTTAGTCTTGTATTTTATATGTTTAATTGGTCCTCTGAGTGTGTGTGTCTGTATGTGTCTGTGTGTGCTGTAATATAACAGTGATTCAGAAAGAGACACAATAGTGTTATATATCTCCCTGACGTGTTCCCTGGTGACAAAGAACCATGACTGTACAATCTATCAACAACTGAGCATGTGGTTAAACCTTTTTTTCTTCTTTGTTTGTTTTTTACAGATTGCACATTTGCTGTCATGTGAGAAACAGAAGCAGTCGACTGAGGGATGGATGGATGGATGGATGGATGGATGGATGGAAGAAGGGGGAGGAGAGAGATCCTAATCTGCCTGGCTGCAGGGCTAGACCGAAGCAAACGATACAGGAGAGACAGAAACAGGACGCCAAAGGAGGAGTTAAGAGTTTCATTTGTCCTTAAGTTTTTCTCAGAACGTAATGTCTCGTGAATTAAGGAACAAGGGTCCCTGAATGTATGAGTGTGTGTGTTGGGGGAGGGGGGAGGTGACTGTACAGTGATGATGAGGCTGTGGTTTTGCTCACTGCCTGCTCTATTTCTGTGCTTATTATCCATGGCCCTCAGTGCTTTTCATATTTCGTCTGCTGCTGTAATAACTAGAGTGGAAAGTACAATTTAACTGTAGACACGAATAGGCTGCTAAACATAGACATTGGTGGAGTGGGGTCTGGGAGAGCACGCACGCACGCACGCACGCATGCACGCACACACACACACGCACACATACGCACACGCACGCACACGCACGCACACACACAGAGCAGTTGCGTAATATGGCCGTCACTTTTTCTTATATTATGCATAAGTGTTTTCCGAAGGTGCAGGGATGTAGACAGACGTCCGCCTACATCTGTGCTTCAATTATCATTAAAATGCAGAGTGTGGCCTTTTTGTTCTATTGTTGTTTCAACATTAGATTTTCTGTTGCTATTAATATTCAAGCCACAGAAACCAGACGCCAGATACACAATCTTTAACAAACTTTTGTTGTGTAGAAATCCTTTCTTTAAATAGAAAATCTCTATTCCCAAAATGTTGGTCTGGTCTCGAATATGAAAGTTAGAATATAATATTTCTTATATATAATATCTCGAATATCGACAAATCTCATGTACAGAGACAAACCAATAATAAGATAATCTACTTACAAGTATTGTGTGTGTATCCAAAACTTGATATATGGTATTTCTCTATATCGTAGACGTCTAAAAACCATTAAAAACATATAAGGTGAGACATGTTCTTTTATCATGAGAGCAGTTCCTTGTAAGGCATTATTAACATTACACCTGGTAACACAACAAACAACAAACAAGATTTTGTGTCTTTATGCTAAGCTAAGCTAATCAGCTCCTGGCTACAGCTTTATATTTGCTGTAAATGAAATACACGTTTGTGTACATATATATGTGTCTGTCTGTGTTAGCGGCTGGGAAATGAGGGTCCTCAGAGGTATAGAAGTGTGAGTGTGTATGTATCATGTAATCATTATGTCAGTGGGAAGGAGCCACTGCAGCGAGTCATGCAGAGAGGCCATATTTCCTGTTACAGTTACATATGGCCACAGAAACCCCCCATACTGCTGATATGTGCATATTTGCGGTTATGCTAAAGTTAGCACATAAGCATGCTCAAAAACTTATTATTTTCATCTGAAAAGAAAAATCAGTTTATGAATATATGTTTTTCTCAGCTTGCTCAGCCGTAGTGACGCTGTCTTGACTTTCTGTGACCTACCTTCACCATCACTGTGCTCGTGACAACAATTTACTATCTACAGTATTTGTAATGTTGAGATCAGAAAACGATAAGACAAACTGTTTCCTCCTGATCACATTATATAGAGATAACCTAACGACATTCTCCTATCACAGGAAATCATTGTAATCATATAATTTACATCATGAGTACAGTATTTCGCTGTTAACTCATTCTTCTTATGATACTAATTTCTAAAAGCTAATTTACAGACTTTTATGCAGCTCCACATCCAGAACAAAGACGTTCAGGAGACCCCTGCTAAGTGCATTTCTGCTGAGTGAATGAGCATCATGGAGCAGACACCATGCTGCTGTTCACATCACACAGGCTGGTTTTGATCACGCCGTGTGACGCCTCGCTGCCTCCGCTAGATCCTGCACATTGGATTTACATCAGCTGCTTTGGTCTTAGAGAGCTGGCCGCGAGTCATGTGCACTCCAACTCAAGCACACCGATTAGCTTTGCTGTCTCAAACTTTCCAGCTCAGCTAATTCAATGAGGACCTCTCGGCTTCCTCCGCTCTCCTGATGTATCCTCTGTCCAAAGGACCAGTGGATTCATTACTATTCAGAGTGGATTCATTTCCTTTTCTGGCATCGACTGATCCTGTCCCACACAATCAGACCAGTAAAGACTCCTCCACCTGTGCAGACTCAGATTGTCTCACAGGCAGAAAAAGAGTCTGAAATAAAACTAAAAGGATTTATATTAAATATTGATAACGCCCTGCTGAATAGTGTCTGCGTCTTGCAATCTGCTGTCACGATCGACTGTAAAGCAGCTGATTTAAGTGATTTACTTTACATACATGCATCTAATAACATACTGCTACAGTCTCAAATAAAGTCTGCCTTCAGATCAGGAATCCCACAGGACTCCTGTGGTACGGGAGCGCTAGTCCATAAGATGCCGATGGGAAAACTAAGGAATTTATATGCTATTGCTTTATCATCATTGAATGGTGGTTACATCAGACAAAGACCTGTCCAGTCGGAGCACACGTGTACACAAGTACACACAAAACTACAAATTCATCAGAGGCCAGGTACTTTGCATATTGTGTGAATGTATCTCTGTAATCATCAAGATTACAGGATCGGGAGGCAAGCATGTAAATGACAAAAGTCATTTTTGTTTGCTAAAACCTAAATTCTGAAAATAAAACAACATATTTATGTCTTTTAAGATGAGAGGCTCTATGAAGTTTGGGTGAAAGCAACAACAGAAATCACAAAGACAGAAGAAGTTAACAGCAAAGGAAGAAATAATCTGGGAAAAGATGAACATGTTTAATTTTTTTACCCTCTTGTTTGCATTTCAGTGTTAAAAGGACTAAAAATATGATTTGTACTGTTGCAGTCAGAAATAGGGATGATGCGTCTCAACCTGTTTCTCTCTTTGCTTTTGGTCGAGGTGAACAGTCAGAGCCAAACAGGGATTCAGCTTTAGAGCAGGCAGAAACAGGAGGGCAGGAGATAGACTGAACCAAACCCAAATCTCTACACCGCTCCTCCTCCTCCTCCTCCTCCTCCTCTTTCTTTTTCAGATTGCAATATCATGCTGGCACACAAGACTGAAACCATCCGCAAGCATCTGCGTCCTTTTTCCTCTCTCTGTTTATGTCGGTCTGTTCATCTGTCGATCTGGCTCTTTGTTTCACTCGCTTTGAGATGAGCAGACACACAGACAGTCAGTCGATCAGGCAGATGGACGCACAGACAGACAGACAGACAGGCAGACAGACAGGCAGGCGGACGGACGGGCGGATGCACAGACAGACAGAGAGAAAGACAGTCAGACAGCAAAGACTGAAACTATCTCTCTCTCTCTGGGCAGACAGAGCAGAGCAGACAGGAGCAGACTCAGTAACGGATGATGTCATCCTGCAATGTGAGCGTCCCCATGGTCCTGATCCCATGATGCAACACTCTGGTGACACTGTGAAACAGGTTGCTGTTGCTGCTGTTGCTGCAGGCGGCATCTAAAACTGCTGAGCCGCGTCTCTTTCTCTCTTTGTGTTTTTACCTTGCATCGTTCCTCCATTTCTCTGCCCTAAATAAAGTATTCCCTCTCTACCCCCCCCAACACACACACACTATTTTCCTTTTTTATTCTATCTTTTCCTCTTTCCTACTTTTCACTTTTATTTGATTAGATTTTTTTAACATTATTATAAAGTGGGTTTTATTTTTCATCTTATTAATTGTCTATCCTTTATTGTAAATCACTCTGAGCTGCATATCTTGTATGAACAGTGCTATATAAATAAAGCCTATAGTTATTAATAATATTACATTTTAATTGTTTCGTTTTATTCTTTTTTCTCTCTCCTGTATTTCTGTATTTGCTCTCTACCCACACAGACCTCCCATCCTTCTCCCTCTCCCCCTTTCTCTCTCTCCGCTGGTTGTCAAGGCAGCAGGGCACCATGGCTCAGCATTATTCATGCAGCAGCACAGTCAGCCAGCCGCTCAGGCAGACAGAGAGACAGACAGACAGGCAGACAGACAGGCGGTCCAATGGGCAGAGAGCCAAGTACGCAGGCAGCAAAGTCTGTCCAGCAGAGTCAGACCTGCTTACAGAAAGCATTTAACTCTTTCCTTTCTCCATCTTAAGAATAATAACAATATTCTATATTTTTATTACTGTTAACAAATCTCACCTACACTGATACAACTTATTGTGTGTGTATCTTGAGCCTGATATATCTTATTCCTGGGTGCTGTAGACCTTCATTGTTGTCCAAAAAAACCTATTAAAAACGTGTTAATGAGCCAAACTGCTGCACAGGGTGACATGTTCCTTCCTTATGAAGATTACAGTCATGCTAGTTTGTTAAGAAACGTCTCCAGAGACTAATATCACGTTTTCAGTCTCTGTGGAGTAGTTCAGTGTAAGGCAGGCGCTACTGAGCATGTGCAGTAACACTGGTACCGTATACAGTGCACATTTAAAACATCTTAAATGCAGAATAAGCTTTGGATGTAAAAGTGCAAAAACACTCAGCAATAAAAGCCTGATAAAATGATGCAAATAAATGCACACAAGCCTATTTGAGCTTTAGCAGATGTGTGTGTGTGTGTGTGTGTGTGTGTGTGTGTGTTCCTATTCAATCCTTTGAGGCCTTGTTTTATCAACGGCTAGTGAACAATGATCAAGCTCTCAGAGAGACAGCAGCACTGAGGCAGAGCAGATTACAGCAGAGAACAAACACTCCTTATCTAATTTCTAATACAGCACATCAGTCATGAGGACGACCTCCCATCATCCTCTGCTCCACCCAGACCTCCCCTGCACTGCTTCCTCTCTCTCTCTCTCTGTGTTATCTGTGGTTGGGTCTCGTTCAAGCACGTCTTGTCGAGTCATGTTTGACTTCTAACAATAGAGAGTTTGGGATCAATTGAGCTCAAATCCACTGCACAGTTTCCTCTATTAACAATCTGCTGGATTAATGCAACATTTGTTACTCATCTTTCACCTAATTTTCCTGCCAGATTATTATTGTACCAGACTGATGAAGCGTTTCATTTACCTTCACCTGTTGTCATGAGCTTTTTCTTTTCTGCATACTTGCAGTGAAGGAAACCAGGTGGTTCAGAGTCTGATCGGGACGGATCTCTGTGGAGGTTTTCCTGACATGACGGTCCGTGAAAACATTTTAAGTGGAGCGCTGTCCTGCGTCTGATGTCTAATTTTGCCTTTTAGGATTCAGGACCCATGTATACATACTGAAGTTAAGTGCATTGATTCATTGTCTAATTCTTGAGTCCCAGAACATACTGGAAGGATTATACATCCTATCTGGCAGGGAAACACCTTGGGATCTCCTAGATGCAGCGGGAGAAAGTTGTTAGGAAGCAGGGCGTCTGGGCCACTTTGCTTTGGATACAGTTCAGTCTAAATGTGTTAATGCAACAGAAAATTACCCAGACCATCATTATGACAGACATGTTTGAAAAGCTGCTGACACCTTGAACACCACATAGGGTCAATTATCACTCTTTGTACTGTAAAATCTACTTTGAAGGGTTTTATTATTATTTTTTTTTTTAAAGTCAATGTCAATGATTCAAGTGGACACATATTTGCTGGTTTAAATGTGTATGCTTCATCTGTCTTTCATGATCTAAGGTCCTCATCACTCCCTTCATTAATGTCGTGTTTTTCCTGTTGAAACAGGGTCAATGAGCGGTCAACCTTAAGTGCTAATTAGGTATGAGAGGAATGAAACTTTATTTGAAACAGCTAGAAAAGAGATTATTGTGTTTAAAGGCTGATCAGAAAAACACAGCACAAACGAAAATGTGAAATGTGTCTGAATGAAACTGCATCCGAGCACGAGTTAGCCTCAACTTAGTTTAGTTAAAGCTGTGTCATTGCTCAGGCTGCAGCTTCCTGTAGGATGAATCTAGACCAGAGTGTTTGCAAGCGAGGTGTAAAAGCAAAACAGCAGGATTTGAATGCACAGTGAAAGAAGCAGCAGCAACCCCCGGCAGCTTTTACAGGATGTTTGTGTGTGTGTGTGTGTGTGTGTGTGTATTGGAGTGCTGAGGGAAATCTGTGGCAGGTGTACAAACAGATTCACCCCGAGAGCCAAAAGGGACAGACAGAGCCTGTGTTTGCCACACTCACACTGCCTGCTGTGGGGACAAAGGTGGAGGGTCACAGGGCCATAGCAATCACACACACACACACACACACAGACATACACACACTCGTGCACACACAGTTACTGTATTTCCATGACACCCACAGCTTACACAAAACTAAATGAAACACGTCAGAGCGAGCCAAGCCGCCTGACATGAGAGGGATTCCAACACCCCTGGGGCGGAAATGAAGGATTTGCTACCGGCAGAGAGGAAAAGTAAAGACGGGAGGAGGAAGAGAGGAGCATGTGGGGTAAACATGACGGTCCTGCGGCGGATAAAAATATGCATCGAAGGTGCCAACATGTCCGGAGCAGGAACTGCTGAGCTGCTGATGTTGCCGGTGTTGCAGATCCAGAGCAGACACCTCTGAGTGTGGGCATCGACGGAGCTGATTACACTAAGGGAAGTGATGCGAGCAAAACACACTTGTGCTGCGTCCACATCCTGCATACAAATAGTATACACTATACTAACTCTACTAGCATGTTGTTTTGCAGCTACTACACAATACATGAAGAATACATACTTTAGAGTTTTGTACTAACGGGATGTGATGCAACACATGGACGTAGTTTTTCTACTGCCAATTAAACTGCACAAAAAGACAAAAACATGTGTTCATGATATTTAATATGTATATTTTTTTGTTTTCTGAGTTGTATAAAATAGTTATTTGATCCCGGGTCATAAAAGCTACCTGCCAACAGTAAATCCTGAATTGTTGTGTTTAAACTTTTAATAAAAATCACAAGATTATGTGTTTTAATACTGATGTTATTACTGCACTCAGTCTGTATGCAGCAAGAATTCAGCATTTTATTCATGGTGACTTAAGCAAATGACTGTTTCCACACAACAGGTTCTGCAGTCAGTAATTAACCTCAGTTAAGATAAACAATGACAAAAGGAAACATGAGCGACGTGTCGGTATTCACTCCTGCTTCTGTTTCATTTTAATCTTTTCTACAGAGGATTACAGACTAACAGCGTGTTGGTCTGTTCAGTCAGTAAGTGCCAGCCCATCATAACTCAGGTATTTTAATATAAAGTCACTAAAAGCCAACACGGTACAGCGCAGGCCTTGTTCAGAATAAACTGAAATACCAGCAGAAATGCCAACAGCTAAAAAGGATATTAAATATTGATAACGAAGGAGTCCTTCTATATTTTCTTATATATATCTACTATATTTATTTAATAGAAACATCCAATCTTAAAAAATGCATTTCATAAAGGTCAAAAACGAAAAAAAAATCCAGATGAAAGAATCTAACACTGGAATTAATCTTTAAAAAATGACGTGATTCTAAGAAACTTTAGAGAAAGAAGAAAGTTTAAAGTTAACGTTATAAAAGCGGCCGTTTTATGACATATTAAAACATTTAAACTTTTACCTTGGCATCAAATTTTACTCAAGCCCTTGAAAACATTTTAACAAAATAATCCCAAACTCAAGGTCCACTTATTGGCTTTTTAGAGTAGCTGCATCACATGGTTGTTATCAGCAGCTGGAGTTTGCTCTGTTGTCATGGAGACAGACTTATTGTCATGCAAACTCAGTAGGTGTTACGATTTTTATCCTCATATCGTTGCATCTAACTTCATAGCTGCTGCAGACCATCACAAACCACAAAAATAAAACTGACAATTATCAACTTGCAAAAGAGCTCAACCTGATCTACAGCAGACTCGACAGCCTGCTCCCCCTCCACCCTGCCCTCCACCTTCAGCAATCCTTCATGCTCCCACCCCCCAACATTAACATCAGCCCCCAGCTGAGACACATCAAGGCCGTAACAGATGGGCCCCCTGCTGTTTGTCTACTGGGCCAACAGGTCAGTGGAGGATAGCACCCACCTGAGCCTCCACTTTCTCCTCCACCTCCATGACACTCTAAACAGCTTCTATGGCAGAATCCTGTTTCTGGATTTCAGCTGTGTGTTAAACACCATCCGACCAGAACTCCTCCACCATAAACTGTCCCAGCTGGGCGTGTCTGACCCGATTTGTCAGTGGATGGATACTGATCCGCCTCATCCATAACGGCGACCAGTCGGCCTATAGGCAGGATGTACAGCAGCTGGCCGCCTGGTGCAGAGCCAACAACCTGCAGCTCAACAGAGGTGGTAGTGGACTTTAGAGAAGGCGACGCTGTCTCATCTCCACTCACACTAAACAACAGAAGATTCAATCATCTCAATCATTTAGATCTGTGGGCGCCATCAGGCAAGACGATGCCATCCTGACCTCCTCCATACTCGCCCTCCATGACATAATCACCTCCAGGAGCAGGAAATACCACCACATATTCCAGTCCCTCCCCTCTGGGAGGAGATACAGGACAATTAAAACCAATACTTTCAGACACAAGAAAAATTTCCCCCTGTGCCATAAAACTCATTAACTCCTAATCCTAACTCCCTCCGGCCTACAGACCTGCTGCTATCTGCCCCTGCACCTGCCGCTTTACCCGCCCCCACCCACCACCCCCACCCAGCTAACACATCATAACAGTGTCTGTGTATTTATGAGATTTTTATTTATTTGTTTTTTTAATTTTATTGAAATTACACAGTGTAACAGTGTTTAATTCCTTGTATTTCAATACTTAATAAATAAATACTTATACAGTCTGCAGTTATCATGGATTAAATTATACATTTCTGAAGCTAATATGAAGTTTCATTCATCCAATGAGTCAAATCCAGTAGATATATTAAAGCAGCAGTGTTTTTAGAGCCATAGTCTTTTTGTTCCTATACTTCCACCACAGTCTGTAAATATAAAATCCTTGTTCTGACCATTAAAGGCCATAACTGAACAACCGTAGCAAACAGCTCATTTAGGCCTGTATGTACTGAAACAGCCTGGTCTATAGTCTGACCCTGCAAAGGGTTAACTCTGGCATGCCAAACAGAGGGTGAACAGAATGTGTGACTGAGCATCTGAATATCATTGTGACAGCCAAAGACCGAGATAAAACAGCAGCCAGCCTGCCGTCCATGCTCCTCCATCACCAAACGCCCCACCTCCCAAAAAAAGAAAATCCTCTTGCTCCTGCTGCGCTGATCAGACTTACTGCGTTTTAAAGAAACCTCTTGATCTTGTTTTTTATTCTAAACCTTCTCACCTCATTATTCATCAAATGTCACAAGAGCTCTTTGGTGAAGTAGAACAGTTGGACAGTAAGTCGCTGGCAGTGAAGATGAAATTACCTGAAATGACTTTATGTCTGACCAAAAAAAGACCTTTAGTGTCAGATGCAAAACTGAGGCTTCTTGTTATGAGTGCCTCAATGCACTTTATGCATGTGTGTGTGTGTGTGTGTGTGTGTGTGTGTTACGAGCAGTGTGATCAGCTTGTGATCCATTGCATATCAGATCAGAGGTGAGGCAGGGTGGGAGGAAGGGTGGACAGAAAGGATTGCTTAGTAATGTGGAAATAGCTCAGAGGCACAATACCTCTGTTTTATTTCCCTCCTCTACCTCATCTCACCTTCTTCCACTTAACTCAGCAGCTAATGCAGCTTAACAGCCTGAAAAAAATACTTTACAAAGAAAGAAAGTACACAAATGCATGCAGAAACAGCCGTGTCGATATCCAGGAAGCTGCGGAAAAAACTAATCCAATCAAAAGTGGCCAAATTGAAGATATAAGTAAGATAGGAAATGCTTTTTTCTTAATTGGTGAAAGGTTACTGGAGCAGATTTAGCACTGAAGCCCATAAGAGTCAAATAACCATAATAAAAAATGTCTGCTCGCACCACGATTTTAGTTTAATCACTGAGGATATTGTGAATTTTCCTGGGCAACTCTTTAAAGACTCTTCATGTGTATTGTTCCTTATGGAGAAGAGGTTAAAAAACAGCTGACTGGTCCTTTAACACGTATATGCAATTACTAATAAAAATCTACAGTCCCAAAACATTTTTTCATTTTATGACACTGTGGTCAGTCAGTGGTCGCCAAGGGCAACAGTAACCGGTGGTGACTGACCTGGTGATCAGAGCAGGATGTTAGTCAGTGTATCACCTCTACTTGTGACAGCTGACACCACTGTGTGTGTGTCTGTGTGTGTGTGTGTGTGTGTGTGTGTGTGGGTGTGTGTGTGTGTGTGTGTTCTGTGTGTGCGGAGACACACAGAACACGTGTGTCTATGAGTGACAGTGTCTCTGCTTTGTGACTTTGTGGCTCTTCACACTGAATAATTAATGGATCACTTTAAACACAGATGTGACTGATATAGTGTGTGTGTGTGTGTGTGTGTGTGTTGAAATCTATGCTAACCAGTGGTGTAAGTCATAAAGATCACACACAAAAGATTATGTAACTACAGAGAAAGGTTATTGATAATTCATTGAAAACGAAAATGAAGATGTGCATGTTAGAAATACAACAGTGTTGAGTTTTCTGATGAAGAGCCGGCCGGTGCCAGCTTCACCGCCACCCATCTCACAAACACAGCGACTGTACAGTAACGAGGGAATGAGACCTTACTGTATATCACAGAGTACATGTTGTGTCTGTATAACAGAAAACTTAAATGACTGTAAGAAAAGCAGGAAGAGTTGTGGAGCAGTAAACGTAAGGTTCAGATAGCACTGCTCCACTCAAGACCAGTTACATAATCGTCTCCTCATAAAAGTTAACGAAGCAACGTCAGAGAGTTTTTCTATGAACAGACTACAGCACAAATGTTTTATTCTGCCAAGTGGTGTATGAAGAAAAGCTGGTCTGCTTGGGACAGCAGAGACAGAGGACAGGTCCTCGCAGGACGTAGCATAGAGGTAATCCAGGTCAGTTCAGTGTATGCTGTCCATAAAGTCATGAGTGTGACACACGTGGACAGATACACCCCACAACACATCCACAAACATGCTGAGCTGCGGTAATGGGAGCTGCTTCATTCGGCATTTAATTCTAATGAGATTTTAAGTGTTTCCTCACTCAGCTTGATTAAGAGCTTTTGGTAGAGAGCTGTTGTTGTTGTTGTTGTTGTTGTTGTGTGTGTGTGTGTGTGTGTGTGTGTGTGGGGGGGTTGCTTCTTATTATGTCTCTTCAATGTAGCACAGTGTGTAGTTTCTAGTTTTTCGTTTCTGGAATAAGTAGATAAGATAAGACTTTAGCGTTGCTAGATCACAGCATTTATCTCTAGACATACTAAGTATAATCCTTACAATCACTCATTCATTAAACATACATTAAGAAAGCTACCCCCCCCCCCCCCCCCCCCCCCACCCACCCAATATAAAAACAATAAAACTGATAAAACCAGTAAAGCTGCAATAAACCGATGACAACTCCAGATCTGCACATGCCGATAGATAAAACTATAAAATGCTAATTTGCTAAATTCACTGTGAGCATGTTAGGAACATTAGCATGTTAGCTCAAAGCACAGGTGTGTGAGATTTGTGCCGTTTAAAATATATATATATATATATTTTACTTATTTAAGTTTACAAACAACTTCAATTCGATTAAAATCTGACAGGAACACGGTAAACATAGAAGATTGTATCGTCAGCATAGAAATGAACATAGCAAGAGTCATTCTATAAAGAAAGATAATAGCGGGGCCGTATAATCTTATTCTTTGTGGGGCAACTTTACCAAGAACTTGACTTGAAACCACAAAGATTTGTACCAGATACAGACCTGTAATAGCAGTGACAGCATTTTATTTTGGAAAATGTTGTGATAGATGGTATCAAAAGCCGTGGGCAGATCTATAGTGTGTTCGGCACAGTGTTGCTTTTTTAAAATTGAATTTATCATAACACTGAAGAGGAAAATCCCTCTTTCTTTTTCTTTCTTTGTTAAACTCTCAGTTGTAAAAATAAACTGTGCACACCACTTTGTGTGCTGTTTTTCTTTCGTTTGTTTTGTTTCAGTGAACCAGTTCTTCTGGTGGCAGCTCTGGCTTCAGATTAGACCGATATAACCAGTTTTATTGGTTTAAGTGTTAACCTCACGAACACACAGAGGTGACACCAGGTCTATGCATCATCCCTCTTTACCATTGGCCAGCTGTTACCTAAGCCTCATTCATTTACGATGCCCCCAAGCCAATCAGGCTGAAAGGCTCACTGAGGAGATGGAGCAGATAAATAAATAGAAAATACAGAGCTGTTTGTTTAGATGTTCCTCCTGTCTTTGGTTCATATGCAGTTCCTCTCTGACATACATTCTGTCTCTTTTCACGCGTCTCTTCCCGTACTTTGTACTGTACATCGGGACGAAGGGGGGCGGTCTACTTCATTCAGATCTAGGCCACGCTGTCACCCACAAGTTGTCTGCTGAATAATTATAGCCGACCGTGACATCCACAAATCAGGAGCGCAAATTAAAACTGACGAATGTAAACCACAGCGCGCACCAGGCAGGAGCACATCATCTGCTCCTTACTGACCATTAATATTTAATGTCTGCAAAAACCAAAAGTTTAATACCACATGTTTTAGCCTAATTTTTTTTCACAGCATGCTGTTGTGTGTTTGTGGCTGTTTCTCTATAATATTATTAATCAGTAGTCATTGCAGTAAAAATATTTCACCGTGTCTGGAATAAAAATCATCTTATTTTTTAAGTCAGTTTTCATTTACCGTTCATGTAACCAATAGAAAGCTTTCTTATAACTATTAACTATGCTTTCGTGTTTTGAGACACTTCCAGTATTTCCAGAAAACTTTAAAAAAAGAAGATGATCATTATTGGAAATATGTTGAAATGTTCTCATTGCACTTGCAGATTTTTTTAAAAATTGGTATTACAAATATAAGGTTTTTAAGACTCAAACTATTTAATAAGAGTTGAGCATCATGGGAATCAGATACTGTAGCTGTTACGTCACAGATTGACAGAGCTGTCTTAAAGTGTTTAGTTTCAAAGTAAAAGCTTGTGTCATAACTAGTTTTAAGCTAAATCTCAAGAGAAAAGTTCAAATGTCAATCTCAAGTCTTTATAAGGAAATTGCATAACTAAACATTCAAGATGTACAGATATGTGCAGGACCTGCTCGTTGAAGACTTTGTCAAGTCTTTAGAGAGTCGAGTCTCAAGGTAAATCTCAAGACTGACGTAGGTTTACAGCTCCTGGAAGAGTCCTGAAACACGATAAAACTGCCCCAAAACACTGAGTTGGACATTTAATATTCTCATAGTTGATACTGAATGTGCTGGTTTAGCTTGTCCTCTACGGGCAGATTGTGTAATAAGATTAAAGAGGTCAGCTGTAACATGTATTAATCAGGATTTACACACAGAGAGATGCTATGCACAGTGTGTGTGTGTGTGTGTGTGTTCATACACCACTCTCATTTGCTGAATCAAATGTTTTGGATGTTTTTTTTCCGTTTGTTTCTGTCTTCCTTGAATTATTGTTATCTTTCCATTTGCTCAATTAGTTCATTAGTGTTTGGTTTGTTCTGCCATTTTCCTGATTTATTTTATTTAAACACGTTCTAGTTTATGCTCCCTCTCTCCTCATAATTACATTCATAGGTGACTAAATTGTAACAGCAAATATGTTTTGCTGTAAAACATAACGGCTGAATTAGGTTCTCTCTAAACATAACGAGAAAATGCTGTTAATTAACATATTTGGCAAAAATATGAATACTGAACATATGAGAGAAATGTTCCAAACCCAAATCATAAGAGGGACTCAGGATGCGAACCTCAGTCTTGTGTACAAACATAATTTTTAGGAGACGTGGTTGTAGTGGATACACAGAGATGAAACCGATAATAATCTCGTCATCTGACTCTGAGTGAAGCAAACAAACGAGACACTTTTCTAAAATGTGGAGTGCTCCTTTAATTTTCAGTGTGAACACAGTTTCTCCTGTAAGCTCTGAGAGAAATCAGCTGTTTGTGGAGGCAGTTTTTACTCCAGAGCTCAGTTACAGTGTGACGTCCGTCCAGCCCACCAACTGACTCAGAGCTCATGATGAGATGTGTTAATCTAGACACATTTTAAATGGACTGAATCCTGTGTGTGTGTGTGTGTGTGTGTGTGTCCAGGGGGTCTTATCTGGTTGAGCAGCTGTTTCCTGCTCAAACCCAGTGGGCAGCAACACCAGACCACCAACTGGCCACAGGGCAGATTCAGCACATGTGCGTGAACAAGTAAAAAAAAGACATCAAATTTCAGTTTGTGTGTGTAGGAAAACATAAAGGTTTGCAGCTTTCAATACAAGTGAATGTAGATGTGTGTGTGTGTGTGTGTGTGTGTGTGTGTGTGTGTGTGTGTGTTTGTGCAATGTGTGCTTGTGTGTCCAGAATGATGGATTAGTGGTTGAGGGTTGGAGGATTGGTGGAAATGTAGCATGAAAGCTCTGCCCTGGGGCAGAGACGCTACTGACAACTGGTGACCAGTGTGTGTGTGTGTGTGTGTGTGTGTGTGTGTGTGTGTGTATTGAGGCATCTATGCACCCAGATTCAACGCTACGTCTGTATACAAATGACCTTGAAAAACACTGGCACACACTCACACACACACTTAAAGGATAAAGCTGGTGTTATTCTATATTTTTTGATTGTCAACAAATCCAATGTAAATCCATGTAAATGTTACTCAAAACAAAAGAGAAATAATGCATTTCCTGAGATCATATTAGATAACAATAACGACAATAGCATGAGAGAAAATGTTTGACATGTAGGGAATGAACTTTGAACAGGATTACTGAGCGTGTGCTGATAGGGAGGGATTAATTATTGCTCAGGTGTCATTACGCATGTTTGAACTGTCTTGTGTTTGTGGTTAGATGCTATGTGCAGACTTAGAACCTGTTCTAATCACGCTCAATGACACACCAGGAGAACCAGAAACAGGTTTAGGGTGAGCTAGAATATGTAATGTACACACACACACACACACACGCACGCACACACGCACACACACACACACACACAGGAATTGACAATAACTTCCCAGGACTGTGGACTTAAATGTCACCCAGAATAAGCGTCTGTTTGTCCTTTCTTGTAATTCTCTTCCTCTTGTTTCGGTCCCAAAACTAAAATTTTTGTGCAAATATTTCAAAACACAATTCAACCTTTAAGTAAGTATGATGATAAAATGGAAGTTAGTTTTTTTAATATTTCTTTGAACCATGTGGCTTTTAAAACTGGATTTAAAAACTTTAAAAGCACAAATCTCACTGCGAGGCCCAAACTGCAGCTTAGAGAAGCAGCAGGGAGCTTTTCCTCATATGATGATTATGATTCCTTCAGGTTGAACTTTTTGAAAGTAAATTATGTTTTTTCAGATTCATGTATGCTTCATAGCTTTCACAGCAGCATGGCAGGTCTCTTTATGGCTCATATCTGATCTTTTCATGGCTGTCTAAATCGGGAGAAACCACACACAACCTGATTTTTCCTCGTCCAGACAGCCGTGAAAAGATCAGACATGAGCAGCAAAAAAAAAAAAAAAGTAAAAACTCAAAACGCAGTCGGTGTGATTAGATCAGATTAGAGCTGGAGAATGCAGAGTCCTGATGTTAAAGAAATAGATTTTTAGAGGCTCTATTTTACATTGAAATACAGATACGTTTGAACTACAGAGAATCAGTGTATGTTTTTATTTTATTCCAGCTTTAAAGTGCGAGAAGTGCTGAAATAAATACTGAATGATTCAGATTCAGTAGAGCCACACAATAGAAATACAGACCTGGAATCAGATTCAGTAGAGCCACACAATAGAAATACAGACCTGGAATCAGATTCAGTAGAGCCACACAATAGAAATACAGACCTGGAATCAGATTCAGTAGAGCCACACAATAGAAATACAGACCTGGAATCAGATTCAGTAGAGCCACACAATAGAAATACAGACCTGGAATCAGATTCAGTAGAACCACACAATAGAAATACAGACCTGGAAATGTGCAGAATATTTTCCCGTTAAAGATTTGATTTACAACTTTTGAACTTGTTATTTATAACTTTGCATCCTAACCCATTTCTATACATCACCCAACTGTTTCTTTGTGTGTGTGTGTGTGAGTGTGTGTGTGTGTGTGTGTGTGTTTTCTCTGTCAGTTTGTCTCTTTGTCAGCATGTCACAAGCCTCACTGTGGGAACATCAGCACAACATTAATGACAATGACGTGCCGGTGACATCTCTCACTCTGACACTAGCCAGATGCACAAACGCCTCCAACATCGATGAATGACAACCGTGTGTGTGTGTGTGTGTGTACGTCTCAGACACCCTACTGTGCTTGAACAGGAGAAAGAGGGATGTCAGAGTCGTCAGAAACAGATAGATAGAGATACATGGAAACACAAAAAAACGCTGATAGGAGGAGGAGGCCTTAACAAAAAGAAAATGATGATATGGAGATTTGCTGCTGAGAAAAGAGCAAAAAGGGGAGCGAAGAGAAAGAGAGAGCAGCATCTGCTCCGGTTCCCTTCAAACGGATGTGACACATGAGGCAGGACGTCTGCCCGGCTGCCTGCATTTATTACACTAATAAGATTCTCCTCGCAGCCGAGCCTCAAACAAACACTGTCAGAGCTTTTCTAGAAAAACAAAAACACACGCTGCATGCTGAAACTTTGGACTCTTTACTTCACGTTGTTCTAATATCAGTTTGCGAGAGAAACAAAACACTACACCCTCATTAGCCAAGTTTCCATCCAAATTGTGCAATTTCCACAAAAATCAGCAAAGATGTGTTTCCATTAATCACTGTTAAGACCGTCACAGAAGACGAGGACACAACAAGATTTTATTTGTATTATTAGTCAAAGCTCAAACGATGGAAAACCGCGTGGAAAATCTCCTCATCGCTGATGTTTTCATCTCTTTAGTGGAAGCGTCATCATTTATTCACTAAGTCTGTTTTCTTTTGTTAACTTTTACACCTCAGAGGAATATCTGGTATTTTTAAACACAGGTGGATGCAGATGCACTTATTGTCTATCGTTATACAAGGTTTAGGTTGTGCTGGCAGCTTCTGACGGTAACAAAGTCGTCATATTCCAGAGTGAATACATCAAATTTCTTCTTTTTGAAGCAGCGACTCCAAAACAAAGAGAAGCTTGATGAGGAAAACAGATCATTCATATAATAACAATATCTGATAATTTAGCTTGAACGGCGTTCCTGAGTAGTAGCACTGATTTAATAGAGGAGAGTTGTGTCCTGCTGACCCTTCCCTCACACACACACACACACACACACACACACACAGACACACAAGTCGCTGCCTCTCCTTCCTCACCCGTCTCTGGTTTTATCATCAGCAGCTAATTGATTGTCAACAGCGTAAAAAAAGCAACATGCAAATGAAGCTAAACAGCCTATTGTGGCGGTGTGGGGATAATTAATGACGAGGAAGGAAAGGAGAAGAGGGGATATTAGAGAACAATGGAAAGCCCTGAACATACACAACGGCAGGCGACGGAGGAGCGAGAACAAAAGCAATATTATAGAGAACGAGGTGAGGCATCAGCCGGGGGGGCTGGACGCAGAAAGTGTTCGGCTACCATGAGATGAATAAGGAAAAATGGCGAGAGCTCAGGCATTAATAATTAAGAGTGTGACACACACACACACACACACACACAGTGGGTAAGCCATGACACAGATGAAGGATAATGCCCCCCCTTCCCCGTATTGCTATAACTATATTGGGCTTATCGCCTGGACACAGGGCACCATTCACCACCACAATATCATCATTATTTACACCCAGATGGAGACGACCTATTGTTAGCTGGACCTGTGCGTGTGTGTGTGTGTGTGTGTGTGTGTTGTAGATAGGGTGGGGAGCGAGGGAGTGGTGGTTGTGGTAGGGGGGGAGTCGGGGGATGGATGGCGAGGCTACAGATTTATGTCCACCCGTGTCTTGACCTTGTGCCCTCGTTGTCCATGGGAAGCCTCCGCAGATCTCGTGGGGGAGGGCTGAGGTGTCTAAGGGCGAGCGCCATCGTTAACAATGGGCTGGACAGTGAGCGAGAGAGGTCTGGGGATCACATATGGAGGCTGGAGTCAGGAGGGTGGGGGTTAAGGTTGGGGTGCAGGGCAGACAGACAGACAGAGTCCATGTTCAAAGTAATTGAAGGATCAGTATTTGGCATTTTCAATTAGTGTTCTGACCTCAGTGTTTCAGTCTGGTCGTGTTCTCAGATAGTAAAGCTGGTCTGAGGCAGGTGTGAAGACAACTCGGCCCAGAAACTCTCATAAATGTGACATCTGCTGCCAGGAAAGTCAATTAAAACACATGATTAGTGATTCACTGGCTTGTTTTTGTGTTATTAGAGATTGGAAAAGGTAGTTTTTAAAGACAAATCCGTTCTAGTAGTAGTCATGAGTGATTTAGTGTTTTTATGATACTTCTATTATGTTATTATTAGTAAATTGTTTGTGTTTTGTTGAGTTCTATATGTATTTTTCTTGTTGAGTTTTGTACTTTAATGTGTGTATGTAAACTGAGTTCTCTGGACAGGAGACAGCGGGTACACTACATTATATCTGCTGCATTGTTTTCTCTATTTACCAATCTTTATTTGTATGGTCCCAACAAATAAATAATAAACAATGTTATGTTTGTGTGTTAAAGAAACTCTACCGATTCATGATTTAACACAACAGCTTGTTGTTTTTTTTTCCAGGTGTTGTGTGTGTAAAAAAGTCAGTGTCGTTGGGGCTGAAAACTACAAGTTTGAAAATGAAAAGAAAATCTGTCGATGTGGAGTCAGAAAGAAGCGAGGTTACGAGACCTCTGCAGCTCGGGGCCACGTTAGCTGCAGGCTACTGATTCCTACGCTGGGTGTCGTGAAGAGAAATCTGAGGGGAAGTTAAATAATTAACTAGAAAGAAGAAAGTAAAAACACTTTGAATTTTTCTTGTGAAATCTCAGATTTCTAGTATAACACACCCGAACCTCCAACTGAACTGTGGACAATCGAAGTGCATTGTGGGCAATGTAGGCTCTATGCTTTGATGAGGAAGAGGAGCGTGTGTGGTTTGCCTTTTCTAAATCGAGGGTCTAAGCATAGATGATTTTTTTTATTGCTGTACAGATCGTAAAGCCCCCGAAGCAAAGTTTTATTTAAAATGTTTGTGCTTTCTTTTAAATCAATTGGAGTTATTTTCTCCATGTGAAGCACTTTGAGCTGCATTTCCTGCATGAGAGATGCTACATAATTATATCATTACTATCTTTTAATTTGTACCACACAGGGAATATTCAAAATGTCCAATACATCCGAGTACAAAAGCCTTGCGTAAGGGTCACTAATCAAATCAAATGAAAATCTTCAGTGTGACAGAATAGGCACAGCTTTTGAACAAAACGACAGCATCTGCGTCCAGATGATAGTATTTGTTGCATAAAAATCTCAGCCTGAAGCTATGTTCTTATGCTCTGAGTGGCTGAATACTTTGGGGACTGTGATTTATGGATAAAAAGACCCCTGAAGGAGTCTGGCAATCAGACGTGGGATCCCTTTATCTGCCTGAGCGCAAATCAAGTCCACATGTGTAAAATAAATGTTGGAAAGAGAGCGAGAGGTTATCAGACAGATCTGAGACAAGCCAAGGACTCTGGGAAAGTCTAAAGATGTCCAGCAACGTCATGTCCTCTCATATATACAGCACATACTGTACATGGTGAAACCCTCATCACTTCATTTCTTCTTCTTTATGCTTTTTGTGATTCGGTGTTTCTGTCATTTATATCCAGATGTCAAACATGGTCAGAGTCCAATATCTGAGATGAACATATGTAAAAATGCTCCCTGCAAATCAAAAGCCACGTTTGGTTCAAGTTATCTCGACTTCTTCCTCGTGATGGCGTCACATTGTTAGCACATGCCCACAAATGGTCTATAATATTGCTGCTGAGGTTTTTTCCATTTGTTTTGGGCCTGATTCAAGCTCCAACATGTACAGAGTTGATTATGGGTAAAGAAGGAGAAAAAGAAGTAAAATCCTGCAACTATAGCTTGTTTACGTAGCGCATAAATAAGGTTTTAGCTGTAAATCATGCAAAGATATTCCAGTAATGAAATGTAGTCCAGCCCGATTGTATCACCCAGCATCCTTGTTTTACAGTTTTTCTCCATTGGTTTGGCTCATTTCTTGAAACTGAGATGACATTCTCATAACTATAAAGCAATTTGGCCAAACAGACTTGCAGTTCTGCACAACACTTCAGATAACCAGCAAAATGTAATTTGTCTCCCAAAACTACTCATCCATGCTTCAAAAGAAAATCCCTTTCCCATAGTAAATAGTCAGTACCATAAAAATGGCATGGATCCTTCTCTATTGCTTTGGCACATTTTGATTCATTCAGTACTTCTGTCAAAATAACTTGGATGGTACTGCACAACTACATGGATCACCTGGCAATGATTGTACAGGTCCCAAAACAGTTTACCCTTCAGTCAAAACTACATTTCCTTCTCATATAACTAGTCAGTGCCTCCAAAATGCATTGTCCCTTTGGTATTGTGTAAGTACTGCAAGTCAAAATGCTTAGACGCTTTGTCATGGCATATTTCTAACTATAGGCATAACATTTTCACACCACACACACACACTGCACTCATTCTGCCGAGGAATTTTCATTTTTATTCTCAACTAACGTAGATTGTACACATTACAGTAGGCAGGGAACCGTAAAAAAGGAAAATATACTGTGTACACAAAATACAAAAACCCACAAAAAAGAAAAAAATCAACAAATCAGCACTGTGAATACAAAGAGTCACAAATGAAGACATTTTGTGTAGTCACGGTCACTCCCCTCTCTCTCCTGGTCACCATCCTCATCTTCCTGGCCATCCATTCTCTGTGCTCTGTTCGGCCACAGATTCTCATCCACATCGCATCTGATGTTGTCTCTTGAGATACAGCACGGGAAGAAGCGTCGTGCATGCCTGAGCCATCCTCTACACTGATCCCCTGTTATGTCCTCACAGGCAGCGTCCATTGCAGTCATGAGAGCCTTCTGGTTTTCCGCATGGTGTTCATACACTCTCCATCTCCAAGCAGAGAAAAACTCCTCGATAGGATTGAGGAATGGAGAGTATGGTGGCAAGAACACATTGTACATTCTTGGATGCATGTTGAACCATCCCCGGATGCGTGGACCCCGGTGGAAACTAACGTTGTCCCATATAATTACAAACTAGGGTAGGTGGGGCCCTTCGAGACCTGATTATCCTAAATTTACTATAACTTCCAAAATATGTACTGTATTCTATTCCAGTTTCCTAACACTGATTTGACAATTGAGCAGACTATTCTGCATATGATGACTTATACGATGAAAATGTGCTGACATGTTTTGAGGACAATAACCATGACACTGAAAACCAACCAATTGGGATAGATCAGCAATATACATTCATTTGAAAAATTTACTAAATGTTGGCTGATTGTGTTAACTGTAGGATACTTGTACATAGCTATTTGCAAGGATGTACTAAAGGCTTGACACATGTACAAAGCATTTGGAAATGTGATGAAATCAATGATAAATGCCATTCTGTTGTGAGAAACTGCAAGATAGTTTGGAGATTTGTCTATGTTGTTATGAGAATGTCATCTCAGTTTCAAGAAATGAGCCAAACCAATGGAGAAAAACTGTAACTCACTGATGCTCTTGTGACTGAATGGAAGCGAATCCCTGCCGACAGGCTCCAACATCTGTTGGAAAGACCAGAAAACCAGAAGAGTGGAGGCTGTGATGTGATGTTTGGGTGTCCACACACATTTTCAGCCATGTAGTTTTTTTTACTCACAAATTCGAGTGAATAATGCAAACCACTCCCAAGATTCACAATCCAGTGGTCTGGCTGAAGTGGGTCTTATTTAACAAGCCCCTGTTCACGTATAATCGGTTGGTTTCAGTTCAAATAAACCAAATCTAAAAATGGACTTTTCCAACCTCGCTTGGAAGCTCGCTCGCTGTATTACTGGCTGGAACAGTGTTTTTGTTCCTACCTGTGATGCACACTTGGCTGCACTGATGGACAAGCCTTTCTGGATGTAACAGCCTCTGTAATTTCCCCCATGCCTCTCTCTCTCTTTTACTCTGAGGCACAAGGTCAATAATGTAAATCTGAACACTTGACTCTGCACGCTAGCAAACACATTCAGAGCACTCTGTGGGCTGCAGATGCGTGTGTTGAGCGTTGCAATTTGATTACACAGATTAGACTTACACAAGCCTCCCCTCAATAACAAAAGCAATTTTGTTTTCGGAGAGAGTGAAGGGGGAAATGGAAAGAAACGGAAGAATGTGAAGGAAAATGCTCTGCAGAGGAGAGCCTGCAGGAATCTGGAGGAACGAGGTGATTCTAAACACACCAAACCAACACAGAAAACAGAAAGCTTGTTTTTATTTATCCATGAATGAGATGATGGAGCGATAGAAGGAGAGAGATGCAATAAAAATGTGAAAAACAAGGAAGAAATATAAGAGGAGAGGAGAGGAGAAGATCAGAGCAGAGCCTCTGGGTCCCACCCAAGTTTACTTGTAAGAATGTAAATAAAAATGTGTTGTTTAATACATTTCTGTTTATATGAAATAATATTATTATATATGGTTTTACTTTATTAATCCCTAATCTCTGCCATTACATACAATGACACAAGAAAAGGTAAAAAAAAACAAAACAAAACAAAGCAATAACAGCCATGGGGCAGGGTCACCTAAAACTTTTCAAGGACCAACCGATGTTTTAGGGGGTAGAGACAGCAGACGAGGTGGAGTGTGTTACTGGAAATGATCCTTCTGTTAGTTACAGTAATTCAGATGTCTCTGATTACAACGTGTTCTGCAGTGTCATCCTCTGGTATTCCTGGGAAAAATAAACTGCTGCTAACACAGTAACCTAAAAGTTAAAACAAATGAGATATAATGAGATATTTGCATGAGACCATTTGGATGACTTAACCAGTGATAACCAGCAGCAGCATTTTGGACCATCTGTAAGTGATCCAGAGACGTCTTACTAAGGCAGGTGAAGACAGGATGAAAAATACATGCATAAATAATCAATTAAACGTAACGGATTACTGAAACCAGAATATGTTAACAAGTGTAAACACATAACTGCAATACTTAAAAACACAATCATAACTGTGAAACTATCGTCTATTAAAAGTAAATCACTTCTGTGCTCTCCTTTAAATAAATTAATACTTTAAATTCTTCTATTTCATGACGTCGGCCTCTAGTTTTGCATTATTTTGATTAAATATTGTGTCATCATCTGATTATGTAGCTTAAGTATTTCCATAGAACAAATCAAATTGTGCATACAGCGATAACGTGTCGTTCTATCACAGACAGAGCAGACGGTCACACCGAGCCTGACAGCATCCTGCTACACAACAGAAGAGCCACAGACTGAACAACAAGTCAACATTAGCTTTGCTGCTAAAGTCTTCTCCTTATCTAACTAATTAGCTGCTCAGCTGCAGCACATTAAACAGCATGTAAACATACCATTAGATGCTGATTTGGTGGTTGCTCTTTACAGTTTTTCTCCATTGGTTTGGCTCATTTCTTGAAACTGAGATGACATTCTCATAACTATAAAGCAATTTGGCCAAACAGACTTGCAGTTCTGCACAACACTTCAGATAACCAGCAAAATGTAATTTGTCTCCCAAAACTACTCATCCATGCTTCAAAAGAAAATCCCTTTCCCATAGTAAATAGTCAGTACCATAAAAATGGCATGGATCCTTCTCTATTGCTTTGGCACATTTTGATTCATTCAGTACTTCTGTCAAAATAACTTGGATGGTACTGCACAACTACATGGATCACCTGGCAATGATTGTACAGGTCCCAAAACAGTTTACCCTTCAGTCAAAACTACATTTCCTTCTCATATAACTAGTCAGTGCCTCCAAAATGCATTGTCCCTTTGGTATTGTGTAAGTACTGCAAGTCAAAATGCTTAGACGCTTTGTCATGGCATATTTCTAACTATAGGCATAACATTTTCACACCACACACACACACTGCACTCATTCTGCCGAGGAATTTTCATTTTTATTCTCAACTAACGTAGATTGTACACATTACAGTAGGCAGGGAACCGTAAAAAAGGAAAATATACTGTGTACACAAAATACAAAAACCCACAAAAAAGAAAAAAATCAACAAATCAGCACTGTGAATACAAAGAGTCACAAATGAAGACATTTTGTGTAGTCACGGTCACTCCCCTCTCTCTCCTGGTCACCATCCTCATCTTCCTGGCCATCCATTCTCTGTGCTCTGTTCGGCCACAGATTCTCATCCACATCGCATCTGATGTTGTCTCTTGAGATACAGCACGGGAAGAAGCGTCGTGCATGCCTGAGCCATCCTCTACACTGATCCCCTGTTATGTCCTCACAGGCAGCGTCCATTGCAGTCATGAGAGCCTTCTGGTTTTCCGCATGGTGTTCATACACTCTCCATCTCCAAGCAGAGAAAAACTCCTCGATAGGATTGAGGAATGGAGAGTATGGTGGCAAGAACACATTGTACATTCTTGGATGCATGTTGAACCATCCCCGGATGCGTGGACCCCGGTGGAAACTAACGTTGTCCCATATAATTACAAACTAGGGTAGGTGGGGCCCTTCGAGACCTGATTATCCTAAATTTACTATAACTTCCAAAATATGTACTGTATTCTATTCCAGTTTCCTAACACTGATTTGACAATTGAGCAGACTATTCTGCATATGATGACTTATACGATGAAAATGTGCTGACATGTTTTGAGGACAATAACCATGACACTGAAAACCAACCAATTGGGATAGATCAGCAATATACATTCATTTGAAAAATTTACTAAATGTTGGCTGATTGTGTTAACTGTAGGATACTTGTACATAGCTATTTGCAAGGATGTACTAAAGGCTTGACACATGTACAAAGCATTTGGAAATGTGATGAAATCAATGATAAATGCCATTCTGTTGTGAGAAACTGCAAGATAGTTTGGAGATTTGTCTATGTTGTTATGAGAATGTCATCTCAGTTTCAAGAAATGAGCCAAACCAATGGAGAAAAACTGTAAAATCCCTGCTATACACATCGTCTGACCATGACTTGTAGCTACAGCAGTTTGTTTGCTTTGTCTTCACTTGTGTGGTTTTAACACTGGTAGCCTGCCAGCTAATGTCAATCAAACATGGACACCTAATAATACAAAAATAATACAAAAATTATTAACAGTATATTTTAAAAATAATGTGTTAATGTTATTTTTTCATTTAGGGATGATTAAATGTGATTTCACTTGGACTTTAAAAGCCTTTCTATATTTGGTCAATATAACTGGTTATATTAGATTAAGAAGGAGAAAGACACAACAAGATGCTGATGAGAAATCAGCAGCTGTGTTTTAGCCTAAACAGAAGAAAGACAAAGTATAAAACAGCTATTTTTGGCACAAATGTAACCTCATACAGATACTATACAGATCCACTTCCCCCAATCATAATTAAACATAACTAATTTCCATTATTATATTATTCCTACCTCTTCTAGTATTACAGTGTACTTCAGTTCTGCATGTGTCTCTCTATTTTATTAGTTTCAAATGTATTAAAAAGCGGAAAACTAGAATGTAATATCAGAGTTGTGTGATAGTTAAAGTGTATTTTTATGAATATTTATTGTTTCGCAATGTTATGCTGAACATTTTTTTTTTAAATAAATGAATAAATACAAAGAAATGAGAGGAGAGGAGAACATACATATAATGAATCCGTGGCTACGGCCTCGGGGAAGAGTTATCAAAAAGCTTTCAAGGACAAACTGATGTTTTGTGGGGTTGAGGAAGCAGAGGAGGTGGTGTAATACAGCAATTCAAATGTCTCTAATTACAAATGAATCCTTTAATGTTCCTCAATAACAAACTGCTGCTTTAGATTTTACTTCACCTGTAACTATTTAGAGACAGCTGTGGCTTTCTTTGTTACTCAATCGCAGCTCAAGGTGGGAGGACATGTGGGCATTGTGGAAGTGTTTGTTAACTCCTGTCAATTCTCATCTCAGTTTTGTTTCTGAGAGATCATGTTTTTTCCATCAGTTTGGTAAAATGCTCTAAATATTGTGATACTCATGAGCCTCAGTCAAGAAACCAGCCAAATGTCCAAATCGCTGCTGAAATTCAGGCCAAAAGAAGCAGATATTTTCTAACTCAGACGTGCATCTTTTCTACTGATGATTCAACCAGGAGCTTTTTACATCCATCCAAGCCTTGAGGAGCTCAAATTTGCAGCCACCTAACACTATCAATGAGAAAATATCTCTTATAAATCACGTTTCTTTTACGAGAAATGTTTCCGTCCACATGAATGGATCTGGAAAATCTCAAATTTTTTGATACAGCGCGTAACTTTAAATGTTCATGAACAATGGTCACATTTTGCCACTAAAATAAGTTGGTTACAGTTCAGGAAAGGTTGGGGTCTTTAAAAATACTTAAGGGGCCTTTAGACTGTGTGAGATGACTAATACGATCTTGGTCACAATGTGTGTTGACTGTATGGTATCAGTCAGATGAATGTGTGGAGAATCATAGAGCCATGATCTGCAGCTCCGATGTTTCAAAATGCAGTAAAACTTTGTCGTCTGTTGTCCCGTTGTGGTCGCAGCAGGAAGACATAACGTATAAACGTAGATTTTTAGGATTTCTATGTGTTCTATGTCATTTCATGTCATGTGTGATCGGTTTGTAGGATTCATATCCTGAGCAGTCAGAGGCCCGTCAGAGAAAACTCGCCACATTGAAATCTGCCTACTCCCGTGCAAGTGGCATATTTACGTGAACTTTAACTGATCAAGAGAGAGCAACATGTATGTGCTCACCATGTTCAACCTACACCTGCGAGGCTGCATTCTCCAAGATGAACTTGATAAAAACACGAAAGGAACCGATTGTCAAACTTTGGAGGACTGTTTGCGTCCTTTTTTGTTTGTTTTAGTTTGTTGTTGAGATTTTGAAATAAAAAACAAATGTAAAGTAAAGGCATGAAGGTAAAGTTATGTTTAAAAAAAGGGTGAAACAATAAATGTAAGGCTAAACAGTGCAGCGAGTCTGTATAGAGTCAGAAATGGTGTGGATAGTTGAGATGCTCAGTTGTTGCTGTTTTCAGTTACTTTAGTGTGGACCACATGATATTTTCTGATGATCACTGGTCTAAAACAATCTTTCTCTTAGTATATTTTAGCACAGTTATCCACAGGAGGAACTCAGGATGTGTTAAGATCCTGAACTGACTTCATTGAGGTAAAATCTAGGCAGCAATTACTTCAAAATACAATTGGCACAAGAGATTAGCAGTACAGAAACATTATTTGTAGGAGACAGAGTTGGAGAAAATGAAGGGGACATTAACTTCCAGAAACCTGGAAGACTGAATCTTCAGTAAAAGGAGTAAATATGTAAAACATGATTTGAAACATTTTCTGCAGTAGAAAATTGATTTCATCACAACTCTACTGCCTCCACTTCTACAGATCATTATGTAAAGATCTGTGAACTTTTAGATCGGGCTAACATCCTCTAAACTAATAATTATTTACACTAAAACGGAGCTTTTGACCTTTTCGGTTTGTATCGAGCAGCTTTACAGCAGACAATAGAAAAATCCAGAAGCTGCTCCACTTCCGTCTGTCCTTCCCTTCATTCTTTTCTTCCTCTAATAGGATTTCCATCCATTAGATCTTTTTATCATGACCTCCATGCATGTTAAGGAGGGAGAGATGAGCCGAGGTGTACTGATGCAGGGAGGTGATAGGGAATCAATAGGCCTATAAAATGGACAATCAGGCGGTGAGGCGGCCGAGCTGCCTGCCGGGGGTCCTGAGGGGGAATATTAACTGTGTCTGTCTCACCGAAGTGTCTCTAATTAAAATGTACAGCCTGTCTCCTTCTCTTTAAGTCTGTCCTCTGATTAAAATGTAAACCTGTCTGTGTGAAAGTTCGAGATCATTTCACATCGAGCTGCAGGTAGAGAACCAGATTCAACGTGGAGGGTAATTTAGAAAATAAAAGACAAACAGAGGGAACATGTTTACTTAATTCCTGGAGATACTGATTTATACCCACATCATAGGTCCCGCGTGACCTTTGACCTTTGAGCCTTTCTGCCTGCATGTGTGTGCGTGCTGTTCATACAGTGTGTGTATATGCACACACAGCTTGTGTCCATGTGCTGACTCAGCTAGTTGTACCCTCCTATTTTAAGAATATCACCTCAGGTACCTTTTTTCTATTTATTTACATCACTGTCACACACGTGCAGGAGAGCACGTATCTCTGAGCTAGCCTTCAGTTAGCACAGTAGCAGGGGTTAAAGGTCAGCTGCTCGCTCATTTATTTCTCCTTTTATTCTTTTTTTTCTTGAACTTGGATTTACTCATATTTATTTTTCCTTTTCCTTTTTGTTGATACCATTCCTCTTTTTGTTTCTCTTTCTTCCATTTCCCCCTCTTCTCTTTCCTTTTCAGTCATCACCAGCATTATTGAGGTTAGGAAATTAAAACAAAGTTCAACATAGCAACAGAACAGAATTGCAGACTTGGACTACTCGTCGTAAAGGAAATCAGATCTGATTTGGTTTCCTAGCTGGTGAAACTGGAGGCCAGAGCAGACAGAGAAAATATTTGTTTTCAGCCTAGATTTAAACATTTTAACAGAACCTGCCTCCTGAATGTGAGTGCAGAGATTTATTCCAAAGAAAGCGAGGTTAATGGGCAAAGACTCCACCACCAGAAGATTTTCTGTTGAATAGAGGAAAAGTTAAAGAAGCGTCAGGAAGACAAAGGCTGTTTAAAGCCTCGCTTGTGTTGGTAGCCAAAGCAAAGATATCAGGATGGCTGTGATATGATCAAACTTCTTAGTTCTTGTGAGACTCTGGCAGCTGTGCTTTGGACCAAACGTAGAGCTTTTGTTGCTGTCAGCGGTCGGCCAGAGAAATGTGCACTGCAGTTGTCGATTTTGGAAGGATTTTAGCATATGATTTGGATAAAATGGGCCATATTTTGGCAAAGTTTTGAAGGTGAAAGAAGACGGTTCATGAGATATACTTGATATGTGGTTGCCCTTTCCTTTCCTTTCCTTTCCTTTCCTTTCCTTTCCTTTCCTTTCCTTTCCTTTCCTTTCCTTTCCTTTCCTTTCCTTTCCTTTCCTCCACTCTTTTTTCCTCCTCTTTTCTTTTTCTATCCCTTCCTTCCTTCCTTTTCTCCTTCTCTCCTTTCCTCTCTCCTTTAATTTCCTCTCCTGATTTGGCTGAAGCCCGACTAGCGGCATCATTACCTCTGCAGGGTTAAAGTTCAACATCATTGTCACACTCTTAGATGCTGTAGATGCATTTTTCTTGACCCTGCTATTAGTTTCCCTTCCCTCTTTTCATTTTTTTATCTTCCTTCTTCCCTTCCCTCCACAGCTAATTTGCTCTCCCTGCATCGCAGCATCATTACCTTCGCTCAGGGTCAATGCTGAACGGTCATTAACTGCAGCCTCTTCATCCAGATCACTCATTTCCACCGTGATGCTATCTGTCTCCGGATGACAGTGACGAGCCTTCCCTTGTCTCTCTATTTTCATGACATCTCCTTTCGTTTCCTCCCTCTTTTTCTTTGTAGGTTAACCCCTCGTTGACCGGGGGCCCAAGTGTGTCGAGTCAGACAGTGGAGCTTAGATTAGACAAAGGCCAGACAGCATTATGCGGACAGCTGAACTAAACCCTATTAGAGAGAGTCATTACCCCGTCTGTCTCGTCCTGCACGGACACATACTGAGTAAATTATCTGTAAAAATGAAGGATTGAGTCCTTTATTGGAGTCTAAACTAAACTATCTGAAATCTGATGATCTGCATCCTGATCAGAGCAGCGTCAGCTGACGGTTACGTTTACAATTTAAAGAGTAAACGTAGGATGAAAGGACGCAAGGTTGAGAGGGAAGGAAGAAAGGAAGGAGAGACACAGTATATGTGATGCATTTGGGGGTAAATGTGAATGAATGACACCGGTCTGTCCTACCTGTGTGACAGGTACGACAGACATTCTGCACACAGTGACGAGAGTTTAGTTATGTAAACAGTGTGTACAGCTTTTCTCGAAGGCGAGATGGCACAGTGTTAGGAGCAGTGTACACACACACACACACACACACACACACCCCGCTGGTTATGACAAGATGAAGGAGATGGGAAAATGGATCGATGACTTGTGATGAAAAACCATCAATAAACTTTAATCCTGTAAAAGCGGAGCCCCGTCTGCTCGCCCGCCCGCCTCTAAACACCCGTCACTCACGCATTCAGCCTGTATGCATCGCAGCGATCGCAGTAACGTACTGTGAAACTGGTCTGTCTGGTTCTGCAATATTCCACCGTTCTTTAGATGTGAGGCTGCCACCCTTTGAGCCCGCCAACAATGTCTCATTGCTCATTGCGGTTTGGCAAAGCTCAAAGAGTATTTATTTTGGTTAGAAGCATTGCCGGTTACTTAAAGGTGAGTGAATCAGCATTTTTTCTGTTTAGATAAAGTGTTGCATTGTGGTTTGTTTATAGCCTTCATGTTGCTAGGCTACCATGTGTTCAAGTGTGTTTATAATAGTGAGTGTTTTAGAGTCAGTCAACCCTAAAAGAGTTTCGTTAGCTCAGTTTAACCCGCAGGAGCATCTGAAGACGTGTTGTTCTGTTGCGGAGGAAATAAATTAGAGAAGTATTACGAGCTCAAAAGGAACGACAACAACAACAACAAATAGAGTGAGACTGATAGAAAAGATATAAATATAATATCTTCTTACAACTAAAACCCAGCAGCACTTCGTAGATTTAGGACGTATAGAAACACACTTCCTGCGTCATCACAGTCGTCTGCTTTGCTACAGATGGCTGCCATTGATCCCCACCATCTTTGTCATGGGTATTATTTCACACATGAGCGGTACATGAGTCTAAAGATAGTGATGGTCTGTGGGCCAAAACAACCGCTGGAGCTGACCGATTATCTGAAAGCTAATCTGCTACAACTCTGATAAGTGATTCATAGTTTTAATCACGTTGAACTTGAATCAATAGGGAATCAATAGTTTGGCTTTTCTGGCAATTAGACCAAGTATGAAATCTTTGGGGATCTGCTATTTTTGGACATTCAGTTTATGATTTTTTATAAATGAAATGTAATAAAAAGTTGATTAGTGTGGCATGTGGCAGACTTTTAAGCTCAGTGATTGGCTGTTTCTGCATCCGTGAGAATCACAGTCAACTTCTACCCTGAATTTTTTTTTATGTACCTTCGACTTTTGATTAAAAATGTATCATACTGGTGATTTAATGGAGGGGATTTCATGCTGATCCAAGCCATAAAAGAGCTCAAACTGGGAATACTGTAGGGAATATCTTTGGAAAGAATAGTGTTTACCCCTCAAGATTTACACAGACTTGGAGAATCTTTGCCAACATACACTGAAGCTGTTCTGGAGGCTTGTATTGGAACACAACGCCTTACTAACACACATTATGTTGGTTATTATTTCAAGCTGATGTCCTTTTTTTTAACACACATGTGAGTGAAAAGTAAAACAGTATGGTAAGAAATAGACCGATGCTGTGTGGTCCCTTCATATCACAGAAAGCTTTCAGTGCTGGCTGCAGTTCAGTTGAGGACGGTGAGTGGCTGCTTGACTTGACCCCAAGTGTGAACATATAATCAGCTTAGCATCCCTGCAGCCCTCCACTGCATCTAAAACCACACAGCAACGCTAAGCCATACCCACTGACCCACAATGATCTCAGCCTCTCACTCTCTTTACACACATGATGCTCTCAAAACATACTGTATATACTGTATATCCATACACACACATCCACCCACAGCTGCAAACCTGCAGAGCTTATAGGGGCAGAAAACACGGCACACATGTCGGATCCTATTTAACCGATGCTTTTAGTAATGTAAAGTGCATGAGAGTGCACGTTAAAGCAGGGGGACGTGTAGCGCTGCGGGAGCTTAGACGACTATGCTTAGGTTAAAGTGCATTAAAGCAAAGAGATTCTGAGAGAACATAAGTCCACAAAGAGAAAGGCAGGTTTATTAATTCAAGTAATTGTGTGTGTGTGTGTGTGTGTGTGTGTGTGTGTAGTAATGCATTAAACCTTTAGGAAGCATTCGTGTGTACAACAGAGACAGAAAGAGAGGGAAGGAGAGAGGGAGGGTGTGGTAAATGTCCAACTGTCTAAATTTCCAGTGGAAAATTCCCATTATTCCCCAGAGAGGGAATAGTGTGCAGTGAACGCCTCGTGTGCATTTAGCAAACACACAAGTACAGTATACATTTCCAACAGGGTGTTCGGTATAGACAGACGGATTAAGCTTCAGGATGATTTTCTACCTCATTTGATTTATTGCCTCCTTTTATGATTTGGTCGGACATCGAAGGTTGTTGGACTGTGAAAACACTGAGACTTGTTTGTTTTATCGCTGAAGTCTGATGTGTTGCATTTAATACATCTTGAGGAAAGTCAGTCAATTAACCAAATCAAAACAAACAGTCAGTGTTTGGGTCTTACACACCGACATATGGCTGGTTTAACATAGACACGTTGGCCAGTGGTGAAAAGATTTTCTGTCAACAGTCTGTTTTTTCCCCCCCAGAGATTAAAAAACAAAAACAAACAGCATTTATGAACCACGAGGTTGTGAAACATACTAAAGGCAATGAATGATTTAAACCAAGTAAATACAGAACACGCAAACTGGAAACAGGTCTGAAAATGAACGGTGCATTTTAACGTTCTGAGCCAAGAAATACGAGACGCGTGAAATAATGCACGGCTAGGTGTTCTGATACAGGGAAATAATGCACAGGTTCAATTATTATACAGGCTTATAGCAGGCTCACGACATATGTTAGCAATGACTCGGTATTGTTGTCAGAATAAGTATGTCTATTTGAGTTGTATTCTACACGTTTTAAAAACAGTTTTTGTGGAGAAATATAATTTTTACTTTCTTAAAATGCCATTTTTTGTCTATATGTTCTCAGGTTTTTTTTTTTGTTTTTTTTTAAAATCACATCTGAATGCAGATAGATAGAGGAGAGCGTGTCAATGCTCCTGGTATTTAAGAACCATGTTGACAACACATGTTCAGCCTTCAAAATGTCAAAAATGATAGTGGTAAATGACAAAAAAGATTTAATGAATGGGTTTGTCTCAAAAGGAGTTCTCCCAAACATGTGAAAGTAGTCTCTTTCACTCCAACAGATATGTTGGCATGCATTTTACACGTGAAGCTGAGGTGGTTTTGAGACACATTTTTATATATAACATATTAAAACACTATGATTTATGAGGAGCTCAAACATCCAGAAATATACTGGAGCAGAACTTGGAGAAGTCCTGTGTAATTGAAAGGAGCCAGTTAACGGTGGTTAGGGCGTCTGATCGCGATGCCTTCCCGTTGGACGTATTCTGGAGGGGTTGACCCTGAACACATTGGAGGGATTATATATTCCCTCTGGACTAAGAACACTCAGGAATCCCTCCAACCACCATCTGGACCTGGATGAGGGTATTTTCACACAAAGTTCGAATTTACGTGCAAAATTTTTGCACAAAACCAAGCAGGTAGTTTCTATTGGTCATTTCATCTGGCAGAAAGAACATTTAATTTTTTCCATCTATTTTTCCTTTTAGATTTAAACATTTGACAAATGAAAGCTTTGGCATCGTTTCTCATGTGAGCGTGTGTGAGTTTCACCTCTCATAACCTCGCCAGGACTGGTGGAAGCCATTATTTTCTTTTTCTTTTGTTAAGAAGCAGGAACAGCAGCTGTTACCATGGTTCCTGACCAGATGCATGAAAAGAAAATGAAATAGATCACGGAGAAGTCTTTAATTTGGTGTGCATTGTTATGTATGAATATTATGCACACACGTTTGGACCCAGTGTACAGTGGCTTTAAGCAGCAGGAAACAACAAAACTATCCAGTGTGGGTTCGAGAGAGGGAGAAGAAGGAGCGACATCTCGGAGAAAGTTCAGCTCAGATTCATCGACCTGTCCTCGTGTCTGGCTGTTTACTTGCTGTTTACTTGCTGTTTACTTGCTGTTTACGCTGCTGTGCACGCAGGCAGAGCCGATCAATCTACATCCTGTGTCACGCAAAGAGTGATGTCAAGAGCCTCTACCTGACATGGTGAGAGGAGGACGAGAGGGAGAGGTAGCGTGAGAGGGAGATGGAGAGGGCACGCAATCCCTCCTCCTGTGTGTGTCTGTCTGTTCACACAGCAACACACACACACACACACACACATATCAACTTCAATCTCTGCTGGAGAGACAACTCCAGAGAAGAAAAACACATGTGCTGAAGTGCTCTTAAGACTTTTTTTTTTTTCATCCAGCTTCCAGCGTTACACACACACACACACACACACACACACACACACACGCACACACACACAGAGTTTCCCGTGTCACACTCCTGTGAGGCTCCTGTGGACCTTTGAGAGATCTCAGAGCTGTCAAGACCACTGGGGCCCCTGAGGGCCATCCATCACGAAAGATGGGAGAGGAGGAGAAAAAAGAAAAAAGAGTGAGGGAAGACGAACTGGATAAGATGAAGAAGAGGAAATAAAAGTAACAGAAATGAAAGGAAAAGACAAAAGGAGATGATGAAGAATGAGAGAATGAGGAAAAGAAAAGGAAAGAAAGAAGGACAGAAGTAAAGAAGATGAGAGAAGGTAACATGAAGAAGGAGGGAAGTTAAAAGGAGAGCAGTAAGGAGAAGAGTAGAGGAAGAAGGAGAGGAGGAAAAGAGAGGAGAAAAAAGAAGGTGAGGAAAAGGAGAAGAAGGAGATCAGGAAAGGAAAGGAAAGGAAAGGAAAGGAAAGGAAAGGAAAGGAAAGGAAAGGAAAGGAAAGGAAAGGAAAGGAAAGGAAAGGAAAGGAGTAAAAAATATAGGAGAAGAGAGGAAGAAGGAAAAAAAGAGGAGGAGGGAGGAAAGCAGAGGACAAGAAAAGACAAAAAGAAAGGATCAGAGAAGAAAAAAGATGGAGAGAAAGAGAGGAAGAGGGATCCATGATGCATAACCAACACAACTAGTGTTTTATCCACTGTTTATACACACACACACACACACACACACACACACACTTCCTTGAGAGAGAACTACTCTAGTGAGAGAGTTGAAACATGTCAGACTGCCACGCAGCGCGTGTGCGTGCATGCGTACATGTGTTGGTGTGTTGGTGTGTGTGTGTGATAGAAGGTGTCAGATCATCACTCGGGCAGAAAGCGTGTTGCCCTGTGTGTGTGTGTGTGTGTGTGTGTTTCTATAAAAGCAGCTTTTTGTCACCTTCATAGTAGGAAATTCATCCAGAGGAACATTTTTACTGATAAACAACAACAACCTGCTCTGTCCTTGTTATGAAGCTGTTTTCATTCAACAACGAACCAGAGACAGAAAGAAATATGGATTTGATGAAAATCTAAAATACCAAAAGTTCCTTTTTTTATATCTGATTTCATTTCTTTGGATGCTTATTCTGACATCTGACAGTTTCTGAAGGACGTCCAGATGACCCTGAGAAAAAGTTACACGTCGAACCGTTTATACACTTTATACGACAAATGCTGCTGATATTAATTAGTTTTGGTCCTTTTTGACATATTCTGGACCTTCAATCACCTCTTGACACTCATCTGTCCTTCACAGAAATACAAACATTCAGGTTTCAGGTGTCTCAGACGCTCTGTATTACTGAGGAGTTATTTTATGAGCTAATGATGGAGCGAGCTGCTGACACTGTGGAGAGATTAACGCCTCATAACACGTTTATGTATTTAGGTCAGAAAATGTGAACAGTGTGAAAATGCTGATGAGTGAAGAAAAGGATTTAAACACAGTGTTTACCTGCAGTACCTACAGCAGGTAGATAATGTTTGTTCATTTGCCTGAATCTGCCTTGTCTGAAACAGAGCTGCAAAGGTTGATCGGTTAATCAATTAGTTGATGGAGAGAACATGAATAATCATTTTAGCTATTTTCTGGTTCCACTTTTGCAAATTTGAAGACTTTTTCTTTGTCTTCTGTGGGTTTCGGACTGTTGATCAGACAAAATATCTACTTGGGCTGCAGGAAATTAATATATAAAGTGTATTTATCACAAAACGACTAATTCATTAATCAAAAAAATCTTCTGTAGATTAAGTGGTCTAAAACTTGGTGTCTGTAAATATCTAAATATGTCGTGCTGAGTGTTGAAGATGAGTTTGAAATTATGATTTCTGTTTGATCCAATGATGCAGGCATGTGGCGAATACCCAGTTTTTCAGTCATTAGTTCCAGCTTTCCTAAACGTAGACTAATCAGGTTATGGTTAAACTCCAATATGAGGGAAATGCAAGGAGACAAAATCTGTGTTAAAGTGTGCAGCGAGGAAAACAGCTGATATGTAACATAACAGGCTCACACGTGTCCTGTCAAAATGTTTGTGTGCGGGTTGCACAGAGAGAAAACTCAACAGAAGGAAAAGACAATGAGGGAGAATGTATCTAGGAAACTGAGGTGATGTGGTGACTGCATGTGTGTGTGTGTGTCCACAAAGGTGTGTGTGCTTACTGGCAGGTGGGTTGTATTCAAGGAAATCACAGGATGACGCAGGTAAAATGGAATTAGGAGAAACTGAATGTTTGGGGACAATCACACATCAGCATGAGCCCTCATAACCAGCCTGGCAACCCGCAGGACAGTGTGTGTGTGTGTGTGTGTGTGTGTGTGTGTGTGTGTTTTGTTTTGTTTTGACAGACTTCCATTTTCAAAAGAGAGGAAAAAGAAAAGTGTATGAAAGAGAAAGCAAATCAGAGGAGGAAAATAATCAGGTTCATGAACAATTCCACCCAATAAATAATACAAATCTTGCATATTCATGGCTGCAGCATGAAAGAGGACATGCTGACATGTGGGTGTCAGCCAGAGGGCAGCCTGAAAGAGTCTGACATCAACAATGCTGCGTCTCTGAAAGGATCTTTTCTACCCGTCAGCCTGCGTGACGAGGGTTTGAACCCGTACTTCCACTGGGCTCCATGCAAACAGCAGCACAGACGGCTCTCACAAAGTCGACATTCAGACAAAGTCGGAGCAAAACTAGATAATGAGAATGATTTTTGCACATTTCAGATAATCACCGGTACATTTGTCTGCAGAATGAGGAGTTAACGCAAAGCTGCAGAATGACTTTGTAAACTCGTTGGTTCGGTTTGTTGTTTGTACAACCAGGTGAGAAGGTTCTCTCCTCTTATTGGTCAAAAGTGTCTGGGAACGTAAACAGAGGAAGTCGGTCCTGAAGAAGCTCCTACCTGCTGACATGTCAAGAAGACAACGTACTTCCAATATGATTTACCAGCATATATATCATGTTACAGCCAGACAATAAATGCAGCACAGAAACAGATGCAGGCCTCTGGTCCATCGTTACTCCGCCCGACACAATACGACAACGCCGTACCCCAAAATGTGACTGATGATGGACCATCAAGGTTATTGCAGTTCATCTTGAGGGGAACATGAATGTCACACCTGAATTTCTTGGCAATACATTGACACCTTTCCGTCTAGAAGTACGGAATTAGTGGACAAAATGACCAACACTGCCATCTGTGGAGTCATTATCATTACTGAAAATGAACAAAACATACAGTTTTTATTGCTAAAATTTGGTGAGCTCCGAGCCTTGCAGGAAAGATAAGTAACCTTTGTCTCCTGCTGGCTTTAGTGTCCGAAGAAATGCTGCCACTTCAGTGGTTAATGAGACAATCCAGTTACTAAAATCCAAATTCCTTCAGCTTCAGATCATAAAAACCAAATCACTGTGGCCAAGAGCCAGACTGTCACAATTTTTTATCTGGCCTGCATACAAATGAAGGTTGTAAATTCATTCTGGCCCTTCTGGTTGCAATTAGTGGTAATCTAAGTCGTAGCTGCCACACAGAGCACGCTATTGCCTGCTGCATATCGAACAGCTGGAGTGCTCGCTCGCTCATACGCTGATAACACGCAGCTCCGAGCTCAGAGGTCGGCTCGAATCGTATAAAAAATCAAAAATAAAAACACAGGAGGAAGGTTGACGAAGCTGCTGGTCTCACAGCAGACGATGTGTCAACACAGTCCAATAACGTACACGGTGGTTACCTCAGCTTTAAAGCTAAAAAAGATTAGGTTTGAAACTTTTCATAAAAGTTACTCACAGTCTATGTGAAGAACGCGGCAGAACATTTCCAGATGGAGCCGAGTGAATTACAGCAGCGAGAGCTCAGAGTTCGAATCTGATCAGGACAGGTGTGTTTGCTCATTTCAACTCAGGATATTCAGAAGCACAGACTGCTCAGCACAAGTGTGAACAGACACTGACTGTGATGAAGACAAATCTTCTCGTGTTGGGCTTTGACCCAACTCACCACTTAAACCCCTTTTTTTCTTGGTTTGGACTTGCTCTCGGAAAAACATCCCCAGGAAAGAAAACTATGGGGAAGAAATGCAACTGAATGCATGATTAAAAGCTGAGACCTTTCTTCTTTGTGTTTGTTATTAGTGCATCACATCCAGTTCATGTTACGTAACAGTTTTTAAGATATGTGCAAGGTTGGTGTCGCCCAGGCTCTTTTAATTAAGAATGTCTTAATGTCAAACGTCATGGTGTCATCAGGATACATCGTCTGGGGACCATGAATAGCAGTAACTAAAAGTCCTGATAATTTTTTTTTAGATATATTGATATATATTCACTAGAAAAGTTCAACCAGTTGACCTGCTGGTGGCACTAGAGCAAACCTTTGGAGATCAGTAAAGTCCTCTGGGGAACATGAATGTCATCCAGTGGTTAGTGTTTGAGCCGCTACAAAGGCCACAACGTGTCCTGCAACACCCTATAAATGTGTACAGAAAACTTTAGGCTGATGGGTCCAGTAATATTCAGGATTAGCTGACAGATACACACGTGGACACACGGACACGCAAAAGCATGATCTAATAATAACGAAATGCATTTATAAGTGATACAAGCTGCTCTGACGAAGCTGTGAGTTACGCTATCAAATCATCTTCAGCAGTTCACATAGTCTTAATATATTTTACGATGATGTTTATAATCTATAAATTATTTTGTCATGCTGGTTTTGCGTGCTGTATTTCTGTGATTTTGCTATTTTTGTCTATTGTCTGTACACACATCTGGAAGAAGGACCGCTCCTCTGTTGTTCGTCCAGTGGATGAGTGGGGCTTAAGTGTAACACACACCAGCCATGTTTCTTTTTGTTTGACAGCTCACACTGGACATGGCATACAGACAGTATGTGCTGAATCGGGGAGTGAATGTCCTAAAAGTGCTGCTTTTTTTGGAGCGTTGACTTTGGGAAATAGGACAGTGGAACAGTGCACCAATCAGCTTTTTTAAGTCTTTTTTTATCAACCAGTTATTATGTTTTTTCCACAAAAAAGATCCTTAAAATGATGTATAAAATATGTCCTCTGAATATGTAGATATGGCTTCAAACAAATCATGCTTATCTCTTACGTCTTAAATTTGAAAATACACATTTTTGAGTGTTTGTGCTTCACGTCTGTGATGTGTTCGGTCGGTGCATTAGTGATGACGGTTATGACCGTAGAAGACCCGCAGGTCCGCCCGGGTCAAATGCGCAGCTCTGGTTAAAGCAATTATAAAAGAGGATGAGCAGATAATACTGTAACACTAGAGGAGTTCAGACGAGGATGGAGGGCTGAAACAGACAGAGAGAGAGAGAGAGAGAGAGGATTTGAGTAAAAGATAAGACAGCTCAGGTTAGAAGATAGGAAAAGATTAGAAAGGATATTTTTCAGTAAAGAAGAAATAACCTGTTAGCTGTTAGACTTTCTGGTGAGGCAGTCTGAGCTCACACACACACACACACACACACACACACGCACACACTTTGTCCTGATGTGTTTTTTCTCTTAAGTGTGTTAAATGTTGCCAATACGTCAGTTAGGCCGTGCCTGGGAAAAGCTGCTACCACAAAGAATGAGAGAATAAAATATAGCGAGAGAGGAGAAACTGACAGGGTAGCATGTTTGGTTGGTTTTTTTTTTTTCTTTTTCCTAGTGTGACCTCGCCCTGCAGAGAGCTCCAAAATAAAACAACAACAAAGAAAAAGTAGCTTTCCATGTGGAGAAAATTCCCAGGATCGCGTCAATTTGTCAGTGGCTGCTGTGAAAACATTAACATGTGGGTAGAGAGAGAGAGACAGAGAGAGACAGAGAGAGACAGAGAGAGAGAGAGAGAGACGTGTGTGATTCTCAGTGTGTGTGTGTGTGCGTCTGTTTATTTGTTTGGTCATGTCGTCATGACTGTGTAAAGGGGACATTTTTTTGTTAGTTCAACGCATCCAAATTTAATTTCACTGTGAGATTTGAAAACCACCGAAATAAACAAACACGAGCAACGAACAGTCGGTACAGAGTAAACGAGTAAACGTTGCATGTTCGAGAGTTTCAACGACCCCGCGTTTTCTCACGCAGAGCTAATGTTGGTCTGAACACGACCACATCACGTGATTTAGTGGACAAGATTACAATTTAATGATCCTTCAGAGCTCAGTCGGACCAGAAGCTGGCACAAACCGGTTTATGCTCCACCTGTACATCCTGGCATCACCTGACGGAGGGCGTGTGAACCCTGCTTTACTGTGAGAACCTGACTCGCTCTGGGCTAAGCTGGCTGTAGACGACCAGTAAATGCTTTCAAACTGTCGGCTGGCTGCTTGTTATATCAAAGAGTCTCATTTTCTACTTCTGCACATGGTGAATACAGAATATGTGATGTCCTTCCAATGACTCTGAAGCTCTGACAACAACTTTACTACTATGAAATGAGTAATTGATTATAGTTTCCAGGTAACTCGTCCAGCGCTGGCGCTCATGTCCCCCACGTCTCAGCAGCAAATACTGTGAGTAAAATGTTAAAATAACTGACCGTAAGTGTGATAATAAAATCCAGGTTGCATAAAATAAAACCATTTTCTTTCATGGGTGTATTTGTGCGTTAGTGTGAGAATCTTTTCTGAATATTTAATCAGCTGATGAGTAAAAACACAAACTCGTAAAGAGCAGCGTGCTTGTTTATTTCTGTTATTTATTCTATTATGACTTTCTGTCCTTTTGTGAAGAATAAAGTGTGTGTGTGTGTGTGTGTGTGTGTCCATGTGCGTGCAAAGAAGTAGAAAGATCCTTTGCTCCACATTCCACTTTGACAACATCATTAGCAGCGAGGCCGACCTGGCAGAGGGACGGGCTCGGCGAGACACACACACACACACACACACACACACACACAGTGCCATGTTTCCACTGCAGGGACATAACAGAGGATGGGAAGCTCTCTCTATACGCTAATACCATGGCTGTATTAAAGGCTCCCTGTGGAGTTTTTAACCTCTAGTAGCGCTGTGGGGCCGGATCCCAGGCTCAAAGATGGCGACATGTTCATTCCTCAGCTTTTTATTGAATTTCTGACGTTTCCAGTTATTTTTATGTGCCAGTTAAAAATGCCCTTACAAACAAGTGGATAAAAAAACATACCTCTAGTTTTATTACAGTAAGAGAAAATCCATTAAAAAAACTCCCTGATGTTATTTTACCTCGCTCTCTCTTTCCTAAATTATCTCTTTGTCTGTCTGACCACTTTATCTCTGAAAAGCCAAACCTTATAATGCTCTTTTCTTCCATCCATCACGTCCTTCTCTCCGTCTCCTCCTGCTGCAGACGATCTTATTATTACTCCTAACAAAGTCTTACACTGGAAACAGTAAAAAGTCGCTTCTTTTTCTTTAGCTCCTGAGCACTGATTATTACAACAAGCGGGGGGGGAGGGGCTTCATTAAGCTCGACACACTCCAACCTGTGTTACCACACCTGCCGTATATGTGTGAACATTAATAAATGGCAGTACAGTATAATAGATATTAGGTGTCAGATTTATAGTGCTGTAGAACTGTGAGATGTCCAGCACGGTTTCGGTCTATAATCCAAAGCAGACATCAGAGCAGTTTGTAGACATGTCATGTTTTTACCAAAAATCTTTTATCTTTCTATGCAAAGCCTTCATCAGTCAGATTAAGATACAAACTGAGGAGGAACAAACTAAAGCCTGTAAAATACTAATAATATGGATGTGTGTGTGCTCAAACATAAACACACAATAGAGTACAATATGATGGAATATGAGTGTCATTGGTAAAAAAAAAAAATACAACTAAATTCATCAGCTACAGGGAGAATTCAAAATCTTACTTTATGTAGAAGTACATAAGTATTACCAAAAAAATACTATAATGTAGTATTAAAGGTATACATGTACAGTGTATACATGTGGTGATTTGTTGAATTGTGTGGTCAAGATAGAGCTTTCAATTTATAAAACGTATATACAGTTGGAAGTCTAATCTATAACAACATATTTTATGTATAAAAAATATTGATCTGGAAATGGTTAGCAGCTAAAAATGTGATGCAAATGCAACAGAGTAAAAAGTTCAATATTCCCTCTGAAATATAGTAGAGTAGAAGTACAACATAGCATTACATGGAAATACTCAAGTAAAGTACAGGTAAAATTTCAGATTTCAGACAGACAGAAACAATAAAGACAGACAGACAGACACACACACACACACACACACACACGGGTCCTCTGCGTCTTCATTTGATTATACTGAAATATGACATTTCTAAATGACATTTACAAAGAATTAACAGGCACCTAATTGACATTGAGGAAAAAGGGGAAGTCGAACCCTAATAAGAAAAGTCTCAGTTTGTAACACACACACATACACACACACAAACAGCGGAGTACAGGCGGGTCATGATAATTAACCCTTATAATCACAACTCAGTGCTTGTGTTATCACTGAGTAATTGCAGACTTCTAATCCTCATTTAGAGTAATTAATCATATGTGAACACAGAGCTGCTGCCAATTATGACACATAATGAGAGCTAATTTAGCATTCATAAAACAGAGCCAATCATTTACACTTAACTTCATCTTATTCTTCACCGTCATCACTTATTCTGATCATCACCATCAACACTTTGCTCATTGTTATCATCAATGGGCATCATCATCATCTTCATCATCATCATCATCATCATCATCAGAGCTGTGATGATTAGTCGATCAACAGAAAATTAATCAGCATCATTATCATTATATCCTCGTCATCATCACAACAATCACAACCTATTATTAAGTAAGTAAGTTAATTTTTGTTTTTGACCTCTGGTGATGCTGTAATGTCTGAACACAGATTTACACTTGATAATGTTACAAACTAAACTTAGCGATGGGCAATTAAAAGAGAAGAAGAAGGCCGCAAACTTAAAGGATACTGGCCTCGTGCTACATATCACCACGTCTTAACTCGATGTTGTATTACTCTGTTGTCTTTATCCTTTAAAACATTTAAAAAGAGAAATCCAACAAGTTTTTGCTCATTCGTCTTTGTTTTCTTTGAGTTAGCGATGCTCCGCGGACGTCTCGATCAGCTTGGTGTCTCAGTGACTGCATCTACCATCATACAGGATGCTACTCTCACTGGCGTGGCCAAACATTGTGTGTGTGAATATAATATCAGATATGGATTATCTCTATAAGGAGGCCTGGCCATAGTCGTCAGCTGCCTCATCATTTATTAAACAGCCTCGCTGTGGATCTGTGAGATGAAAGCCGACTACCTCGGAGAGTCCAGTCAATTCTCAGCCTCAATCAATAGAAAAGTTCTTCAACTTTTGACTCAAGTACTATTCAATAGGAACTATTGACACCGAAGGAGTCAAGAAAGCACGTGACCAGACAACAGAACAACATTTCTGTCCAGAGAGGAGCTCTGGCACTCGTGTCCTGGGGTGAAAACTGGCCAACGCTTCGCTCTCTTTTATTCCTTCACTGCTCTTCCTGAATAATAAATAAATACAGAAATGATGTTGTGCTGCCAGCAGCCTCTTTACATAAAACATCAATGGTGTGTGTAGATTGAAACTAACACGGTGACCCCGTCACCTTCAGTTTTTATTGACAGCTAAAAGATGCTGCTGTGCTCAAACTGTGAACGCCCAACAATTCAGCGACATCCGAAAGCTTCAGATCGCTGCCAACTTCTCTTCTCTTTAAGTGGCCTTCATTGTCTCTGCGTCTGGAAATCATCTGGCAGGGATTTGGACAGAGGGGGCACTTTTAAGTGTATTATCAGCTGACCTGGAATAGTATGATGCCAAACTGATTTACTGGCTGACGTGAAGCAGCTTCTGAATGACGTAAAAAGCACTTTAGCACTGTTCAGTATCAGACGCAGCAAGTGTCACGCAGGAGAAGCGACTGCCAACCGTAAAAACAGGAGCAGCGTGTGTTTGCTGCAGCTGAAACAAAGGAAAAAGTTCACATCACCGTCCAAATAGCACGAACGACACGTATCTGTAAATACAGTCTGCAGTTTTAGACCCAAACTACCCAAATATTCTTCTAAATTATATGAATATGATATTTTACTAAGAATAGTAATACTTCACCTCAGTTCATAAATTATTTCCTTCCTGAGAAAACAAGTTAAAGCTTTAAACCAAGTCAAAGAAAATAAGTGAGCTCTTCATTGCCCGTTTTTTTTTCCTTGTAGTGGAAACCAAACATTGAAAATTAACTTTTTACCTCCATCAGCTTCATGAAACCCTTTTTAAAACCGTTCCACTTACAGGATTAGACTTTATTTGATGCCACGCTGCTGTAATTGTAGCATCGTGTTCCCTTTTAGATGCTGACATCTTGAATCTACAGCTGTGTAACATGATAGAAACGTTGCTTTGTTGCCTGTCTCAGACACAGATTATGATGTGTGACATTAATTGATTTTAAGGTTAGCGCATATCGCACCAGTGCCAATCCGAGGAAGCGTGCATCCTTTATGTAGCCAGGCAGAAAGTAAGGTTGTGAAGGGATTTAATGCAGGAAACAACAGTTTGCAAACTAGAAGCCTGAAGTGACGCAATGACCACAATAAGCATCCAGCAGGCTCCATGGCGACAGATCGGAGCCATCGTATCATATGATGAGGAGCAGAACACTCTTTGATTCTCTCACACACACAATCCACTCTTTCCATTCGATCCACAGCAGGAACCTTTCCCACTTTTTGACTAATTGAATAAAAAACAGCTTTAGCCCGCTGTTTGTCAATTGGTGCATGTGTGCGTGTGCATTTATTCCTCCATAAATGTGTGTCTGTGTGCGAGTCGTGTGTCTGCACGTCAAAGGGGAATCCCCTTAGATCAAGCAGGCGGGTTCAGCCAGAATGAAGCTAATGAGATTAGTCAGAAAGTCGGGAATTAAAGTGTGCACACTGAGCTTGTTGGAGAGCTAATTTAATCAGAAAGCAGCGCTGGGCTCGGGACAGATCAGACGCTCTCAGACGCTTGATAACAAGTCACAGACACAATGAGGTCGCTGACTGACAGCCAGGTGAGGGTTCTGATTGGAGCTGCTTATTGTCTTGACCTCATAAGTAAAATAGCAGCTTTTACGCATTAAAATGACCTGTTTTTACGTTTATTTACAGTTACCTGACACGCTAAGTCTTCCTTAGTCCAAACGGGTGACGTTATTATGGTGCCACAAATCCTCTAAAGGTGCATTCAGCATGTTTATTTATGCACAAAACATATGCAGAGTTTATCTTGCCAGCTTACATATATACATTGTGATCCGTTACATGATCTGTGGTAGGTTTTAGCATATGTTGAAAATATTTATATCATATGTTTTCTGTATTTTGTTGTGATTTACCTCAACGTCAGTGCAGGAAGTCGTATGACCTTAATGTAGTGAAGCAGGAAGTAAAGATCAGTGAATCCAGTATTATCAACCCAACATTAATCAAGTGTTTAGTTTAACTTCAATCATTTTAATCATAGTTTATTTGCCATAACCACACTTCTCTAACCTTGATTACATACTGTATTATGGAAAGCAAGGATTTTTAAACACTTGGCATTGGCTGTAATCAGGGGTTTTGCAGAATTGTCTGGGTTAGTTTGTTAGTAGTGTCTCTGGAACTGGAGTCATAAAACGGTGGGATATGCATGACCTTTAATTTGAAATGCTCCAACCTTTGGAGCAATAGGTCTGTTCTCTATTGACTTTGTATGTTAGCATGTTGTTTCTAATATTTGTTTCACACTCCTTTTTGGAACCTGTTGTCTTCTTTTAACCATGTGGCACAAACAAACTACACAAAAACCGTAATAATGACAGCGATACAAGCAAAAAGGACAAGCACAGATAGAAGGATGGATGAAGTGGAGTTGGATCAAGAGGTTGAGGGATGTAGAAAGAGTCAGAGATGGATAGAGAGAAAGAGGAGAAAGGGAGGACATCTGCTGTTAGCTGCAGGGTCTGAGTCCACGCCAGAGATGAGGTCAGAGCAGCCTGCTGGACACAAACACTGACCACACAGGTGAGGCTCCTTGGTTCACTGCGGATACACATTTTCACACCAAATATTTATGATTATTTGACTTTTTCAGGAGGAGTTTTCTTCTCTGTAGTCACAAACATATTCACACTAATATCAGAACATAACACTGCATCACACACTCCGTCATATTATCATTCTCTCTTTCTCTCACACATACATTATCTCTCCAGCTCACTGGCATTATATCTCGTGTTAATGACGCGTTATATGCATCTTGCCACGTTTCAGCGAGCATTTCCTGCATCTCAGCTGTCCGTCAACCCTGCCAACTGCACCAGGAGCGCCTCGAAGTGTTGCAGCCGCCCACATACACAGAAATCTTAAAGTAGTTTCAAATCTTCCAGAGCACGACTGAGTCTGCCAACGGTTCAGGAGATAAAACGTTATTGTACTAGAACTGCTGCTGGACTGTGAAACATCAGTTTTACCGTATTTATCGTATTTTTTAAGATTAGACGGGGTACGGGCTCACTTACAGCCGACTGCCTTCATTTAAAGGCTAATTTGGTTGTTGATTTGTGTAAAACTAATCCGATCATGTGACCGCTCACCTCTGATCTCTTTCTAGTGATGCCACCTTGTTCCCAGATTTCAGCAGTTAAACTGGAGAGCAGAATATTATTATTAGTAATGAAAATCCTGAACAAAGCTACAAAAATAATAAGAATTGTTTTTATTTAATGACCGGGATTACAGCTGTGAAAGTGGTTAAAAATCAATATCACAATATAATATCTGTCTGATATATGATATAGAAAATGCTCCCACAATCACATATGAAATAACCAAATTAAAGTTCAATACTGTAAACTGCCGTCGTCATATAACTGCAGAAAGGTAATAACCAATAAATTCAATAGTGATCCAGCCTTAGCCTGGATTTTTCTTCTACTTTTTATTTTCTTCTACTTTTTCAACTTTTGTCATAAATCGCTTCACATTGTTGTGAATGTTTGTATTATTTGTAGGATCTGTTTTAGACTGACGCAGATGTAAAAGTACCATAAAGTAACACTGACGGCCACTAGAAGCTCCAACTGACTCCCAGTCATTAAGTATTTAGGAAATTATTGCTCCATTAATAAGATTTAAAGACTTATAGTACATTCGATGTGTGATGTGTGGGCACTGATGATGTTACTTGATTATTACGATACCTTACCTACCACGTTAGCCCAAATGTGCAGTGCTCAGTGTTCCCAGTAAGCTAGCGTTAGCTTCGGTCCGAGGTAGCAGGGTGTGTTTCCAGAGCATGAAAGGCAACACTGTTTTACAAATATTAACTGAGCTATTTAAATTTTCCAGAGCCTTAAAATATAATAATATAATATGTTGCTTTGTGTGAGACAGAGGCAAAAAGGAAAAGAGAGTTTTTTTTTTATTATTCTATCGAGAATACAAGACTCATTATTCTTGATCCCTCAAAGGCACCACAAACACATCAGAACATGCGGCCTGATTGTGTCTGTGTGTGAAGCTCCATTATATTTGCAGCCACATGTATGTGTGCCATGAGATGCAGAAGATTACCGTCACCTGTGGTTCTACTGCCTCAAAGCTCGGCCTGTCAGCCACCAATTACAGCTCCCCGGCCGCCCATAAACCTCCCAGCATGAAAGGAAAGGTGAGATTGTCTCTTTATAGAAACCTGGGGAAGGAAATGACTCTTTCTCTCTCTCTCGCTCTCCCTCTTTTATCCATCTCAGCCCTTATAATATCAGGCAGATTTCACATCTTTCATATAAAGTGCCCTTGACCTTCAAGCAATATGAGGAGCTTGATAGAGCATCATAATGGGGCTCTAAAACTTTCCGTGTGGTTGAGCAAGCAGAGCACTGCAGGCTAGCAGGGCAGTTTGCTACAGATTAGCTGTTAAAATGTGTTGCCATAACTCGTCGAGGCTGTAAAACATGTGAAACACAGCAGGTCAGGTGCTGGAGGCTGCAAATCCTGAGGAAAAAAATGACTTTGAATCTCTGAGTCTAAACATGTGAGAAATTAATATGTTAAAAATAGATTTTTTTTCTTGTGACAATGATTTGAAATTCACACATGAAGTGAAAGGAGTTGCTCATAATGATATTTACTGGTGTTTTCAGCAGCCACGGTGAAGATTTGCTGTTCTATTCTATTCTATTCTATTCTATTCTATTCTATTCTATTCTACTCTACATGATTATTTCTACCTGACGATCAGGGATTTTCAGCCTAGTAAATTATAAGGGTTTTGCTTATGACATTTACCCGTTTGGGTGTCAAACAAACAAACAAAGAAAGAGGAACATTTAGCCGCTCAGATTTTCTTCTCAGGAGTTGGTGGAGACCAAACCGGAGCCAACAGGAGAGTGAATATTGAACAGAGACTCATCAGGTGGCCAGAAACATGTTGACATGATGACTTCAATGTTGCTCCATGTCTGCTAGACGTGTAAATAGGCCACTGCTCGCCAACTCATTTGCTATAACATCTTTATACGGTTGTTGTTTCAATTCATTCAGCTGTAAAGTATCTCTGTGACTGAAGAAAACCATTAAAATAATTATCATGCATTGATATTTTAACAAGCATGATTTTGGGTCATAGGGTATGTTCAAGGGGCAATGGAAAAAAGAAGAATGAAAGGAGGACCTTAAAAAACATCTACTTGTCCCTAGATGATCCTCCAACAGTTTATTTCTAAACTTAGCATAAACAATTCGTCACCCAGGTTAGCGAACAGAGGCTTAATTCACATCATGTGGAGTCGTGAAACCTCCCGAGGCTGAATTTACAAAGATTTCCAAGGCTGAGAGCTGCACCAAACTGACCAATTTAGAAGTAAAATTCAAAAACAGATCAGCCCACTCTATGACCAGCTGTTCCCAGAGCTGCCCAGAGGTAAAGAAAACCAACTCATTAGTAAATCACATCGGACTGAGTCAGGAGGAGAAAAACAGTAGGTCTGATTTTGAATTATTTTGTGCTGGAAAACAACAGATCCCCAGTGGAAGGTGGAGGAAGAGAGAAGCAGCATCGTTCAAGCCGTCACGAAGCAAAAACAGACAGAACAACAGCATATTAAACAAGATTTAGGCTTGTTTTCTTCTGTTGTGTAGGTGTGTGTGTGTGTGTGTGTGTGTGTGTGTGTGCCCACTTTTCAAAAACAGACAGATAAATGGACGTAGTGAAACACACACCGTCTGTTTTTTTCCACCTCAGCCAACCTGTTTCTACATTTCCAGTGTTTCCATAGTTTGCACATGTCTCTACAGAGGTGGATCACTTCATAGTAAAAATACATTTTGTGTCAACTAAATTCTAAAAGCCAACAAAAACTGTGTTAAGACGTTATTTTTCTGCCAAAAAAGCCAAACAAAGTCCAACCTGTTGACATCTTGGATGAACTGAAAACCAATATAATGATTAAAGATGGTATCCCATTCACTCCAATGAGAGATGGCGGGTCACAGAAACATACTGTGGGTTATTTTAAGTGCTTTAATGAGTCTTGCTATTATGGGAACCATGGGACCAATGTTTTCAGTATATGCTGAAAATAGAGCTGGTTTTTAAATGGTTTTTATTTTAAATGGCGAACAGTTGCATATATTTTTGAAGCCGTGTTGAACCGAGTATGTTTTTCTGAGTATATATGTGCATTTTTTTTTGCATGTGTCTCTTGTTTGCTTGCGTTTTGGGGAAATCTAACTGTTAGATCATGTTATTCTGAGGGTCTTGAATCTTTTTTTTTTGTAGGGTTGACTGGTACTAAAACAGAAACTCTGTCAGACTTTAACTCTGAGTGGCACAAAGCTGCTGCTCCGACTGCCTCTGGCCCCTTCAGGTGACGGCAGACAGAGACATAGACAGGAAGCAGCACATTGATATTCACGGTGCGTTTCAGCTCACCCATCCATCCCTGCCTCATATTCTTTACATCACATTTGCCCTTCAGCGCAGCAAATGTCTCACACAGCTGGTGGAAACTACATGAGTGCTTGCAGGGGAACCGGACAGTCGATCACACACACACACACAGACAGATCACATGACGTCCCGTCGCGCTGAAGCAAAAACACGCTTATTTTAATTGCTACATGGGAGAATCAGATGTTTCATTTTCATTTTATCACGTATTATGTGGATCATTATAACTTTGGGTCATAAGTTCAATGCATTATTGATGGCTTTCATATATGAAAAAATAAATAATTTAACCATAAACTGCCAGTGATATAATTACTGCTCACTTCCTGGAAGTTTTAGCAGCATTTCCTTTTTATGATGATTTCCTGACGGTAACAGAGTCTCGACTGCTGAGCTCCTTTAAATGAGCAACAAGATACCAAAAAGTCTGTAAGGTTCAGACCTGATGTAACTCATTTTAATAACGGTGCATCCCGAGACGAGCTTGAAAATGTTGGTATTGAACAGATGCAAACGTAACTCTGAAGTACAGAAAGGGAGAAAGTTGGAAAACCAACAGTGGTAAAAGTACGGCTGCTGCTACTGTTTTCACTACAAAGTAAGCACTGATTTTGTGAATAAACATGCTTGTAATAAGTTCTTAACTGTACTGTTTTAGAAAATCTGTGACACAACATGCAATTAAAAGAAGAGAAATGGAGAGAGTTAAGGATGGAGGGAAAGAAGGGCAGTACATGGCAGGAAGTGTAGATTATGTGACCTTATGATCCTTAAAATTACATATGAAGGGATAAACACGGGAGCCAGGGGCTGTTTGATGTTAATTCAAGCTTTACATGAGCACATTACAGCAGAATTTGGACATTAACCAGGGGAGAGCTTCTTCCCAGAATACATCATAAAACGACTCAGCCAGAGAGCCGTGTGCGGGATGATGGGTATTATAAGATAATCTTCTAATAGAGACTGAGCTGAGGGATAAGGCTGCGTGGATGGCGCCGTGTCATGAGGAGAAGGACAACGCTGCTCAATGTTTTAAATGTGCCACTTGTGTTACCCCAGGGAGGACTTTTTGGGCTGTGTTAAAAAAAAATACTTGACTCATGGGTTTAGCAAATAAAGCACCACATTATTACATTCTTCCATGCACCAGGCCGAAGAAAAATCATGTATTTTTTTTACTTCTTGTAATGATGAGAACGTTTGAAGACGTCCTAAATGACATCTCGTCCCATCATGTGAAGAATCACCTTTTCTACCTGGTTAGCCTGCCTGCTAGCTTCAGTAGCCTTGTCTTTATTTGTGTGTGTATTTCTAGATTCAGAGAGAGCTTTAAAGTGAGTTTCAGCTCATTGTTTAGCTGCAACTTTATTGTCCCGTGTGTGTTGGGTGTGTTTTGGGTGGATGACCCTCACCTCTCCTGTTGGGACTGACCGGGCCACATGTCTCTCTAACAAAGTCATTTCAAAGACCATTACCCCCATCTCTTGCTGTACTATGACCCCTGACCTCATGATATGGTGAAAGAAGGAGAGAAGCTATGTGTCAAAGATCCAGAACCTCTGAAAACCCAGAAAACAAAATATAAAATCATTTTTGGGGTCTTTTTCTATTAAAAATTAGAAGTAAATAAAAGCAATGAGCTCAATAGGCCCAAAACATTACAACTCTTTCACAGACTTTATCATGAAAAAGTACGTAAAGTAGAAGGGAGAATAGAGGGATGGGCGGTGTTTTGTGGTTGAGTGTGTGTGTGTGTGTGCGTGTGTGTGTGTGTGTTATTAGCTGGTACACTGAGCCATGTAATTGTGAGCAGCTGCAGAAGCACAAGCTGGACAGAGACCCACAAACATGCCAAATATTAATAAAAACACACATGTTAAAAGCCGAGCACTCGCTTGACCTTAATCACATTATACAACCATGATGCCCTACACATATTCACACATGTAACTGTGTGTGTGTGTGTGTGTGTGTGTGTGTGTGTGTGTGTCCTGATGCTGACCCTGTACAGCAGGATTATGCTGGATGTTAAGCTGGCACTTTCCTCCCAATGGGATAGACATGACTTAACTGTGAACCCTTCTCACACACACACACACACACACACACACAGTATATATACCCATACACACGTGTAATATTTATATATCAAACTCACATGCATACACACTCCAATGCTAATCTCACACATGCAATCATGCCTTAACCTTAACCTCCTAGATGACCTTGGCCATGTGTGTCTGTATGTGTGCGTGTGTGTGTGTGTGTGTGTCTGTGCGTGCGTGTGTGAGATCAGTTTAGGACGAGGTCCAGGTTATTTGAGTGGCTCCAGATGTTCTACTATGATTTCTTTCAATAAGCATGTACAATGGTTTATTAGCCTTATTAAAGGAATAGTTCAACATTTTGAACCCTTATAACATGACATGGTTAGCCTAGCTTAGCATAAAGACTGATAGCAGGGGGAAACTGCTAGCTTTAGTCATAAGTGAAAAAATATGTTAACCAACGACGGCTGCAACTGAAGATTATTTGTATTATATTTCCATATAATTGTTGATTAATTGATCATGTGGTCTATAAAATATTAGTAAAGAGCCATCATGTAAAATACCCATCACGAGTGTCTCAAATGTCTTTGTTTTTCTGACCAACAGTTCAAAATATGAAAAAAAAAACACATACATGAGATAATTTTTCATAAATTAAAGGCATCTTTACACAGTTGGAAGAATCTGAATAGAGGCTTATAATGATGTGAACAAAGAGGTGGGAGCCAGAACACGACACACCACTATGATGAAGTTTCCGAACAGTAGATTTCAACACCAAAACCCTCCTCGGCTACATTACCAGCCAAATAAATGGCTCAAGAGAGCAGAGAGAACCAGTGTGTGTGTGTGTGTGTAGAAAGCATGAGTGTGTGTAAGTGTGTTAGTCAGTGTATATGTATTCTTGCCAAGCTGCGGGCACGGTTTGCGTGTCTGGGAAGGAAAACAGCTCATAACAAAAGCAGAGAGAGAGAGAGAGAGAGGGCCAGAATGTGAATGGGTGTGTTTGGGAGTTTACAATCCCAACCCCCTCCTTATTTTATTTTTTTACTGATTCGAGCTGGCTGACAGATTGGCTGGACGAGACAGAGGCTTCACATGCAAGTGATGTATGTGATGTGTACGCACACACACACACACACACACACACACACACATAGTCAGTCACATTGTGCAGAGACGCTGAGCACTCAGGTGGAGGAGAACCGGCCGTATATTCAGACTCTATTTGGAGAAGGCAGCTCCCCTATGAGGTCAACACACACACGCACACATACACACCAAGTCGTACACCTCTGTTAAGGGGTTAACATACCGCCAACAGGCACTGTGGCAACCCTTGACCTCTACTAATGCTGTCTGGAGGGGTCACAGGGGAGGTAATGGGTGAGAAAAATGCTCACACATGAACCTGACCTGGCTGTTCTAGCCTGGCTTCGCTCCGTCTTCCTCCTCCTGAATTCATCAAACAAAGGGAAGCTCAGTCCAACAGCAACAAGGGAGTCCTGCTTTACCGCCACTGGTCCTGTCAATATGTCTCATACTCGAGTGATTGCAAATGGATCCAAGTGTACTCAGAAATATCTATTATCATATGTTACAGTCAGTAGTATAGAAGGTGTGTCCAAAATGTTTCAGTGGGATAAAATATTCAAGCAAATCAGTTGCTTCTGAAAAGAAATCATGCTATCATTTTAATATTTAATATTTTATTGTTCCATTTTAATTCACATATATTAAGTTGATTTCTTCTTCTTCTAAGACAGAGGTTTCTGAAGTCTGAGCTAATCTGTGTCAAAGCTACTGCTGCATCTCCAACTGCTGAATGTGCCGATAAGCAACATAAGCAGCACTAAAACACCTAACTTCCTGTTGTTCTGTAGAACATTAAAATGCATCTGTGTCTTTCATCACTTCTCAAGGGAAGCACACCTGACAGTTTGAAAACCTCTGATCTAAGTAAATAGGCTGCAGGTAGCAGCAGCATTAACAACCATATCCAGTAAAACGTGAGGATAATAATACTAAACAAAACAGTTTGACACTAAAGCCAAAAGAAAGTTGTGAAACACAGTCACTAAAACTTTATAAGGTTGTAAGAGGTGACAGTGGTCGAATCTCAAGATGTGATTGGATCATTTATGAGATTTTTTTTCCCATCAAACATTAATGAAATAATTAATATACAATGAATAATCAGGCTGGATCCATATGAGCTCAATACCGTTTGACTGTTATGGAAATAAGTGAAACTATGACTCCACAAACACCAACTCTAGTTTTGTCAGGATACGCTACAGTATCTCAGCAGCCATTTTATCACATTTTCTCCCCAGACCGACACATCTTGGCTATTGACCACTTCTTCTGTCCTTATGATGCTCCCTGTGTGCGCTATAGATGTCAGTTTATGTGTGTCGAATGATGCAGCCACTGTGTTTTGCTCTTTAGGGGTTGTGTGTAGCAGGCAGTGAGAAGAATGGCAGCCCCAGGGTTGAATTATTAATCACACTTAGAAACGGCTAAATTATACGAATCATTGTACACCTGCAACACTGGTGCAAACAGTTACATTCACACCAGTACCTTGTCATGAATATCATTTAGTAATTTTGTTTTCAGACATCACCTTTAATAATAAAACACAACGTTATTAGACTCTTCCAGTGTCTCTCCTCTAGTCCAAAGGTTGAAGCGAAGACATTCAGAGTTAAAGCAGTAATGCAGAAAAGCACTGATGAATCTAGGCTGAATTCCAGCAGATAATCCCCATTCAGACGCTTAAGACTCATGATATGACTACATGTAAAAAAAATCCTGAGAGAATAAACGAAGATGGCGAGCTGTGTACGTGTGTTACATCAGTACAATGTCCCACATCATCCCCTGATTATAAAACACTGAGAGGGAGCCGAGGCTTTATTCAGACACCCCATAGAGAGAGAGTGAGAGGGTTACGTAAGAGATGTTACAAAAAACGTACTTCAAAGACAGCATGAAACAGCTCCTTCTGGTCCTTTTGTTACTGTGATGTAAGCTTTGCTGTCAAAACACACACACACACACACACACACACACCCACCCATATGCTCACCACATTCCTAGTTTCCCTCTCCTGGCTTAATTTGACACGTAGTTTACTGAATTAATTTGACAGATACTTTTCTAAATATGCATTTTTTATATTTTCCATTGCATGCTGTGCAACTTTTCGAAAAAAAACAGATAAAATAATATTTATTTGGAGGGAATTTCTAACACAATGAGACAGCGAAAGCAGGACAAAATGAGGACACCCTGAGGAGAAGCTCTGTGAAAACGCCACCGTGTCCAGATATTTTATATAAAGCATGTTCAACATCCGTGTGTGTTCACTCTTATCTTACAAATATTTGATATCAAGATAAATCACAAAGCTCCAGTGGTAGCCCACCCCAACCACAGATATATCCATCCAATCTCCCCACCCTGCAGGACACAGGTTTGTTCCAATTATTGATCCCAATTTCACTTCGTCCTCCAGACATCACACTGTCCTTTTGTGTGACACCCACAAAAAATGAAAATCGAACTAATGACACTGGATTGTAAGCTAGTAGTAGGTGGATGATTTATTATGGTTGTGTTACATAGTGTGGGGTCACTCTGCTGTACTGCTAATAGACCTTGGCTCCCAAAAAATGACTCCATATAACTAACTTCTGTCTCTTGAAATTCATTTTTGACCAGATGATGCTGAAGTCTCACAAGTTATTTTCAGTTATTCTGATTTCTATTGAAAATAATTGTTTGATTAAATATTCATGGATTAAATAGAAATATGTTTTGAATAGTGGTGGGTCGTTAACGGCGTTAACGCGCTGCGATAATGTGAGACTCTTATCGAGTGATATAAAAAATACTGCCGTTAATCTATTATCAAAATTGGGTTTGGAGCTATAATAAGCAAACTGATGACTTTCAACGTGATATTTTAGCGCAGATGTATACATATTTGCACTGTAGGGGGCGAGAACTAGTTTTTGAACCTCAACGCGCCTGTGAATTACCGAACTACCACACCAAACGTGATAGTTTATCATGGATGCAGCCACAAGGCTTTCTTCAGGGAAAGTGTTCACCTTATGCAATGCAGAAGTGGTTTACTGTAGGAGTTCATCCTGTCTCAAATACCACCTGAACGCAAAGCATCCCTCAGTCAGTGATGCATTTTGCAAACTGATGCAAAAACTGTTTTAAGAAACCCGTTCTCAAAGACTTACTTTTGGTCAGTACTTAGGTATTTCGCATTCTGAACAAGCCATTTCAATCTAGATTAATGTAGATTAATTTCAAGATTCCAGTGAGATTAATCTAGATTAAAAAATAATCTATGCCCACCACTAATTTTGAATTTGAACAGAAAAGTTTGATTTGTTTATTATAGATACAATCATTGAGTCAAGTAAGATATGAGTTTAAAAGAGGGGTAAAGTTGGGTGTCATCAGCATAACATCAGAAGTAAATATTACTTCTAAAGCTGTGCAAAAAGAAAAGAAGTGGGCCTATGACAGTATTGTGTGGGACACCACAGGCAGATGTCTATGTGAGTAGACATGGATTTTTTCCATGATTATTTCTTTGATTAATCGTTTTGTAAAATGTTTAAATTTCATAGAGCTCAAAGTGATGCCTTAGATGTTTTAGCCAATAAACAGCCCAAAATCCAAAAGCTATTAATTTTACTATTATGTGTGACACAAAAGTGTAAAATCATCATATCTGAGAAGCTACAACATGAAAATGTTCCTTGAAAATTGACAAAACAATTCATCAAATAGCAAAATAGTTACTGGGTATTTTTCTGGTGATTAACTAACCATCAATGCTCTAAATTTGAGGAATTTAACATTTTTGTCTCTAAAATGATAAACTGTGATGGGTTTTATTTATTACATAATGAATGTGGTTGACCAGTTTGACTTTTTGAGACAGAAGAACAGTTTGTTGCAAGATCTGATCCGCCTATCAATCCAGTGTCCAAGTTGCCTCCTTGTCTGGTCGTGTTTCAATCATGCTGATGTTTGTTCAAGTGCTATTATTTCTGAAAAATTTCCCTTTAATTAGTTATTCGACACAAAAAAAGGGGTGAGACATCATGATTGACCGCTATGACAGCCGCTCTCAAACCAAGAAAAGGAGATATTTTTGGTTTCACTTTTGCATAGCCTCATGAAGTGGACACAGATTGTTCATATTTATATACAGTAAATGGTTTCAAGCATAAATCTGGCCCTCATCTGCTCACCAGTCCAGCAACCTCTCTCAGTGACTATAAAGGAAACATGACCCCTCAGCAACCCACTATAATCACTGCTACAACCAATATGTTGACCCAGGCTTTAACACTGTGGCCCTCAACAGACCAGTACAACCTCACACACACACACACACACACACACACATACATATGCTGACCTACTGACATTTATACATACACACACTTCCACTGACCCACAAACAATGACCTCAGACTGGCTTGGCCCTTGCAATCAGCCACACACCTGCTGTCTGACCTTTCTTTCGTCCTCATAGAGCCTTGATTGATCTTTCTGCAGCATTTTATTTCTACACACGCACAACAAAGACTGTTCAGCTGTGGACTTGCTGACAATTCAAGCTATAGCAACCACAGTCTGTGTCCTGATCTGTGACAGACAGACAGACAGCTCAGATCTCAGCTTCAGGTCCCAGATTTCATGCAAAACAGGGACAAGATATGAAAATGTATACTTTTTTGTGATCAACTTTTTTATTGTTCTGCTTCAGATACATATAAAAACACTATAAAAACAATTACTTCATCATATACAGTTTTGTCTGAAGCAGTTTTTCTTTTTATGGCCCAAAACCTTTTGGTCTAAGAAACTGTTTTTCTATGTTTTCTGAGAACTGATGCTGAGGTCTGAGAATTTTATAAAGTGTACATTGCACAGTCCATATACAGTACACTGAAGCAGACATCCATGCTCACGTTCATAACCTCGCTCTCTGTTGTTACGGTCCAGAAAATCGGGAATGCAAAAAGAAAAACATCATGAAACCGCTGTGTTTTGTTAACATAAACTCACACACTACATCCAGACTATAAACTGAACTAACAGACAAAGTTAAAGCTGTTATTTCATGCTTCATGCTCAATTTATAACAGCAGCTCGGGCAAAAAAAAAAAAAAAAAAAGTCTGTGTTTTCCACATATTTCATAAACCAAACGTGTGTTTACTGCTGCAGTTTGTGGTGCAGCAGGGAAGGGGAAAGAAAGTCATGTTTCCAGTGTGAGACATACATGTACAGTATTGTATACACAAAAAAATGAAGACAAACTGCATGTGTGTGTGTGTGTGTGTGTGTGTTGAGAGACAGAGTAGATGAGTGTTGGTGTAATTGTTCAGTGTCACAAAAGTATCTAAGCCGAACAAAATCATACTGCACAATATCAAGCCACAATATACAATTACACGCCTATAAGTAAATATTATTTGCAAAGAGAACATATATGAGGGTGGAGGCATGTGCCGTGTGTGTAGATGTGCATATTTTATTATCCTACCTGGTGCAGCCTGCATCTCCATTAGACCCCCTGTTGTGATCAAAGCCTCCAAGATCCTGACGTGATGTTCTGGGTTCACGTCCGCACTGCCAAAAAATAAAAATAAAAATAAATAAAAACAAAAAACACATGAATGCAAACAGTGGTCAGTTAGTAAATGATGCCACTGTTCTGATATACAACAAACACGAGCCAGTATGGTACCGGTACTGGATCAGCTTTCGGCTGGTGAATCAAGGGAACTCAGCTATAAAGACGTCTGTAAATATTGGGACACTAATTGTATTGTTTTGTCTTTGCAGTTTGGATTTAAAATAAAACAATGACTGTGAAATTAAAGCTCAGTGTAGGAAGTATAGACTTTGCCAATTTTAGGTTACCAAATTTATCACAAGCCTAAATAAAGTCGCCATTATTTAGTCACTTTTTTTTTTTACTCAAACTGGAGGAAATAGTGCATTTGTTGAGGACTACTTGCAGCAGTGTATTAACATTGTGAGTCAAAATAAACTGTGTGTGTGTGTTCATGGTAATGACATGTTTAACAGTTTCTAGACAATAATGGAGGTCTACAGCACAGATGAATAAGATATATGAGGGTTTGGAGGCACACACAAATACTTTTTAGTAGAGCAATTTGTTTTTGGTTTTGGTCATATTTATTATTTCATTTAGAATATTTTGCAATGTGACTAACTGCTTACAGACTGCAGGCTGTACGCTCCAAAACTATCTAGGATTGATCAACATTTCCACACACACACAAAATGAGCTAACGTGGGGTCTGGTTCAAAAAGCATAGCATGCTATGATGTGGCGCCCTGCTCTTTATCTGCCCGTTTTGCACGTCAGAGATGAATTGCTCGACCAGGCTACGCAAACAATCACTGTTTCTGACTCACTGACTGCCTCCACAAATCCACCGCATCTCCACCGCACACACTGCCACAAGGAGAAATTCCTCTGTAATTTCTGGAAAAACAGATGCAGGCGAGCTTGTGCAGGATACAGAGAAACAAAACAATACCATCAGCCCCTGTAAATGCCATTCTCTCAGTGTTCGAACATCAAGCTCTTACACTGCAGGATGTTGATATCACAGCTGAGCCAGATATCAAGGGCAGATCTCTGAGGCTTTTACTACAAAAACAGGTCTTTGTGTAGGATAAAGAAAATCTCTCTCAATTCTGATGAGTTTTGTCATGGCGGCTGACCTGTAGATGAAACATGTCACTCTTACATTCAGTCAAAGTTAGTTTGGCAGGCAGATGATAACAAATGAATATGAACAAAAGACGGCTGAAATGCTGAAGGAAATAAAAGATATTTCACAGCTGTGTGGGAAGAAATATCCGTGTATATTTTTATGTTTTTGTTCATTTTTACATAATTATCCAGGGACCAGGAAACATGTACAGAACATAATAACTAAGACTGTTTATTTTAATTATTATACTATTTTCATCTTATGTTACTCACAGCACTGACCTCTTTTTAAAAAAATTAATAATCCTTAACTTGCACATACTATATATACAAACTGATTATGGAATTAACAAGCTGCAAAAACAATAAAATATAACCAATGATTTTTTTTATTTTCTGCTATAATTGTGCTTTTCTTCAGCTTTCTCACGGTATCACTGCTTTTTCGTTTCTTTCTATCCAGGTTTCCACAAGTAGAAACTTTGGTTGCACATGAAACTCTCCTGGTTGAATTGGCAGGACAAAAGAAGAATATTAAGATATTTGATAAAAAAAAAAGGTAGAAGCCCGTTGACCTGAAACTATAAACTCCAAAGTGCATTTTAGAAACGAACTAATTCTGAAGAAATGTGATTTTAAAAAAAACAAAAACAGTTTAAATCAGAATCAATAAAATCAATCAATTTAATGTTTTGTGCCTAATTCTGAATTTGCTGAAATACTGAATTACCTCTTACAGACCTCTTCTCTGTAAAAACCAGCTGAGGCTCATGGGAATTGTAGTATTCAGGTAACTAAGTTGAAATAATTCAAAGTGATGGTCACTACACAAATCTACTATAATATAGTAGATTATATAGTTTAATATATGTTGAGGAACACTGTGAAGATCATTAAAAGAACATTGCTTGAGTCGTGACATGTGGGAAAATACAGAAGAGGAAGGAAAGAAGTGAATCAGTTAATGTGGAGGGCGGCGCCTCTGTACCTGAGCGGTGAGTGCTTGAAGACAGCCTCGACGAAGGCCTGTGCCAGCAGTCGGGGACTGGCCTGGCTGTGCTGGCCAACGCGGGCCAGGTGTCTGCTGAGGTGGACCAGCAGCTGGTGGTTAGCCTGAGGGATGCTGGGAGACTCCAGGATCCTCTTCAGCCTCTCCCCGCACTCCTCCACACTCTGACTCTCTGCAAGACAAAAACAACAGATTTTAAACATTTAATCAGAGTTATTTCAGCTTCTGTGTAGTATACGGCCAAATTACACCCATAAATCACTGTTGAACATCTTAATCCAAAAGTGTCCAAAGTGGGAAAACCATTACTTTATGGTGCTGGCTTTGTTGGAAGCCAGCAATATATCCTCAGATATCTTTAGAGATGAGGATTGTATGATGTAGCTGTAATATTTCTCATTTCAGAAGTAAGAGGCCAAAACTAAAGTATGACAAAGAGCCTCAGTGTATGTTTCAATACAAATGTTAAAAGTGATAAAATTAAGTTATACTAGCAAAACAAGGCAGTTATCAAAGTTATATTTATATTGCATGTTTCATACACAGAGACTAGATTCAAGGTGCTGTACAGAGAAGTACAAAGAAAAAACACAATTCAGAGAATTCAAACCAAGACGTTTAATTACTAAAAGTCATGATGGTATTTTTAATATTTTAATAAACAAAATTCCTGCTACACAAAAATTACATATTTGTGAGTTAACTATTATTTATGTTTATTTTTTATTGTTGTTGGAGTAGAAGTTCATAAAGAGGAAGAAGCATCTGTTTCCATCTTCTTCATCAATGTTCCTTTAATATGCTTTTCTTTAATTCTTCCAAGCCAAGCTTAAAGGATCTATCTTAATAAGTCTCACATGCCCATATGTATTCCTGTTTGCGTTCCCATAAACTATTTCCTTGCTGAACTAGTCTCACATATGTTTTGTTGGCAGTACTTAACACCAGAAATTAACCCTGCACGCTATTGCCAGGACAAAGATTCCAACTGGATACGGTTAACTCGGGCTGCTAACAGTAGCATCTGCTAAACGTTTTGCACAGATGAGGACTGTGGATTTCATCATCCGTCTCTTACAGTCTATGATAATATAGATTTTTAAGGTATTTTTGTCTTCACCTCTGATGCAGCTAGGCTAGCAGTTTCCCCCTGCTTACAATCTTTATGCTAAGCTAGGCTAAACCAATCTGATTAAGATGGCGACGTTTTGAAGTTTCTGGAAGAATATTACAACCTTGATGAATAATGATGTGTATCGTTATTTTGAGTACAACCCGGGACAATGTGAATGCATCTGTGTGTCTTTGTGCTTGTTGAACAGCTGAGCAGAGACCCTGGACGTTGTATGCATAAACATCTATCACATTAAAATACATTTCACTCATACACAGAGAGCAGACGTCCCCACTGTGCTGCCCGGTGAGCAGCACCTCCATCAATATCCATCCAGCATGTAGCCAACTGCTCACTGACTTTGTGGAGACGAATGGCCTTGGCAGGACATCAGTGATTTGAATTTAAAGCAAGTCCAACAGACAGCTGCTGGCCAACGAACCTCACAGACGCTATGGAGAAAATCACAGGGGCTTCGTCTATGGATGCTTGTAAAAATAACAGCGGGAGGCAGCACAGGGGATAATACCCGACTCCTTTTCTTGCATTTGCCGGGGTTTGGACAATGGGCCGTGTTTGAAGAGGACCAGACGTATTGACGAGCACACCCACCACAGGCCCTTTACCACCGCAAACAAGCGGCAAACAAGAAAACATCTGTGCCTGAGCCTGCTGTGTGCCGGCTTTATGACGGGGGAACTCGGTGGGAGAGCACAGATCTACCCCTGAACACCAGACTTATCGTTCTGCACAAGAATCCACAGCAGAAGTCCATTTATCTCTGTCTAAATCTGTTTATCTTCAAAGGGATTTTATTTCCAACAAAGTACTTCTTTTGAATCCAGTTCTTTTTATAGTGTCTGAATGTTTGTGTCTATGAGGACAAATTCAGACTGAACCAGTGAGATTAAAGTCAGAGTTTTTCAACCAAAACCTGATTCATCATATACTCTGTTTATGTTTCCCTTTATGTTTTCTGTTTCATTGTGTGTGCTATAATTCAATATTTTATTATATTGACGGTCATATCATTATGTTTCATGTTATTATTTATTATTTAACAAAATCCGGACAATAATTAAAAACTAACACAATGACTTATTTAGTTAAAGGAATAGTTAAACATTTTTGAAAGTGTGCTTATTCTCTTTCTTGCTAAATTAGGGTTAGCTTATTAAAACTAAGCAGCAAGTCTTGTAAATTGCCATGAGGTTGCTAAGCAACCAGCGGAGACTTCCTGAAGTTAATAGTCTAGCACATAAATCTCTGTAATACAGAGTTTTATCCGTCTAATGTCTTCAGTAACCTGTGCTAATAGACTGATTGGTGTATCACTGGCCCCTTTGTTCCTTGCTTTAAAATGTGATTCAGGTGATCGGACTGCAGTGTTTGACCTCATGAAAGTAAAGATGTTGTCAATCGAAATCAAAACTAAAGCACGCTAGGTTTAGTTACTTTTTAGCAAGCGACTTTTCTAGCAACTTTTTGGACTTGAACCTCTCTTCTTGAAGGGAGCCGCCAGTATTTCTCAGTGAACGAGAGATAATGACTGTGTTCAGTGGGCTGGACAGAGCGACGGCATGTTTAGTGGACCATGACATGAATGAGCTGTGAATGTACGTACCGAACAACCAGAATTAACAATAGTTATTGTTGTTTATTTGGATCAGATTTCAGAGTAGACGCTGGAGACATATTAACACCAGGTGTAAATGTAATCAGGTTAAATCTGGATACGAGGAGCATGTTAATGCAAGGTGTTAAGGGAGTCATTCACATACAATATTTCTGTATAAGCATACATTACATTCACAGCACAAACACAACACTAATCCATATGTTTAAAAAACATCATCACATAACCCAGAATGTGCTGCATTTTTCATGTAGCTGCAGTTTGCTTGAAGTTGCCTGAAGCTTCAGCCCAATCTGTTCAATCTGTTTGACCTGTGATTTAATTTGTGTGATATTTTTGTATGTGCCCAAGACACATTTCCCCTTGGGGATAATAAAGTATACTCTACTCTACTCTACTCTACTGTTGTTGCAAGTGTACTTTTTCTACCGAGTAAAAGCAACTAAATACAACTGCCCCGTTTCTTAAATGTATCTGAAAGCAAACATGGTCTTAGATTTAAAATAAGACTTATGGTCGGTCATCTCAGTCAGAAAAGATCCTGACTTAGACACATCATCACTCAAGAGGAACTGAATGATATTGATCAGTTTAGTAAACTACGACTAAAGTGAAAGAAGTACACGTCTGTCCTGTTTCTAACCTTCAAACCCGAAACAAGGTGGGAAATGTGTCTTTTTTTATTGGAGTGAATTAGAAATCGGAGCAGATACTGACCTGGTGAAAACATGCAGCAGGAGAGCTAAACTGGACCTCTACTTGACATACAGTATATATTTTGTACAGTGATTTGTGGGATGTCGTGCTCTACATGTTGTATGTTTCCAGGTTTAAGAATGGTGATAGGTATTGATCGACCATATGAGGTATTGGTGTATTTGGCTCTCTGTGCAGGAACATAAGTGTTAAAAATCGATCCCAATAATGCAGAGTGCCAACAGAGAGATGGAGGAACTGACAAAACAACTGACATGCATGTTTGACAGCTGACCTGTTGGATAGATGAGAGAGACACAGATTTCCAATTACACAAACTGATTCACGCCGCAGGTTATAAAAATCGGTTTTGTCAACACAGTAATTCTTCTGCCCTCGAATTTTAAGCTCTGTGATTGTTCATATCTTGGTGAAATGCTTCTTGGGAGTCGTAGTTAATTTAAAGGTTTATATACACAGTCGTGTAGCTTCAATTTTGCATCAAAGAACAAGCAGAGTTTGTTCTACCGCTCCGTGGGTTTTTGGTGTGTGTCCTTTGCTGTGTGTTACCAAGTTGTCAGCGGCTGTCCAGAGGTTAAAGGTCAGACAGACGCAGAGGAAAGGTCAAGAGGATTTGGTGGAGGTAGTCATGGGAGTCAAGTGGCTTTGTTTAAGAAGCATTATTGTGTATTTTTGTCTCTGTGCAGTGCACTGTATAAAGTTAAAGTTAAAGTTATAACCCTTGAGGTTTCAGTCCTTGTAGATTTGAGATATTCCAGAGCAAAATGACACCTGCATCACTATCAACTGCCAGTCCTTTAGCATTCAACAAACTTTCAAACCAAACCCAAACTTTAATGTATTCAATGTCACCGTAAGTATTTATGTGGATACCTTGAGGCAAGTCAGAACTGCCAAGGCCACAGCACAGAATCTACTGTGCATATGAAAAACCGCCTCATATATAAGTTCAACCCTGTGAGCATCGCTTCTGTTCTCATTTTTACAGCAAAACAAACTTTACAGCCTTACGGTGTTTTAATGAAGAAAAGAGGACAGTCAATATATGAAAAACGTGCCCACTGAAAGGCTGTTGCTGTAAAAAAGGTCATAATATATTTATAATAAGGATTATTAAAAAATAATTGTTTTATTGAATTTTGGGAAAGTAAAACATGATAATTTCTGTTGTTGTCCAGGAGTGCAGGAGACTCAAGGAGGTTCAGGGACACTGGAGGTGTGTGTGTGTGCCATGGGTGTGTGTTTTTGGGTGGGCAGGTGGGCGGTGATGGATGGCTGACAATCTGGTGCAGCCTGATGGGGGTCATGGAAGTCACCTCTCTCTGTCTGACCACTACTGATCATAGACGACCACCACACACAGACACACACACACACACACACCTCCTTCTGTTATTATGGATTGTGGTCGACCCTGTTGGTCAATAGAGGTCAAGGCTGCAGAGGGAACTTGGCCTGTCCATCTGGCCCCTCGGGACTCTGGCAGACTGGACAACTGGATAGTGTGTGTGTGTGTGTGTGTGTGTGTGTGTGCGTGTGTGTGTGTGTGTGTGTGTGTGTGTTGGGAGGTCGACGAGGGGAAGAAGTGTGGTGAAGAGAAATGGAGTTAAGTGGAGCTTCACCACAGGACTATAATTCACATTTTTATAGCTTTGAATGATGAGGGAAACTGACGGCTGTTTTTGTGTTTTGGCTGAAGACTTCTTGTGGACTCCCTCATCAAGGACAAGCTGAAGAGACATCTTGAGACGACCGTTGTTTTTTCATTTTTTAATTCGTCATGGGTCCAGTTTGCATGACCTGCCTGGTTCTTTAGATGCAGTGAGAAACACAAATGCACAACAGTTTGGTGAAGACACCTTTGAACTGGAGCATCTTCTCGCCTAACATCAAGCTGAATGAGAAGGTTCAAAAGTCTGTGATAAAAGGCTGAAACTAGAAGAGTGAAGACTGTTATAGCAGCAGATTAATGTCCATGGTTTTTTATTATGTTCACTGTGACATATTTAGGGTGTCAACATACTTTTAAACCATTAAATGAATCGGTTAAATGACAACTGCATCTTTTCCTCTCCTCAGTTGGTCCAGATGGACAGTGGTCGGTCATACTCAGCCAGCTGGCCTTTGTCCTCACAGACGTTGACCTCGGTAAGACCATTAAGGTTAACAAGCTCTCGTGAAATTAACAAATGAGAAAAGAGAGATAAAGAATAAAGATGGGGAGGGAAGGAAAAGAATACGTAGAGAATTAAATCAGACAGAGAGGAGGAAGTGGAGAATTAAGATAAGTGACTCAGGGACCGAAGACAGGAGGAGGATAAAGGATAACGACGCAAAGAATAACGTTTAAATGTTTCGGTGACAGCATCACGATCCTCATGTCTTTCTTTGGAAATATGAAAACTGAAAAACAGCATCTCGGTCAGGATGATGCAGGACGATTACAGCCATCTGATGATAATAAATGTAATTATTCTGTTTCTGAAAAAAACAACAACAACCTAACAGAATTAAGATTGCTCTGAAGTAGACAATGATTGGACCAATTTGAGGGTTAAGTGGTGTTTGGCTTTGAAATGACGCACATGCAAGTTTATAGTTTAGACTGAACGTAGCATCTGTAGACACGTTTTACAGCTTGAGTCCATGTTTTAAAAAAGCAAATTGGTTTTTATACACATTTAATCAATTTCACTCCACTATATTTGACATGTTTAAAAGGTTTGTGATCTCAACTAGAATTTATAATATTGTTTGAGTGTAATGAATATGACAATTTTCCCATGAGTGGATCAGTGGGTTGAAAAGGTCTTTGAAAATCCCTTCCAACTCTGAACATTTTATCTGTATTTCTAACAGTGTTTGGGGATTTCCCATCATGAGCCACTGACTGGAAAGATGGACGCAGATCAAACAGATGAGAAAATGACTCTTCTCCCAGAGAGCAGGACTGCCAGAGGAAAGGTAACAAATAAAGAGGAATGAGAAAAGCAATGATAGGGGATTTTAACTGTTGCAACATCAACAAACGTCAGGCATTAGATGGGCAGTAACTGTCTGTACATATGAAGGCAGTTATACAAATACCATGTGGACACAGTCACAGTCATAGACACATATGATAATGATTTAACACTTGATTTCTTATTGGTTCAATTTGTTGTATTAGTTTTACTTATCAACTAGCTGGGGATTAAACATCAGCGTTTAGGATCTGCCTGAGCCAAATTAACATTGAACTCATCCTACTTACAAGTACTGTGTGTTTATCCAAAGTCTGACATGTCTGATTCTCCTGTAAAACACATCGGTGAGCCACAGCGCTGCACTCAACATGTTATGGTAGCCACCATCCTGATGGATGAAGGAACAGGTTACAGTGCAGCGCTGTGGCTCCATGATGTGTTTAATGGTATATCACACTGGTAAGTACAGATTTGTTGACAATAAGAAAAATATAGAATCAACTATGGACACATTTTTGATTTGTTGAGAAACTTAATTAATTTTCAATGAATATGGAACTTTTATTGTTTTTAAAAGTTCAGCTGCTGGACTCAAAATGTCTTCAGAGTAAACTCTGTTCTTAGTGTACGTGCACCGGAGGCTTCAGGTTTCCACATCACACTTGTGTAAGTTCACAAATCAAAAAAAATTAAAAGTGAGATTTAAGATTAAGAGCAGAGAGAAAACTTCCCTCCTTCAGCAGATGAATGTGAAAACAAACTCTTCTGCACATACATCATTCTGCACCTTGAAGCTCAAACATAAAAAAAAAAAGAATTAGACTTAAAAAAAAAAATAATAATAATAATAAACTTTGCAAATATTTTATGAGGAAGGAAATGCATTCAACACTTTTGTTAGACCTCAAGGATACAGTCAATAAAAGAACTTTTATTTGTGTCCATGAAAACTCCACAGGGCACCTTGAAGTAGACCGTCATTATGCAGAGGGGGGAGATGGATATGTGTTGCAGTGAGAGGAATATGGCACATGAAGTTTGACTGTCTTAACCCTTGCTTATGTTTACTGAGCAGTTACTGCTGTTGAACCTCTGTCATGTTGAACTAAAAACTGAGGAAGGTACGAATCTAAATAGCAGCAGAAGCGACCAAAAACAAAACAGCCTCCTGCCACTTGCACCTCAAGCAAATAGTTTATTTTTTAGGGATCAGGGATTTTTACTGTACCAATTAAATGCTTCAGAGCTCAAACCCCGTTTTATAATATCCTTTGATTTCACAGAGGAACTCATTTGGTGCTCTTTAAGTGACCCCTTCCAAAATAAGAAGTTCAATTTCAACGGGCTTAACCTCAGGCAACCGCGCAGAATACTTGATGCATCCTTTTAAAGTGGTTTATCCTGACTTCAAATGTTTCCATGAATAAGTAAAATAAAAAAAGGGCTGTCACTTAACAGGACGAGGACCAAGGCAGAGAGAGAGAAGTGCTTACATAATTGAGGGGGTTTTCAGTTTGAGATCATGTCAAGGAGCTTAGCAGAGTAATGTTTTTTGGGAAAAGGCTGCGGGGAAGCTGAGGCGAACATGCATGAAGCTAACACACACTGTCTGTCCTTTTCTTATTTCCATACACCGAAGTGCAAAACTCTGAATGTCAAGGGAGGATTCATGAAAAATAGAAGAGACTGTGAGTCTCTAAAAGCTGGAGAGAAAGGGGCCTGCTGGGCTGAGGTGGGTTGCAGGTGAAACGGTGAACCGGCAGGTCAGCTGTGTAGAAAATGAGAAAAGTGTGTGTGTGTGAGAGAGAGAGAGAGATGAGGTTGTTTTTATTGGGTCCTGAAGCTGTCAGGAGATTAGAGGAAATTTGATGCTGACGAGAGGCTACAGCCTTGTCGCCTTTACATCCAGATGTGGGAGGAATCTGTCAGGTGTGACAAGCGTTGGAGCTCATGCCAAATGACAGAGGCATGAAAACACTCTGAGCTCAAGGTCTGAACTTGCAACACTCATTAGTTATTAAAAATGCTGCATGCAGCCAGAGGAGAAAATCCTGAATGTTTATATGGGTCATAGTTGTGTTACAAAGCTTTGTCCGTACGTGGTTAAGTAAGTCACTTTCCATTGCACCTATATTAACCTAGCTTTGTGCCAACCATTTGCCAACCATCATTTCTTGTTTAAAACATTTCATTGCCTCATGCATGATGCAAGATCCATGAAGAAATGGTTTTTATGCAGTTTGGTGTGGAAGTCCTGACCTCAACCCCATCCAATCCAATACATTTCTATCTGAGATTTCTGCCTCCAACCCAAACAGTAGAAGTGAATGAAGACAGAACTTTCTGCACGGATAGATGTGACAAGTGATAAAATACAGGAGACGCACCTTGAGCAGTGTAGACCAGTTCGCTGTAGACTGTGGCAGGGATGACGGGGCCGGACATGTCCTGCAGAAACCCTCTGAGAGCATCAGTCAGAGAAACCAAATCATACTGGTCCAGATCCACGGAGACGGGATCTGAGAGGATAGACAGGAAGACAGAGAGACGGGACAGGAAATGTAAGAAGGTTACCGTGAAATCTGGTTTCTGTATTCATGTTTCTCAGACACATGATTTTCTGAGCTGATGATTTTAAAACATAAAGATGATTTCCTTATATTGTCCATATGTCCACTGTGTCCAACACTGTGAAGGCTTCTTTAATTTTGTTTTGCCTAAACTAATCAGTAGCCGGGGGTTTGTATCTGTTCATTGTCAGCAGTGTGGGATTGAGTCAGTGGTGATATGATTGGCCAGAGTGTCTCTGGGAAAAGAGGTTCACTGCCACTCAGCCACAGATAAAAAAAAGATGCTGAGATGCCCAACACATAAAGAGAATTCACAAATCTATGCGTCGGTAGACAAAACAACAGATAACATCCCTGCGTGAGCAGCAAAGGACAAACCACATGGCGCCACAGGACAGTTGTTGCCCTCCATCTTTCACCTCAACCTTCGTATTTTACCTCCACTTGTCCTTCCCCATTTCTGCTCTTACCCTTCCTCCCCCGGCTTCGCTCCATTCTCCTCCCCCTTGACCTTTCTCTCTTTTATCTTCCGACGCCAGCTCCTCTCTTTGCTCTCTTTTTTTTTCCCACCAACCTTCATCTTCCTCATCCCGTCCTCCTCATTACCCTGCCCCCCCCCCTGCATCATATGCACCAGACCCCCTTGAGTTTAAAACAGCTGTTAAATCCCATTGATTTGCCCCTCTAACTAATGCCCGAATAAACTTAACCAATCACCACAGGCCAGTGAACCACCAGGCCATTAATATCAATGGATGACCTCTTAGCATTGCAGCACTGAGGCCTATGCTATCATGCAGTGATTTGTCTGGGGGATTCGATCATCCCAACATCCAGACAGAGCAAATTTGGTGTTGCCATGGGACACAGGCTCATGAAAAGATATTAATACACTTTTTCTTGTGTGTGTGTGGGTGGGAGGAGGGGTATTGAAGCATAAAACAATTTTATTCCTGAGGATCAGTATGTAATCTCTTAATTTGAGGGTGTTATTTTTTTATTAGTTTGGGATTTTGCTGTTATGTATTATATAATGACAATGATGGCGATACACTTGTGGCACACAGCAACTACTTAAATAGCAGTAAATGACTCTAAACCCAGCGTCTGTCATAGTTTAAGAGTTATTTAGATGACTCTTAAAATCTCTTTAAGTGGTTTATTCTTTTTGTCCAGTTCAGAAAGACTCTGAGTTGATTAAATACAGACAAACTATTTAATCTGTGTGCATCTAAAGCACGAAGCATCATGATCAGCAGCAGCAGCAGCTCGCTCCAGAAATTCTTTGGCAATTTTATCACATTTGCTCCGTGGATCAGCCGCCGTACCTTGACTACTTCCTCTGTCCATGTGACACATCCCGTGCGTGCTGGGAGTGACAACTGGCATGCATTAAATGACATAACACTCCTGCTAGAGTGATGCACAGGATAAGTTAGGATGTGTAGAAATTCCTGGCATGTCTGAATATAAACACATAGAGGAAAAAGTCAATGTTCCAGACACCAGACAGTGCTTGAAGTGGAAAAAAAAAAATAAGGCGCCAGTACTTCTTTTTATTCACATGTTGGCGTGTGTGTTGGCTGGTATCAGCAAATCATTTAAGCGTTATATTCTGAATTTCTACAGTAAATAAAAACTATTAGAGGAGCTAGTCGGGGGCCATTCTCAAGGGGCCCTTTCAATAAAATCATTTTAAAATTCTCAATAACATAAACAGAAAATAGAAATGTCTCATTTTGTGGCAAATATCAATGTCTATATATTGAAATATTTACATTCTTATGTATTTTCTTTCTTGTTGAACAACCCATGACTTAACTTGGCTGCTGAGTTAAAAGCATATTGGCTCCGTACAAGGAGGGCTCTGTGTAAGCAGTTTGTGTAGGACAATGACAATATTTAGGTCTTCTTCAATAAATCATTATGAATCCTGACAATGTTTAAGCTGGTCATGAGTTAGTTATGACTTCAAACAGAAGTCCGTGGGAGCCTGAGACGACAAAAAACGCTTGTTCGGGACACTTTTTTTGCTGAGACATGACTGCCCGTCGTTCCCACGCTAACAGCAAAATGGAAAGATTGTTCTGGAAAAATGCACATGACTCCTTTGAAGTGACTGGGTTCATTATTTAGTGAATCAGATGAACATAATCAGAGCACAAATAAATGAAATTTGATGAAAATTCACTATAGAGGCCTTTCACACAGCGTTTCACAGAGGAATGACTATTTTTAATCCATGTTGGAGGACCCAGACAGCTGCCATGTGCAAAACAACAGCAGCTATTTGTTTGTATCAGACACCAAATAAATTGATGTCTGATATTAGACACCATCAGAAGAGTTGGCAGGGCATGCTGTCTGTGCCCCAATGACACCAATCCACACTTATCCTTTGCCCTGAATGTGACCCGACGGGCCCTCTGGTTGGTCCAGGTGAACCTCAGGTGGTGTAGTCAGGTAAAGATTGATGGGTGGATGTTGTAATGTTGGTTGGTTCGAGCTTACGTAAGCACGTGTAATATATAAATATTATATACATATTTTGGTTTACAGGAAGAAAATTTTGATATAAAAATACAAAAAAAGAAATAAATAAATTGTGTTTGAACTGGAAGAGGAAAATATGGGCGTTCTTCCAGTTTAGTGCCAGCATAGTTCAGTTCTTTCACAAGGACACACAAATGAATTTTCCTGTGCCGCTCTCTCACAGGCTTTTCCCACACACTTGCAGTAAGATGTTGTGTTGATGATCATTTAGTCTGCCTGGAAAGTGTCTAAGTCCAGATGAGTTACGATTTCACCAGGCCTGTGTTATGAGTTTTGCTGCCAGGGAGGACAGTAAATTCCTTTGTTGAAGCGAGGCAAGTGGCTGCTGACTTGTTTATTACAGATTGGGGCCAGACAACTGTTGTATGAGGCATCAGAGGAAAACAAAGGTTTTTTCGAACTTAAAGCAAATCCACATTTTGTTATTAAGATTGGACCAAATGACTAAAGGGCTTGTGGCCATAAAAACATATATAATTCAAAACTATGTTAAAACAAAAGTGACTTAGCAGAAGAAGCACGACTGACTCTGTTGGCTTGAGTTATACCTGCAGGCTTAATCACACCTAATGAAACAGAGCCGGACTCCGGGGCCGCAGCCAATGCAGCGTCATTACACTGATCCAAAGACGAATCACACTTCTGACAATCAGAAATCCACACACACACACACACACACACACACACACCAACATGTACACTTATTCCCTGATAGATCGTTATTGATTATCAGTTTATGTACATAGTACGAGCTGAATATACTGACAGGTTCCTGATTATTTTTCTGATGTTGCCCCTAAAAGGAACAACTTCAATTAGTCACTTCAGCTACGATTGGTTCTCCATCGGAGCTTCCTTCTTATTTTTCTTATGTTTTTAGCTCTCTTACACACACACACACACACACACACACGGCCAACCCCCCCCCCCCCCCCCCACACTTGATCCGACAGTCAGCTAATCAAGGCTTTGCCTGACACCGGCTGTGGATCACTTGACAGATGCACAGATGAATGAAGGGAGGGATGAATAAATGAATGGAGTGGAGATGGGTCAATAGTCAAAAGCGGGCTCTATTTAATGGATTCCTGCATCCTACAGAGGATCCATTTGGCAGGAATGGCTGATTGGCTTGTGACTGGATGTGTGTGGCTTATAGAGTGTATATCCTGTTTGAAGGTCAAGTGTCACCTGATGTTTCCCAGCTCGTCTTATATTAAGAGAGAATATTATCCTGTATGTGATAAGAGAGCAAACAGCAAGAAATAAAAGCAGTAGGGTTAATTAAATGTAAAATAACATGTAGTTCAAGATCAAACGTGTCTTAAAACTGCTGCAAATGTGGGTCTATCTTCTTAAAATGAAGACATAATCTCATCTTTACCTTATTGTTTGTTACTTCAAGCAGCAGTTAAAGGAAAAAAAAAGACTTTTTCATGATTATTTTTATGCATTTAAATCTGTTTTCAGCGATAAACCCCCAAAAAAAACAACAGCAGAAACAAGAAAGCAGCCTAATTAACTAATTAATTAAAATGTGTATATATAGCTTGTAATATCTCATTTTCTGTGTTTAGGATTGCTAGTATAGCTTTAGCTGTCAACTGTGTGTTATTATGGATCTCTCTGCTTTTCTTCTAGACGCAGCCTAACCAATCTCACCCCTCGTGCCTAAAAAGTCTGATTTTCAGTAAAACCATCTTAAGTTGTTTGTACGTTCACGAGTCGTAAACATGCAAATCTTTCTCACGCAGCATCAACAACATGTTTGACTGAGTATTATAGGAACAATGAGACTGTGTTAGTCTGAACAATTTTCTGCTTGTTGTCACAACTTCCACAACAACGATTTTAAGTTAAGAAGAGATTTGTAGGAATATCAAAAAAGAAAAGAAAGTTTTTCACATCACTGCAGCTAGCTGTGTAAGGACACCAAGTGTGTCTCTGCTATCCTGAAACATAATGTGCAGGTACAGGAGGTGTATACAGGTCAGATCTCACACATATCGGCTCAATAAAGGAGCTCGTACCTTGTGAACTAAAACGTCCAAGGCTGCAACATCCAGAACTGACACAGAAGAAAGAAACTGACTTAACTTGAACTCTGAGCCACAGGAAATTTGAAGGACAAAATCAATCCCTTGTTCATACACAGTGATGGCAGTATGGTTTAATCAGATAAAGCTGCACAATAATGTCATACACAAAACTCCTGTGCTCCTCTCTGTGCATTGCATATTGGTCTTTTTGTGATATATGTGTGTTTTGTCCGTGCGTCCTTGCAGCCGCATTCCAATAAGAATCTCATTACACGACAAAAGCTGTGTGATCATCCGCTCTAGCCAGCATTACAGCGCCCCAATTCAGTCGAACAAGCAAGTTTTCAAGAGAGGAAAAACTGCAACACAATCCAGTGGATGTTTGGAAAAGTTAGATCCGGGCTAATCCACTAGCAGTGATTAAACTACCAAGAAATGCAATACAATAGAGATTATCATTTCAATCAACAGTGATGGAGGCTGTTTGAAACAAGTGTGGCGGTTCCCCTTGAAATAAACGACAATAGGGAGGTTCAGAAATCCAGAGCTGATGTGCTAATGTGGTGAAGTATTATTAGACTAAACATCACCATGGTAGCAGCCAATACGTGTTATTAAATGTCAGAATCTAACATTTACTGCAGTTTATTACAGTATCCGCTCAAAGTGAAAAGTTTTATATAGTTTTAAAATCAGACACATGATGCAGCTAAAATAACAGAAGTCTTGGTATTTTTTTTTATGTAAAATATATATATAAAAATCTGATCTTTGAGTTTGGTGAAATATTGGTGAAATATTTGAACATTTATTGAGATGAAAACATGTAAGTTTAGAGGATAAAATAATCGATAAAAAAGGTGAAATATCAGGACTAACGTGTTAAAAAAGAAACTTTATGTTCTCATCTGACGTGTAACATGATTACACACAATACGCAGGAAATCTCAAAAGCGTTTCTAAACGCATCAACAAAACAACACTGTGTCTTTTAACTGGATTTATTAATCTTCGTCTACCATCTCACACACTGACTGATATACGGCCATCTTCTCCTCAAGCTCCTACTGTATCATCAGAAAATATGAAAACACACACAGAGACAGACAGGTCATGGGTTTGCTGACTCATTAAGAAACACAAGAGGGTTCATACATCCCTGATAGATATGAAGACGGGGTCAGAGACTGATAAAATCTGTGTGTGTGAGTGAGTGAGTGAGACAGAGAGATAGAGAGAGAGATAGAGAGACACAGAGAGATAGAGAGAGAGCGGTCAAGCAATGTTCAAGCATAAAAAAGATGGAGAAACCAAACCAGTCAGAAGGTTTTTGGTCGTATGACTGTGGTTTATCTGGGGCTAATTCTCAAAACTGTATGCAGCATTTTATTTATTTTTTTCCCGTGTAAACAAACATCTCATGCTCTGATCGCCACTCCCTCCTCGTGATGACGTCAGATGTTTTGCACATACGCACAGATGCCCATTCGTACACTGTTGAAGAGGTTGTTGCATGTGTTGGTCACATTGTCCATTCTCATATTTCGGCTGCATAAAGGCTCAGTATAAGATCAATAAGCAGTTTTTAACTCGGTGTATTATAAGACCTGGATACTGGTGTCTATTCAATCCGATGAGAACTGAGGTAAAAGAGTTTCTAGCTTCTGGGTTTATTGAATATGCAGCAGTGTTTCTCCCACCGGGCCTTCCTGCGAGTTCCCGCTCCGCTCATAAACTTTATAATGTGATGACGTCATGGATTTTATAATCACTTTTATCGGCTCAGGAAAAGTTTTAGAGGTTATTTTGAATTTTGAATCTCATGATTGTATTTTGTATGTTGAGTTGAGGCATTACAACAGTTGTCAGCTTTTCATACACGAAAACACTAAATTACATCTCATGAAAATCAAAAAATCTCACAAATGCATAAATGTTTTTTTTTATTTTTTATAAAGTTTTAGGTTATTCTACTATTAATGGAAACAGCAAATCCAACTGATGACAGGACATGTTGAAAAAAAAACAGTATAAAATTTCTTTGGTTGATTGTCTATTTTTTCTTACATATACATATATACGAATATAAATAATACTCATATTATTGCATACGAGGATCTGATTTATTATTAAGTGGATTTAATTTTGGCGGGACTTTTGCTACTCTGACAAAAATAAAAAAAAACGATAAAATAGATTAAAAGAACAACAAATAAAATATAATCATAACTGCAATCTTGTAACGGTTCGACTGAGGCTTGATTATCATACTCAGAAATATATAACGAGTCAGTCATTTGCATCTGCTGGTGTGAATTGCACCTGATACTTAATGCTGAACTGATGCCCCACGGCTGCTTTTTGCCCCGAGGCCCCCTCTAACGGATGAATCGGGGTAGCGGCCTCTGGGAATGAACTTCTCCTGAACCGACTTCAGATTTTAATCAGATTTTATTGTTTGAGTCACAACGACAACATGTGAAGTGTTTTCCCACAGTTTGCAACATTAAAGGGAAACCACGTATGTTTTATATAAAACATATCATTAAGTGTCCCATTGGAACGTCCTGCGTGTGTGTGTGTGTGTGCGTGTGTGTAGCATCGTGTTAGTGTGACTAAAAGTTTTATTACTATAACTTTTATTACGATGACCAGTTTCAATCACATAATGCATATTAGACTGCAGAGACTAAACACAATAAACAAGCAAACATTTAAAGACACCATTAAAGAGAATATAACTGCCTGCAATGAAATATTCCCGTTTAAAACTTTATTACACGTTTTAGTGGAGCTGCAGATACTTCGGGTTTATGTGTATCTATATACATACAGGGACGTTTCATTTAATGTGTTGGTTTTTTTTCTTGTGCTTTTCCTCCAAATAGTTTTCATTAGGAGTTATTGAAAGTATATTTTCTCTGCACTGACATGACTGACAACATCATCTCAACAAAGGGTCTGGTAACCATTCATATCAGCAACACTGTGCATAAAAATCTGTTCATTTCGGCGTAATTGCTAGTTTTACATAGAGTTTGGCTTTGGTGAACTCTGACATATCGGGATATTGGGACTGTGACCAATTATCAGCTAACATAGGAAGCGTGTTGCATCTAATTCAATATCTCTGCTCTGTTGAAGTATGAAAAGATGAAATTAAAATGCTGCTTGATCTGCAGAAAGTCTGAGACGGGAGAGTCGATGGTACAAATACAACGGTGTGAAAAAGTGTTTAAATTAGTTTGATCTGAAATATTTAAATGTGACAAAAAAAATAAGAAGAAAGAAACTGGTGGATTTAATAAAAGGAAAAAAGAACAACTTCCGTTTACTTGTTATATTTCCTGCTGTATGTGAGAAGTATATTTTTGTTATCTGCACACCAAATATACAATTGATATGTGCTGGAAAATCCACTAAATCCATCTCTTAACCAGCGGCTGAAAGCTTATCTATGGAATAAAAAATAACATTGGCATTAAAGGGAAAGTCCAAGGACTTTGATAAGATGTGGAGACCATGTATGCACTTCCTGAAAGGAGCTCATCTATCTGAAAGTGTAAAGTTATGACTTAAGTAAGTTGATAGTCACAATATAGCAATGCAACAGGAGGACAGAGAGATAGTGAGACGCAGGAACAAACGAAGAGGAGAGAGACTGAAACACGCTCAGACTGCAGAGAGAAAGGAGTTCATCCAAAGGCCAAAATTTAATAATAGTTGAGAGAGAATCAGCATCAAAGGACAAATCAGATCGTGTGAAAAAGTGGTTTTCATTTGCATCGTCAGTCTCACAGACTGCAGCTTATATTTAATTTTTCATTTCATATACTGTGCGACAGTTTTTGATACGAGAGAAGCCTCGCAGCGTTTCGAGTTGACACAGAGTGCAAGAGTTTAGTTGAAGTTTACTACAAGATCACGTGTGGGTTGTTGTTCTTGTTGTTTTTAACGGGAAAATGTAGAAATGTAGAAAAGTCTGGCATTAATGTCGTCTGAAAACAAATAAAACAAATAAAAATCTAGGATTTAAACAATTAAAGTCCCAAATAGTAAGAAGCTGTTACCTTTACTTCAGTAGCTGACGTGGTAAATTTAATGTAATGTACATATACAACAACAGATGCTTGTCATTGACATCACTCTGTTGTTCTGAGCTAACAGTACATTATCTTAACATTTGAATTAACCTCAAATAGTTGAGTTTAATTGGCTTTAGAAATTGTTAAAATCGATTTTCACAGTAAGTGTTCTGTTTTCATTGATATTTAACTTTCTGCTCCACACAGACACCCCTCTTTATTTAGGCTGCTTGGTTTCTTCCAGCTTGTAAACTCTACGTAGCATCAGCGGAGCTCGTAGAGTCGCGTATAATCGTTGCTCATCGCAATGTGAGGTCGAAATAACCAAATTATCTGATCCCAGCTTCTCACAGATGAATATTTCCTGGTTTCCGAATATCTTATTGGGACAAAAGAAGACTTTCAAGGACGTCAGCTATATTGTTCATTATTTTCTGAACCGAACAACAAGAAAATAAATTAAATAATAAGATTAAAATTTGTTTATACTAAACTAAACATGGTTTGGTTGACGCCCCTGAGGAGCTTCATATGCAGCATTAGAGGAGGATACCTGTACAGCTCAATGCAAAAACATGAGCGCATGCAGACGTCAGGACAGTTTTCTCAAGGACACTCTGGTTTGTGGGTTAAAAGGAAGATATGACTACATCCAGTATTAGCCTGCAGGTGCGGTGTCGGAGAACAAAAGAGAAAAACAAGCTGAACTGTGCAAGTGTGTTTCAGACAGACGGTGAAGCCACAGGTATCGCTTTAGTTGTTCATGTTACAGGGTGACATATGGCTGAGAAAAGCATCTGAGACAGGAAGAGAGCATACAGAGACAAAGAAGGAGAAGAGCCAAGACATTTACCTAAAGAAATTAGATCTGAAGAGTATTTGCAGGTATCAGGCTGTGTGTTGACAGATGACATCATGTGAATGCGCTGCAGGAGGAGAGTGAGCAGCTTAACAGACACCAGTCTGATTTTTATGCAGCTGTTTATTTAGTTTTTAGACTTTCACTACTGGAACTGGAAGTCATTTCTTCTACCAAACATGGATTGTTTCCAGCTTCTTTTCTGGTAGTAAACTGCATATGTTTGGGTTAGAAAAAAACAAACAATTTGAAAAACCATGGGATTTAGGAAACTGCAATCAACATTTTTTTGACTATTTACTGACATTTTATAAACCAAAATAATGGAAATAATTGTGAACAGGGTTCCCAACAGGTGGAAATAGCATTGCTAGCATGCTGAAGGCAGCAATTCACATGTTTTAGAGTCAATTCAGCAGCTTCTTAACTACTCTTCTTACTTGCAGGGTTAGGGCATGTCATAGTTAGTTATATATAACTTATTATTACTCAGAAAGGCTATAAATTCATATACTGTTCTTAGACAGGTTTTATGAATAGAACTGTTTGCAAATATCTAATATATATGTGACTATATGTGCCGTTTCCAGTAGTATCTGTGTGTTAAACTATTGTGAGACACACATATGTACTACTGTACATCTCTACATCCATTTTATTCTCGTTTTACTTCCCAATCCTTTCTCTTTTCACTGCATGACTTGAAACTTGCAGCATGTGATGACAAAGCAGTGTTTTTTGTTTTTTTTCACAGAGATCTCCATTACAACACGCTGACAAACACACCTCTGCAGCCAGCAGCTTTTATCGGTTTCCACCTCACATCCGTCGTGCATGAGTGTGTGTTCCAGTAGATATGCGAGTTCTTTGCTCCCCAGCTGACAGTAAAAACGCCGGCTTCTAATAGGTTATTGACGGACGCCAGAGGAAGATGGTGACATCACCTCAGACCAATAGCAGCGCCGGGACTGACAGAAGAGAGGAGGGACGGACATGTGTGTGTGAGGATGGAGGGATGGTGGATGGAAGAAAAGGATGGCGAGATGGAGGAGAAGGAGCGCTTTTAATTTGTGTTTTGCTGAACTCAGCGGCTGCTGTCAGCGAGGCAGGGAGGGGAAGAAAAGGGACGGTGATGAATGAGTGAATAAAAAAAGAGAGAGAAAAAGATAGAAGACGAGAAGGGAAGAGAGAGGGGAAAAGATTGAAGAGTACATAAAGAAGGTGCAGTGAAATAAAAAATGACTTAATGGATCCAGAGCTGCAGATTGGTTGATAGGTTGTTAGCAGCCAGCAGTTAACAGATTGGATGGGAGGATGAAAAAAGGAAAAAGTACATCTCTGCATTTCTCAACCAGGAGGTGGATGTGTGATTCTCATCATGTCGGGTAAACTTTGAGAAATTATGACACACAAATGAATGATTATTGATTGTTTATGTGTGTGGGCGAGCAGACCGAGCTGCAGTCTCTCTATATGTTCATATATGAGTGTTGATAACACAATATATTCTGCTAGAGTCTGAGCCAACGTGCACATACATGTAATCATCATTTTCATCAGAACTGGGACACACACACACACACACACACACACACACAGTAGTGATGAAAATGCCCATATGTCCACTTATTCATACACACAGACATCTTTGTACTACTGTACTTGTGAGGACTTACATTGTACTTCATACATTTCCAACCAACCTAATCCTCATCTTAAACCAGACTCTATTCTTGATCCTCAAAAAACCTTTTTGAAGAACTGAGGACTCAAAAACGTCCTCACTTTTTTAAAATATACCCATTATCCACCTCGTGTCACCTTCCACCAAAAAAAAAAAAAAAAATCAAAATTTTTCATAATGCAACACTTTCCAATTTGTCCTCATTTTCCTGAATGTCCTCACTTTCCACAAATGACTTCACTTTTTAAAATGTCCCTACTGTCCAAACAATGTTTTCACTTTTCCACAAACGTCCTCACACTCTCATCAAGGTCTGAAACTCAAACTGGTCCCCACAACGATGGAAATACCAGTTACACACACAGTTACTGGGCCAACACACTGAGCGCTGTGTGGGCACTGCAGAACCTAAAAAAGGCTAGCTATCACCATGGCAACATCCGGGCCGTGTACCAATCGAAGGTCAACCTGATGAGGTAATGTTCGAGAGAGATTTCTGAGCATGTGGGACTCTCTGTCACACACACACGCGTGCGAACACACACACACACACACACACACACAGATAGGAAAATACAGTACGCACGCAGCAAACTGACAAATAAATAATAAAACACACACACGCTGCATACATGAATCAATTAGACAGGATTTGTGAGAGTTTCCGTACAATGCAACAACTCCCTGTTACATAACATTATTCCATAACTCATGCAGCACAAACACACAACAGAGACAGAAGCAGAGCACTGCAGCAGCTCCGATACGTCCTGCTGAGTGACCGACACCGTATCGTCCTCTAATCATGATCTATGAAACATACCAAACCGGCTCTGCAACATGATAAAGGTCATTATTAATCTACATGCTAAGAAAAGATTCACATTTTTTTGAAGTTGTGAGCACTTTCAACCCCACTAGAGTCCCCTGATGACTAGCTTAAACCGACAAAGACTGGACAGACCACACATAACAGTCATATCCACAAACTGCCACTGGTTTGTTTTAGTCTTTGACAGCCAGGAAGGAGCACAAACCTTCACACAGACAACACACTGACCCACAGCTCAGGAATCACTGGAGTTATGGACGTAGACACAACAAAAACAGCAACCGGAGGTGAGTGAAGTTTGTGAAACAAACAGCTCTTTGACTCCCGTACGTCTCCTGATTTATGACCAATTCATAACCATAACCATTCAACCTGTTGCGAGACGCACCGTCACACGTGTCAGGGGGCCAAATTATTCTGACGTGAGATTGTGAAAATTAAAAGTATTTATCCTAACATAAAATGCTGCTGCAGTAAACTTATTTTATTATTTTTATTCTTTAAATGTCAGAAAACTCAAATGTTTTTTTAGTTTCCAGCCATGACCCTGAACGTCACTTTACTTTCAGTCATATCTAGCTGTACATCTCCTGACTGACAGCGTTGATAATGTGATATTTCCACAAAGAGAAAACCCCTTTCTTCCTCTCTTCCCGTCCCTTTGCCCTCCCCGTGTTCCTACAAAGCAAACTTTTTCTCCGTGTGCGTGTTCACGTGACCTCACAGCCACATGTCAGCATAAATTTACACACAAGCCATCACTGTTCCATATATATTCCATCGTATCTGTCCGTGTCTATTAGACCACTTCCTGTACATAGAGCCAGTGTGACTGCGGGATGTCAGCGTCTGCATTTTTCTGCATTTTCCAGCGTAGGATTTCTCTCTTACAGCCCCTTTTCTGCCTCGACATATATGTGTGTATGTGTGTCAAAGCTGCATGTTAAATTCCTCTGAGTGCCTACATGTCAGCTCCTTTCAGTCAGTTACTTTGAGTACGTGCATATCTTTGGCCCCATGCTGACCTCCCACCACTGCCAGGAGGCCAGGTGTGTGTGTGTGTGTGTGTGTGTTTCTTTAACACTAAATCTATTCTAACTGCTCAATAAACCGTAAGTGGAAATGTTGACGTTTTCTGCAGAAAATTGGATTCGTTTTGAGAAAAATTTCAATCATATCAAGACATTTATTCTCATTTTGGGTCTTATGATCCTGATTGTTCTCAAAAGACTCCTCCAGATTAAATATTTAAAGAGGAAATTCCCATTTTATGCAACCAGGGTCTTGTTTTCATAGTTTTGACTATTATAGGAAAAAAAAACTTTATGACTCTGTACTTCACATCTGCACCAGGAAAGATCTTTTAGCAAGAAGCCAACAGTCTCCTGCCTAATAACAAAGAATAAACATGAGTAGACATCCCATAAATTCATGCTATATTTGCCCAGATAAAGCTCTTCGGTTGACTGAATCCTATCAACAGACTCCGGGAAATGTACGGGGAATTTATGTTTTATTTTAAAAATATCACAGACTGGCCCATTGTGCAATTTACTCATGTGTCACGTTCATTGTGTTTAGACTGTTGCCTCGCTGCTGCCAGCAGGCTGACTGAATCAAGATACAAAAGTAATTTTACTATGAGACGTATTTTCTTTAAATTTTGATACAACAGGATGACCTGGCAACACAAACTTGGTGTTTCACCTCCAACTCAGACAAAGTTTGATGACACTAAACTGGACTGGCAATATTTTAACATTTTGTTGTCCCAGAAACCAACGAGACTTTACCTGTTTAATATGCTTCTAACAACGGTTGATGAATTTCTCAAACGACAGAAAAGTTTCTTTACAGATATTATTGATCAAAATCAAGACATCTATCTGTGTGCATTGATTCAATTCAATTTTCAAATTTAATCAACAGCATTTTAGGTGAGCAGAGATGTTTTTATCTCTTCTTCTCTCCTGTCTGATTTAGTCACTTCCCCCCCTCGCTCCCAAAATAAAGTACGGAGTCAGAGCACTCCCTGGTGGTGCCAAACCTGAACTTCAGCAACTCAAACTTTGACAACTTTTTTCCGTCTCACTGATTTCGGCTCCACTCGGCCTCTTTAGGCTGATACGACCTGGAACCTTCTTCCCAGCAGGAGTTATTGTTTGTTTGAATTGAAGCAGGAAGGAGAGCCACAGAGGAGAGCGGAGCGGGAGGTGATAAGACACTTGTTGCTTCTGAGTTAGGTTGGGGTTCTTTTTTTTACTGTTAGCAGATTTCTGCAGCTTTTTACCTGCAGAGAATATTGAGAATTTCTTTGAACGTCAGTTTTTTCCACTTTCAGCTACACTTTTCATATGTGGGATCTGTAGCAGAAGCACATTTGCTCCCTTTAAAAGGGTTTTTGTGCGAGTACCCGTGTTAAAGCTCACAAAACTTGAGGCGTGAGAGAGTCTCATGGTTACTGTATGCAACTGCCCTGAATACCTTGTCAAGCTCTGAATATCACTGTGTAAAACACACATACAGCTTTTTTATTCAAATAAAATCCTGCTTTCCAGAGATTCACCGTTTTAAAGAATGCTCCCTTTTGAAAAAGAGTCCTTGGGAAGCAGAATATAATGCAGCTATTAGAGGGACACGTGTTGCGTTTACTGTACAGAAGAGGAATTAACTTCACTAACTGGTTGATACCTTAGTTTTGCCTGAATATAAATGCACTATACACTACATGCATAGATGTGGATATCCTCTTTAACCTAATGTTTATTTGTTCGATCAAATGTGCACTGAATATCTCTCGCTGTGTTTTTGTTTGTGCCCTTCCTCTCCCTTCGTACGGGATTTTACAAATGCCTCTTCAAAGTATCATCTTCAAATATCTTGTTTTGAAGATGAAGATGATGATGATGATGATGATGATGATGATGTTTGGTGTTTTTAATGAACACTTCGTGGTTCGTGGTGTGTTTACCTGAGTCCAGAGCCTGACGCAGCTCTGCTGGTCCACCGGAGGCTGGAGGTGCTCGGTACAGAGACTCACTGCTCATTCCTGCAGGACAAACAAGTAAAGAAAGAGACAGGAGGTCAGCATGAAGAACAGCATGATAGAGTACATTATACTTTACAAATGATGTCAGATCTGTTTTTAAGGTTACAGGTGGTGAGTTTAGGGAATGTTTTAATGCATTTCATTATTAATGCATAAAGTGCTGCACTCAGAAGAAGAAATTAGCACTTTTTACACAGGAGGATGCAGCTTTTGTTTTTAAATGAAATAATGATGTTAAGTACGGAGCAGCATGTGGTTACTTGTTGTTTAGCATTAAAGGATAGTTTGAGGCTTTTCCAAGTGAAAATATGTAGGTGGAAGTGTTGCAAAGTTTATCTAACGCTTATATGATACTTCAGCAGCCTCAGTCGCTAAATCAAGTTAATATCTTCCAAACTTTGCCTGTTTAGGATAAAATTCCCTTTTTGTTTCCGTAGACTGACGTTTCATGCTGAACTGTTGATTTAAACTGAGATGTTTTCCCGTTAAATGTTGTTTCTCTGCTGATTATTCTCCCTCCATGTTTTTGTTTTCTCACCATGTTTCTCGATGGCGTCGATGAGTCTCCAAACCACCACAGGAGCAGCTTCAGACAGAATCTCAGCCTCCGCTCCTGAGACACAGAGACATTATTAATATTATTGATATTATTATTAATCAGTATAAAAACAACAAGCATGAGTTAAAGAAAAACAAACAATCACCCTTTTAGGTCTTTCCTTTAAGTTCCTGCACAAATCAAATGTTTTGTCACTGCTTATGGACATACGGAGAAACAGTAGAGTGAAAATAAATCTAAAAACATTTAAAAAAATGTTAATGTTTGCAGGTTTGAAGGGAATGATTTAAATATATATTTCATTTAATTTCAGCCCGAGTATGTGCCACTGTGTGTACGTGTGTGTGTGTGTGTGTGTGTGTGTGTATGTGTGTGTGTGCGTTCAAGGGGAGTGTGAGCTGCTGCCTGAACAACCAGTGACACACACACACACACACACAGCAGGGCAGACCCTGTAAATGTCAGTGTTGAGTTCATGCTCAGGTCAAAACTTCACATGCCACTGGCTGATGGCATGACACCACCGCAACAGGACACACACACACACACACACACACACACACACACACGCACACACACACACACACACACACACACAGTATAGATGTCATTCAGTCTCTTGTGTGTACATTTATACGTATTCTCAACAACACCATGATATAATTTTGGTAGCAAACACTCATTCAGACACAAAGATTAATATGAACTAATACAGTCATGTAGTTTTCTTGTATTTGTCTTTGGGTTATGAAGTTATGGGAGTTATTTATTTATCATTATATTTACCAATAAACCTGCATTTTTCTGCTCCACTCATATTTCTCCTCCTCATTATGCTCCTGTTGTCCATCTTTCTTTTGGCCGTGTTTATGACCGTTAACAGAAATAATGGCCGCTTCCTGTTCGCGCCTCCGCGCCGTTTTGCTAGCAAAGCATTCTGGGATTTGTAGTATTACCGGCGCAAGAGGCGGGAACAGCTATAATCCACATTTTAAATGATCTTTCAGACCAAATATAATTAATATTTAATTTTAACAAACTGTTGTCAGGTTCAGTGTAAAAAATATACTCAATTCTTGAGGGTGTCTGGATTAAACATTAGTTGGTAGTGCTTTATTCTCATCATATTTATATATTTATATACATATTATAATTTCCAAGGAGTTTCTGCGGTAGAGCAATTTAATTTGTTACTACTTTTAGGAAAAACTTAATTTAAGTGACTTTTTTTCTCCATACTTTTTTGCTTTCTTGGGGACAAATTCATAATTCATACTTTTTTTTACAGATTTTTTTTTTATTCACTAACTAAAAGACAAGAATAATCAGCTACAGTATCTGCAAGAATTTCAATATCATGCATTCGCTTGTCTGACAGCAGCTAATCAGCTGGAGTGGATGTGAAAAGGTTAAGCAACATGTGGGATTTCATTACAGCCCACAAACTGCAGCAGCAACTGTTATAACATCTACTATTGGGAATCAATTAAACAGACGAAAAAGGGAATTTTCCAATTATGGATTTCCATAGAAATGGTCAACTGATGAAAGATTTATTGTGCTGGTGGAGAAGGGACAAAGTGAAGCTGAGGTGGTGCCAGTATGAAAAGAAGCTGACAGTTCATCAAATGCTTCTCATGATCAGTCACATCACTGCTTTGTCTCCGGCTCAAATTATTATTATTATTATTATTTTTGCAGTTTTTACTTTCCAGCTTTGAGTTAAAGAATTAGAACAACCAAAACACTGAAAAATAAATAAACAAAAACACACTCGGGAAGTGAAAATATTTGTCCATATATGTCATAATTTATCAAATCTGAGCTCATCTTACAAAATTTTGAATAAAATGAACATATACAAATGTTTACATTGACCTTTGGAGCCGTGTCACGCAGTGCAACTGACAACAACTGAGGTTTAAAGCACAGAAGAATGAGATATGACAGCCTTTGGATCCACACAAGTCGTTGTTGATGTGGCTCTGCACATGAGATTTGTTAACAAAAAGGAACATATAGAAAATCTCCAGCTTTATTCATTAACAATGACCAGAATAAAGACTTTACAGAATAAATCCTATCAAACCCTGATCTTATTCCTTTTCATTTTAATATCTGCTTATTGTACATTGTATGTATTTGCTTTCCAGTAAAGTCAGATCTATATCACAGCATCTTCAGAAGTGTAGCGTTAATAATCCGCTCATGTCTTTCTCTTTCCTTTGTTCTGTCTTTACTTCGCTCATGTTTCTTATGGATTTTCTCGAGAACTTGTTCATCCTTTTTTTTTTCCACGCTCATCATTTTCATCCCGGCTCAATCTTTTCTGCACATTGGCTTCCCGGCTCAGCTCTACACTCGCTCTTTTGTTGTGCTGTTGACAGTTGTGCCATATCACAACACACACACACACACACACACACACACACACACACACAGCGGAGTGGCAGTCATTGACTTGTCCTTTGATGCACACACAGACAAACACACACATGTGCATAAACACATGATCCAATAATCGTATTAATCTTTGGTCGAGGAAACAACAGCACACACATATCTGCTGTGTTTACAGGTGTACAGACCTGTATCTGCTGCACAGATTCTATTTATCCGAACCACAGTCGTGCATGTTGTGTGTGTGTGTGTGTGTGTGTGTGTGTGTGTGTGTGTGTGTGTGTGTGTGTGTGTGTGTGTGTGTTAATGTGAGAGCAACGAGAAGCGGCAGAGGAATTTCCAGAGATATAGGTTGTTAAATGTACAGTGCTCCCATTAACGTCACTGTCACAACGTATCACAGAGGCAATATCTCACCGAGAAGAGAGGAGAGAAGAAAGAGAGAAAGAGACAGAAGACAAAAGAAGAGGGACAACAGAGATGAGGACAAAAGAGCAGCGAAGAGACATAGAGGAGAAATGAGTATAAAAGAAGGGAAGAAGAGAGAAGAGAGACAAAAGAAAAAAAGGAGAGAAAAGACAAGCAATGGAGAAGAAAAAGAAAAGAGAAAAAGAGAAGAAAAAAGATTCATAGTAGAGGATACGATAAAAAAGAAGACAAAGAAAAGAGGAAAAGAAAGAAGAAAAGACAATAAAAGAGAAAGAGGGAAGAGAACAAAGAGGACAGCGAAGGAAGAGCGAGGGAGGACAAAGGCTAAGGTGACAAAAAGATGAAGGGAATAAAAAGAGAAGAGGAAATATGAGAGGATAACAAAAGAGAGGACAAAGAGAAGAAGACAAAAGATGAGAAAGAGGGAAGAGGACAAAGAGGAAAATAAAGAAGATAAATGAGGAGGAAAAAGGAAAAGAACAGAGATAAGAAAAGAAGACAGAAAAGAAGACAGAAAAGAGGACAAAAGACAAGATCAGATAAAAGGACAAAAAGAGAGAGAAAAGAGGACATAAAGGAAGAAAAGAACAAAGAGAGGAAGAGAAGAGAAGAGAAGAGAAGAGAAGAGGAGAGGAGAGGAGAGGAGAGGAGAGGAGAGGAGAGGAGAGGAGAGGAGAGGAGAGGAGAGGAGAGGAGAGGAGAGGAGAGGAGAGGAGAGAAGAGGAGAGGAGAGGAGAGGAGAGGAGAAGAAAAGAGAACATATAGAAAAGAAAAGAAAAGAAAAGAAAAGAAAAGAAAAGAAAAGAAAAGAAAAAAGAGGACAAAGGAGAAGAGGACAGAGGAAGAAGAGAATAAAAGAGCAGCAGATTCAGAACAATGAAGCTGAGCAGTCGTTCGTCCCTGCAGCAGATCAGCCTCCTACCAGCTCCTATAGAGAACGTATGGAGCTGCACACAAAGACAACACACACACACACACACACACACACACACACACACACAGGAGGCACCACATTTACAGTTAGACATACACACTCATAAACATACCATACATACTGTACATACACAACTGTGGCAGTGAGAGACAAAGTGTGTGTGTGTGTGTATGTGTGTGTGTGTGTGTGTGTGAGAGAGAGAGAGAGAGAGAGAGAGAGAGAGAGAGAGAGAGAGAGAGAGAGAGAGAGAGAGAGAGAGAGAGAGAGAGAGAGAGAGAGGGAAAGAGAGAGAGAGAGAGAGAGAGGGAAAGAGAGAGAGAGAGAGAGAGAGGGAAAGAGACTGAGGTGTTCTGTCATTAAAACATGCTCCATTGCACTATACTGCATAGACCTTATACTGCACTGTTATACACATGAACACACACACACACACACACACACACACACACACATTCTCTTACACTCTGTGTTATTGGTTCCCTGCTGCATGAACACAAAGAGACAGATAATCACATGCAAACACACGCACACACACACACACACACATCTGTGTTCTCCCTACAGACAGCTGTGGTCTCCGATCAGCAATGTTTAGAAATGATTTATTGATCAGTGGAGTCCTGCAGGTGCTGCTGTTATGAAGTAGACCCTGAACTGCTGTTCTTTTAAATTTAAACTGATAACACACACACACACACACACACACACACACACTTGCACAAAAGAAAACCTGAACATTAAGATAAGAAAGTGGTTATAGATTGAGATGCCTATATTACATATGATGCATAAGGGACTGCAGATAAGTCATATATTAGGTTATTCTTCTGATGTATAATATATCACATGTAGGTCAAATACTTAAACACGGCGTGTGAAAGGGGAAATACATTTATATTTGATGTTCACGGGAGATTATAAGTAGGTTTGATCTTTATCTGAAGTCCCTCTGCAGAGAGTCGGGGAGTCTCTTTTCCTCCATCAGACCAGAGGTGCAGCATGCTGTGTTCAGCCTGCAGTACCCTGCATGGACACCAGGAGGCAGATGACTCCAGCCCTGACTGGACAGTACTGTGGCCTTTTGTCCCTACAAATTGTTCCTACATTGATATATCCATCCATCAATCCATCCATCCATCCATCCATCCATCCATCCATCCAATTTCTTTACCCCTTATCCTCTAGAGGGCTGCAGGGAAACTGGAGCCGATCTCAGCTCACACTGTGTGAAAGGAAATATTATAAAATGTAATCGCACATTTCTGTAATTTGACACCAGATTGTCTTCATTTGACTTTTTATTAGTTCAAAAGTTCCCTGTGTTTGTGACCTCTAGTAGCGCTACGGAGCAGGTTTTGTTGGTCTTGTGAACTTCCTGTTAATGCTTTCACACTCTTGCACTGATCTACAGACGGCTCAAAGAAACACGGCGATGCAAAACAGCAAAGGCGAAGAAAAAGAAGAAGACTGCAAACTAGTAAATATGCATGTAAACAACACAGGTTTTAAAATGTTTCCTGAGGAAGAAAATACAAAGATGGATGACAGAGATAGAAAAAGATTTATCTGTTAACGACTCGTGCGGTTTGTTCCCAGATTCCACATTTAAACTCTTCTTTTAGTGAGACTTTCAGTCTTCAATCCTCGCTCACCGTCACATTAGACGAGTTTAACTTCTGTTACAACAGAAAAAAAGAAGTAAAAGAGGCTGGAAAACAAAAGAAGCAGGAAACAGAACAGAACAAAGAAACAAAGCGAGATCAAGAGATGAAGAAAACCAGAGAGCCTGACAATCGAAGCAGGAGGAAGAGGAAGAGAATTATATGAGCAGAGGTAGAGAGGAGAGGAGATTGTCATTTCAAGCCTTCACATTGCTAACAGGATGTGGCCGTCACGCTTCAGCAGCCTGCAGGTCACCTGAGCTCTGCTCCTCATCTCTCTATATTTTTCTACCTGCCAGTCTATCTGTCTCACATCACACCTACAGTTCATTTTAACACTAGGAAAAGAGGAAAAGGTCTGACTGCAGCACAAGAACAGAAAAAAACCCCCCACAACAAGTCCACAGAGAGAACTGACATTCCTTCAGCAAATCACAAGACAAGCAGAATACAGAAGCAGTAGATGAACGTCTCGCCGGGATTCTCTGAACTCATGTTTGATTTTGACTTTGCAGTCACATGAGACACCGAGAGGGCGTCTGGTCAGGGTCACACTGGGCACGAGGTGACGCCAAGAGACCGCAGTGGGTGCCACAACGTCCTCCATCTATCTCCTCCACTCTTTCAGTGATACGTCTGGAAATTTTATGTTTTAAAAGGTAGAAATAAGATGTATGGTGACATGCATGTGTTGAATGTTGCACATTATAATACGAGGTAATATGAGATATATGACTTGAATGCTTTGTCACACTGGACCATCTTCTCATCTTCTTCATCCCTGAATGAAATTAACGTTTTGCTGTATCAATGTGTTTTTAAGCGTTTGTGTGTACAGTGAGTGTGTACAGGTGTGCTGATGCATGCAGGTGATGTAGGTGGAAGTTTAGCAGGTTTGTGATGAGCAGAATCCAAAACATTATATAATAATAATAATTATATTTAAAATGATATGTAGCCATCCAGACAGTTTGGGTTTCATCCATCTCTGGGGCTTGTGCCGTCTTCTCAGGACAATGAAAGGTGAATGTTTCTCCCTCATGTGTGTCGAATCTTAAACAGCACACAGTAAAGACCCTCCGCAGCGGCGATATTAGCGGCTAAGCCTCCGTTAAAAGCCTGGTGAAATCTTGATCTCCCATCTCCTCCTGACCAATCTTCCATGACAGCCTCCTGGTCTGAGGAAACAGCTGCCCAGGGTCAACACACACTCATACAAGCTTCCTGGATGTGCACGTTCTGACACAGACACAGTCATATACATGCAAACGTGGACGCTGTCTTTGTTTGGAAATTTCACAACCTCACATCCGTGAAGCACAGCCAGTCAGACACAAGCTAAATGCTATTGATGATGTCCCTCACACAAACAAATACGAGTCATTTGTCTTGCTTTGTGACCACACACACTCATCCACACACTGTATATGCATCTTAAATACACGTGATATCCAATATCTAGGCTATAATAACTATTTCCACCTTAATGTAGGGCTCAATTTATGCTAAAAATATGTTTTATCATCTTGATTTTAGAAATAACTTCTGCAGTTTATCTTTATTCACAACTTTTGGCACAGAGAAAAGGTTAATTAAAGTGAAGCAGATGCAGTTTCTACAAAATAGAAGTAAAATATATTTTAAAAAAAATTATCAGCAAAGAAATGATGAAAAACAACATGTGCTGTAAAATATGAAGTTCATGCATTTAACATGTTTTTTTCTGCGTTTTCAGAAACAGCTTTCAGTTCGTTTCATCACACAGTGAAGAATAACACGTACAGACGTAAATATCATGTCTGCTTCTGTTTTCATCAAACTTATTATTACACACTGATTTAAAGATAGACTCTCTGTAAACCAACTAATACATTCAGTGTTTTATTTTCACTAAAACACATTGTGTGAATCCTTCAGGCCTAACAAACATGTTGAATGCAATCAGAAAAGCTGTCATATTAAGAACCGAGTGCAATGTTTTAAATGCCTTCGAGGAGAGACAGTCTGAAAATATGCATCCTCATCCCCGTATTAAAATGATATCACGACAGTTCGCTCTGTTTTCCTGTGAGACTCACGATGGGGACAAAAAGCTTAATGTCACAAGGTTAACTATTTAACTTTAGCTGCTTCTTTTCCTCTAGATTTTATTTAATTTTATTTCTTTTACTACATGTTAAAAAATCCACATTCTTTAATTGGCTTTTCCAGTGCCCATAATGCTCATTCGGTCACTAATTACATTTCCTCACCATCTAATCTGCCCCTAATTACTACTGTCATTACATTATGCAGAAATATAGAATACTAATAATGTTAACCCGGTTCATTTCATTCCAATCAGCAATAGTTTGATTAAAATCTGAATATCGTCCCCAGTCCCTCCGTCCCTCCTTCCCGTCTATAACAGGCAGGAACTACTGAGAGTCTAATTCTTCCTCTTTTTCCCCTCTTCCTCCTTCCTCTCATTTATCACCTCCTGCTTCTTGTCATCAGACTGGCATCGTGTTACCAAACAACCTGACATTTCGCTCAACAGGATCTCGGTGAATTCATTATTAATGGCACCGGTGAGGACATGCCACAGGTTCACATCCATCATCTAACAGCGGACGAACTTTGTCTGTGTGCTGTTTGGAGCTGGAAAGTGAACAGCAGGTTTCTCAGTGCGTGTTGAGCTGGAAACAGCTGCTGGAAACTACTGAGACTGAACTAAGCAGACTGATATCTGGTTTCTCTGTCTGTGTGTTGTGCTCTGAACGCTTCGTTTGCAACGTTTCGTTTTTTACGTGCATGCTGTTGTCTTGTTGCTGAGGTGTTTCCATGTGTTGTTTGTTTGTCCGCTTGCATATTTCAGATCGATTGAACACGGAGAGACCATAACATCTTACTACTATAGGTTGCTTATGTAGCCACTTGAAGCTTTCGGGAAAAAATCAGAAAAGTGGCTGCATGAAAGGTCAATATAAGACCGATAATATGAAGCTTTTTGAACTGTAAATCAATCACTGTAACCGGTAAAACTCATTTGGAGGAAACGTAATTGTCGCCTGGATGATGGTCACGCTGTGTGTCGTCAGGTTTGGGCCGTTACACCGTTAAACCAGTGAGCCTTTTGAAATGTTTCGCTGTAATCATTAAGTATGAATGTTTCTTTGAATGCTGTGTGTGAAAGTCTGAAGGCTAATTGGTTGAATCTGCTCCTCTCCGCCAGGTGTTGTACATTTACTGTACTTGAAAACAACATTTAGGATCGTACAATAATTTGGAGTGAATAGTGGGGAAGCGATGCATGAACGCCGGCGCTTTCAAACCCAAATCAGAGTCTCTGTGATCATGAACACTGAATAATTTATCAGGATAATGCTGGAAGTGTGTCAGAGAGCCTAATTGGATTTTAGAGTCTTAGCTGCTGGAGTGTGTGTGCATTTAAGAGTGTGTGTGTCTGTGTGTGTGTGTGTGTGTGTGTGTGTGTGTCTGCTGAGCCCTCGCTGATGTGAGATGTCTGAGTGGCCTTTATTGATCCGTTACTCTCTTTGGATTCCTTTAGGAATAAAAACTTGACATCACTCAGATCAATGAACAATATGCGTGTGTGTGTGTGTGTGTGTGTGTGTGTGTGTGTGTGGGTGGGTGTGATCACATTACTGCAGGTCAAAGTGATGACATCAGAACATTGTCCATCACAGCGGATTGGATGCACAACCACGTACACACATATATTTGTAGAAACCCAGCGTTAAATTTCACATTAAACCAAAAGCTATAAGTAATAAAATCTGCTTTTATCTTCTAATCACGTCTTTCTGCAACGTCCTGATTCCCCCAAAACTTCCCTCTCATCAAAGTGCAAGTGAGAGAAGACACATTTCATGGAGAATCACTTCCATGAACACAAAGCAGCAGACGACAGAACAAAGAAATGATGGAGCAGATCCTCGCATGAGGCTCACTGTCACACTGACCTCTGACCTTCAGCCTGTGTTTGTGTATGCATGACGACAATTTACATGCATGTATGCACGCAGCAGCCACCTGCACATTTACATGCATGTATGCGCGCATGTGTTTGCATGTGAGTGAGTGTTTGTATGATTGTGTTGAGGACTGTGCAGGATTCAGCACAGCTCCAGCCGTTGGCGTACATTTCAGGTTATTTCTGCTCAAACCTTTTTGCCTTTGGCTGAACTGGGTTTGTTTGGTGAACTCCCATCATGCTTTTCTCTTTTTATTGGCCGACAACTGCGAGAACAAACTAGAACAAAGTGTCACAGCCAACCAGGGAGAGAGCCAAGAGGCCGAGCCCAGAGTGAGGGTGAAAGGCAGGGCAGGAGGGTGTGTGTGTGGAAGAAATGATTTCTGTGAACCAAAGCCATACATTATATATGAAAAATATACCCCTCAGATGTCTGAGATATTATTATGATCAACAGTTTACTCACCTAATTAATGCTAAACTGCAGATAATAGCAACAAAATGTCTTTCTATTATATATATAATATCTATAATATATATTATATATATTATATATAGTCCACAGAGTCAACTGAAGTCAACTGCTATAAAAAAAATCATAGTTTTTTACATTTTAGGGCTCAGTTATTTTATCTGTTTGATTTTGAAAGAGAAAAATATGCAAAAAAAAAAAAAGAAAACTCTTCAAGTGAAACTGCATTGATCTGCAGTAAATCATTTTGTGTTAGAGATGAGAGAGATGATATACGAGATATGAATATATCATAAACTGGACGTCTGCAATTCAAAACTTTTCTTTGACCTCTAAAATGAAAATATTAAAATAGACGATTTTCACATTTTTATATGAACACAAATCAAATCACTTCTACTAACCAGCTACCTCCAAGTCCTCTTTCACTACTTCATCCTGACCTTAAACTACGCTTCAAACTTTTAAATATGACCATATATATATTCAGCCTTATTCTGTAAGTACATTTACATGCAGAGTTCATACTGAATGAAAAGAGACAAAGAGATGAATTCCAGTAATTATTCTTCCCGAACATCCAGTGTCCTGCAGCGTGTGCATACGTTGTGGTTCCTGGTGTACCATTTGTCTGTATTATACATTAATGAGAACCGGTGTACATTCACAACTAAACACAAACACAGTAAAACCACATCTCAACAGTTTCCCGCCCATCAGCAGATTTCTGTTGTTTTCATGAATACAAATGCACTCAACCTTTTACTATTCTCATTCACCTTCTGCACACACACACACACACACACACACACACACACACACTCAGAAAGACACGAAAACAGAGAAAGATTTGTTTTCATGTACAGCCCGCAGCGTTACCTTAAAGGACAAATGAGCAGATTTATATTGCATTTCTTCACAGAGATGCTCTCTATAAGTGCTCCGTATGTCATATAACGTATAATATACTTGTTTTTGAAAAAAATCATACACGCAAAATACATGTTAATACAGTTGACACACATGATATTACTGTACTTTAGTGCTAAATAAATAAATATTTCTATATGAGGCTGAAATATGAATAAAAACCTCATAAAGCTGCATCAATGTGCATATAAAAGAACACACAGGCACAAGTGTCAGCTCACTATTAAAGTGTGTATAATCCCCTATAGTAAGCGGCCCTATATATTGTCACAGTAATTACAGTGAGGTAAACAGGAGCAGCTCTCAGCGCCGAGGGCTGATATGATACTGTATATGACGGAGCTGTGGGCACTGACTCACATTAATATTTGACTGGGACTGTTGAGCACATGTACTGGTCACACACACACACACACACACACACACACAGCGGGAGCCTCAGATCTGCATCACTCAAGGCGATCTGTTGCTATCTCTATGTTGGAGCAGAGCTCATTAATGGAGGCAAAAACAAGACAAATCTTTGTCTGAGATAAATGAGCACAGTTATAGAGACACACAGGCGTATGTGATATATGTATATATATAATGTATACACACACATTGGGACCTATTTTTACAGTTAAACTGTAAAAACATTCCTATTTATTTGGAGGCTGAAGCAACTGGGGGAAATACTGCAGTGTTTCTTCTTTCTTCTGTGTTTTGAGGAAGTGTCTTTGCTTCTTTCCTTCTCTTCCTCTCTTTTCTCTACATATCAACGTAGTTCTCGCTGGTACCAACAGTGACAGATCATCACGTCTCTCTGACCCCGGAGGAGACAGACAGAGAGAAACTTACACTGACAATTCACTTCATCTGTTGTAACCTGCCATTAGTCATCGTTAAGCTGCATATATATAAATATCTTTTTAAATTATGCTCAGCTGCAATTGTGCAGTTATTTACCGGCACAATATAAATTTGTAAGTTGTGGTAGCTCATTAACAATATATGAGATCCGTTTATGTTAACGATCCTCTCCAGATACTCATTAAGACATAAGAATACTCTGCTTTGAATATAAATATGTATCTGATATCGTTTTTAACAAAAAGGTTCAACCGTAACGTCTTCCTCAATGACAATTCAGAAACCATGAATATGCAAATAGTGTTTACTTGAAATAACAGCGAGATGTATCTCAGCGTATACTGTGTGTGACAGTAGAGGCTGTTCAGGAAGCAGGATCTGATCATTGAGCAACATGGTACCAGTGTTAGCTTGTGTTAGCACAGTGTTCAACTGTTGACCAAATTATTCATTAAAACAACAAAGAAGAAGATAAAAGACAAACGAGACAGAAACTGCATTTCAACAAACTTGATGCTGAAAAGGTTAAAAGCATCAATCATATAAAACAACATAACTTACAACTAACAAGGTCACAATAAACAGCATAAACTGCTGATTTAAAGAATATCTGCAACCATGCACACACACACGCACGCACACGCACACACACACACACACACACACACACACACACACGCACACACACACACACACGCACACACACACACACACAACTAGAAATCAATTGTAATTATATGAATGAGACAGAGTGAAACCAGGTTGGAGCGCGGCCCTCCACACTGCAGCGATCAGCTGATGTTATGTCACAGTTTGGACTCACACACAAATCAAATGCACATGGCCTGCAGCTGTGATAAAACACACACACACACACACACATGCACACACACACACACAGTCTAACAGTGGCTGGGTGAAACACATTATCATCTATCTCCCTGTCGTTAGAGAGATAAAATGCCTTTTAATGTTGAGCTTTTAGAAATGTTAACTGCACCTTTCTGTTTCTGCACCTGTTTCTCAGCTTTTAATGTGACATCAAGCTGCAGGCTGCATATCACAAACAACTAATGCTCTTATACAACTAACGCTGTGGAAACTATAATGAACCTTAAAATGAATTGAACATGTTTGCTGATCCAGTAGACGTAGTTCAAACCGCCTACAAAGAGCTTTTTTTATTTTATTCATGGTTTAATTTGCAACCAGCATTTAATCATTTGAGATGAAACCGTTATCTAAATATGGACTTTTCAATTTTAGCAGCTATAACAGATATATTTTTTTGAATATAACTGTTATGACCCTCATTAGGTGAAAAAGAAGCAACATATAACTGGATTTAATTGGTAAAATTAAGTAATTTATTATTATTAACAGCAGCGGTCCCAAATCTATACCTAACTAATTTCACAAAGTCCAACAGAGCAAACAAGGAGAAAATAAAGAGAGTTTTCTGCCTGTCAGTTAATTAAACTCTTCATCTGAACCTTTTGATAACCAGAAGCAGGAGCAGATCTGCACAGCTGGCGGGAACAGCGAGGGAACAAAGCAGCCGCAGACAAAGCAGGATGTTTGTGTCATACAGCGTGCATATGAATAATCATGAATATTCATGCACACAGTACAGAATGTTTACGTTAACATGAGGTGTTGCTGCGAGTCAAAGAAAAGAAAAAAACATGCACAAGTGTGAAGGCGTTTCTAAATATACATGCCTGAACTGTAAAATGATAAAATCTGCCAACTGCCTCGAATCCAGCTCTGTGTTATGCAAACAAAGACGCGCGGTGCAGCAGTCCGTCACCCACGGGTGCTCTGAAGCATACACCTACTAAACCTGAGTTTATTCACCTTTTCAAAGCTGAGATATATTTTCATGACGTGCAGCTGGAGAATAAAACAGAGAGCAGCAGGAGCCTGATGCATGTTACATAAACATGCAGGTGTATGAGGATAATATTGTGATTCTTTGTTGATCCCTGGAGGCAAATTCTGTTTTCACTCGTGCCCCCACGTTGTGTGAAGACACGCGTTTCACTGCTGAGGATGTGCTCAATGGCACTGCAGCAAGGTAACTGTACTGATCTACACAATCATCTTTCCTCTGAATATGCGTGAAACTGCTGGACTCAGGATGAGGCTTCAGGTTTCCACATCACACCTGGATAAGTTTCATACTGGACTCCAAACTAGTTGTGATGTCACAAATCCTGCTCGTATTTACACGTTTTAACTTTAAAGAGACCAACACACAACTAAACCAGAAGGAGACTTTAAGTATTTTAAATTCTGAACTGTTTACGTCCTTCGTGCTGCGTTTCTTTTGGCACATTACAGCCACCTGTGGTGGAAAAGTGTTGACAGGACGTCATAAACCTCACAGGGTGTCTTTAAGTGAGGTCGCCTCGACCACAGCGGAGTCCTGATCCTAATCAGAATTGAATCTGAGGATATTTCAAGACCCTCGATAATAGAGCAGGAACCAGATAAGACTGAATATACTTTAAACCTGTCCAAATCTCTGACCTGTGTATGCTGCTTCTTCCCTCTCATAATCTGTACAATTAGAAACTTTGAAAGGCTGAAAGTCAGTTTAAAAAATTTACAATCGGAAAAGTCCGTTTTTAATCAAATTTGACGGCTGTGTATTGATTAGTCCCACAGATCTGTCACCATGTAGTCTATCTCCCAGCAGCAGGAGACCATCAGACCTCCCCGCTCACCTGCCTCTCCTCGGTTCACTTCATTTACATGTTTCCTCTCTCCAACCTCATACAGTCTAAGAGCTCCTGCAGGTTTCCCGCAGACTGCATCTCCCTCAGGCTGTGCTGCGGATTAATCTTTTTAAGGGACTCCTCTAGCTGGCAAATGGGCCATTAAATTGAGAGTGAGATAAATAGAGAGATGTACAGGAAGGAAAAGCTTCATTGTCCTCTCGGTGGGGAAGCAGCGCTAACGGATGGAGTCATGTGGGCTAAACTGTGTTATTTTATTATTTACATAGATTAGAAATTCATAAATGCAAAGTCCTCTGAATATCTAATTAACAATGTTCAGAAATTCTGCATCTGGATCCAGATCTACATAATAATACACTAATTATACATTAAACACTACACTATATACATTTGATAATGTAATGCTAATTATGGGAAATGTGCAAAAGGTTGCTTTCATAGACCTTACATAAACTTTACACGAAGATGGAAGCAGTGAAGCAAAAAATACCTCGTTTCCTGCAGCTACCAGAGTCTATGTAGTCGAATCTGGTGCCAAGAGGAGCCGCCAGGCGCTAACTAGTAGCTACGGATAAGCCGTCATGTGACCCGTCTGTGGTCGCACCCGTGTCTCTCTATTCTCTTCTCCTATAGGCCCTTTCCGACTATACCTGACCAAAGTGCCAAAACATAATCAATATAAAAATAGTGTATTTATATTAACAGATGATGCAGAAGATGATGGATCGGAGCGACAGTATGTATCTGCTGTTACTATAGATCAGTTATGAGGTGATTTTATATAAAATCAGTCATGTGGGGAGAAACAGATACGTTCAGATACGTTCAACACATCTAGTCTGATCTAATTCTACGTTGTGCAGCTGCTTTGTTGGATTTTATTGAGCCAATCGTTGAATAGCGACATCATTATGAAAAACACTATCTGCATTTCATAAATTGTGAACAATTAACTGACTGAACTAATTAACTTTGTTTTTAGGAAAAATAAAAACAGATCACTTTGTTGGTTTCGCCTCCGTCACCGAGGTGATGAACCTCTTCGCATCACTTCCTGTCTGCGTCCCAGCTGTCCCCTCTCTCTGTAGTGGCTACTGAATGTAATTACCCCTTCGGAGGAGATGAGACCAATTGCTCCATCTCTCTCCGTCCAGCTCTAACCTTGAGGATCAGAGGAGCACTGCGCGTCCTCGCTCTCATTAGCTAATTGAAATGGCTGCGAATGGGAGCAATATGTCGGCTTAACGAGGGAGCCATTTAGAAGTGATTTGGGAGGCAGAGACCGTCGTTTGGGGGAACCAAGTCGACCGTAAAAAACGAAGCGATTCGCTGGAAACACATTTCAGATGCAGCCGATGACATTCACACTTTTTATAAAGGGATGAAGCCAGACCTAATCCTGTCTTGGTTGGTTGAGAGTCTGTTCAAAGGAGCGATTATAAACTTCAACACAATGCCAGATAAATCCTCTCTACTGTAGGTTTTGTCACCTTTAAATCCTGGATTATTTATCCAACAGCTAAATATGAACTTTACACGTGTTTGCAAGCATAAAAAAAACAGCTTCCTTTTATTTATTATCTGTAAAGAAGGATGGAAAGAACAGTTGACTGTAAACTATACCAACATTCAAGAAGATACAGACAGAAAAAAAAAAGATAAATTAGTAAAATCAGTTTCATTTAATATGAAATTTGTGACATTTCTGGTGGAGACCATGAAGACAGACACAAAGATACTTATTAGCTCTGACTATATAATACAGTTCAAACCTGACCATGAGAGTGTGTGTGTGTGTGTGTGTGTGTGTGTGTGTGTGTTATACACTGTCATGCTCGCTCTGACAACAGACACTGAGGGAAAGCTGGAGGAAAAAGCAATTAAAGCATCTTCTCTCATCCTCGCTGCTCACCTGGTCTCATGGGATGACGCACACACACACACACACACACACACCCGAGGGAAAATGAGCTGATTAGGGGTGTCAGACAGGTTTATTAGGTCTGTGTGGACGTATGTGTGTCTGTCAGTGGTCACCGTCAGACAGCGAGCAGCACAGCTGGGTCTTCAGGTTTATAATTAAAATAAGACTAAGAGGCTGCTGGTATCGCTCCTCTTTAATTTCCATTTACTCTCTCCATCCATCCATCCATCCATCCATCCATCCATACATCCATCCATCCATCCTCCTCTTTGTCTGATTCTTCTCATTTCTCCCTGTCTTGTCTCAGAGTTGCTCCTCAGTGCAGGAGGTTGCTGTCAACTAGTTGCAGGTTACCTCGTACAGATTACAGCCACCTGTACCGATCATCAGATAACCTGAGTGAAAACGGAGAAAACGTCCTCTAGAGAGAACAAGAACACCCTGGTTATGAATATGGTTGTTAAACAGAGAGGAAGGAAGAAAATAACACGGAGAAAAAGAAATTGAAAGACAAAAGAAAAGCGTTATGAATAGAGACAAAAGACAAAAAGAAATGAAACATACAAATAGTGAGATAGAGAAACATAAGAAAAGAAATAAAGACAATTAATAGAGACAGAAAGACAGACACAAGCATGAAGAGGAATAGAGAGCGAGGTTGATGATGTGATGTTAGCTGCTACCCGCGTCTGTATGTGTCTGTATGGGAGACAATAAGAACAAAGGACCGAGAGACTGAGAGCAGCTCTGGAAGCAGCTCCGGTGGTATTTGAGGAGGTGGCTCTCCATCCTCGGCTGAGCGATGTGTGATCGCACCACCATGTCTTATATCTAAATGGTAATCTTAATAGAGTCCACCGAACGCTCAGAGGTGGAGCTGAACTCTAAACCTGCAGAAAGCCTCGGTGACGCCATTTAAACCTGAATAAATCGATAGTTTTGATACTGAAATGGAAAAAAATGATGTGTTACGTGAAAGGTTAATAGGCCTCTGTAGCCCGTTCCTCATCGCTGCTTGAGGAAACGGACTGATGCCAGTCACGTTGCATTATGGGTAATGTAGGTGCCAGGTCTATATATTAATGTGTAAATCTGCATGATTTACAGTCCACAAAACTTCAGATTTATCGTATACTGGCCCTTTAAGCAGCTTTTTAGTTCCTGTCTCTTTAAGGCCCGCCCTCCTGAGGAGCCCACGGCGTTCTGATTGGTCAGCTTCAGGAAGCTGCATCTCGGCTGATTTCCGACAGTATCAAAAAGTCATGAAACAAACTATAGTCGTAGAATTTCTCTTTCTTTACAAAGTGAAACTAACCATCATATATTTAAAAAAAGAAAGTCTACTGACGTTCATCCCACCTGTAGGTTTGATCTACCTGGTATTGTGCAGAAATCATTTCAACATTTACTCCGTTTTCCCAGAAAAAAACAACCCCTGTGGGAACGACAGGATTTCTAAGAGAGTCAGTAATGGATTTACATAAATGTGTCTGCTGGGTTCATAATTGTTAACCTGCACATATGTCGTCTATACACAACAAAATAACTCAACAAACGTGGAGTAGAACAGCTTCAGATAAAAAAACATCCTCAGAAACAGAAAGCATATTTTTAATAGTAAGGTTGTTATTCAATATAATGTCGTATCTACTGTAAAAATGGATTTTCCCATCAGGATTTGGTTGGAATCAGACGAGCACTAAGACCTGAAACCTAAAGATGAAGCAATATTCCCGCAAATGTATATTTGAGGTGCAGCCGATAACATTCGGGCATCTTATAAAGTGATAAACCCCTAATCCTGTCCATTTTTCCAGCCCAGTGCCTTACAGCTTTGTCAATACAGATAGTGAACAGCAACACATGAAGCCAAATAAATCCTGCGTGTTTTCTCGCCCTGCAAACCGCCGTCCGTTATCTGGTTAACAGCCACGGATAAACTTTAAAATGTCTCTCAGTAAATCTCAGGATGTTCAGCAGTGAACGGCAGGTTTTAACTACATACATACCTGAAATATTCAGTATATATATATATGTATCCTTTATCCCAACATTATATATACGGGACATTATTTGACATAAAGCCTGTATTGTTCGTACTCTTCAAAGCTCAACACAACACACTCTCGTTCCCTGACGGTGGGATTTCTCACAACGTGGCGAGATGAGTAAACGGCGGCGCTCAAATGACTTCCCAGCTTGCTAATTGGCTCAACTTGTCCGAGTTGAGAGCATTCAACTCGCATAATTACTGTCAGAGCATTTCAACTGGCGACAAAATGGAATTTATGATTGAATGCGATTATTCGCTGGTAGCTGGAAGCGCCGCAGCTATTTGACTTTGTCACTTTGATTGCAGGATTTTTTGGCGTGTTCGTTTTACGTCCGGCGGCACGTAAATCATCCGCCACTCGCTTCGGCAAACAAAGAGAGGCCAAAGGCTCTCTCTCTCTCTCTCTCTCCCTCTCTCTCTCCCTCTCTCCCTCTCTCTATCTGCACACCTTTCAGCTGGGTGATTAATGAAACATGTAACTCATTTATCATCGCTAATGTCACTTTCCTTAAGACCTGATTTTAATGCTGACCTAGTGGAAACGACATCTCGGTGGATGAGAGGAGGAAAAAAAAAGGCAGAGAGAGAAACAGCTTGCAGTACAACCTTGAAACGTCTGTATCTATCATATGTAACTGTGTGTGTGTGTGTGTGTGTGTGTGTGTGTGTGTGTGTGTCTAATGGGGTGATGTTGGACTATTAAAACCATTAGCGCTGATATTCCTGTCACAGGCGTTCGTTCAACTCTGCGGCTTTTGATTCACTTCAGAGGTCTCAGGAATATTTCTCTCTTATAATCTCACAGCATGAATGTGTGTGTGTGTGTGTGTGCGTGTGTGTTGCCCTTATTTACATATACACGTTTTTGCTGAACACACGTTTTCAGCTCCTCACCTGGAGTTTCAGAGCACTTCTGTTAATTTACCTCCGCTGCTGAGATTACTGAGACGAGTTTCTGTTAGAAAATCAATGAACAGAATCATTAAATGTGTTTTAGTTGTGTGATCAATCTGCTTTAATGTTACATTACTTTAGCCTCAAATTGTATAACCAGAATATACAAAAAATATATGACCAGTACTTATTCAAAACTAACTAACCCTGACCCTTTCAAAGTCACTTGATGCACACTGGAGGATTTTCAAATCTCGTAGACGGACCTGGTGTGTTCACACGATTAATATTTTAATCATAAGAATGAGAAAGAATTGTACTAAACGACTTCAGAGGGACCTGAGATCAAGACACGAGACACAAATCAAACCCAATTATCCTCTAGTGTGGTGCCAGTATAACCCCTAACCTCTAATCCTGGGGCGGGACGCTGGTGGAGCAAAGTGTAAAAGAGGCCGACGTGTGAAGTGAGGTGCTGATGAGGGAATGAGTATCAGCTGCTGACAATTACTGAGGAAACAGGTGCATAGATGGAGGGAGATCCTGAGAACGGCAGGTCTGCAGAGGTCAGGGTGGATGGAGGAAGTAGAAGATGCAGGAGCCATCGTTGGTAATAGAGCGGAGCCATAATTACTGTAATAATTAACACTTGTTCTTCTATAACAAGTGTTAATGTCTGCTGTGTATAAAGTGCATTGCTTCATTAATGTGAAACTCGGCTCATGTTGAGTGTTAAAAGTGTCAAAAACATAATAAGGTGCAACATGTCTCTGTTCTCTTTAATTTGACATGTTTTATATATTTGTAACTTGTTACTTCAGCACACGTGTGTGTCCCACATGCGCTCTGTGGTGGCACGTCGTTAGTGAACGTGGGTGATGGAGTCAGAAAAAGACGATGTGTGAACAGTCACCCTAACACCGTCTCTCTCTCTCTCTCTCTCACTTTAGTAACCGATGTGTCTCGCTCTCCTTCACCCTCCCCACCTCTGTGTGTGTGCGTGTGTGTTTCTTTGGTTATTAACTTGCTGTCAGCAAGAGGTACGGGGCTCCATCCATTAACCCTGAGCACCTCTGGGACCCTGGACACCCTCAGCACACACACACACACACACACACACACACACACACACACACATGCAGAAAGTCATGTGGTTCATACACTGCCCTGATGGAGGGCATCTTCTGCATTACTGAGGTCGCTGTCAAACACACATGGACTGTACAGCATACAGAAATATACAGTGTATTATACAGTACAGACCATGTATGCAGTATAGAGCAGATTGTCATACGTGTAAATATTACTTATTACCATGTTTAGCTCATAGTCTGATAGTGAATATGTTGTTGAAATGAGCCTTTACAGCTTTTACCACTCGTGGGGCAACAAATGTAAAGAGTGTCCTGAGGGTGGTGTCAGAGGAAAGGTCAATTTATACCCTGATTTAAAAGGTTTTATCCTGGTTGATCCCGGGTTCAAAGTAAGAGACAAGCAGCTTAAAAGCAAACAGGCCATCGTTGCTGCACAACATCTGACATATTAATGGTATAACGTTGAGTTTGTGGCTTTAGCTGGAAACGCTAAGACTGAACTATACTCCATAAAGCACACACACACACACACACACATTGTCTCTCTTATAGCTGGAAACTCATGAAGGTCGAAACATTGTGAACTAATAAATAATCCATCAGGAAGCTGGACAGCGTGCAGGTTTTTGCTCATTTTTATAGATAGAGGTGCGAAGACAGGAAATGAGGGAGAAGGAGACACAACAAAGGTCCCAGTTGGTCTCAAACCTGAGATCACTGAACCTTTTAGTTACGGCTGCGTGTGTTCAACCAGCCTCGGTCTCTCTTCCATTCATCCATTCATCCATTCATCCACACACGTTATAAACAGGAGAGTATTTGCACATTCTGACAGATGTTGGCTGTTACACGGTGCAGCAATAACACTTTTACTGCACTCATATGTATCTTTTCCACACACACGCTGAAGTGTCCTTGTCTTTGTGTGAGAAAGAGCTGAAGGTCAAGTGACATAAAGCAGAGAGAAACAAGGGAGAGAGAGAGAGAGCGCAAGCGAGGCATCAAGGGACAAAGAAAAATCGAGGCAAGGTTAAGACAACAAGAGGCAGGGGAGCAGATACACACACACACATACTGTATATACAGACATGCACAGCTGAGTAGCAAAATCATATCACAATATCCTGGTACACATACTTTAATATCGATAGTGTTATCAAATTATGGGGACAATTATTATTAGAAGTATTTGCAGAGTCTCACAAGCTCAGTTTTTCAGTTTTTATTCCCCTGAGAACGATTTAAGCATCACAATCAGGCAGGTACCGACCAATCAGGAGAGAGAACAATACGATACGATAATATGACTCAACCACAAGAGATGAAGCAACGACCAGACACCAGCGAAGGAGACAACGATGAATGAAAAAAAAAGACGATCTGCTGTTAAATCAGAAGATTTCTTCAATCAACGTGACGTTAACTGCTCCTAGAAACCGTTACCACAAACAATAAACATCCTCCCAAAAAACAAACAGGATGACATCATTAAAAATGCCTCAGTCCAAGCTGAAGAGATGAAAAACAATCTAAACATGATCTAAACATGATCTAAACATGATGGAAATATGATGAAATATGACATTTTCTGTTTGTTTGTATGCTAAATAAACTTTAAAATCAGAATGACAAGTTGCCTTAAGAGCTCGATAGAGACCATAAAACACACACACACACACACACACACAGCTTGGAAGAGTGTGACCACCCCATTGTCATATAAACAGAGAGGGTGTGTGTGTGTCAGTGAGGTTCACCAGTGTTTTTGGAAGCATAACCTCAGACATAAAATATTTATGGCGGCTGGCTGCAGCGTTGGGACCCACACGTGTGACAGCGGCAGGCGAGCGCCATGAAAAATGGATGAAGTTTCGAGAGTAAAGGGACCATCTATTCTGAGACAGAGATAAAGAGGCCAGGAAGAGGGCGTGTGTGTGTGTGTGTGTGCGTGTGTGTGTGTGTGTGTCAGTTGTCGAACCTTGTGAGAACCAGTTGGTAGCTTCAGACCTTTTAGAGTCAGAGGACGTTGTTGTGAAGTGAAGTCAGAGTGTTACAGGTCGGCCTATTTTCTCAACTTTATTCACTATTTTACTCAAAATTTAAACTTCTCAAATCCATCCGTAAATGTTCCAAATCTGCACAAACAACACAACTGATGTATTTCTATGACATTATGTATATATATTAGTGACTATAGTTATTGTATATGTTACAGCTCCTGATGTTGGAGAGCAGGGATAGAGAGGAGGTGGAGAAGAAGCTGAAGGGAACATTGTCATTAAGTTGAGGATACGCAGGTGGATGGAAAGGTAAAGTGTGTGTGTGTAGGTGTATGTGTGTGTGTGTGTGTGTGTGTGTGTGTAGGTGTGTGTGTGGTGGAGAAGGAGTTAAGTGGCACTAATTAGATAAAAGGGGGGTCCAGAGCGAGTGAGTTTGGTTTGGAGGCAGAGATAAGGAATTATCAACGGAGCAGCAACTGTCTCAGCTGTCACCTGCAAATGGAGAGTGTGTGTGTGTGAATGAACTGAGCTGCCGGTGTATGTGTGTGTATGTGTATGTGTGTATGTATGTGTGTGTGTGTGTGTGTGTGTATGTGTGTGTGTGTGTGTGAATGAACTGAGCTGCCGGTGTATGTGTGTGTATGTGTATGTGTGTATGTATGTGTGTGTGTGTGTGTGTATGTGTATGTGTGTATGTATGTGTGTGTGTGTGTGTGAATGAACTGAGCTGGCGGTGTATGTGTGTATGTATGTATGTGTGTGTGTGTGTGTTTATGTTTACTGGATGTAATTAGTGTTATCAGCTATGCAGTAAAGGTAATACTGAGTGACACCTACAGGTACAGAAACCACTGGAGCTGTATAATAATAATAATTATTATTAAACTACTGACATTTAGAGCATTGCCTTTATTATTTTTATTTGTTGTCTTTTACCTTTTGTGTTGTTGTTTCGTTGACAGGTCTGCTAATTAGACAACTAGAGTGTCAGAGACAAACGACAAACACAAACGTTTCTTCACTGCACAAACAGTCTCAACTTTTCACAAATATAAATATATTATTAAAATAGATTAAATAATACTGACCGTGCAACAACCCTGAGTTTATTTATATTCTACCAGTATCTTTGAATATATGAGTACTTATCTTTGCACATACACTATATAGGTCTATACATACGTTTATATGTGTGTTGGTGTAGCTGCATGTCTGCAGGCGTGTTGTAGCTGAGTTATTCCAGCTGAGCTCTCTTCTCTCAGCGGGGGGCTCATTTGACTTTTTTTTCCCACTTAAGCTTAAAACACACAACCAGCCGTGAAGCTTCGAGCAATAAAATTCAATAAAAAAAAAATATTAATAAAAATGTCTACAGCCATTTTTGCAGTGACTTCTTCCTTTATTGTCACCCACTAATCTTTAGCAAGCAGCTGATCTCATGTGACGTTGGGGTGAGAGGTGGGGAACCTCGGGCGGGTCGCCAGTCAATCACAGGGACAACATACATATCTAAACAAAGACGGTAGCTGGAAATATATAACTACTTATTAACTGTTAACTGTATATTAATGGTTTATTGCATTCAAAAAACACGTGAATATAACTAAAAAATGTCACTTTTTTAATTTTGGTTCAACCTCAGCGGACCGTAAGGAAATAGTGTCTCTTAATAATACATTTACGAGTGAAAAGAGGAAGATGAAGAAGAAGAAAGCTGTGCAGGAAAAGAAGAAGAAGAAGAGTGAAACAAAGGAAGAAGAGGAGGGACCAGGACCTGATATGAACACACACACACACATACACACACACGCCTCACCTTCCCTGACATCAAACCCGCAGGGACACCACACGCTGGCAGACGTCTTGGCGATTAATGTGTGTGTCCATGACCACTGCTGTACCTTATTTACATACATATTAAACATACACATAGAAACACACATACAGTATGTAATGTAGGCAGCTCAGATACACAATTTCCAGAAGGGATTTTTCACTAAATGCATAATGTGAGTTTGACATTTATGCTCCATCCTCTGTTTAAACATGCGGCTCACATAGGCAGTGTGTGTGTGTGTGTGTGTGTGTGTGTGTCAGACAGGTGTCCCTGCATGAGATTAACCAATAATAACAGACTTTGTTGCTTATCTGTTTAGAAATGCTCCAAATGCAAATATGCAAACACGTGACACGTGTCTGATAAGCTCTCGCTGCCCAACATCAACATTATGAATATTGATACGCTGCATATCTCACTATTTAATCAGGTCAGGTTAATGACATAATAATAAATAGAAGATGAATATTGTCTTAATGCTGATGGCTCAGGTTCATATATAACTATATATATATGTATGTATGTATATACACTGATAGAGGAACCTATAACACATCTATGCTTTCTGATCATTAATCATTAATCATTAATCATTAATCATTAAGTGCCTCCAGCGCTTCCTCTGTGCAGGTAACTGCTCACTGAGTGACATTGATTTTCACTCAGGTGACATATAAAAACATAAGAATGAACACATTAATACATTAATACACGATTGAACGGATCTAATGTGTTCATTTCTCATAGAAGCTAGCGAGCCAATCAGCAAACAGGTGAGCTGACAGGTGTTTGAAGGTGTCGGGTTCACAAGAATCAGAACGGTGAAACATGTTTTTCATGCTGTAATTGTTCCACATGTTCATATTAACCATTAGAAGATCCTTTTATATGTTTTCATATGTTAGAAAAAATACTGATGCAGGAAGTAATAAATCACATGCACAGATTAATAATGCGTGCACGCGGATTAATAATCTTGCAGGCACAGATTCATAAAAACCGTCTACAGAGATGAATAAAGTTAGTCTGATTTATAATACGCAGCTGGCGGAATAAACGGGCGTTATGATTTAGTAAGAAATATTAATCGTTGAATGAAATAATTAACAATAAATCTAATGGAAATGCTGATAATGATATGTTAGCATATTCTGGAGGGTTGTGTTTAAGCCTCTTATGCAGCAGCCTATAGAATCTGCAGGATGTCGACGGTCTCACGGTGGCCTGTTTGCATATCCGTCCTGTAATGAGTCAGCAAACATACTCTGCTGCATCAGCAGCTTCGTCTCGGGAGTCGGTTTTGTTTGATTTATCATCTTTGGAAGAACTTTGTTTGCTTACAGTATCAGTTAAAGGAGGCGGGAAAATAATCAAATTAAAAGTTTTGATCATGTGAAAGGAGTCAAAACGTCCTGCACACACACACGGCTGGTCACTTTCATATCAGTGTTTTGGTTCTCAGACTTTCATCAGCAGGTTTCAGGTTTCTGTGTTAATAAAGTGAATCTTTTGTTGGATTTTGTAGATTCTCAAATCCTCTAAGATTTTTCTTTTTTTTTCTTTTAAATAACCCTAAAATATTTGGTTTCCATGTTATTCTATTCCAAAGTAAGACAGAGACAACAATCATCGCTTGCTTTGCAAATTATTAAAACTCTAATAAAGCAAAGGTCAAAGGTCAAACTGTATTTCACGAATAGATGAAATGGATTATTTTTACTATTAAGTATTTAATATGGTGCCGTTTAAATAGAAACTACATGTAACCAGAGGAGATCAAGGCCAGAGAGGCGAAACAAAAGAAACAGAAGTATAATCAATAATGAATCAAATCCTTCTTTAGAAGTGCAAATACACAAATCACATTTATACAAATGATGTTGAAACGATGGATAATTCTGGGCTGGAAAATGAACAAAATATTCAACGTGGAGTTTTTTCATGTTTTTTTATTTCCGTTAAGCAGCTGCTGAGTTTCCTCTCGTCTGTCAGATGTGATGATAATAAATCAGAATTAACCAGATTTCTTTCTTTTGACTGTATTTTATAGCTAAAGTTTCAGTCCTGCCAGAGGTTGAGCTTCATATATGAACCTAAATGCAGCATTAACCCTTTAACACAAAGCCTTCTTCACCACCATCACATAACTGCCGTTGACTTCATCTCTCCAGGAAACACATTTAATCCTGCCGTCCATAGATGTTAGTAGAAGTCGTCTTACTTCATAGTTTCTACTCAGCGCCTGCAGAGGAACATGTCAGACTGTCACGTATGCACTGTGGGATTGTGGGAAGTGTCAGCCCACGACCTGCATCAGCAGCTTTTATAAATAGAGCTTCCATTCATCAATCCTATCATTGATCCAATTAAAAAAGGCACCGCAGCGGGCTGAGCTGTGTGAAAACCAGGAAACGGGACCCAGAGGAGCAGAGTTAACGTGTTCACATGTTCACATGGTAACTCTGCTCACTCATTATGAACACAACCGGCTCCTCTGAAGGTTTAACACTTAAAACACAAACGCACAATATGCACAAAATAGTTCAACTGCAGCAGAAATCAGGTCTTTATTTTAAACCTTTATCTCATTTCATCATGTTTAAGTAAGATTTCTACCTTTTCTTTGTTATCTGCATGTTATGTTTATGTTAGTCTCATACTGTTCTCATTCATTCATTCATTCATTCATTCATTCATTCATTCATTCATTCATTCATTCATTCATTCATTTCAGTTGCTTCTTGTCTCACATTAAAACTTCCAGTGAGTCATAACACCTCCATTTCTTTAAAACCTGTTTAAAAGGTGAAATTGTATTTGATTAAAATACGAGCAGCTGAGCCGCTGCAGAGACGACAGACAAGTTTTCCTCTTTCAAGACTCTCTGAGACAATGGCGGTGTGTGTGTGTGTGTGTGTGTGTGTGTGTGTGTGTGCGTGTGTGTGTGTGTGTGTGTGTGTGTGTAGGGGAGGGTAATGTGGGATGTGTGTGATAATGAACCAGGATCTTCAGAGGTTTAAGTCAGCACTAATACCTCGCTATCACAATGGACAGATGGAATTACTAATCTCAGGTGATGTGTGTGTGTGTGTGTGTGTGTGTGTGTGAGTGTGTGTGCGTGTGTGTGTGATTAAGATCATCAGATCCCTGACGGCCAGCAGTGAAGCAGCTAGAAGCCACAATAACTCTGAGACTCGTCATCTGATGTTTTTACAGATTATTACACACAGATAAGAAAAATATTAGAAGATATGATTCATTTAATTTGGTCTTTTTTTTTTTTTAATTTAAAATAATATCTCTAAATTCCTGGATTATAATAAAAGAATAAAACCTGAGTCAATGTGCTTTGATGGCTGTTTTTTCATCTCTGGTAGTTTTCTCGTCCGACCCCGCCCACCTGGTGAACACCCACACTCACAGCTTTAAAGGCTTCTGTCAACAATTTGGCGCCTGCGAGCTGCGATAACACTAAAACCACATCAGAGTTATTTTCACAGATTTAACAACCCTCCTCCAGATCCAGATGCGACTTTGTACATCTGAATAACTCCTGAATGAATCCTTGTGACGAGTAAACTACTGTGTGAAACTACAAGCGCCTGATCTGCGCCCACCATCCCCGGAGTAAATCAACCAATCATCTTTCTGTTTCTCTAATTCTCCTTCCAACAGCACCACATCGGTCCCTCTCACCACCATCTTTCTTCCCCCTGAAGACGTGTGCAGAAGTCACATGTCTGCATATCTGCCGCTGTGATTAAAGAAAATAAATAAATAAATAAATAAATCTGGCTTCACTTTAAAAGTTATCTGAGATCCTCTGGGTAGCAGCTTCCCCGTGTACACATTTCTAAATTTAAACTGCGATCCTGATCACTCTGTCATCCTCTCTCTCTCTCTCTCCTACAGGCTTAAAACTCACACACACACACACACACACTTTGAAACCCATCCTACGCCTGAAATCCCCCCTATCCCCACCTCATGCTGTTTCATGTCCCCAAAAAACCTCCCCCTCCCTCCCTCCTCGACTCTTCTGCTTCTGTTTCTACGTTTGATCTTTTCTTCTTCTTCTTCTGCTGCTTTAGTGAGATTCACAGACGAGCTTTTATTCACCAAAAGATGACAACAAAGTGTGTGTGTGTGTGTGTGTGTGGAGAGGAAGAAGAGGCGCTGCAGGGATATATTATTATTATTATTATTATTTATTATTAGGATGGAGAAAAGAGAGAAGCAGGTTGCACAACTCCTCACAATATTGGTGAATAATAAATGTGATAGATGGTATTTAAGGTTATTGTTCCTCTGTGAACGACAATCATGTTGTCAAAAAGCAACGCGGCAACATTTCGTCAACGTCCAGCGAACTGATGAGAGCAGGAAGAAACTCAGAAATCACCAAATCTGAAGCGACGTCCAGCGAACGTCTCTTCAGATTTGGTGATTTCTGAGTTTCTTTCTGATCTCATCGATGTTTTTAAAATCTGTAAAGTAAGTTTGCTAGTTTAAATGTAGTGAAGTAAAATTTAGGAAAATTATCTGCAAGCTTTCGTTAGAAGGAAGAAAAGAAGACAAAAAGACAAAGCAAAGGGCTTCCAGGGAGGAAAGAGGCAGCGTTTGCAGGTGACGGTTGGACACCTTTACAAGGACTTAGACAGAAATCCTCCTCTGCCACTCTGTGACTGTTTAATGACACCAATTTCAGCCAGCAGCTATCAGGCTCCGACACTTCTTTCTCTTTCTCTCTCTGTAACAAGCAGGGATTCAGAAACCCGTCTGTCCTCTTTTTCTCACGCTCTCACTTGCTTACTCCTGTAATTGACAGCGACTGGCCCTCTGTGGAGAGCAGAGCCCGCCGTTTCAAGCCCGTGATGAGCTTTTCTCACCTCAAGCCTCTCTAACACCTTCCTCATTTTCTTTGTCTCACTTTGCTGCCAGACGGTAATAGCAGTGCAGCTGCTTTTCAGGGCTCTTTTGGGGGAAAACGGCACCCATAACTGTCTCCAGATTAGTGGAGATTTAGCACTCCCTGGTTGATGCCTGTGCTGTCATCAAGCCCTATTAAGGCCGCTCCTCTCTGGGCTGGAGGTTGTCAGGTTTCCAGCCTTATCCATCTGAGTGAGAAGCATGTATTTCTGAATTACACACAGATCAAGAAGCCTGAAAGATGGATTTAAGGATAGATTTACAATTCAGTGGACGATCGGTGGATGATATGTGAGCGAGGGAGACAAATGGACGCCACTTAGGGTTTAGAGTTGAGTGGGAATCATGTGATTCGAGGTCAAAAAGATGGCTTTGACTCGGATATTGCTAACACTTTCTCCATTTTCAAAATCAAGCCAAAAAAATTGGATACAGTGAAAAAAAAATAAAATAAATCGAGCGAATTACGAACAAAAGAAACAGCCGAGAGGGAAGAAAGAGAAGAGAGGGGGAGCCGCTTTTAAAGCCAAGTAATGAAATGATAAATGGAAAGCATAAATTGCTGAATGCAAGATGTATAACAAAATTTTCCAGAGAGGAGAGCGAAGACAGGCTGGAGGTAAGATTAGATAACGGGGCGAGGGAGGAATGGAGGAGCAAAAGATAAATGAGGAAGAGATTGTTTCAGGGGTAATGGTGTAGTGAAGTGGTGTTTTATTAAATGAGAAAAGTAAGTGATGGAAGGAGCTTTTGGGTGGAAGGGGGTGTTAGTGGATAACATGAAGCCGAGCGCTTCAAAGTGTGTGTGTGTGTGTGTGTGTCCTAAAACAGCGTATAATTGAATCTCTCATGGACGCGGTGGGCGGTGCACGCTGCATAAGATGCATGGGTCGGCTAATACAGGGTGACAAATGCACACACACGCAGGAAAAAAAACAAAACAACGAGACGGCCGCATGCAGCAAACATGCATGTAATCAAAAAAGGCATCTCCGAAATGTAAACGTCATGTTTAACACACGTGGAGAGCGCTGTTCCTGAGACTGTGTGTTTCCTGTGTAAAGACGGAAGAAGCAAACTGACACGGAAGAAGCTCCCCGCTGAGCGAGAAAAACACAGAAAAACGGGCGACAGAGAGGAGAGAGAAACCTCAGCGGGACTGAATAATTAGTGAGTGAGTGAGAGACGGCTGCTGGGAAAGATGGAGGCAGCCAGAGGAAGTCAGAGATGTGAGAAACGGGGTCAGAGATATGATGGAGATGTGAAATGGATGAAGAGGGAAGGAGAGAGTAGCAGCCTGGACCAGTGTGTGTGTGTGTGTGAAGAGCTGTGAGATTTGTGCTTCTGTGTTTTATATATTTAAAGAGGAGCTGCTGCCACATAAATGTATCTAATTACTAAAGATTCGGTGAAAAAGCGAGAACGACTCTCTGGAGAAACACTGAGGCGATGAAACGTGTCGTTCAGGCCGTTAAATGAGGAAGCTGGTGGTCATTTTCCAGCCAGGAGCTGCAACTCTGGGCTTCAAACAGGCTCCAATCAAACCAACACATGATATTCATCTTTATGACAGTCTATGAATCAAACTGAACCAAATCATTTATACATTTAACACCCAGTTTTGTTGTAAAGTATATATATTTTTACAGCTATTTCAGAATGAAAAGTAACTGAAGGAAACTGCAGCTGAAAGTCAAACCCAGTTTAATATTCAGCTACAACAGCTGTGTGCTGAGGTTAATGAGGTTTGAAGGTGTCTTTGCTTCAGGACACTAAACTCTTTCACTTTTATCCGTATTTATTTGTTTGCACGTCATGTTTGACCCTGAACCCAAAGTAAAGCCGAGGTTGGCGTGATGGCAGTAGATGAATAGTCAGATGAAGGTTAATCCTCAGGGGGGCGTGAATGTCGGCTATGCACCAAATGAAATACATCCAAAAAGTTGTCCAGAACATTTCTCACATCTGTCACAGTGGTGCTGGATGAAATGTTGATTATATTATCTCCATTTCTGGAGTTTAGTCACCAACATGGCTGAAAATCCTTTAAAAATAAAGGATGGTAAATATTAAGCTTCTCAGTTCCCTGAATTCAACCTTTTTTCAGCATCATGATGAACGCAGCGACGTTTCATTTAATCATAACACCAAGAACACAAAACAACTCTGATCATATTCACTTCATTACAATCAAGCTTGATTAAAATGTGCTCTCGTACGACGATCAACCACCACTTACCGTCTACTTTACCTTCAATTACCAGCGATGTGGAGGTGGATTAAAAACTCATCATCAAACCTCACAATGCAGACGTCACGCATCAGGATGACGGATCCACCCTGTGGTCGTGAACTGAAACTCGTCTCACACACACACACACACACACGTGTCACGGTTTTCTGTCTTCGGGCTCTTTTCTATATTTGTGCTTTAAACATAGAGCAGAGGTCGAAGTAAATATCTCAAACTGTTGGATTAGCAGTTGTTCTGGTTCCAATCTGCTGTGGCAAACTGCCGTCTCCATAAACCAGCTGTGAAGTGCACTAAAGTCTGAGGTAAGAGCTTTTTCGGTCCCAGCCAGACTCTTTCCCGTACGCCTTTATGGTCGAAATGTCCTTTCCACTGATTTGTCTTGGGTGCAAGAAGCGAACAAATCCAAACTTTTATTCCCGGCTCGGTTTTCCGTCAACATTCAGTTGAATCCTTAAATTGGCTAAGATACGTCTTGGAGAGACTCTGAAACTTCCTTATTAAAATCATTGGGACCAATCTCAAGCTTTTTAATACTGGCAGCTTGTCCGAGTGATGCAGAGCTTTCCAAAATCCTCCAGCGCTGTGAGCCAGTCAGAAAAACACGAGGAGAAAGGTTGGCATCTTCAGTGGAGGGGCCTTATCGGTCAAACAGGCTCAGATCGAGTTTGTGAGAGCCGGAAAAACGACACTATGAGTCCAAACACAACCTATAGTGTATTTTTCTTACTGTTTCACTGACATATTGCACTCACTCATCTAGTGTACTTCCCATACTTGCTCTTCATACTACTATTTATATTTATATTGTTCATTTGCACATACTCTGCACTTTCTGCTGTTTTTGCACTTCTGGATGGATGCTAACTGCATTTCGTTGTCTCTGTACTTGTACTCTGCACAATGACAATAAAGTTGAATCTCATCTCAATCTCATCTCATATAGGTACGGTCAGCGTGACAGACGCCATCTAGTGGTCACAGTAAGTGACGTAGTTCAGGTGACGCAGATATAAGGTGATTTACTTATATAAACAGGATGATGGCAGAAAGTAGGAAAACGTTGCACAAGCACATTTTTATTATGATTTTAAGCTTCTTACTGCAGTTAAAACAGAGATTTTTATTGATATTTTTACTGCATTGTACTGATAATATCATCAAAACCAACTCCAACCACCAGACCAGCAATTTCACACCATGAAATTCATTTAACATAACAATATTTAATGACGTTTCACCTCCAGATCGGCACTGCAGCGGACACATTATTGACATATCACAAAAAATCACATTAGAGAAAAAAGCTTGTGGGTCCTCTTAAGAAATAATGATGGGGATTTTTTTTTTCTTTTTGTATAAACTCATCACGCATCTGTTTTATCTTCACACACTCTGCTGCCAAAGTAAGAAGAAGAAGAAGAAGAAGAGAGAAAGTCATCCAATATTCATTTAAACTGGTTTCAACTAGAGCAGCGTGAAGCCAGAGGGGAAAAACGAGGGAGTGACAGCGAGGAAAGAGGACTAAATGACATTGAGACAACAAGCGGAGAATGATGGGGGGAAGTGCTGGAACAGAAGAGATTAAACTGAGCCAGACATCATTGGTCCAAACCAAGCAAGCTGTGTGTGTGTGTGTGTGTGTGTGTGTGTCAGAGGTGGCGTGGTGAGTTCAGGAGCAGTTCAGCACCACTCTGGAGTGCAGCAGCGGTGCCTTTAAACCAAGTTAATAAAAAAAAAGAAAAAGAAAAAGAAAATTGAGACGAGAACAAACTCCACTGAGACACAGCGGAGATGAGAGGAAGAGAGAGAAGAAGAATAACTAATGACCGGATGGTAAATATGTCTCTCATCTGTGAGCTCTGCCATTAATAAAGCATTAGACCGTCTCTTCTATAATGATCTCTCTGCTCACTACAGATCTGCAGGAGGCAGCCAGTCGTTTGAGAGGCGATTATAGTTTCTCTATTCTGCGCTTAAATCACCCCCTTTACATTTTCCACAGATTTGATATGTACAGGTGCTTGACACGCGAGGAAGGATAAGGAGAGAGGAAGAGAAGGAATTATGATTAGGGTGATCAGAGAAAAGAAAGGTTGCAAGGTGAGATTGCATATACAATTTGAGCATGGAGAGAGCGAGAGAAAGAGGGAGGGGGCGCAATTTAACCTGCATCACAAACAAAGACAGTAAATACAGGTATTATCTGTTATCTGCTGCTGTAATCGCTGCCTTGTCTCACACCGAGAGAGCTGATTGCAGAGCTGAAAGGTGAAGTTTTTCCCCACAGACAGCAGAAGAAGACTAAGATGACGGTAAGTGGTAGTTGGTCATCTGTATAACAATGAATTCTCGTTTTAAAGTAAAATCAAAATGTAAAAATGGATAAAAGTTTTGTTTTTGAGCCAATCGTGGTGAAATAAAAATGTCACTTAGAGTTATGAACCGATCTGCTGTTTCATTTCCCAAAAATAAACTCAAGTCCTGCTTTTATAAATCAGCTAAATAAATAAATAAATAACAGTCAGTGGACCTAATTTAAATTGCATAAATAATGAACTAGTTTCTCTGTTTGCATGGAATCGCCGTTAAACGCTTTCATATTAACGGCTCACACCGTCGTTCTGTAAAGATGAGCGTGTTAGCTCACAGTATTTGCTGATTAATGCATAAATTAGTAGAATTAATGAGGACATTAAGCATAACTGGTTATGTTTAATAAATGATAGTGATTCTGTAAGGACATCAGTCAGCTGCAGAGTGTGAACACAGCTGAGAGTCATTAAACTTTCATAAAGACATGTTGTCTGTGTGTGACAGTGGGAATAATGACACTGAGTCAGACAGTGACGCAACACGCGCACACACACACACACACACACACACACACACACACCTGTCTCCATACATGCATCAGTGTAACGCCGCGCAGCGTGACCAGGAAAAGGCAAGCTAAGGATTTCCAAAAGGCCGACGGGATAATGTTTCCTCTCAAATTACAAACGTGGCAGGAATGAGAACAGTAGATGGAAAGTGAAAGAGCAGAAGAAGAAGAAGAAGAAGAGAAGAAAAAAACAGGAGCAAAATGCTGACCTTCGAAACCAAACAACACAAGAATGTGTAATAAAGCACTTTCTGCCATCCGCCATCAGTTGTGTTTATGCTTCGGTTCAACTGACGCTGCAGAAGTGTCTCCTGCAGCCAGCAGCGTCTACAACACGACTCCCCGACATCTGAATCACACAAATGATTATAAAAGACTGTTACACACACTGTATGCATATAAGAAAAGCTCTGTAAACGGACCCGCGCTACTGCACATGCTCAGTGGCGTCCGCTGTAGAAAGGAACGGCTCTCCAGAGACTGAAAACATGATCGCTGTTATGAGTCTTTAAAGCTGTTTCTCAACAACCTACGGCAGCCGTTATCTTTGGGGTGAATAAACACATCATCACGTGTAGCGGTGCGGCTCACAGACATGTTTTAATAGTTTTTAAACCTCGGAGGAAGAGTAGAAGAGAAGAATAAGATTTACCAGGCTTTGGATACGCACACAATGATGTAAGTAGATCAATTCATTGATGATTTGGTTCTGATATTTGTTGATAATAAGAAAAATATAGAACATCACCAGCCTAATCCATTAAATCTGTGTTATTGGCCCAGTGAGGGATCACTAGGTTCAATGGTGGGAAGCCAGTGAGGGATCACTGGGTTCACTAGTGGGAAGCCAGTGAGGGATCACTGGTTTCACTAGTGGGAAGCCAGTGAGGGATCACTGGGTTCACTAGTGGGAAGCCAGTGAGGGATCACATTAATAGTCACTGCAGCAGTGACTTTGATCATATTATTGTAATAAATTCCATTTTAATCAATTCGCGTCTTTGATTTCACCTGTACGTCCTCACAGATCACATGACAGAACTCAGCCTCAGGTGTGTGACTCGTCTTCATGCTCTCAGGTGTTATTTCAGCAATCAAACGGAGGCACACACACACACACACACACACACACACACACGCTGTGTAAAGTCAGACCCGTGTGTTTAACCTCACACGCCTCCACAAACACACACGGGCACAGTATGTGGGAGAGGAGGGTGAGGGGGGGGGTCGCCATGGCAAAATGTGTTTTGTATAAGGTACACACACACACACACACACACACACACACACTTTCACCATAGTTCAGTGTGTTGTCACGTAATGGATGAGCTGCTGGAAGGACTTGAAACACTTTGATGTCACAGTCGGAGGCAGCAGGAGAGAAACATTTGGAGGAAGATATAAACTGAAGCCTGAGGTGTGTGTGTGTGTGTGTGTGTGTGTGTGTGTGTGTGTGTAGACATACTGCTGAGGTATCACTTAGTTTTCTGCTTGTTTTCGAGAACCTGAGCAGTTTTTTTTTCTCTGTGAAGATTAAAGCTGACAGGAAGAAGCAAACATCTTTTCACCTCTGGGGTTGATGCAGGTCAGGACAAACACTGACCTCCTTTTCCTCCTTTTTCTCCTTTTTCCTCATTTTCCTCCTTTTTCCTAATTTTTCCTCATTTTCCTCATTTCTCCTCCTTTTCCTCCTTTTTCTTCCTTTTCCTCTTTTTTCCTCCTTTTTCCTTCTTTTTCTTCCATTTCCTCCTTTTTCCTCCTTTTCCTCTTTTTCCTCATTTTTCTTCCTTTTCCTCTTTTTTCCTCCTTTTTCCTCCTTTTTCCTCCTTTTTCCTCATTTTCCTCCTTTTTCCCCTCCTTTTTCCTCTTTTTTCCTCCTTTTCATCATTTTTCCTCCTTTTTCTCCTTTTCCCTCTTTTTCCTCTTTTTCTCCTTTTTCCTCATTTTCCTCCTTTTTCCTAATTTTTCCTCATTTTCCTCATTTTCCTCCTTTTTCTTCCTTTTCCTCTTTTTTCCTCCTTTTTCCTTCTTTTTCTTCCATTTCCTCCTTTTTCCTCCTTTTCCTCCTTTTCCTCTTTTTCCTCCTTTTTCTTCCTTTTCCTCTTTTTTCCTCATTTTCCTCCTTTTTCCCCTCCTTTTTCCTATTTTTTCCTCCTTTTCATCATTTTTCCTCCTTTTTCTCCTTTTTCCTAATTTTCCTCCTTTTTCCTAATTTTTCCTCATTTTCCTCATTTCTCCTCCTTTTCCTCCTTTTTCTTCCTTTTCCTCCTTTTTCCTCTTTTTTCCTCCTTTTTCCTCCTTTTTCCTCATTTTCCTCCTTTTTCCCCTCCTTTTTCCTCTTTTTTCCTCCTTTTCATCATTTTTCCTCCTTTTTCCTCCTTTTCCTCCTTTTCCCTCTTTTTCCTCTTTTTTCCTTCTTTTCCTCCTTCTTACTCCTTCTTCCTTCACACATAAATTCAGTTTTATTTTTTTATTATGAATCTAAACTGATCTTCTGGTTTCCAGATTTATTCTGTGTAATTGTTGTACTGAGTAACCAGAATGTTTTAAATGTTATGATGAGAAAATAAAGAGCTGCCATTAACTCAAAGTGGAAACATAATATTGCTGCCAACCTTTTTAAAAACATATCAGTCAGCTGTGTTCACATGGAGGTTTTGATGCCTTTAATAATTAAAATACCAGACAAATGATAGAAAAGTGCCTGATGGAAACACTGAGTCAGAATAAGGTGAAAGAAACCAGTTTAAAAGCACGTTTATGATTCAAGGACATGTTCAAATCTGGTTTTCTCAGATATGTTTTTGTGACTCTTACAGGTGTGATAATAAAGCATCAGACTCCCCGAACACAGATCATTTACTAAATTATATAATCAAACAATTCAATCATTGATCATGTTTTTCATAATGTCTGAACTCTGGCAAGAGCCTTTCACCACAACACACACACACACACACACACACACACACACACACACACACACTGTACCAGTGGTACCAAGCACTTCGATGCTCTTCCCGTCAGCTCTCGTCAATGTTTCTATTGAGAACAGAGTTTTGTTTATGGATGGTGGATAGTGGTGTGTGTGTGTGTGTGTGTGTGTGTGTGTGTGTTATAGGGAACACATTGTGCTTCTTATATTCTGTGATGATAAACGTGGACTTTAGCGGCTGTGTTTTTCATTTCTCTTCTCATATTAACGTTAAAAGCTTCTTCGTCTCACTAATGTGCGAGTGTGAGATGAGAGTGAAAACCTCCACTCAGCTCTTTAACCTTTGAGACCGAAGCTGCTGTCATCTGACGAACGACTGCTTCAAACCTCAGAAATCATTTTTAGTGGTGGTAGTAAAGTTGTTGTTTTTTTTTCCTTGTCAGATAATGGACACAGGACGCTAAAAAACAAGCAGAAAAACAAATCATCAGCTGCTGATTTTAGATCATTTGGGTCGTTTACCGGTCTATTATTCCTCTGTTGCTATGAGGTAAAAACAAATAAAAACTTAAGTGCAAGTATGAATAATAAATGAACAAAAGATGCATTCAAAGCCTTCCTTATATGCAGATCTTTTATTTACTGGGACATTAGGTGAAAATGTGTTGTAATAGCCGTTATAAAGTGCTCATTAATACCAACGCTGCTGTACTCTGCAGATGCATCAACCACCAGAACGCGTTACTGCCTCTGAGCTGCTTAAATTATTTTTACTACGCCTCCAACGGCTGAAATTAAAGCGGTCAAATGACTTGTACCCGAGTACATCGAGAGACATGAGAGAGCGTTAAAACCCATCGAGGAGGAGGAGAAGCTCGTAAAAGGCTGTGTGGTTTTATAGGTGTCTATAAACAGGCTGCAGGACGGGAGGACGAGGAAGAGAAAGCAGCTCTCGCTCCTGGTCAGACTTCATTTCTTTTTTTAAAACATAAAACGTGGTCCCGAGTCGCTGCACACGGATCAGGGAGGAGCAGGATTTACAGGCGGCACCGGCGGCGTTATCAAACTCAGCAGGAGCAACAGAAACGCCGACACCGAACAACATGACGCCAGATTTCACTTTCCTTTCTCTCCTTTACCACGAGATTTTCCATTTGTTTCCCCCCTTCAGTAGAAATATGCAGCTGCTGAGATTTACGGTTTTAACAACCTGGACGAGTTTCTATACTTTAAAACATTGTTCGATATGTTTTAGGATAATTCTGATCATCACAGGCTAAATAATGAAATAATATCCCTTAAAATACATAATCTTGTACTAAGTTACGGTATATATGATATAAACATCAGTGGAGCTCCTGGTTTAAATGTGTGAAAATAAAGACAAAATTAAATATATTTAATATATTAAATATTTATTTTCATTAGAGCTTCATAAAAAATGGTTTCAAGAGAAAATTCCTTGAATATTTTAATATATAATCAAGCAGCTAACTTGATAAATAGAACATATAACATATATGTTTATGACTGTGTGATAATGCTAACATACTGATGTTAAGCAGGTATAATGTTCACCATGTTCAATGTTCAGCTTTTTATTTTTATTTTTCTTGTCGTTTCTTGTAGGCCTGTTTTTGTTTATTTGTTTGTTTGTTTTTGTTTTTGCAGATATGTACATGCTGTTGTGTGATTATTCCTTTACTGCTGACGTGTAAATCCTCCTCGGTTCGGGAGGAAAAGCCTCTCGGCTCAGCGCAGTGATTCCAAGGCCAATTAGGCAGCCAGTAAAATAAAAGCTTTATTGACAACAGCTCTCCTCGACGGTCCGCCTCACTGAGCCTCCTGCAGCTCTCGACTCGGTGACCTCCACCTCTCAGAGACGTGTTCCCAGAGCTGCGGGCACCGTGAACAGGTGGGTCACCGTCATGTAGCATCAAAGAATTAAAGCGCCGCATCCTCGCTGTCTCCCAGGATCCTTTGCTTCTGCTTTATTCACGGCCGTGTTTATTTGAATCACCTTCTCTTTTCACTGAATGACTCGGCCGCTTCATCCTATTCATCAATTTAACACGCGTGCATTGTGGACGGCTGCAATTGACTTTCAAAACAGGGACAATAAATCTCACCTCCTACACAAACAGTAACTCTGCAGAGATTAAAGACATCAGCACGCAGCAGCCGGACACGAGATGTTTCCACTGGAGGAAAATCAGGAATACAGCAACAGAATGGAAACATACTACATCATACTACTCTGCATATGATATTTCTAGATATCGGGGTCCATCCACAACATTAAAATCAACGTGTGCTGAAAGAAAATGAGATTTTAAAATATAAAATAAAAAAAGACGAAATAAACTGTTCAGATGCAGAACTGAAAATCAAAGACAGACACGGAGAGAAAAACAGCCAAAGGATGTTCTGCCAATTTACAACTTCACATTTCCACATGAGTAACACACACACACACACACACACACACACACACTGCAGTCCATTATAGTCTAAACAAAGAGTCTACAGATGAGACCGTTTAACCAGGTTAGCTTGTTCGACCAACGCTGCGATCATCGACCTGTCGACCTGCACACACACACACCTTCACACACACTCGTGCACGGCTGGCGGTTACTTCTCCGTGTCTTTCCCTCCCGGTCGTCTTGCTCTCGTTGCGTCTCGTTGTGTTTGATCTTCCGGTCATTATCCGACGCGGCGGCGCTTCATCACCACCGTGATCATATTGATCTCAGCACGAAGACACGAAGACACTCAAACTACCTGCTGATCAATTAGAAACTGGGATTGGTATTGACCATCTCTGTTTGATCTGTAGACCTGTCTGAAGGCAACGAGCTGCTTTCTGCTCAACCTCATGTCTCATATGACACATATTCTGATAATAATCTGGTAAAATATGTCTGCAGATACGTAACGACGCCTGAGTTCAGTTTCAGTGTATCAGGGAGAATTTTAATATTACATCTAGATTATTGACTTCATGTGCTTCTGCTCGACATGTTTCAATAATAATAATATTGATAAGTGTCTAATAATGCAGCTCAGCATTATCCATATTAATATTCTTCATTTCGTTGCTGTGCATGCCTCGTGTGTTTGTGAAGTATAATCCAACATCACAGTTAATTATTAGGGTGACTTTGCAACATCTGTCCAGACCTATAAATTATTGAGCATAATTTCTGTCAGTTAATAACAATAAAACATCCTGTTTTTTTGTGGTTGACATGATTTCCTTATTTTAAGATGATGGAAATCATCAAATATTTTTCTGTCACCACCATGACGGAAACGTACTCGCTCAGTTTCTCATAATTTCTCAATACAAACTATTTTTATTATTTTCTGTTTTTACAAGACGTGTTTTTGTAATAACATATAATTTAATTTATTTTAAGTTATATCTGGTCATTTCATCAAATGAACATACTTCAGTAAAACAAACTTTTTTTTTTGTGCTAAAGTAAAAGTTGAAGAGTTGAAAAAAAACAAAACCAAGAAAAAGATCCATTTAGTGCCTAAAGGGACGTTACTAATGCTATAAAAAGTTACTGTTGATTCATATGATGATATTTTACAGATAAAAGATAAAAACAACCTGTTAAACTGTGACGAGGTTCATGATGTCAGTAGTCGCAGTGCTGGTAGAAGAACAACCCACACAGCTCATTATTTTTAAGCAGCTCCACCTTTTCAGCATCATTACTGCTGGTTTTGTGCATCGTAACGTCAATGCCAGAGCGTGTGTGGTCTATGCTGTCTTCGTCAGGACTCATTAAAGCCTTCAGAGTGAGCGATCTGATCTGATTTTAGGGTTAATGCACGTGGGCGTACAGTAGACTCCTGACTTCCTGCTCTCATCTTCTTCCGTTCTTGTCCAACACTAACTCCCATCAAGGCCTCTGGACACAACAAAGTGACGACGTCTAGTTTTCTAGTTTGACATCTAATTGCATCCCTCATTTACATGAAGGAGGAACAGAGTGCACCGAACTCGCAGTCAGATAAAAGACGCACGCTGCCTTATCGCAGCAGAGCACGGCGCTGCATTCGATTAGCCCGTTAGCTTCAGGATGAACTCTGATTAACTTCACACTTCTCACATACACATGTAGGTAAACAGTGACGAGAATCACATGAGGGATTCATTAGCTTACTGTCATAATTAATGTTATATGGAGACGGCAAATAGCTCCCCTCGGGGAAGGACGAGGCGTCAGGTTGGAAAAGGAGGAGGGCATTCACAATCACACAGTGTCAGGTAGTGTTACGCATTGATTAGTGCTATGAGCCCTGTTAGAGCTATTAGGCATCACACCTGATTTAATGTGCATGACTGGAAATGAACTGTTCAGGTGGCAGAAGACGAACAAGGAACGGATCATCCTGTAGTTCAGCACATTCACGCTGCTCTTAGCTCTGATGCTAGAAAAACATTTGGCTTTTTATCTGCTAGATGGTTGACTTTCTTTGCTTTGACTGTGTCCGTCTGCTGTTTGGTGCTGGACAGGTAGTAAACAGCAGGTTAATCAGAGCGTTTCTGCTGGAAAAAGCTGCCTGCTGCTGCTAGAAATGCTGAGACTGAGCCAGGCAGTGAATGCACCATAAAACTAGAACTAAAAACTAAACAAAGCTAAAAACAAAACCTGGTTCTTGGTGATGATGTGGGTTCAGGACAGGTTCACATTTTTTAATCGTTCCTCCTGTCCACGCTGATCATGAGAAGAGTCGTTCCTGATCAATCCTGTTCAGTCAAGAAATATATCAAAGCCTTAGCAGAGTTATTTCCAGAAGAAACAGAGCAGGGCGTGCCTTTATGTAGGCAGCGATGGAGGCTGCAGATCAGTTAGCTTCCCTCTGCTGCGGCTGCTGCTACACCACGACTGCCACTGGTGATTTGTGACTGCAGGAATGTGGCATGTCAGGCTACCAGAGTGCCAGACAATCAATTATTCAGGACAAAAAGTGCCTTGTGTGGCTGCAGGATGGATGGATGGATGGATGGATGGATGGATGGATGGATGCAGCAGAGGGAGGGCCTGGAGCTCAGCTCAGCCATAACTAAGAGCATCAGCTCAGAAAGCAGGGACAGATGGAAAGAAGTTATTTACCCCAGCCTAAAGTGGTATGGATGTTATTTATATAAGACAGACCGAACCCACTCCCATAAAAGAGACTGGCAGCCAGACAATTAAAGGGAGCAGAGAGGCGGCAGAGGAAGGAGAGGAGAGAACATTGCTCTGCCTCTGACCTATTTAGCAAATGAGGAGCCATAAACACAGCAGATCTGAACTCACTGCAGCCGACAGCCAGCGCTAAAACAGAGCTAACCACCCCAACCCTGTAAAATGCTAATCAAAGCCTGCAGGCTTCAGAAATGTTTTCGCAGTGCTTTCTACATTTTTGGATCAAGTCTCTTTCATCCTCGTTACTGCCTGTTTGTGCTCCGTCCTGAATAAATCATCAAAAACATCCAGCTGCACTGAATGCACACACGCAGCTCGCACGCGATCCTCCAACACCAATCAATACCTGGGATATTGTTATAGAAATATATAAACACTGATTTAATCTTGATGTAAAGCAGTCCCTGCTCGCAGCACGCCTCAATAAGAAATATGGGCAGTGATGTACTGCCGACACGCAGGACTTTAAACACAGCGAACGATGCTTGTGCCACCATCGTTTCTGCTTCGGTCCTGTTAGAGGAGGCCTTGCAGACATGTCGTAAGATACATAAAAATAATCTGTTTGGAATAATGATGCATCTGCTTCCAATTAAAAGCCTTAAAATGACATCTCCTCTTTAGCACTCAGAAGAATCCAGAATTTATGAGCATGCAAATATTGTTTATTCCAGAAGTTGAACTGCTGCACACAAGATGTCTCCTGCTTCACGGTGAACTCAGTGTTTCTCAGTGTTTCTCAGTGTTTGTGCACTGCAGGCTTCAAGTTTTCACACTTGTTGTGTTGTATTGAAAGTAGAAAAATACAGTTTATTACAAAGACAAAATGGTGGCTTAACCCATCATTATAACATTGACTGCACATGCTCTGCTCCTGTTTTTTTAGTGATGCAACATCTTTCCTCAGATCTCGATTTACTACAGAACATTGAGAACGACGTCCTAAACTCTAATAAGAGGATCCGTGTTAAAGTAAAGCTGAAAGATCCAAACTGTGCCGGAGTACCGAGGACGTGTAATCCTCCCTTTACACTGGCTCTCTTAAATATTTCATTATGTGACTCCATCTGATCCGGTGAACTAAAATAGGATCAAGTTAAACCGTCTGTTCAACTCTCAGAGACCTTCGTTTGCAATAAAAGTACAGGCACCAGGTCAAGCAACACCTGTAAATAGCTTATCTCATAATAACTTCCTGAAAACCAAAAGGAAATATGGAACCAGGCAAAATTTACATCCAAGGTAAATAGATCCAAATAAAGTGGATACAGAGTTTCCCGAGGACATAAACAGTCACGAATCATAAACATGGAAATCTTTCCCAGCGCTAACGTTCATCCCATATGACATGAATGCTGTTCTTCAAGGCAAGATTTCACCTCAGGCTCTAAAAACACTGAACCAGCCGTGACAGATGCACGTAGCATCGTGTTGAAAACACGAGGATCTATTAATCCAATGCTTTCTGTGCAAACATCAGCAACACGCTTGAAAAAACACCAACGATGTCCGAGCGGAGCAGCTCAGGCCTGATTCAGACCAAACAATGAACAGGGAAATGTTTGTGACTAAATGAAAAGTACAAACTGAGCTCATCACTCACCTGAAGCAGCAGCTGCTCCAGCAGGCTGAGGCCCCGCAGCGGTCTGTGGCCCCCCAGGAGTCGGGGGTACAGGCCTGGGCCAGGATTTAGCCGCAGGAGGGCCGACCCTCACCACCCCGACGTACTCCACAAAAGTCCCTGGAAAGTCTCCCTTCTCTTTGGTTCTCTCGTTGGTGCCATGCAGCCAGCCCTTGGGGCTCCGCTCGTCCCCCTCCTGGTACTCCGGTCCTGCCACCGCCATCAGCGAGGCCTTGGGGACAGTGAGCAGGTCGCCGGGCTGAAGGCTGATATCATCTCCGCGCTCCCGCTTGTACTCGAAGAGCGCCCGGTACTGGAAACTCTCAGATGCCATGGCAACAGGATTTTTAAAAACGCCAGTCCCAAAACCAAAAAATACTGATGTCGCCTGAGATTTTGCTGCTGTAAAAAAATGAACTGAAACTCTGAGTTAAAAATCCCTGAGGTGAAACTGGAACCTGGGAAACCTTCGATGCCACCTGAGATTTGCTGCGTCGTGCTGACTCGGATTACACAGTGGAAATGATAAAAATCTGATCCCTGAGGTGGAAATCTACACCGAGTCCGACAATCCCCTGAATGGCAGGTCCAACCTTCTTTATCCAAACGTCAGTCCTCCTGGTGCAATTAAAACAGAATTAAACAGCTGGCTGGTCTTTCATGCACTTTCTTAAAATCCACAGTACAAATCCGACTGTCAGTCACAGCTCACCAGTCTGAGGCCTGCAGGGTTTTAGGATCCACATAGACTGACTGACTGATCGTCCACCTTCCTGTGTGTGTGTGTGTGTGTGTGTGTGTGTGTGAGGGGAAGAGGAAGGGATGGGGGGCGGTTAGGAGGGGGGGTTGCTGGGTGGTCTGGACACTGAAGGGTGGCACAGTTTTCTAGGACGTGGTGACCTCCAGACGAAGCTTCTGCAGGTTCTTTGGATGTTAATGAGAAAGTATACAGAGCCTAAATGAGTCCGACACACACACACACACACTCACACTAACACACTCACACACACACACACACACACACACACACACACACACCTGAGGAAATCCACTGCAGTGCAGAATTTGGCTCCAGAGCTCTCCTGTGTGCACTCTTCTGTATGAAACCCTGCTGCTTCGCCTTTCCTCCTTCGTCCTTGCAGAGTCCTGACGCAGGAAGAAGCTCCTGCAAACTTAAGATGAAGTTAACATGTTATCGCTGCTCATACTTACTGATGTATATATAATATGTACAGCTTTAAAGATCAATGACATGGATCAAGCTTGGAGGGTTTGGGGTTTTTTGCATGTCATGAGGTGAATTCAGGACAGAGCAGAGCATCAGTGTAAATAAATAATATCATAAATATGATCATATTGTAAAAACGTCACCTCAGTGTTTATTGCTGAAAGCATATCAGTTACAACAAGCGTGACTTGGCGATTGTGAACTTCAGCCAGACTAAACGTGCCCGTCTAAACTCGCCCTGCGCCAGTCTGCAACCCGCACACTCACCGCTCCAACTGCACGGACGAGCTCCACTCCTCCACCGGCTCCTCGGTGCTCACACAGTCCGCTTCGACAGTACCTGAACCCCGCAGAGCGAGCCCAGACGTCCGCGAAGCCCCGTCAGGGTAAAAGGATGGCGTGGCTGGTCCAGCAGACAGGCAGCCTGCTCGGTGCTGTAGTGAGCGGCAGTGCTGATGTCAGTAAACCCCTCCTTCCTCCTCCTCTTCCTCCCCCTGCCGTCTGCAAATTATGCCAACCGGAGGAGACGGGACGGGTGTGTGTGGCGCACCGCCGCTGCAGCTGCAGCAAAACACCGCATGAGCCGCTTAAATGTTGACTTTTTAATCTGAGTTATTATATTAGTAAAAACACCAGGGTGCATCAACTCTGTGAGCTGCTGCAGCTATAACAACCATCTCCAGAGGATTGAAGGTTACTTCAGGTGTGATTAGTGCAGTCTGGGCTGCTGTGCGCACATGACGCAGCAGCAGACAGCCGCAGACTGCTGCGTCATCAGGTGCGCACATGTCCAGTCTGGAGGAGCTGCAGAGCTCATTCAGGTTCAGAGAGGAAGGATACCAAACAAAATAATTTTTGTCATTTTTTGTATTAAAATTATCTCTCAGTTATTGTAACAATTATATATAACAATACATGTATATGTACTTTAATGCTACAGCTGAGCCATAAATCTGCCTTCATGCACGTAATAATGTTCAGTTTTAATCAGGTGTTGGTTCACCTTTATGGTTATTATGGAGGCTGCTGTTATTATAATATATTGCATTATTTTGTTTTCTAATGATATAAATTGGCTAAATGATCATCTGGTGTAATATGCAGACCAATACTTGCATCTATATGCATATTATATATATATATCTCCTTCATTTTTGCACGCTTAAATGATTTGTGTTATGGATTTGACCTTTATTTTGACATACATTGCAGAGACAGGAAACTAGCAGTGTTGCATGCCATGCGTGTTGTGATCATGTGACATGTGTGTCCTCAGGCTCACTGCAGCTAAATGTGTCTTCATGTAATTCATGTTATGAGAAATCAAATCAAAAGCTGGTTAAGAAGCACAAAGTGTGTGTTTTTTTTCACAGACTAATACTGTATATTAGATCGATTTAAGGCTATAAAACACAAACTCAAAAACTCCTGATTACGTTAAAGTTACGTTCATTTATTGAAATATGCAACATTAAATCATTACACTAAAAAACAAAGGTGATAACAGCCGTTATGAGGACGTATTCCTATAATTAAAATCACATAACTGCAACTCAATGAACTTCAGTAAATTTAAGGCTTTTTTTGGCTCATTATATTTTCCCACATATTTGAATCTCTTCTATATAAACATAATCTTGTTTTTTTCTGTTTTATTTGACCTATGAGATTTAAAAATGACCTGAATACAAATGAAGCTGTTTCTTTTGCCTCTCATACATCTTCAAGCTAGACGCGTATAATTAAACTCTCCTGGTGTTATTAGGAATGTGTACGGCCCGGAATAGAAATAAACTAATTAAACCCATAACATAAATTATTATCGTGCAACCGTGCATGAAAAGACAAAAGCAGAAACCTCAGAGGATTCATCTGCAGCTTGCCTGAGGTCTGTTTATACTTGATATTTTGCAAGCACTTGAGAAATACTCCGAGGGCAAGCGAGGTACTTAAACTGAAGTACTCTTAATGTCTAATAATTAAATATTAAATAACTAAATGTGAATATGACGGTTCATCTCAGACGTGCTGCGAAAATGACAATTTCCATTTTTCTATTTGAATTTATCTGTTTAATAAACAATGTATAATATGTAAGTCAAACAGCTTTTGCTTTGAAGGAAGGTTTATTTATTATGAACAAGGCTAACAGTTCCTATCTGCTTCCAGTGTGTGTGCTAAGCTACGCTAAACGCATCCTACAGTATCTTTACAGGCTACTCGACACAATGAGATGAAACTGATGAAAACACCCGAATCTGCTGAAAGGACAATATTATTATTCATTCAAGGATGACTTTAAGGGCCTGGTTACATAATGCAGGAATCTTCCATTAATAGAGAAATGCTGAAATATCATCATGTAATTCATCCTTACTGGACATTTGATGTATTAAGGCCTGTATTTAAGTACCTCTGCTCTACGTTAATAATTTCAATCACGTATTTGGAACAAATAAAGTTATTCCATGTGTCAAAAACGTTCAATATGAGGTTTGCAATATTTTTATACCAGATTTGATCAAATAATCGTGAATGACTGACAGCTTTGTTCACCCCTTCATCCTTTTGTTTTGGTGTCGTTAGTCGTGACATTTAATCTAAATGTGCAAAAGCGTTAGAAATCATTATGGTACAAAATAGAGGAGGTAATACAGGATAATACAGGCGTTTAGTCATGCCGGTGTCTCCGTGTCAGATGGAGACGATCGTCTTCTTTGCGGCTCTCGAGCTCTTCTGCGTCTTATCTCCCGTAGCCACAGTTCAATCAGAGGCAAGAAGGTCTTCATGAGGAAAAAGTGACTTCCCAGAGGAGACAGGAGCTAGTTGTCCTGGATTAAACGTGTCAGAAAACACAGGCGCCGTCATCCTCTATCACATAAGGATGTGCAATCACTCACACATGTAAATAGCCGGTGTCTGAGTCTGTGTACACGCTACAGTGTTCCCATGTGAAGCATGACTGAAGGTTCGCTGTAGGCTGTCAGAGTACACGTTTTAGAAAATCCACTTTATCACATGATTTACTCGGTTTCATATGAAATGGATATCATGTACATGTAGGGGTTGACGTGGCTTTTGACTAGCAGGGAACATGTGAAGCGAATGAAGCAGTTATATATAAGACTGGAGCTGAAAGCTGGAGCGGAAAATTCAAACGTGTTTCATCCAGAGACGAGACTGATGGGAAATAAACGACCAGCCAACACTGTGGAGTCAAAAACACGGTTTAGACAGTTTATCAATAATAAAATTAATATGAAAACCTCTGCTCAGAGACAGCCTATGCTAACAAGCTAACTTTGGTTATTTTAAGTTTTATTTAATTCCAACGTTTCTCTGGTTGATCTGTGAGCCGCCGTCACGTAAACCTGCCTCGTCCTGACTCATCGTTTAAATGACGGCGTGCTGCCGCTTTGACTGAAACTTAAATGTGTGTTTTTTTGTGATTTTTTGAGCCAAACCATCATTTAGCCGCTCAGTGCAGTTTATTTGCTCTCCTCAGCAGCCTGTCTGTCTGATATAATGAACACATCTGCTTTGTGTGCTGCTCACAGTAATTAACTTCAGGTCAGAACTGATGCACATCTGCAGCTGGATCAAACCATCATTGCCATGGCAAGCTGACAGGGTCAAAGTTCACACACGCTGTCCACTGCGTGTGTGTGTTGTGTGTGTTTGTGTGTGTGTGGCAGCTGCAGTCTTGACCCTCGGTTTGATCCCGTCTCCATGTGGAAACGTGTCCTCATCAGCGTGTGTGAGGAGCACGCCGCAACCTTGCAGCAACATGCGTTTGGCAGCAATAACGAGATGCCTTCACAGACACATCAATGCCCTGCAGATCCACACACACACACACACACCTCATTTATATAACCCTTCTCCATGCTGTGTGTTAGGACGTGCTCCAGTGAGCAGCAGGGGTCAAGAGCTCATTGGTGGCCCAGGAGCGTTTCCTCCATCATGAGCTTTCTCGGCACGTCGCTCCTCTGCTACGCCTGGAGAAACCCGCCAGATAAGACCTCGCTATGTTGTCAATTCAATTACTCCCCATATTACTGCAGGGAACATTTGTTTTCCTTATCGCGAGCAAACATGCATTTTGAATTTGCAGCGAGTCAGAGGATGTAAATATACAGAAACACACCTGGATAAGTGACAAACCTCAGGCCAAGTTTGAGATGAGCAGCAGGAGGATTACAGAGTTTAATCTGTAAAATTAGCTATAGGCTATATGAGAGCAGGCCAGAGTGGCTAACTGTAGCACAGCGACACACACACACACACACACACACACACATGTATTACACACACTCATGTACACGTCATTGAAGGATAATCTGCTTTATTACAACCTGAGTCCTATTTTTAACACTTTTTACAGTAACTGCTGAGATCTGGAGATTTTGCTTTAAGTCTGAAACAACAACGAGATCCAACAGTTTATCCCGATGACCTGAATCACTTCACTTATATGTCAAACTAAAAGCGTTGCTAGGAATAATCCTTAATTTCACAATAAAACCATGTGAGTTTCTGGCCAGCAGAGGTATAATATATATCAGATCCACTGAATTAATTGCTGGTTTGAATTTCTTGATAATAACAAAAAAGAAAATGTCAGACATACCCTTTAATTCATAGAGTCCCAAACGAAGGTAAATAAGCATATAATTAATATTTTGTGATGGATGGATTTGTAACATGTGTGTCTTTGGTTTCCTTGCTGTCTCGCTCTGGGAGTCTTTTTATGGATTAACTTGGTTGAATTTCTGGACTGAAAGAAAAGCCGACATCCACTCGTGCCATCGCTCCTGTTCATGTGATGTATGTGTCTGTGACATGAGATTAGACTGGCAGGTGAACGTCGCTTCATATCACCGCTGCTTCTAGGTGACCTACTTCGAGAACGTGAAGGAAGCTCAGGACGCAGAAACTTTACACATCCTCGATCTGGAGGAAAAATGATTTTCCCTCATATATGGTGATATATATGTTTGATATTTCATTTAAATATTCAGCGGCTTAGCTGTGTTCCCAGAGGCGTGACGCTCCCGCTACACCTGGCTGACGACGCCGGATCTCAATTTTTTGAAGAAGGAGCAGTCGCCTCCAGAGAACATCAACCATTTGAGTTGAAGTAGAAAAACGAGGGGCGAGTGCTGCTGGAAACTGGCACAGATTCACAACTGCATCACAGTTTCCCTCCATCGAGGATTCCTGTTAACATCCACCCATCGCTCATCAGATCCCAAACAGCAGCGTGAAGGACTTGATTCACCGCAGATGAGATGAGAGGAGAGGAGAGGAGAGGAGAGGAGAGGAGAGGAGAGGAGAGGAGAGGAGAGGAGAGGAGAGGAGAGGAGAGGAGAGGAGAGGAGAGAGAAGCAGATGGATGGAGAAGAGGAAGGAGGTGATGAGAGGATGATCAAATATGGAGGGAAATCACAACAACAATCGGACCATAAATCGGGTTATGTTCATCTTCTTAAAAGCCCTTAACGTACTGTCTCCATCTTTGTTTCCCCTTAAGCAGACCTGTCAAGTAACGAAGTACAAATACTTCGTTACCTTACTTAAGTAGAGTTTTTGGGTATCTATACTTTACTGGAGTAATTATTTTTCAGTCGACTTTTTACTTTTACTCCTTACATTTTCATGCAATTATCGGTACTTTCTACTCCTTACATTTTTTAAACAACCTCGTTACTCATATTTCATTTCGGCCTTGGTTTTTTCATTGTTAAAAAAAGACGTAGACTGAATTTGATTGTGATTGGATGAGAAGTATAAACATATACCATTCCGACACACTATTGGTCTGTCGCCCCTGCCTGTTACAAATCACGTCACACGCAAGCAAGCTTCGAAGCAGTGGTTTTATAGAGTTGTAGTTCAGGTGTGAAGCACGTAGCGATGCTTCGGTGTCGCGACTCGCGTTGCGGCCAGTACAGTGCTTCCACTCGCGTTGCGGCCAGTACCGTGCTTCCACTCGCGTTGCCGCCAGTACTGTGCTCAGTAGCACACATATATGGTTCTTTAATGCATTTGCATTATACAAAAATGCATTCATTTTCATTTGGCATATATGGGGCTGAATTTTTTAACATAACATTTTAATATAACATTATTTATTATAGCCCTTAGAAAAATTATGTTTTTTTTTTTGGTTTTTTTTTTTGGGGGGGGGGGGGGGGGGGGGGGGGGGGGGGGGCGTGTAGAGCACTGTAGGGCCCTGTGGCGCAGGGCCTATAACATTTGATGGCTTTTTTTCCTCTTTAAATTACTTTTACTTTTCTACTTTAAGTAGTTTTGAAGCCAGTACTTTTACACTTCTACTTGAGTAAAAATCTTGAGGTGATACTTCAACTTCTACAGAAGTCTTTTTAAACCCTAGTATCTATACTTCTACTTGAGTAATGAATGTGAATACTTCTGACACCTCTGCCCTTAAGTAGGCTTAAGGGGAAGTCACTATGTGAATCATCAGACGCTGAAACTCAACACCGGATGGTTTTATTGGAAATATTACAGATGTCTTTACATATTTTCTGCATCCTTATGTGACAGATGTATTTGGTATTATTTGGTAAGGTGTGTGACTTTGAACACCATGAATGTGTTATGATTGGCTCAGGATCTGATGTTTATGGCTTAAAGAGAAACATTTAGTAAATGTGGTGCTTTCTGTGATAATATTAATCTAATAAAACATGATATGAAATCACAGGACGAGGAACGCAAAGTTTCCTACGATATACCTGGAAACTGAACCATGCAAGTGAGATTAAAATAAAGCTAAATCTGGTATCTTTTGTATTTCATCCACATTAATCCAAACAGGTTTATAGTATTATAGATTATTAAAGACAAACCTGTGTATCCGTCCTTCGTCCCTCTGATTCGTGTCCCTCCTGTCGCTCCTGTTATCCGTCACTTTAAAAACACAGCAGCAATCTACACAATTATCCAATTAGAAGAACACATGCTGCATCCTGATCTGACTCTTTCCAGCGCGTCCACCGGCTCTGTTTCTTTGCTAAAACTTTCTTTGCTCATGAAGCTTGACGGATAGAACAGGTGATCCTCGCTCATTTGTAGCATCAGGAAACGTGAAGTGAAATTTACCAGGTGTTCGGATGGTCACGGCTCACTAGCGCATCCATCACACGGTTGAAGCTCCTGCAGGATTTAAATGATCTCAGCTGTTAGCAGCCTGGACGTGTTGTCCAACGTGTCAGTGACGAATCATACAGGCATTTTTCTTCCTGAACGTTTAGATTGTAAAATTCATCATGATGAAGCTCTGAGATAAACAGACGTCTGGCTGTGATGAGCTGAGCATGCAGACCTGCAGCCTTTGTTTGTTCATGTCGGAGACGTTTACGGCTTTTAAATGAGGAAATACAGTAATCAATCAGTCAATCAATCAATCAATCAATCAATCAATCAATCAATCAATCAATCAATCAATCAATCGATCGTTGCAACTTTGAAAGGTGAGAACAGGTAAAAATAACTTTGTGCTGGTGCATCATCAGGGGAGTCAGATTCATGTTCAGCTGCATTATGTGATAGAAGATAGAGACGTTTCTTTTAATACGACATGATCTTTGACACACACACACACACACACACACACAATAAGGAGCAGTTCTCTGACACAAATACACACTCTCTGCCCGTCGTGCTCATTAAGAGCAATTACAGAGATTCTCATCATTGGTGTCTGACAAAGTGTAACCGTACACACACACACACACACACACACACACACAAACACACACACACGCACACACACACACACAGAAATCTCTTCTTATCTTCATCTGATCTTGTTTTCTGGCTCCCTGCTGTTCTTTCATCAGCTGCTGCTCGTCTCTGTCCTCTCTGCTTTACACACACACACACACACACACACACGCACACACGCGCGCACACACACACACGCACGCACACACACACACACACGCACACACACAATTTTTTAATTTTTCCTCCTGTCTCTTCTTTACTATTAAGCCCCATTTCCACACACACACACACACACACACACACATACACACACACACACACACACACACACCATATATACATACATGTTTCCTCTCAGACAGACCTGTCAGATCAGTTGACCTTAATTTCTGTTTCTCAGCGAAGGATAAACGAGAAGAATCCATTAATGTCTGGAGTATTTTACATTAATGGTGGAGCATATTTTAAATTAATGCCACACGTGTTGCGGAGTAAACACTGTACATATGGAGCAGAACGATAACAGGGATGCACTTTCAGAGAAGCAGCCGCGCTGATGGCCTTATCTCCACACTAAATGACAGGAAGAGGCTTGAGGCAGCTTTAAAGTGTTTGGGGGCTCGGAGTGGCGAGGTGTGGATACCGTATAATTAGTGGAAAGAAAACACATTTAGTATGTACACACCATACATATTTCACAGCTTCCTTTGTGTGTGATAGCAGCACTCTTCACTGGAAATAGCAGCGAATCAGCTGTGACACTGTGAGATATCTGTATGAGTTTCTCCCTGCGGGTCCAATCTGACAGGTGAGACCGCATAAAGTTCATTAAAGCTTCATGCGTGATGGAGCTGTTAGGTAGCGTGATCCGATGCGTTCAGCTTCCCCGTGGCAGCGAGCAGCAAACATCTCTCATATCTCATTCATATGATGATCATGTATTTCCTTATACGTTAGAATGATTGTTCCCTCCTCTCATTGGTCAGGTGTGTCTGGAAGCAGGAAGGTAAACACAGGAAGACACAACGTACTTCATCGATCTTCCAGATCAGAGTTTGATTTAACGTTCCCAACACGAACAAACTGCTCCAGAATTCATTTGTGACGGATCAGGACCCCCTGAAGGGTCTGTGCTGCGTTCAGGTACCATCAAACAAATCAAGGAGCTTTAAAAATGCTCTAAAAAAAGAGTCTGCAGGAGACTCCTGAAACTAAAGCGATTTTTCATTCTGTTATGTAAATTTACATTATGGTTTTATTATAAATAAGACAGGACCATTAGAGAAAGAGCCACAGTATCTACATTTAATCTCTGACTGGCATTTAATTCAGACTCTATATAATTTAATAGTTTCTTATTTTTAAAAAAATAATGTCATACTAAATTATAGATGTGTACATATTTATATATGTAATATTTTTGATGTATTGATGACTTTAAACAGTTTAAAGCAGATATAATGACGTGCAGACTTCACATTCATCTCACAGTTACCACCACCTCTACAGTACGAGATGTTTTTAAAGCTTTTTTTTTCCCCTCTTGGCCATGAATTAGTCATTTGAAGACATAAATGATCAAAATATTTCCTCTTGACACCTGCAGGCTTCTGTCGTCTTTGAGAAATATTTCCAAGCAGCATCGGTGGCGTTTTATGGACGACTGGGAAAGCTTTTTTTTTTTTTATCTTCCTCCATCTATATTAAGCTGAATTTAAACAGTTGTGTATGTTGTGTATGAGGGAGGAGGGGGGGGGGCATGTATACAGAAGGAGGCAGATGAGGGTCCACGACTCAGCTCTCCTCATAATTTGCTTTCAGTGATGCTTCACTGGTTGTGTATTAAAATACTGAATTCTAATGAAACATGAATCAAATAAGGACGAGTTTGACTAATAAACTGGAAGTCCGTCTTGCTGCATTCCCACATTTTATTTCTTCTTTGCCTCTTGACGGCTCTTCCACATGTCAAATATGATTTATTCTCATCTTATTTCTTTCAAAATTAAACTTTTGCATTAATATATATATATATAAATGCATACATTTGATAATATGCCATATGGCCACAAACTTTAGGTCTGAAGGTCAGAAAAGGTCCATAAACAATGTTTTCCTCTGTATTTTCTCTCTGAGCCGATGACATGGATCTGCAGATACAGCAAAGGTATTTTTGTATCTGTATTTTAATCTCTCGTACACTTATGAGAGAAGATGTCAAAAACGTCCGATGTCCAGGACGGTCAGAACATCCTCCTCGTTTCCTTCTCTTTCACCTCGGCTGAAGGTTTCCTCTCTCTGCTCTCTAACAACGACACGTGGACATTTGGTGAGAAGCTCGTATCGTGCATGATATTTTCACGAGTACTTTATGGAGCTTTGAATATGAACAGACTCTGCTCACAGAAGAGCAGCTCAGCAGGAAACAGAGAATCTAACTAACGGATGTTGAATTGATTTCATTGGTGCTCTCGTCACTGGAAATGAGAATTATTGTTGAACATGTTTCGGATCCATAAAAATGAATGTAGCCTGAGGAGCTCGAAATATATGCTGCATATCAGCTAGTTTGTTGATGGTCATTTTAATACCCGGCTTTGTTAGTGATTCTGTTTCCTCATTAACATCTGAAACATCAATTCAAACCATTTTCATCAACTTCTGTAACTTAAGCAACAAACTGGGTCACATGTTTCAAAGCAACCGAAAACAGTCCGACTGCTACAAACCACTAATGAGCGTTTTCTGATCTGACATCTGAACGGTTAAACAGCGGATGAACAACATTATGTCCATGCAGTGGATGATGGTTAGTAATTAAATGCACCCATATATATATATATATATATATATATATGAGCTATATGAACGCATATTCAGTCGATATTTTGGGAAATACGCTTATTTGTTTTCTATTTCAAGAGTGAGATGACAACATTAATATCAATCTGACGTCTGTGTGTTGAATTCAAAGCTGCAGTAAAGATGTTGTTATTCTAACGTAGCAGTAAAAGAAGTTTAAAACAGACAACAAGTCTTGAAAACATTGAGCGTTGACTGTTAGGTAGAAGTTAATCAGCTTATCTTAACCCTAACCCTAACTGTCATCTCAGCTTCTGGCTCTCTAATTAATGAGTACATTCATTTATTATACTTTTCATTATAAATATTACATACATGCACAGAAGACAACAGTGTGACCTCCAAATAACCAAGTAGGTTTATGTTTATAAAAAAAACATTTAAAAGACAAAATAGCTTGAAGCATATCTTGTGTTTATTGTCCCTGAAGGAGCGCCGTGTCTCTTTTATCTATTTATCATGTCTGAGTTATGCAAATAGCTTAACTGGAATAAAACATGTCCAAACCTGGAATAAAAGTATATTTTATTTTTATTTCACTTTCTACATGCTCCAGATCTGTGCGGTCTGTAGCAGCAGGGAGGATGTAGATAAGTAAGAAGTCATCTGGGGGAGATGGAGCAGATTTATCACAGGTGACTCAGGGGAGGAGAAGGAGGCTAATATAGCACAGGTGTTGTGTCTGTCTTTGTCCTCCGCTGCTCGCTTGCAGCACCGAGCTCTGCTGCATCTTTATCTCCAACTCATTCCTCATTCAACCACCTTCATTTAATCTCTCTCTCTTTGTGAAGTAGCAAAGAAATCCTCATTGATACAAACCCGAAGAGATTACAACAAATCTGAAAGGTTTTTCATGTATCTGTATCATAAAGGAAGCCAGACAAAGTGTTAAATAAATAGGATTATTGTGACGGCATCTTGGTCCAATGTGATCATCGTGACAAGCGTTCAACACACAGACACACAGAGCAACATCTCAGTGATGCACAAACAATGAAACAACAATGACATCTGCAGACAAAGAGAGAGAAAGAGACGAGCCATGAGCCATGAGCCATGAGCCATGAGCCATGAGCCATGAGCCATGAGCCATGAGCCATGAGCCATGAGCCATGAGCCATGAGCCATGAGCGGAGACGTCAGGATAAAAATGATTGAGTGGAAAGAGGCTGAAAACACAAATTTCCCTCATGAAGACGTCAGCGTCATAAAGCCATAAACGGTCGCGCAGGGCATTTGTGACACTGCTGCAGCACATCACTGAGGAACATTATTGCAATAAAAGACTTGTTATATTTTCCACAATCTCTGCATGCTGCGTTTTTTATTGTTCCATTTGCATCAGGTATGGCACCTCAGGAAGCACTCAAATTGCATTAGAGTGTGTGTGGAAATTAAATCAGAGGCCACATATTGATGTTTCCGGCGAAGCAATTAATTCTGATTTATGGCATTATTGGGTGAGAAAGCTGAGCGACACACTCAGCACATTCAGTCATTAATAATGTTGCTCCTCTGAAATGAAGCATCTCTCTGTGTTAATGTGGTCTTATGTCACTAAATGAAGTTTTGCTCTAAATTGAGATGATTAGAATAATTTAAATGAGCCTAAAATTGTTTTAAAAAAATGTGTCACCAACAACTTTTTATATATATATATATATATATATATATATATATATATATATATATATAGGTTTTGATCCAGTGTTATAATTGGTTTATACAGAACTGTTGGTTTATTCACTCAAATAATAATATATAAAAATATATAAAATAAAAGATGATTTTTGTGACCCAGAAGCATAAATGAGGTCATAAATTTAATGGAAAAAATGAAAATTTGTGGATTTGTGGCAACAGATCAGGATCATTAAATGTGTTTATATCCAGTAGAAACCAGCTTCACGTACAGCACGCCGGCACTGAAAGAAGACGAGGAGTTTGATGGACAAACATAAAGAGAAACATTTCAAAGCCGAGCGGTTGAAGGTGATTGATCCGTTTCCTGATTGAGAGCGAGAACACTGTGTTTCCTCGTCCACTGCTGGTTTATTTCCAGCTGAGATCTGGGAGCAAAATATCACATTCTCTTTCTTCTTCGCCTCAGATATCTCAATACCACGAGACACAACGGAGAAACTGGGTTACGAGGAAAGCAGCGAGGCAGAGGTGTGTTTTTTTCTTTTTGTTACTTTACTTTTAACTTTTTTAAAAAGCAGCGGGGAGAGGATGGCGACGATTGTACATCCCAGAGAGACTTGTGTCTTTTTACTTACTCGTGCTTTGTTGTTTTAACATTTCCACTGATTCCTTGGACACCAGCTACTGAAATAAAGAAGCTTTAAAATGTGATGGCTACCAGTACTTCAAACAACTCTGCAAAAGTCTGCAGATAAAGTAAGAAAATGTGATATGAATCTGAATTTATACTTGGTTCTATATACTGTAGATACTTACATATTTTAGCCCATCTTTTAAAACAGCCTCCAGCTCGTCTGGTTCGTTTTACCTTATTCAGCCTTTTTATTTATTCAAAACTCAACCTACAACATACATACATACATACATACTGTAAATACACAAGACGTCACACAGGTTAGAAACCCAGAATAAATATTCTCTAAGGGACGAACCACCTGCGGCTGACTGCTGGACCGAACACTGATTCAGCAGCATCTCCTTCGGGGGAAACGATGAGAAATCCCACTGCAATAACAGCACATCAGGAGCCTCAGCAGAGAGCAATCAATTAACAGCAGGCAGTCTGTGGCTGCTACTTCTTCATCTCCCTCTGCTGTCTCTCTCTCTCTCTCTCTCTCATTCTCTACTTTTACGCCTCTTTCTGTTGTTTTCTCGTCCACGCTGAGGACGAGAGACGACTTCAAACGTAGCCGTCTCCTCTCTCGGGCATAAATATTATATCTACAAGCGCAAAGAAGCAAACGGCATCCCGTCTGAATACAGTAAACTGCTCTGACACTTTCATTAAATATTTAGTTATATAGGCAACTGTGGGAGCAGAGAATGTGTGTGTGTGTGTGTGTGTGTGTGTGTGTGTGTGTCCAAAGATGACATGTGGTTGTGTGTGACAGTGTTGGACTGAGGGAGGGATATGATGAAATGAGGACAGTTTTCAACAGGAAATGAGGAATACTTGAGTGTCTCTGTTTGTTGTGAGGCTTAGACAGACTATTTCCTTATATATCAATGGTAACATCCCAGTTTAGGCTCCGTCTATATAAAGGGGTAATCCAGCAATTCTCCAGCACCGTCTGACTTCCAACAAACAAGTAAACAAGATGTTGAGTCTACGTCCACACTACTGTCTTCATGAGTCTTTATGCTGTGTTCAAGTCACATGGGATTGATGGGAAAAATGGGATTTCAATCACTGCCGCACCCAAAAAATATTCAGTTTACTTTCACGGAAAGGAGAAGATTAAGAAAAGTGATTATTAAGGAGGGAGAGAGTGTTATCGATTTCACGATAACAGTGTGTCACAGAGATATTTCACCATGAACCAGAATAATCAGCCCTAATGGAAAGACCAGAATCAGCAGGATCCATCGTCCGGGTGACGAATCAGTTTTAATCCATCAGGTCATGTCGAGATATTGAGATAATGTCGAGATAAGTGAAAACTTTAATCAGCTCCGGAGGATTAACAAAGTCTGCAGGATTCATCCTGTTGGAAACATGAACGTCTGTACGGACCTTTAAAGGTAACAGCAGTCAAGTTAAGGTGTGTGTGTGTGTGTGTGTCAGCCAACAAGACGAATGGCTGTGTGCTGCAGGACGTCTCGGAGCCGGTGGCTTTGATGATGGCCGAGCGCACTGTTCTAATGAAAAGTGACTGTGAGGTTCAGGTTCAGACTTCAGCTCATATTTCACTTCAGTAACACGTTGTCACGTTTATAAAAACACAACAGTCGAGCTCACACTTTCTCTTTATTCTCAAATGCAAGACTGTATATGAAAGATCGTTATGATCCCCAAAGCTGCATTTTCATTTCAATCAATGAGTTTAAAAGATTATAAGATTTAAGTTTTAGAAGGAAAAGAAACTCAAAGTCACAAATCTGCTAACGGCGGTCGAGGAAGAAGCTGAAACGAAGCTGACATGAATCATATGAGTCATATTTTCTGGCTGATTGGTGTAAAATGAGAGTTTGGCATTTAGATTATGAGTCAAGTTTAAATGAAATCTCAGTCATATAAACATATGGAGCTGCACCATAATGACTGTAAATCTGAATTGTTTGACCTTTCATGCTGCCATTTACCTCATCATTAGTTAACCAAACCTGCATGTCTTCTTCTCCTTCTGTAATTGCTCACTTAAATTACATTTCACGCGCTGAATTCATAAAGCTGCTGTATTCAATATATAATATATATATATAACAAAACGCATCGTCAGCAAAATAAAATGTGTTTTTTTTGTTTTTTTTCTGACTTTCTGCAGTTTTTGACGGACACTTGATCTTAAAGTCGTAGGAGCTGACAGACTGTGTCCTCTCACACTGATACGAATCAACTCTTCGGGGAACTGTGTGAAAAGGTCTCACATTTTCAGTCTCACCGGTCGCCTTTGAAAAGCAGCAATTATTCCCGGTGTCCTTTTCCCATCGCTGCAGCACATTTCCTCCACAGCACCCAGGAGGACGGAGCAGAGAGAATATAAATGACACACAGTAGGTGCTGAAAGACACTGAGACAGATGTGTGTTATTGATGAAGTGAAAGTCTTTTATTGATTTCTAACAGGCACCTTATGGCTTTGACAAAGTGTACTTGTCACAGTGTGAGACGTCCGTGCAGTTTATTTGTGTCTTTTTCAAGAAATATATTATCTTTTTTTTTACCTTCTAACATTATTTCACTATTTATTATTTACATTTAACTGATTCTGATCGGGTTTTTTTTGGTGTAATTAAATACACAATCATGGAAAAATGTGTGTTATTCTTTGGTCTGTCTTTTTTTTGTTTTTCTCACATGTCTGGAAAACTACATGGACGTAACCCACGGTTACCTTTAACATCCTCTACATGGGTTCACAGACACGTTTATGTATAATTCAGTCAGCTAATATATCAGGCTCCTGGTACTAGTAGTAATACTAGTAGTAGTACTAGTAGTAGTAGTAGTAGTAGTACTAGTAGTAGTATTAGTAGTAGTAGTAGTACTAGTAGTAGTACTAGTAGTAGTAGTACTAGCAGTCTCTTGGGTCTGCACGTGGGATTTGTTGATGATGATGATGATAAAAATGCTCCCCATCAGCAGCTTTCTGCTGTAAATGACAGCAGGTAGTTGCAGGCTGCAGTGTGAACGGGATGATTGCTGAGCGTCTGTATGTGTTTCGTGTGTGTGTGTTCATCCTCGTATCCAGCTATGAATCAGTGTGTACACGATCATTTACGCTCTCCTGTGTGAGTGTGCTTATGTGTGTGTTCATCCCAGCCAAGGGCAACGCAGTCGTTCCTCTTGACAGACGAGTCACTCAGAGGTGAGAAACACCTCCCGCCCTGCAGCTTCACATCTCTCTCCTCATGACAACATCTCCATCTCTCATCCTGCGCGCTCTCTCCATCTCTGTCCTCCTCCAACCGTCTCTTATTTGTGCCTTCTCCTCCACTTCCAAGTCCCCGTTTTCCCCCTCCTAGAACATGAAGAAGAAGAAGAAGAAGAGAAGACAGACGAATATATGAGGCCCAGCGTGGAGCCGTGATAATGATGCTTGTGATGGAGAGACGTTGTGCAGGAGGTATGGATGGATGAAGGGGTGGAGCGAAGAGGCGAGCCGAGGGCACAGCAGGAGAGCGAAGAAGAAAAGATGAGATGAAAGTCGAGCTCAGTATGGAGGGATTGATCGAAGAAGAGAAGGGTCACACTTCAAAAAAACATTTTCTTCTTCCTCGTCCGCCTCTTCCAGTGCTAAATGTGCCAGCAGTAGTAAACGTGTGAATTCTGCATTTTTTAAGTCATTGAGGCAACATAACAAGCTGTGTTGTATACACTATAGATATATACAGTGTGTGCATATACATAAGTGTGCAGTTCCAGTATGGGTGAGAAACGTGCTCCTTCACACCCACCAGGAGGCTGCATGCCAGCGTTATCTAACTCCCACAGACAGCCTCAGCAGGAAAAAAACAGTCTGCTTAAAAACTGACAGAAATTGGGTCATGTTCTAATTTAAAAGAGTGTAAGTGAAGAGACGAGAGAAAGAGGCGGAAAAAGAGAAGAAGAAAGCTCCTTTCTGTCAACCTCATCAAAAGCTGAGAATCCTGTCTTGCTTTGAATTATTATTTTCATGTCTTTTTTTGCTGTATGAGATGTTCTCGACTTTGTTTTTTTAATTAATGACCACAGGCGGAAAGACGTTTTAAAACCGTGAGAACGTAGATTATTAAAAACATGTCTGTTTTTCCTGCTCGTGTTACTTTCTGAAACACATTTTAATAAACATTTATTTTTTATTTTTTTTATGATGATGATTAATATTGAACAGCTTTCACTTGTTATTTCTTGACCCACATATCAGTGTTTCTTGTGAATAACACACGATGTGTCACTGCAGCTCTGCACCAGTTTTATTAACAGACATTCACAGGACGCATCGACCATCTGTGAGCAGTTTCAGATCTGACACCTTGAAGGAAAAAGTTCACAGAATCATACGTGATGAAGGGCGGGAAGTGAAAAACACGGATGCATCAAAGCTTCGGGTAGCATGCAGCTTCTTTTTGTATGTTGAATTTAAACCGGTACCTGCGTCACTGTGGGACGGACTGCAATGACATTTCCTACCGATATTCACGATCCTCTGAGGATGCACCTTCAAGACTTTGGTGACTTTTCCTCTTAGTGCCAGGAGCAGGTCAGTCATCTCTATCTCATCCTGAGCTGACACAGGTTCGTACAGACGTTTTATAGTATCCACATGTATTATAATTTAGGAACCAGAGATTATTTGAGAACAGCAGCGCTCTGCACAGCTTTATATGATTTAGATGAATTATGAACATACATAATTCGGCCTGATATGTAACAGCAGCTACGACTGCAGCTTCGGTACAACATGTCCTGTTCCTTTCAGATTAAGAGACGTTGAGAAGAAGTAGACTGTAACCTATTAAATATGGATATTTAATGGCAGCAAAAAAGAAAAAAAAAAAACTTTTCTGCAGAGATAGAAAGTTTAATAATGAAAAAAATAAAAATCTTGTTTTGAAGTGTAAACAGAAAAGCAACAAACAATTCATCATACAGAAACCATGAATGTCGCTACACAGTTTCATGGCAATAATCTATTAAATAGTTGATGATATATTTCTAGATGCTCGACACAAACACACATTAACCAGAAGAAGAAGAAAAGACAGACAGACTGTGCATATTCTCTCTGGATGGGTCATGAATAATTTCTCTGCAGGGAGCAGAAGAGATTTTTTTTCTCTCAGGTATGAAGCATGTTCAAAGCTCATGTTTTCATCACGTGTTACTGTGAGAGACAGAGACAGACGTTACTGCATCAAACAGACCACGGCATCATCGTGGAGAAGCAGGTCATGCTCACAACTGCTGACTCCACATGTTGTTGTTTTTTTAATATAATAAATAAATAAATAAATAAATAACAAACCTCTGTTCTTTTGCTCTGGTTGCCTGCAGGTTAAGAAACGTCTGCATTGTCCCCAGTTAGTCGTTTTTATGTGTTTCAAAGAAAAGGAAAAGAAAGAGAGAGATGTCCCACGCGGGATTTGAACCAGAGACATTGTGGCTCATACTGTAGTCAGAGCTTTAAAGGGAAACTTCACAGTTTTTCCTGCATATTATATTATGTTATCTGCATATTTCCAAAATGTAAATCTTCTCCATGTTCAGGTTAGAAACAGTTTTATTTCTCTGTCGGGATGTTTTCTGTAATAAAAACGCTGCTGGTGGACGTGGATGTTGACGAGGTGTATTTGCCCCCGAGGAACCGCTCTCGCTCGGTACTGAACCAATTTCACAAATTGCTGTCCTCATTAGTCACTTAGACACAAAATGATGAGAAAATAAGGTCCAGGTTAAAAAAGAAAACCCCGAAGCTTTCCTTTAACCCCTCGGCCACCATGAAGGTGGTTTTATGGTTTTATGGTTTTGCTGCTGTTGCATAAGATAAGATTTATTTTAGCTCCACATCACAGCATCACATAATATTTATCAATCATAGGAAATTCAAATGATTCTGTCGTCTTGGTTATTTCTCCCATCTTTCAACATGACTCCTCATATGCATAACATCATCCTGACAGTAAAGCAGGGCCCAGTGATGGAGACACAGTGTGTCATGTACACACACACACACACACACACACACACACATTATGCACTACTCATCTTCACAGTCACGTCTCAAATTAGCCCACAGCCTCTTCCTGTGATCTGCTGCTTCGCTTGAAATTACAGGGAAGTGAAAATGATGGGAGGATGAAGGATGGGAGGAGAGGAGAGGAGAGGAGAGGAGAGGAGAGGAGAGGAGAGGAGAGGAGAGGAGAGGAGAGGAGAGGAGAGGAGAGGAGAGGAGAGGAGAGGAGAGGAGAGGAGAGGAGAGGAGAGGAGAGGAGAGGAGAGGAGAGGAGAGGAGAGGAGAGGAGAGGAGAGGAGAGGAAGGTATGCAATGTAATGAAGGGAATAGGAAGTGATGAGGGGACGATGCAGGAGAGAGAGGGAGTGGATGTGTCAATATGTGTGTGTATGTGTGTGTGTGTGTGTGTGTGTGTGTAAAAGAGTGAAAGTGGCAGATCTGTGAGCTGAAAGAAGTCTGCAGGGCACAGATGCCTGTTGTCAAATCAGATCGCTCTCAGTCACAAGAACAGATGCCAACCTGGGCTCACTGTGTGTGTTTGTGTGTGTGTGTGTGTGTTTGCGTGTGTGAGTGTGTGTGTGTGTGTGTGTGTTTGCGTGTGTGAGTGTGTGTGCAAGGTGTCAGCATCACTGTTTTCCAGATTTCCCCTGGGGATGTGATGCATTTCCCCGCCTGGAACCTGTTGCCTGTCCTTGTCTGAAAACAAACACATCCATGTATAAAATGTTCAACTTCCAACCTCTGTTTCATCTTTACTGTCACATCGTTCGCTTCACCATCGATGCAAATCTACTTATCAGATAAAAAAAAAGAAAAAAAAGTGAAAAATATACCAGCACAGTTCAGTTTTGTCTGACTTTCAGTTTTCAGTGATAAAAATGTCTCATATAAATTATTTAATGTCACATTACAGCCCATGTCATCCATTTGTCATCCACATACAAACACACACACACACACACACACACACAGTGACTAATGAACTCATACGATTACTTGTCATGCTCATAATTACCAGCGTGTGTTCTCGTGACTAATTTCTAAATGATCACAGCTGAATACAGAAACAGAGTGAGGTGTCACATAACAACTCTGTGACACACACACACACACACACAGACACACACACACACACACACAGGTATACTTGTGTAGTGTCAAAAAATCAACATTATGTATGTAACATTATGACCTAAAAATATAGAAAATGTTCAGAATCATCCTTTAACAACGCTGCAGGAGCAGACTACACTTCCTCCGTCACACACACACACACACACACGCAGAGTCCCATCCTACAGACATGTTAATGCGATAGCTTAACCTCTTTGTCAGTGCGTCTGATAGTCGGCCTGCTGCTGGGAGAAGAAGCTTTTTGTCTCGTATGAAAGGAAAGAGCCGCCGCAGCTGATCTCTTTCCAAGTAAAGGATTTTGTTGTTGTTATTGTTGTTGTTTTTGTGCATGTGTTTGTTTGTATTCACTCCTGCAATCTCAGTTAAATGCAGCATTTGTCGTCATCTTACTGCTCCACGCAGTGAGATACAGGCTGTTTTATTAGAGATTTTAGAGCTTTACAAGCTTCACATTTTGTTATCTCGAGCTATTTAAGTGTTTAAACTCTCTCTCTCTCTCTCTCACACACACACACACACACACACACGCACACACACACACACACACTAACCAGCTAAATATATGATGTCTTTGTGCAGCATTCGATTTTTATTCGATTTGTTATTTTCCCTCCTCTCCTCCATCCTCTCCTCTCCTGTGGGCTTTCTGAACAGATAAACAAGCTTCATTCGTCAACATCTGCTCAACAAACATCAATCGTACAGCTGATCAGTGTGAGACTTTCAACGCCGTCTAATCCTTAATCTGAGCCCCGACAATTGCCTTTAATCCCGAATACTAACTGGTTCATTTTGGTTTTATTGGAGTTTTATCTATAATCAATCAATCAGAAGTTTATCTTGAATATAAAAACGGGGTGAAAATGACGTAACAAAAGTCAGTAAGATCACAAATCAAAAGTTCCTCATGAATAATTATAAAAGTCATTCTGGATGCTGTAAATTAATCCAACATTAAGAAGCCTTTAATCATCCTGATTTACTCCAGAATCAGTCGCGGCGACTAATTAAATGATTAACGAACTGGTTGGTGATATAAATGTTTGAGCACTTCCTGCTGTTGGCAGATCAGTTATAAACTGTAGGTGAGGTTGACAAATGTCCTCCAAATGAACTAAAAAACACCTGATTGAATTTGGTCCTTGAACTCCAGAGAGACACATACACACGTTTATTGATCTGACGTCACATCACATGTCTGAATATCCTGAATACTCTGAAGCTACGTATTTCATACATACGGTATAGTACACATATATAGTACACATCTCTACCTGCAGAATTCATCATATCTGCGGTTTATCAGTTACAGGAAAAAACTCATTTTTTTTTCCCTGGACACTCTTGGGACTTCTGGAGGAGCGTTGAATAGAGTGAGGATGAATGAGTGAGCATGAGAGGAAGATTACATCAACCAGAGGGAATGAGAGAGAGAACAGAAACGGAGAAAAGTGAAAAAAAAAGAAGAAGAAGGCGGCGGCGTGCGTATTGATTGTTTTCAGCAAGAAGCATGATTGTCTGAGCTGACAGAGGAGGAGGAGGAGAAGTGAAGGGCATCTCCGCCACCATCAGGCCCAATTTGTCTCCCATCCACCTGAAACTATGATATCATCAAACACTTTTCTCCCTGCTGATTAAAGACAAATGTGATTGATCCACAGCAGGTCAAACTACTGACCAACTGCAACCCAAAACACGAGACTGTTGTAAAAAAGGTTTTAAAAGAAAAGCAGCAATTGATTGTAAAATATAGAGAAAGATTTGTGCAAGCACAAAAGCCACAAAGATCAATAGTTATAGATGAATCTGCTCATGATGTATTAATGCATATTTAACCTCACGTGATTCTTTTTAAAACAATGAGCTAACATTTCAGCATTAACAGATCTACTAACGGCTGCTTCATGTATATACACACGTATGTAGAAACCACGCTGGCCGCTGCTAGTCCTGGTATTGATTATAGACGACTATTGGCTCTTACAGCTATCATAACTCACTGAATTGTCAATCAATTTTTCAGCTGTGTAAGTTCACAAGCTGATATCACCACAAGAAATGTAAAGATGAGCCTATACACAACATAAAGTAGAGAATATGGAAATTAATGTTGTTTTTTTAATAATAATACATCTATGTAACAAGCATTTAGCACTCCAGTGGTTGAGTTTGGACTTTTGTTGCATCAACTGCTCACGATTAAAGACATGAAGCTAAACTGATGGTTGTCAATGACATCAAACACATCTTCCAACATGACGACAGTACATTCAACTCAACACGCTGGTGACAGCAGAACAAAACTACTCGACTATGAAAGGTCATTTTTCATTCTCTGGTTTTGGTAACAAACGCAGCACAATAATAACATTTTAAATTTATAAAACAAATGAAAAGTTGTGTAGCTTTTTAAAAAATAAGGTTCCTTTAACTTTCTAAATTAACTTAAAGGATATGATTTCCATTAATGCTGCATCCCTCTGCAGTGTATTAAGGTTGAGATGAAGAGGGACAACTCTTCCCTCTGCACCATCGGCTCAGTTTTAACAAATGAATCAAGTCTCTGCGGAGAGAAAAAGCACCAGATTGATGTTTTATTGAAGCTCTAGAAGGCAAATAGAGCTGCACGGAGCACCAATGATCCCTCATCACCTCTATCTCTCCTCCCTCAGCCATCCCTCCACTATCTCTGATGTTTTTAGCTTAGCTTCAGGACTCCATGAACAAAATCAATACGATTAGTGGGAACAGACCTGTGACCACACACACACGCGCGCACGCACAAACACACAATCACTCCACAATTTGCAGCAGGGAAACACAGAGTGAAGTATGTAGGCTCTGAGTGGAGATAAGCAGACGTTGAATTGGTTTCTGGCTTCTGGAGAGAACGAACATGAAGAAGAAAACAGTTAATGACGGTGTTTCCTCATAGACTCTTACAGGCTAAACAAAGTGTTACGTGTGCTTAATTACACGTCCTCCATGATGATAAAAGTGTCTGTGAGAGGAAACAGGACCAGAATCCATCACTGGCATTATTACCTCCTACTTCCTGGAACAATGAGACTGGAGGTTTCCAGGCAACAGTGATGCTGACGCCAAATGATGTCAAAGGTCAGCGAGAACTACCGCTGATCACACACACAGAAGAAAAAATGAAATAACCGCTGCTGTGGGTGAATATTTTATTTGTTCAGTATCAATATCTTTTACCAGACATTCAGGTAATTCACATCATTTCCTCATTGTGTTCGCAGGAAATGTAATTCAGCTGGAATTATGTTTCCTGCAAAACTCACAGTGCTGTTGCGATTTATATGAATGTAATATCTGGGAGACGATGTTGGTTACATAAGAGCGCCCAGAGTTGCTGGTTAAGCTTCATGAAACGAGTTAGATGCTGAAAAAAACAAGACGCATAATAAAGAGAGAAGATTACAAAATATATTTACACTTTTTTTACACATTAAGTGAAAAAACAAAGAATGAATAGAAAGATAAAACACCGTTTCCCATCATGCTGCTCCAGTTTTCAGTGTTTCTGCTGCAGACAAAACCTTAAATTATCATAGTATTATAAATAAAGCAAATCCAGATGTTGTGTTGTTGCAATGTTCAAAACACTGAGGAGAAAAAAACCAACAGGATGCTGAAATAAAACCGAATCATTCATCATATTTTCTAGTTTTCAACGTTGGACGTGATTTAGAAGATGTGTAAAAAATAAAAGCATGTTTTCCATCATATAAATAAATAAAGTGAGTTCTGAGAAGAAATGAAACCATAAACTATCACAGTGGTTAAAAAAAATAAAAATCCACATCCACAAATCTGCCCGAACAAAGAGTCGAGTGCAGCTGAAGGGTGAACGGACAAAGAGGAGAAGAGGAGAGCAAAAATATAATTTAGAGAGAAAAAAGAGAGATCATAGAAAAGACAAATTGTGCAGCTTGGATGAAGAAAAGAAGAAAGAAGGATGAAGTCAAATAAAGGTCCCCCCCCTCCTCCTCACACACACACACACACACACACACACACACACTCACACACACACTCTTCTCATGTTGCTAGTAATGTTTGTCCATTTGTCTCTGTGGCCGATCCTGTCACTGTGTCATCAGAGCAGTATCCCAGCATGCTCTGCTTTATTCTCTGCTTGGCTTAATATGCTTGGATGTGTGTGTGTGTGTGTGTGTGTGTGTGTGTGTGTGTGTGTGTGTGTGTGTGTCATGATGCAGGGCTGGTGGAGAGGGTGAGAGGACAATGATGAAATACGACACGCTGGTCATTGCCTCGTGCAGCACTCTCGGCCTCATCATCTAAGGTGCGTGTGTGTGTGTGTGTGTGTGTGTGTGTGTTGGTTATTGCATGAGATGAGGGAGTGAGGATGTAATCAGCTGTCAGTGTGATGCAGGGCAGGTCTCTTTCTGTCTCTCTGAAACATCTGCAGGATGTATTGAGTTTCCTTGACAGCAGCTTAACACTAAAAACAGCGAAGCAGAAGTAATTAAAAATGATCAGTGCATGAAATTAGTATTTGTGTCAAAACGAGAAGGAATTTAAAGCTTTTCATCATTCATTCACTTGTTCTCATATCAAACCCTTTAAAGTCAATGTGCTTCATATGAGCCAGTTAAGATTAGATTTTTGCTAATGTTTTCTTGTTGCATTAATTAGTAGAGAGCTCGAGGCATTTGAGTCGCTCACAGATAATTTGGTTCAGCTGCTGATAGAGACGCATCAGTCGCCGTATACCTGCGTCTACCTGCCTTGAACCACTGATTGAGACCATGATGACAGTCTGGCAGTGCTTTGACCATGTTTGACCATATATCATATGAACTTCTCCTTCATGTGTTCACCGTATGTACGCTGTGCAGTTTCACAGTGGATCTTGAATAGATTGAGACCATTTTCTTTTCACGATGTGGATCTGGTCCAGTGCTTCGCCACAGGGCAAGGTCACTATTAATTATCACCAACATAATGATTCAGAGTTTTCTAACAGGCCTCTGACCTTCAGTCCGCCGGCAAAATCCACACTGTCACATGATGTTTCCGCTTCGTCCATTAATGCTTGATTGGGGCCACGGAGAAGGCCTTGGCACGGGGCTGACAGCACTGTCACACTCTTTAAATCATTCTGGAGCAACTGAAAGTCTGTCATTCATCTCAACACGTGCATAAGATTGGGATTAAACCGATGATAGTATTTTCCGGTGAGATTTTTCTCCAGTTAAAGGAAATGTCTGCAGCTTCCTGTTTGTCCTCGGGGGACCAGAGCTGCTCTTCTAATCCCTCTAATGGAAACTGTTTACAGGCGTGAGAGGAGGTGCGATCACACATGGCTGCGAGAAACAACCCAATGAAACTACGAGGCTTGATATGAAGTCTCCCAACAACGCAGAGGTTGAACATAAACACACCGTCGTCAGCAGGCTGTAAAAAACAAGCTGTGATTGGATTAGTTGTAATACAATCAGATTTCTCCCCACACTGACCACGCTGTGAAATGATATCTACTCCAGGTTACTGCTAAGGGACGACTCAAGGGTGAACGAAACACACACACACACCTGGCTAACACACACCTTCCCTCACTGTATCTTCTCTCTCATAAAACATCTTTCTCACACTCACACGTTTCCATTAAAGCTTTCAGTGTCTCACAAGAGCTCCTATAATGTTCATGTGAATCCTATCATCAGCTCAACAATAATACACTACATGTCTCCATTTGCGCCCTTTGGACCATTACACACACACACACACACACACACACACACACAGGCTTCTCAAGGAGTCTTGATAATAGGTCTATGAATCACGTCAAATCCTATCAGCAGCCGAACAAAACCCGGTCTCAATTTGCAACCTCTGGACCGATCTATTCGGCGGGATTCTGTAACAGATGCGGAGGGTCAGCTCTCCATCAGCCCCCGCGCTGCAGACACACCGCCTGCAGCTCATTCCCCACGGTCCTATTCACAGCTTAATGGCAAATTCAAAAGGGATTCAGAGCCACAGGTTCACAGCGAGCCGTGGCCTTGAATACGGAGTAATCTGACTGTCTGAGCTGCATCCTGCTCCAAACTTAATGGATACCTGAACAGCTGAATATAGATGTGTGATGTGAGTGTGACCCTGCACTGGAGAATCCTTTTTATAAGACTTGGAAATGTTCACCATTTAAATAAGAGTCAAAATTGTAACCCTGCACCATTTTCAGAAGAAATATAGTTTAATAGTATATTTCCAAGGCTCCTCAATGACGCCAGTGGGTCATTAAAGGAATTGTTTAACGTTTTGGGAAATACATTAAAACTCTTTATTTCTTTCCTGCAAGTGAGACGAGATGATTAAGATGAATTTATCCTTGACGCCGGGGGGACTCTCATCGTTATAGTTCATCAAAGCTTTTCCTATTATGGACCCAAAACTGCGGAACAGCCCTTAAATATCTGATGACCTGAAATTTACAATTTCCTGAGATTAAAAGTTATTTATGTCACTTTATTTGTATCAGAATAACAAACACAGTAGAACAACTATTCCTCCTTATTTCTTTACTCGTATGCAGTTATCATATTTGGATTCATAAACTAGATCTGCAGATCTATGTTAGATATTAGACTCTTTCTTCGCCTTCATCCTTCATAATCCAAGGACTTGTTAAACGTGCATCATGTCCTGTGATTGATGATCTGAAGGAGCAGTATGTTTACGTGTTGGTATGTTCACATGTATGTATTCACCTTCCCGGCAGAGAAAACGAGGCCGAGTCCATCGAGCATCATCTCACATCGAGTCATTTATCACTGTCGGTCCCCAGCTGTCAATCACCTGAGCTGCATTTGATCGACAGGAGCAGAAAAGAGGGTTGAAGTGTTTTAACACGAGTCCAAGCAGAGGACGATGTCTGTGACGGCAGGTCAACTGACAAGGTAGGAACAGTCACACACACACACGCACACACACATATACACACACACACACACACACACACACACACACAGGCACAACAACAACAACACACACAGGATGCTGGGTGTAAAATTGCCTCATTAGTTCCTTTAAGTGTTTGCAGTTTGATAGATGGTGCAAAGCTCTTCACAGGCGTGTCGCAGACAGACGTGTCCAATCCTGCAGCACACAGCGGTCTGATGAATCATAGACACACACACACACACACGCGCGTCTAAATTCATCTGTTGCACAAAGATGTCAAATTCAAACTTTTGCGTAAAACTAATTAGTTTTGAATTAAATGCTCTCTAATGTCCCAAACAGACTTTCTAGTTTCCTCTCCTGCCATGTTGGGATCCAACAACAGCCTTTCCACTGTCTCCTCACAGTTTTCCACCGTCATCAGACTTTCTATGGTTCGGTCACAGGTTTCTACAAGAAAACAAGGATTTGATTTGGTTTTATAGATTTGGTTTAAGTTTAAGTTTTTGATCCATTAAAATGTTTTATAAAGTGTAATAAAGTTATCTTGATTATGGATCCAACCATGAAGTGTACACATGTAACTAATGCAGTGTCTATATATAACTTTAATTTCTGGGAAGCAAAAATCACTCTTCACAAATATTTATAAAAGTAATGGCTGCTTTTATTTCCTAAAGTCGATGCTCGCTCCAACCGGCTTTAACACCCTGTATGACCTCCATCAGGTGGATGCATTTCCTTGAAGTGCTGAAGTACCAGCTGCAATAAAACACAGATGAACAGAAAAAAGCCAAAACAACAACTTTCTGCAGACAAAAAAAAAGAAAAAAAAAAGAAAAAGAAATTTGGGGTGAGCTGAAGCGGGACGCAGAGGGACAAACACGAGGAGAGCCACCGCTGCCATAACTGACACAGATGTTAACAAGTCCCACTGCGTGATGCGACATGTGGGCCTCCACACATCACGTCCAATGACCGTACACACAGTGAACAGTCTCCGCTCCTCGCTGTCTTTGTTTGGAGGAGCGAGCGAAACGTACCGGGAGTCACTGTGACCAGACGACACAGGAGCGAATGCTGCACACTTCAAATTAGGTTGGGACTATTTTCTTTGCCTCCCTCTCGTGTGTGTGAGTCTGAAGTAGCTGTACAGTAGTGGTGATTTCCCCTGGGCTAGCTCAATATGCTTCTTTTATTGTTATGGCCTATTAAACCCCTATGATAGAGGGGCTGAGCTTGAGGTGGCATCTGCTTAGCCCCCCACCCCCTCCTCCTCCTCCCAACCACCCCATCACATAAACACACACATACACACACACACATACACAGCACCATGTGTATACACACACACATACAAACACAGGGATCTCATGCCCCAGGTGCATTGAAGGGCTAAGTTAACCAAGGAGGTCATTTGATGTGGAGCAAATAACATTCTCTAAAAAGGTCAGAGCAATTTAAGAGTCTTTTTTATTGTTTCCTGTGATGGCCCACAGCTGTGGCAGGCGGCTTTTATGCAGCTTTTATGTGCTGCAGAGGTGAACTAGTGCTGCAGTGTATGTTGGACACATCCACAGAAGCAGGAGGACTACATTAAGACTCTTTATACCGACAGTCTGCAGAGATCATCTGACTGGTGCACTTACGACAGACGCATGATAGATGTATTGATTGAATATAATGGCTTTTCAGAGCATGTTGCTCTGCGTGTATTTAAACATGTATAACACGGTGTTCAGCAATAAAAAAACACGAGGTAGAGGTCTGTATTATTCTTACAATGAAAAAAATGTGTTCACTAATACCGTATTGGCCTGAATATAGGACTACATTGATTATAAAGCAGATGTTCACAGGTTCACACTCACATCCTGCTGGGAAAGTTTCCCTAAGATACTGTTAATTCAACGATAAGAAGTCTTTTTTCCTCATAAAAGTGAAACAAACTTCCATTAAAGCAGAACATTAACAACATTTGTGTGTTGTGTCTCTTTCAAAATGATTTTGTCCAACAGATGCCATGTTTCGGATTGTCTGTCTGAACCCCTCTTCCTCCTTATCATCCTCATCATCATCATCATCATCATCATCATCATCATCACCTTCATCATCATCATCACCTTCATCATCATCATCCTCATCATCATCATCACTTTCTTCGTGACTGAAAAACATGCCACGCTTAAACCTTGACAAACACCAAATGTTGTTGAAATGTTGATTATAAAATGTCAAAATGTCAAAATGTGTTTTCTTTTAAAGGAAGCATCCGTGTTATTTTTGTGAAAACATGAATAAAATACAGGAAGTACACAATGAGAAAATAGAAAGTATTACGTGAATATCAGGAGAGCAAAGTCTGCAGTAGAAAGCTACAACTGACAATAGAAAACAATGATTGGATGGTAGAAAGAAATCCATGAAGACAATAGAAACAGTAAAAACACCAAGAAGAGACAATAGAAAGCCCCAATAACCAAGTAGAAACTCTTCAGTTATAACTCTCACCAACAACTAAACCAACTTAACAATATTTTTCCATTTTTATCTCATAATTTGTATCAAATTGTGCTAAATTTAACTATTACATACCTGCAAATTACACAAAAATAAATCTATCTGCTGTGTGTGCCTTCACGTGACAGAAACCTGCAGGATTATGTGTTGCAGGATTACATTTGGAAACACTCTCGTCTTGTGTCCTCGGTTATGTAAAACACTGTCTGCTCAAACACAAACTCCTCTCCTCTCTGGTCACGTGAAGGACCAGTTTATGTGAGGTGAACTGTGCCTTTTCCGACCAAATGAACCTATCAAGCCGACATAATTAAGCCCCAAGTGGAGCTACAACGTTCGCTCCTTTTAAACTCACTCGAGGAATGTGCTCCTACTGTATATATGTGCATTCATGCATATGTTACTCTCTGAAGACCTACTCGCCTTTGATTCCTTCATGCAGATCACGCGCTTCAATAAAGGCCAACACCCTCAGCTACTGACGGTCAGGTCACTGCATTTTCAGGCTGTCTGAAGTCTGTTTTTTTTTATTATTTTTTGCTTTATTATCTATTATTCTCTTGTGATTTCTGTTTGAATAATTTTCATCTGACTTTCATTTTTGTTTCTTTAATTATTATTTTTATACATGCAAATAAATAAAATGACAGTAAAAAAACATCTATAAATGCACTGATGGTTTGAATCAACCCTCGGCCGTCTTTCCCCGTGAATAAAGATGTGATGTAAGCGACGACGACAGAGACAGCTTGACAACTTTGTTCAGCTGAATGCATTTTTAATGTCGAGATCTCAGCGTTGAATGTATACATAAAGAATAAAGTGACTCTATTAAACACAATGAAGAAGAAGAACTGAAAGAACCGGCTCATGTGAAGAGACAAAAACTGTTTGATGTGTGTGATGTAAGTTAAAAGATGATGAAAGAGGGAGAAACAGACCGGACTCAGATGTCCGAAATGTCAAGCAGCTCGGTTCATCGAGTGAAGACAACGAGCAGAGAGAGAAGGAACAAAGACAATAAAACAATAAAACAACGGACGCGTTGTTCATTTACATGAACGCCAGCAGCTTTGTTATACGGACACAAACTATCTTAAAATTAAAAGTTGCTTATTTCATTTTATATTTCCAACAATATGCGGCTGAAGATATTTAATATGAGGTCATGTTGCCTTCCTTAATTAATATTGAGCCAATCATCCAATAATCCATTATGGTGTTGTTGGTTACGGTTGCTGAGGATCATGGGTAATCTAAAACTTAATAATGTTGTGACACCGCTGTGGTGAAGGTCTGGTTTGGTTTAGGCACAAAAAACACGCGGTTACGGTTCAGAAAAGATCAGTTTTAGGTTAAAATGTGGCATAAATGTGGTTTAATAAAGCCAATAAAATGCCCAGGAACATGACAGTAGATGAAATGTTATTTCTGGGCAGCAGGTCCTCACATCCTCAGTTCTCCAGTGTCCTCATAGCAACACTGTGTCAGCTCTGTGGGTGTAATACTGCTGTGGACGGCTTTACATTGGAGTTAGTAGAAAGCCTGGTGCATCGAGTACACATGAAGAAGGGGCATCTTGTGTGTTTGTATGAGAAGCAGAGAAGCGTCGGTATTATGAGAACAGGTTGTTATTTTCCTCCTGCATTAGAGTGAACTGGAGCCTGTAATATTTAACTGGGCCCCTTTTTTTTCATTTCTGGGAATCTGGAAACGGTCATAAAATATCCAGAAGCTCCAGACGTCTTCTCCCAACCAATCTGATGATGCATTTTTTATATTCCCGCAAAGCATCTTCTGTTCCAAACCCACAGCTTTAAAAATGTGTTGAAAATAGCAAAAAAGCTGCTGGAAAGATCACAGGGGATTTTTCTGAGGAGCCACAGGGAGGGTTGATGGGACGAGGGAAATGTTTGCACACATTCATTTTTAATAATAAGTTATATGTAACTTATACATACTGTAGAAGGAAAACAATGTGCTTCATCCTGTGTTTTTTCTACAGTATATTTTTACACCAAATTTCATCCAGTTATGTCCAAATATTCTGCTAACAAACAAACAAATAACATAAAGAAATGATCTGAAAAAGAAAAAGAAATACAAAAGTAATATACATACACACATTTTCCAGATTTCAGTTTTGCTCTAAAACATCTGTGAGAAGAAGATCGAAGCGTCCTGGAAACAGCAGCTAATTTGCAGCAGGTGTGCAGGTTGATTACAGCATCAGTCTAACTGAGGACCGAACACTCAGCTGGGACTCCTGCTGTTTCCCCGACACACCGACCCCTCACTGATGCACTGCTGGAAACTGGAAACTAACACATTTACTATTTTAAACTACAGAAAACCACTTTTTTCTATCAACACACAGCTGCACGGATGACCATCCCCAACCAGTCCAACCATGTGTCATGTGTCACATGTCCATGGCGGATGATGTAACGCCTCCTGGAGCTCTATTGATCAGTGTTTTCAGTCTGTGCAAACACACGCTGGAGTTGAATCGAACAGAGCAGCATTAGTGGCGGCTAATTGCTTGTCCCGGCTGCTGTTATGAATCCAATACAACTGTTGTGTTTGTATAGATGGGAAAGAGATGGGAAGACCTTGAGAGAAAGAGACAGATTGAGCATATGAGCCTGTCTGGGATAATGTAATCTGTGTCGACTGGCGCTCAGGAACTCGTCACAAGGGTCACATCCATCACTCATGCTGCACCAGCGAGTTAATGGAGTCAGCCTCCGTTTCAGTGAGAAACCATTAGCGTTAGCATGGCTTATATAAACACATCTAATAGATTATTAATTCTCCTACTTCACTACGCATGTGAAGAGTGGGTGGGCAGTTGGAGTCAGGGGTTACGGTAAGGGCATTCCTGTATGAGCAGCACCCTTCAGGAAGTTGTTTCACTCTGGGTCACGGCCAAAAACGCTCCGTGGCCGAGGTCAGGCAGGGATTTGGGAATGCTGGAGTGTAAATGAGGCGTGATATGTGCTGGGACCTGGCTGCCGTGTGGATCCTGGCTGTGATAAAGTGAGAAAACAGAAGCCAGAGAGCAGAGAGGGTTCATAGCCGCGGGGCGATAAGATGGGTGAACTTTGATGTTCCCTGAGATCTGAACAAAAAATAAAAGTCCGATGCAATAGCTGCATTCATTAAAATTCATCTTATGGGGTAATGAAATGTTTGCTTCAGTGGAGGCACTTTGAGCCGAGCATTACACCCCATTAGGTCTGCTGGATCTCTGCTCTGATCGTAATGTGAAAGACTCGAGCAAACAGTAATTTGGTGTGCATTGACTTTTATTTTATTGTGTAATCAAAGTAAAACGCCTTCAGTAACGTACATACGGACCAAATGTTTTAAATTTACATTTCTTACTTATAAATGATAGTTGTAGAACAATCTGGAGTAGAAATACAAGTAAAAGGTTGGAAATCCTGATCTGGTTAATTCAGAAATACCAGAAGCAGCTTCGAATTTATGAACATTTGCTGTCTGCATCATTTCAATGTGAAGCATGTTTATACTTTTCGTTTAAATCTTTTCTTGCTTACATCAGATATTTTCTCAAGAGTTATTAATCGTCAGTTTGTACTGATGATTTCACCAAACACCGCCGATGAGAAGATGACTTTACTCCTCCAACTTCTGTTCAGTGTTCCTGCTCACACCCAAAATATGACCTTAAAGATCATTTCATTTAAAACCTGGAATAGTAAAAGAGATCGAGGAACACTTTTTCCCTCCTCTCCTCTCTACGTGTGCCAGTATCTATGGTGCTGAAAAATAAAATAAGGGTGGAGCACAGTACACACACACACACACACACACACACGTCTTGCAGCATTAGGTCGGCTCAGAGTCACAGTGTGCAGACGCGAGCTGGAGCGGCGTGCACACACACACACCCGGTCGACGCCCTGCCGTGAACGTTAGCGTGACTGCTGTCAGAGTTCAGGAGTTGAGCAGCTGTGGCAGCGTTTTAATGAGCGCATGAGTCAGTGCAGCATGAGGACAGAGGCTGAGCGCAGGGCAAACTCACCACTTTACAGCTATTAATCCAGCTGTGGAGATCATACATGACATGTGGCCCTTCACCAGAGCCACATCTGACCACATAATGATCATCCAGCGTGTATTATAAAGCAGGAGGGAAATATGCTGCAGAGTCACAAAACAACTCCCTCACACATCTCTACCATCTAAAATAAATCAGTTCAGAGAGAAACTATTTCAACTGTTATCTACAAATTATAGCAAAGTTGTTTCTACTTGATAATCTGTTTGTGATTCAGTGAAGTGTGGATGTGTTTGAAGACCTTTCCACACTTCACTGGACGGGAAACACAAACAGATGAGTGGACAACAAAATCATCAAAATATGAGAGCAAAAAAACAAAAAACCTGGAGCAGAAACTGCAACACACGTCTCTGTGGAGGATGAACGCCGCCAGCTGCAGAGCCTCAAGGCATCCAGGTGCTAAGGGACATGATGGAGCTCTCTCCTGTCCTCCACCACCTCTTTAGGACACAGGACCTTCAGTATTGGAAACCTCCACCACCCCATCACCTCCCACTGTTCAGACAGACCACATCATCATCATTGCTTCCTTCACCTGGAAGCACCGCAGATCCTTTTCATCAACTTCTGCTTTCTACACCACCCAGCGCCACCAGATGATGAGGAGACTCCACCACCTCCGTCACCAACAGACAACCTCACATAATGAAACTGTTGGACTGGTTGACTCCAAATATCCACAAACACATCCAGCAAAGACTTTCACACCATCACCAGTAACACCTCAAAAGTCACTGGACACACACACACACGAACGCACGCACACACACACACACACACACACACACACACACACACGCCACATTATGAAGTAAATGTTGATTGCTCAGTGTAATGGCTATAAAATAATGACACCATCTGCTCTGAATATTGGGCTACGTTTGATAATACAGATATTATTGTTGAATTGAGAGAGCACCAGTGTTGTATTATGGGTTGTTTGTAGCCTTAATGATGCTTTATAATGAGTCTGTTAGCGTCTAGTCAGGCCGAGAAGTGTTTCATTAGTTCAGTTTAACCTGCAGGAGTTTCTGAAGGCTGTAACGTGTTTATTAAATGAGTCAAAGAGCTCAAAAAGACAAAAAAAAAGTTTTAGAAATGAAGAGAAAATCATCGTACTGCTTCCAAGAGGCTGTTGAGAGAGTGTGTGAGCTATATATATATGTATGTATATATATATATATATATGTATATGAAAGGTCTGAGGTCTGCAAAGCTGTGAAAACACATTTCCACTTGGGGACAATAAACTAAAACATGGATTCACAATTATTATTATTTTTTTGGTTTTATTTCAGGTTTCAGAATATCCCAAGATAATAATAACAGATCTGAGTTATGAATGAAGTTGATTTGTGCATAAAAGACGATGTGCTTCCAAAGAAAAGCATTCAGTGTGGTCTGTGGATCATCCAGACTGCTGCTTTTAAAAAGAGAGGTTTCTTTTGGATTATTTTTCCAAGGCTGTGAGCACAAGAAACCAAATTCACTGAAAAGAGTCAGATAACCTACAACACTGAGAAATAAAACCACATCTATCTGCATGATAGATGCCACATGAGGAACTGCACAACCACACACACGTGTCATTTGTCCTTCTCACAGAACAGATAAGCTTCAATTTTAACCAACGTAAAAAAATCCACAAGCAAGCAGTTTTATTTGCAAAAACATTTCAAACTGAGTGGAAACAAGTTGAAATATCGCAAAAAAAAAAAGAATAAATGATGAAAGACGAGATGAAAACATCAGATCTGTGCGAAGCGATGAGGATTAATACATGAAACGAACATATGTCATATTTGTCATATTTCCATCACGTTTTTTTCATTGTTTGCTGCTCTTTTGATTATGTCATCTGCACTTTGCTTCTGCATTGATTTAATGCCACCGACTGGAGAATTAGTGCGACCGACTATTGATTATATTGATTAAGAGCCAAATTCAGAAAATCTGTCAACAGTTAGTTTCAACATTTTCTGAAAATTTGGCTCAAATGTTGCTTGTAGATGGAAACTTGGCTTCTGAATGAGAAGCATTTCAGTTGCACATGTTGCTTTTGATGTGATAATACACTCTTAAAGGGGCATGTCGTGATTTTTGTGATTTTCTTGTCATTTATAAACTATTATAATGCTCCAAAACTTGAGGCGTATGCATGTAAAACACAAGACAAAGCTCCCAATGCTCCGTTTGCAAAGTTTTCAATGTAATTTGCTTGTAAGAACATCAGATTGTTTTTATCATACATGTGACGGGGCGTAAAGGGTCATTCTGTAGAAAATAAAATAAAAATCAGCACTGTACTCTTTTAAACAAAACATTTACATTATGAATAAACGTTGCATTATTAATATTTCCTTATTGAGTTTCCATGTTTTATGGATCTCCATCCTGAAAAGATTGTGGAATATTTAATTATTGATTTAACTGTTTTCATATACGACCAATAAAAGCTGATGAATGTGATTTCTGTTGAACCTGCAGCCGTTGTACTTTTACCTCAGTCGTGTTTTAGTCGAATCCGTCATTTCTATTCGTCAGCTGCCTCAAATAAGCACACGCGAGAAAAACCCTTTAAAGTAATGAGAGTAATTCATAACGGACCTTTTCCCCCTGACGGCTGGAAATCTGTGAAATTGTTCAGTTCTTCATGATATAAGCTGATGTGTCACAACACAGAAACATGCAGCAGCAGCAAATATCTGTCAAAGTTTCTAAAGGCGATTGGTAATTTTTACATATGTAAATTACACATTACATTCATACATAGAGTCATAAGGCATGCTCCTGCAGCACAGCAGATCTGCTTTATTCAGCAGTGACATTTACATTAATACTCAATACTGATGCTCAGATTGACATTCATAGAAATAGAAGAGATAGAATATATGTACAATTTTAAATTAAAATAGTTGTGCAAGGATGTAATTTAGGATTTTAATTTTAAGTTTCAATTAAAATGATCAGAAAACAATAAGAGGGTTAAAGGGCAACTCCGGTAAAAAGTTCATGCATAAGAATTCATGCAGATCTGATCAATATTGTCGTGACTTTTTCACCTCCCGACGTCAATTTTATATGCAGAAAGCATAAAACACTGAAAAGCCTTTTTTACATATATTATCTTTACTACATGCAATAATAAACATTTGTTATGACTGCATGTAGATATCTGTACATTTAACTACAAGATATAGGTTAATACTTGTGTTTACTAGAACTGCAATGATTAGTAGATCAACAAAAAATTAGTCAATAACGTGTTTTTTTTATGCTCAAGCTGCTGCATGATTTATTTTTTCGCAGAAAGTGTGCAGATTCTTTCTTTCTTTCTTTCTTTCTTTCTTTCTTTCTTTCTTTCTTTCTTTCTTTCTTTCTTTCTTTCTTTCTGACCTCTGCCAACATCTCTGGTACAGAAATAAAAATGTCTGCACACCAGAATCATGTTTTTATCAAACACTCACATGTGTACCTGAACAATGTTAAAATCCCACTGAAGCTGCATCCACCATCTAACATGTACGACCACATGCAGCCTGAGAACACATCAATATCAGATCGACCACTGATCGGGTACAAATATAGAAACCCAATGAACACACACACACACACACACACACACACGGCCCTTTACTAGAAGTGTGGAGCCCTGAGGTGATAGAATTGAGTGGACACTAAGTCTGACACCATTAATATAGCAGTTATCAATATCATCTCCTGGGGCAAATAGTAGAAGTCAGTGTGTGTGTGTGTGTGTGTGTGTGAGAGAGAGAGAGAGAGCGAGAGAGAAAGAAAGATGAGGTCAGGATCACACCAATCAAGCTTCTAACGATCCAGTGGGGTAATTAAGACTCTAACAACTCACTGCCCTGCAGGAACACACACACACACACACACACACACACACACACACACACGCTCACACTGCAAGGTGTCCTGTTATAAGATAATAACATTTGGAAGCACATTTATATTAAATGTAAAATACTATCCAGAATTCTTGGGAGCAGAAACGTGTATTAGTTTTAATATAATGATATTAGTGTATTTATAATACTACGCACATGCAAAATAATGACATTTCAGAAAGCTGGAAAAAAAACAGTATATGACATCTGGTGACACAGATAGTGACTCACATAGATGAAATAATGTCAGTTTGGGAGTTACGTGCTGGTGAATAACAGCCGGTGATCATTACATCAGCGCCTTTATAGAGAACATCCGACCAAAGATGCTGCACAGAAGTACTGGACGGATGGATAAAGTGCTGTTCAGGTCCCGACAAGAAAATCCTTCAAGTCCATGCTGCCCATTTATCTGTAGCTGTAATCAAATCAGACGACTGCAATGCAAATATAATAAGTAATTAGAAAGATGTCGGTATTAAATATCAAAAGATGTGTTATAATCCTTGGTTTTACACAAACTTTAAATATCAATATTTTTGTCCGCTGGTCTGATGACACATTTCACAGGGAAATATTGTACACTTGACTCATTCATAGTTACTTTAGTTAAAAATGTAAATTTAAGACTCTGCAGATTTTCTTTGTAGTGAGTTCCAGCTCTTCAACTTTACTTTGTGGCTGCAGCAGGCAGCTGTTTTCAGAGAAGAAGCTCTAAAAACCTGCTGATCACCAAACAGCAAACAGACACAGTTAGCTGTAAACTAGATGGCGATCATAGTGGAGCATTTAGCAGCTAAAAAGCCAAATATTTCCCTCAGGGGTTTTCAAACCTCTCTGATCGAGTGTGGACGGACACTGACGGAGCGAAGATATCCAAAGAAAACAAAGAAAAGAAAGTGGTCCATCCAAGCATCCATGAAAAAGACGAACAGGAGGTTTGGACAGACAAAAGAAAGGAGGGAATGGAGAAAAAGGTGAGGTTGGGGTGGGTGGGTGTTGGTGGAGGTGGGGGGGCTTTGAGTAATGTGATGTGGCGTCATCCCCCGAGTCTCCAGGGTCGAGGAGTGAGAGATTAGCTGTCGAGTCAAACACAGGGACGTCCCCCCACCCACCTACCCCAACCGAGCCTTCCTCGTCCTGACTCCATCTGTCAGACGCCACAGAAACGTCCACCAGCCGAACAGCAGGACGCTCATACACACCTGCATCCACACACACCTGCATCCACACACACCTGCGCCTAAACAAACACGTGAGTTCATTTTAGCCATAACTCTGAAACGAAGTCTTGACTCCCCCCTGAAAGAAACGGTAAACACGTGATGACCTGAATACCACCTGAGCTTTGTTACAGTATTCTGGGTCAACACATAGTTTTGCTTTTGTAAATCATCCAATCAGAGAACATGTTTCTAATGTGTTGACATCGTCCATTATAACAATCACTTTACTGAGGTCGTAGTTTATTAGCTTGAAAATAATTCAAAATGTTTTTCATTCATAATTCATTAACTTTTGATGGATTAGTCGATATCTTGTGTTATTGCGACTTTTTGGCTACTTTATTGTGATTTTTTTAGAGCACCATCTAGTGGCCACAAGTGGTACAACACCTGACAGCACTCCAATCAAACACGCACACACATACACACACACACACACACACACACTAAATTAAAACAGGCATGGCCCCTCTAACCCCTCAAGCCAAGGTCAAGGCTCAATCATTTTCACCTCAACACACCAATTTCCTTTTTTCCCCTCAGAGGAGACTTTCATTTCTTTCCATATCTCCTCCTTTATTTCTCCCCACATCCACCCTTTTTCTATTACCTCCTGTTCCTGAACCCCCTCCTCTTCTATAACACACGTGTTGATAACACACACAGTGCAGTCTGATCGTAAATAGCTCGGTGTTTTGTCTTTTTTTTTTTTGTACCTGAATCAGTATGTTTTCTGTCTAATGAGCTGTCTTTGATTTGCAGTAGTTTTGATTTGATGATTGATTTGCACACGTGAACACACCTGTACAACCTCACAGACCCGGAGGACGACAGCATACAGCGTGACAAGCTGTCAGTCAGAAGCCAATAACGGTCCGAGCGCTTTGAGACTATAATTTGATGAAATCTCTGAGCAAATAATCTGTGGTCCGGCTATTATTGGGTCTTCTTCTGAATAAGTGCTGATAGATATAGACTGGATAGACTGGATCACAAGGTAAAATCATATTTTAAAGGGTATTTATTATTTATTTATTAAAGTTTTATTAACGTGTTCCTTTGTTACTCACCAATATCCCTGCTGCAGAACCTGCTGTCTTTCTACTGTTTCTATTATTTTAAAATGTGTCTATTAAAGATGTCGATTTGATGTCCAGATGCCAGCGCGGCAGCAATTCTTACAAAAGCCTTTAGTGTGAGCGTGTATATGCGACTAAATATTAGTATTTTGGCATATTCATATATTGGTAGTTGTTGAGTTTGTGTGTCTGTACTCAGCCAGAGCTCATTTGTGAGGGAAGATACTCTAAAAAGCAGCACGTAGATCACACGTCATGTACACGGACATCAGTTGATCATCAACAAAGAGAAGAATGAGCTGCTAAAAGCAATACTGGAGAAAACACACACACGTATACACTGTTGGACGATGCATACAGACACAAATATGGTCTGACCCAATCAAATATCTTCCCCACAGCTATGGATACAAAAAAAAACTGCATGTTTGTTTGAGAGAAGAAGATGTAGTGTTGAAATAAAACATCGCCACTGGGCATCGCTGTATTAAAACACCACACACACAGACATATATACAGTATGTATATAAATATATATATATTTATGGGGGTAGCCAGAGTGAGAGACATACAGGGGGGAATGGGCTCTGACAGATAGTGTAATCCATTCTGCAGCCGTGGCCTGAGGCAGCGCCGTTAAGGAGACAAATGGAGGGAAATAGAGTCTCAACAGCCACTGCTCTGCCTTCATCCTTACACTCACACTCTTAATCACACACACACACATACATACAGTTTCCTTTCACACATTAGCAGGCCCCAGCGGCCCCATGACTCACCTCTGCTCCTTCCACACCGCTCAGCAGCCTCTGCTCGTCCTGCAAAGCCATCACACTCTGGTTCACGTGAACCGCCACAAATTAACCAGTCGCCTCTTAACCTCTCCAGTGCAGGAGATCCATTTTTCCCTTTTTCTGCTCCTTGTGGAGCTCTTTACTCTGGCTCAGTGGCCTTTCACAATGACCATACCACCCCAGGAAAACCACGTAAGCAGCTGAGCGTGTGAAGAAAATGAAAGTCTATTTTGGTGGCAAACACTAACATGGAAATTAGCAGAGTATGTATACAACAACACTATAAAAACGTCTTTGAGGAACTTTGCACAATGTGTTGTTATATCTTAACTCAGCTTTGGTGTCTGAACAATCTGAACATTTTCCAATAGTAATAATGATTTTGGACTGGAGAAACTTTTTTTTTTATTTTATTGTGTCAGCACTGCAGGGACTGGGAACAATCATAGTTCTTAGAACACCATTATGAGGTACTTTTTTAGCTCCTACTTCAGAGTAAATACTCTCCCAGCACCAGAGTGACGTAAGTGTACAGTGATTACAGTGAGTACACTGAGAAAGTCTGACAACTCCCTTCAAGAAGAGGAGTTAACGTCTGTCCAAAACATGAGAAACGATGCTCACTGCTTGAGAACAGCAAACACAGTCTGCACAAATAAAAGCTGCCTCCTTTCCACCAACCTTCCCCCCTTTTTTTGTGGTGATTGGCAACTAGATAGTGATTGACGACATTAAAGTATAGGTGTAAAATGTACCCAAGACACATTGAGGACGGATTGTGATTCGATTAGCCAAACCAAGGACGCACTGTGACCACATTGAACACTGTCAACCCACAAACAACTACGTCGGCGGAAGTTCGTCACCAGTATTCCTCAGTGAATAAGAGCTCATGTGTCTCATGTGTGTTTAAATACATCCCCATTAGACATTTCAAACGGTTTTTCAGACTGTGGGATCTGACCACCATCTTTTACAGTGCAGTCTCCATACAGGAATCACCTCATGCTTGCTATGGAGAGGAGGGACGATTACAGCGATCAATAACTCTTTAAATAAACTTAAACAAGTGAGTATTATAATTATATTTTCTCTAAATCTGTCTGCCTTTGAGTAAATGTATTGATGCTATGTTCTTGTTATTTTCCAACACAACCTTCAAAGCTTTATCTTCACTTTTCCATCCTCCCGTGTTTATCGTCGTCTTTCACACATTGTTTCAGAGCAGTTTAGGAGGAATAGATAGAGAGATGGTTTGAAGGGTTCGGAGGTGGAGAAATGTTTCTATAATTCTTCTTCTTGTGTTGAGGATCCCTTCCAGGCATTTGTATGACAGTTTGGGGGGGTTGGGGTGGGGGTGGGGGTCTTTGAAAGCAAATTAGGCTCTTTTTAGGCTTCATCGGGCACAAGCCTGTGTACTCCAAGGTCACATCTAATTTGATATGGAAGTGGTTTTAAATATTCATCCATGACCCCAGGTGCTCCCCGTGTACAGGCATCGAGCGAGTGGAGCAGTGCTGGGTACCAACAGCCCCCTTGTTAGCTGCTGTCACTGAAAACACAGTGTTCCCAACACTCGCTCCAGGCAGTCAGGCGGGGAAGTGGAGGAATAAACGTAACGTTCGACTTGAATTGTGTGTGTGTGTGTGTGGGGGGGAAATCCCTGCCGCATCCGAACAGGTGACATTTCTCAACCCACTGAACATCCCAATCCTCGCTCCACCCCCCACCCCCCTACAAAACTAGTCATTTGCATGTAAATTCGGAGAGTTGCTTCACAGCCAATTAAAAACTCGCCCAAGGAGTTTGTTCTTTTATTAATAGTTTAACTGTAGGCAGGAGGGTTTTACAAGTTCTGGCGGGCACTTGGCACACGACTGAACACCACAAAGGGTTTAAAACAGCCAACAGTGATCTTAAAACTGAAAATATCTCACTATAAATCCTGGTGCATTATTCAAATTGATGCTTCATTAGTTTGAGCTCTGGTTGTCTTTGTTGCTGGAACATTTAGATCTGCTCCTTCATCATCAGTTCGGGGTCTCCAATGGTGTTTTTCCATTACCGGGACTTACTGAGCGGTAACTGACCTGTAGCTGTCATCCCGGGTTCTGGTTTTGTTTCCACTGTTTTCTGCCCTTGGAGACATGGCGCTGTAGTTTCAACATACTTCAGGATGTAGGTACTAAATCACGTTGCAGGTATTCACAGAGCTGTTGCCTGTGATTCGTCAAGTAGCTGTCATTCGTGTTTATACAACTACATCAAACACAACGTAGCTGTAGCCTCCATCTCACTGTACAACCAGTAACAAAGAACAATGGAGACAACATGTTTGGACAATGAATGAATGAATGTCCTGCTGTCACATTTTAATGATGTGAGTCTGAGTGTCCCGGTTTGTAAAACACAATGGAAAAAGCATAACTGACCACATAACCACATAAATGCTAAATATAGCAAAACACGATTCACTTCATGTTGAGGAATTGCTGCCATATGAAAACCTGTCAAACCCCTGAAACCATGTTGTGTGTACGTCTGCATACAGATGAAGTCTTGATGAACATAATCACATCATGTTGACTCACCAGGATACATCACGGTCCCGTTCCCCCGTGTTGACACACATCAAGCAGCCATTACATCGCTGTCATTGCATATTGACGACTCCCTTTGTCAGGTGTAGGTGTGCTACGGCCGTGACTGGGTACACATACCAAACTGAAACCAGCTGATTTCAGATTTCATTAAATTGACATTTCTTTCCTTGCATAATTATTTTATACACATAGTAACTGCTGTTTGTTTCAACAGATCCTCCATTTGTCATTGTCTCTCCAAAATGAGAGCTCATAATTGCTTCAGTTACAAAACAATGGAGAACTGTTGAATAAAAAATATGAATTTTCTCTCTTGAAATGTAGAAAACATGTAGAAAGTCTCCTGAAGTGGAAATATTTAGGTGAAGTACCAGAAGCTCAGAGCTGTACTTGAGATGTCAGGGACTGTGTGAGGACACACAAGCTCAGTGAAAGATTAACACACGCATCAACACACACACACACACACACACACACACACACAGTTCTCAGTGTAGCTGTGTAGAAGCCCCCCAAGGGGAGTTTTGACAGACCTTTTTGATATGTGTTGGTGAGATCACACAAATATTTAACAACTACAGCTAAATCAACAGCAACTACCGCTGCTTTATAATAAATGCATTATTAAAAATGAGAAGCATTAATATGCAGACATACATACATATGTACATGTGTGCATTGATGCATATTTTCGTCATGCGCCGTGTTTTCTTCTTTTCTTCGTTTGACAAAAGAACAGAAGTCGATTTGTTGGATCCGTAACGCTTTTCAAACGCACACAGAGACACATGAGGCCTGTTCTAATTTTCACAGAGATGTGCAACTTCCACGTCAGCTGTAATTATCTCACACACATTTAACACGGAGTGGGTCCAAGTACAATCACAATGTAAAAGACGAACTCCCCCTGCTGTAGCTGGAGTCATTCAGTCGTCAATAACAGCATGCTAATGTTCTGCTAAGGCCTTTCATACAAAGGAAACATGACGATATGTAGACTGACAAATATAATTTGTATCTTCAGATAAGCAGGAGGCTTAAACAATCAATCAATCTTGAAAGAAGCGATACGGGTTTCTTCTTCTATCCATCAAACGGATGCACCGTTCTGGAGTCGCCAAGGTGCGTCTCTCGCCTCATTGCATATGCATCTAAGGGAGGATCATGTAAATAATAGGATGAGACAACATGACAACGGAGGTTGATTATGCGTTCCTCTGGATCCACTAACATCACGCAATTTGCAATTGACAGTTTTGGTGCAAACATAGCGCAAATGGGATTTACAAGAGTCCCAAGAAAATATCGTTTTTTATAACTTAAAAACCAACTGTTAGAAACTTGGACTTCCTTCTCCAACGTGTGGATTCAGACTGAAGAGAACCCTGCAGAACCCTCCTGGATGAATTCACAGAGAACGAACGTCATTTTGAAGCGGCTTAAAGCAGCTATAATCAATACAGTACCACTGAAAATGTGTCCTTTAAGTATTAAATGTTCCATCACCGTGAAGCAAATATGCAGAAGCTGAACATTCATCATCTTTACATTCTTTATATTCCTCCACTTAATAGAGCATATACATTAAATCAATAAAGAACCATATTCATGTATTTTTTTCTTTTATATTTAAATTTTCCCTTCATTCTCAAGGTAAACTCTGCTCTTAACTTGTTGCAGATTTCTGTCGTGTAGTTCAAACAGCACATACATACTTCCCAAAGAAAAAGC